>JBBGZY010000318.1:3255000-4455000 GCA_037952925.1 Lithobates clamitans
AAAAGCTTAGATCACAAATTCTGTGCTAAGATATGCCAAGTCAAGATATACCCAAAGGGTCAACCTGAGGAAGCTATTAGGATGTATGCCATAATAGATGAACAGAGCAACAGATCCTTGGTTAAGCCTAAATTCTTTGAGATCTTTGGTATAGAGGGACACGCATCACCGTATACTCTCAGAACCTGTTCTGGTTGTGAAGAGACCTTCGGCAGAAGGGCAGATGGGTTCATGGTCTCTCATATCAATAAGGGAGAGGACATACCCCTACCAACATTAGTCGAGTTTGACCAGATACCAGATGAAAGGGAAGAAATTCCTACTCCAGAGGCTGCATATCACCATGCTCACTTGAGGCACCTTGTTAATGAAATCCCTGCAATGGACATGAATGTTGAAATCTTGATCTTGCTAGGAAGAGACATTCTCAGAGTACACAAAGTACGCAAGCAGTGCAATGGACCTGATAATGTCCCTTATGCACAAAAACTTAAGAAACAAAAGTGTGGCGCTATATATCACATCCACAGCCGTGTATATTACAATAAAGACATATAAAAATGGTGAATACTACCAAAAAATGTATGACCATAAAATGGATAGTGTCAAATAATTAATCAGTGTTGATCACATATAAAGTAAATACACAATAATACTTAATCATCAGATGTGCCAGTGATTAGTAGAAACCCGGGCTGGTTCCATGAGCCAGACACCAAACATAAAAAACATGAAACTTTAAAAGTCCATAAAAAATGTGTAGAAAAATGGTGAAGAAAACATCAACAGAGTTCAAAGGGGGTGATGCATGGCCAGATGGTATTCACAGAATTTTAGTTGCACCAAATCTGGCGAGTGGGCAGAAGGGAGACCACAAGTGTGCATAGATTGTACATCAGTGCCGGGGTCAACACCAGGAGTAGAGGAGGCTTACCGGAAAAAATAGACCTGAAATGGCGTACGCCAGACAAGTCAAAAAAGCATAATAACCACTGGTTCTGGGAAATGCGTCTTGTCAGATGTCATCAACAGATGGTGGAAAGAAAAAGGGGGGGTCCGCACGGCTTCCTCTCCCATAGGTAGTCCAGCATAAGCCAAACGTGTAGTTTCATATGCCATGCAAGGAGCAAACAAAACTCACATAGCGTAATAACGTTTTTAAACACTAGTTTATTAAAATAATAAAAAAACAGACTCACATTTTGGAAGAACGAAACAGAGCTCAAATATCAAATAGCGGCGATCGTGAGGGGTCCACCCGACATGTTTCAGCTAAGGAGCCGTCTTCTGGGGTATGGACCACCCTCACCTCACCGCTCTATAAACAGAAGATGACCCCCACTGGGAGTGTCTACAAACCGGAAGTGCAACAAGTAAGAATCACTTCCGGTTTTCAGGGTCATAGGATGTCTAATTTAATAGTTATATTAAGAACAAATTAATGAAGCAGAGATCCATGTATCTCATGTTTCTAAATTAAGAAATTAAAAATGAAAAATGAGTACAAAAAAACGGTAAGCTGTGCCCTAAATCAGTCCATCTACCAGGAACTGGTCAGAGCGCTAGCCAAACCTCCCTTTCAGCCAGCCTGCTCCTCAAGCCTCACTTTCATATGTGATGCACTTCCCATCACACAGAGAGGAAGTTATACCTCTGCACTCCATAAGGAGGAAACCAAGCCTCAATCTGAGGCGAAGTGTCAGCAGAGAGGAGAAATAAATCAGTGCACTGAAAAAAGGCATTAGTGTTAAAATAAAAACAGATTAAAAAAGAAAAAAAAAGGGGATAAAAATTATTTCACAAGGCTAATGCTTGCAATAACATTACCTTATAAAGGTGATACAAGGACATTCTAATAAGGTTAATTAGTGATCAATATTAGAATCATGGACCATGATATTAAAGGGACACTGCCAATGGGGGACATCAACAGCGTACATATCAAAAATTGCATTCTGAATTAAACCGTAATTATCCCGGACTCCATGACATAAATTAAGACAACCAATAATCATCTTGTATAGTAAAAAAATAACAATATTCTTTGTCATTTAGACAATAAGAGAGATCGTATTTATATTCAAGCTTGGTTAATAAAAGAGTTGATGTCCCACTCCACGTTGATACCCTGTGGAAAATGGGACCCCAACTCATATACCCAGTAGGTCTCTAAACGCGAGACACCTCCAAGAATCGACCCGCCCCGCCCCGCCAGGGGGGCACGTACCTATCTATAATGAGGAATTGAGTACCCACAGGGTTCCGATCGTGAACCTCCCTGTAGTGTCTAGGGACAGTGTGTTTAGTACTGCCCGCTTTAATGAGATTGATGTGTTCCGAAACCCGTGTAGTAAAATATCTGATGGTCCGGCCGACATATTGCTTGCCACAAGGGCAAGTTAAAAGATTCTCCCTTTTGTCCTCAAAGATCAACACCTACACTCTGGATAAGTTCTTACCTATGTCGGAGTCCGTCTGAGTTCAAGTCTCTCCCAGCACGCAGTCCCACATCTTAGGCTGCTAAACGCACCAACAAGGTGTGGAACCCCTTCTGGTGGTCTTTTGGGATCGAGGTGTTCTCTAATCAGAGACGACAATCCTCTTGTGGCATGCCTGCTTTGGAGTCTGGATCCAGCAGCTGGGCCTGCATGATGTCTTCTCTCCTATGAAACTCTTTCCAGACCGGTGGTGAACAGCGGCCATTTGGGGCTATAGGATCTTAGTGGTCTCATATCGAAAATGAAGAGGTTACTAAAGTGACGAAAATTTCCACATGTGAGCAGGATCTGATCGAAAATAACCACCCCAAGCCACCCACTCTGTCGCTCGGTACCCCTGTGGGGGTGATTGTTTCTGGTGAGTGGGGGAACACGGGGGGCGAGCACTTCAAGTCACCATCTGAAATGAGCACAGAAGTCACTGCTTAATGTTCCTGAGATTTAAGAACTGCATATTTATTGAACTTTGCTCCTCATCCTGTTTGGCCACAGAGACTCTCTGTTTTTTTATTTAGATCATTATGTTTTAAAGCCTTACCAATATCTGTTGATGCATATACAAGGCTGGATAATTTATGTCTGATTTTATGGTATTCACTGCAATCTCACTATATAGTAGCACAGAGGTCAAGATACTGACATTTTAATTAATATTTCTGGGAGTCATATACTTGCTCTGGTATCGACACTTAATATCTATTATATCTGTTTCACTGAAAATGGCACTGGTCCCTTAGGGGGCGCCATACTGTCACAAAACTTTAGAACTCTGGGGTTAATATCTTTTATATTTTTACAAATTTACTCACAACTTTTACACATGTATCTACATAACTGTGAACACACAAGGCACTTAATTTCACTGGTTTAATACACTAAGACTATTAAATCCTAAGGAGTTTTACTTATCCTTTGGGACTTTTTACACATAGGGCAATTTTTCTTCCTTTTTAGATCACAATCAGTTGCACAGTTGGCTTCATTAATTAGTCTTCTAGTTTTTTAGTTTTTATTTATAAAAACAGCTTGTGTTAAGTGGATTCTATACCCATAATTAATTAAGTAATGTGAAATAGGGCAGCGCCAATTCTTTCCCAAATTATCTATTATATTTACCAAATTAGACCCCTCTGGGAACTAATTTGGGAAAGGCAGCAGCTCTTTTTACTGTCCAAAGCGCGGATTCTCTAACCTATGTGTCTTGGGTGGTCTGTATTTTGCTAACGCTCTGCAAAAGTGAGAGTCCAACGGGTCTTTTCGTAGTGTTCGTTCTAGATACACTGACAGCGCTGCTATCTGGACCTTCATTTGAAATTGCAAAATGAAGGTAGTATTCCACCCAGTGATTTATAAAAAGTTGACGTCACTTTTGGTGTAAATCCCGGATCTGTTTGAAGGACGATTCTATCATGAATTTTGAGAAAAGGCTCCCACGCTCTGCAAAAGTGAGAGACCAACGGGTCTTCTTGTAGTGTTTGTTCTGGATACACTGACAGCGCTGCTATCTGGACCTTCAGCATACTGAGCGCTAGACCTTTATCAACAACCGTCTGTAGGAACTTAAGAATACTTGGTGTATCCATCTTTTGTCTTATTTTCAGTGCACTAGCTGTTAAATTTTCTCCAGGTTTTTCTGTAGATGGCCCTGGTGTTCGGCTTCCTATCGCTCAGAAGCAATGCCACCACTTCATCCGAGTCCTTTCGATCTCAAGATGTCTTCCTCAGTAACCAGGCCACCCATTTGAAGCTTTCTCATCTTACACATCAGGTCGTCCCTGTGAGGAAGTAGCCATGGTTCTTCTGCTGAGAGACTTAGGAGCCGAAAGAACCAGGCTCTCTTGGGCCAATATGGTGCTATTAGTATGAGCTTTGTTTGCTCTTGTAGGAATTTCTTCACTACCCGAGGAATCAGATCTACCGGAGGAAGGCAAAATTCCATGGGTTTTGGAGTGCGTCTATCCCTAGAGGCCAGTCTAGCGGGTTTAGCGAGAAGAAACGATTCACCTGAGTGTTTTTCCGGGATGCAAATAGATCTATATTTGGTACTCCCCATCGGGCTGTAATTTCCCTGAACACCTCTTGGTGTAATACCCATTGCTCTTGGGAGATCTCTTGGTAGCTGAGGAAGTCAGCCACTTGATTGTTTTCCCCCTTTAGATGGACCGCTCCCAACGACAGTAGGTTCCCTTCTGCCCATCGACATATCTGGTTGGAGATGTGGCTTAAGGAGGGGCTCCTCACTCCCCCTTGTTTGTTTACATAAGCCACTGCCGTGGCGTTGTCTGACAGGATCAGGGTATGATGACTCCTTAGTTGGTCTTGGAAGTGTTCCATTGCTTTGACTATTGCCATAAGCTCCCTCCACTTCGAAGACGTCTGGGCTTCTTCCAGGGACCATCTCCCCTGAGCAGGTTGCCCTGCTAGGTGGGCTCCCCATCCCCCAACTGCTTGTGTCTGTGGTCAACTTCCATGAGGTTGGGAAAGACCATGCCAGACCCTGGTTTAAAATTTGTGTGGATCCTCCACCACCAGAGGGACCTCTTCACGGAGGTTGGGAGTAAGAGCGTCCAGTCCAGATCTTCTTGTTGATTTCTTAAGCGAAAGACTTGCAGGGGCCTTAGATGATATTTGGCCCATTGTACTGCTGGTATCATTGAAGTCATCACACCCAGAACCAACATCAGCTCCCTGTTGGGTATCGGGAGGTTGTTCTGTACAGAACTTACTTTTGACGAGGCCTTGGATCTTCCCCTCCGGTAGGGACGTCTTCTGCTCTATGGAGTTGAGCAGATATCCCAGAAACCGGATGTTCTGAGTGGGACACAGGTTGGATTGTTCGATGTTTAAAATCCAGCCCAGTGACTTCAGCCATAGTTGAACTTCTGCGAGGTCTTTTACCAGCTGTGCTTCTGATGGTGCTGCGAATAGCAGGTCGTCTAGGTACGGTACTACAGTCATCTTCAACCTCAGAGGGGCCAGGGCTTCTGCTAGTACTTTGGTAAATATCCTGTCACAAGGATAGCTCAAAAGGAAGAGCCCTGCTCTGGAAATGATACTCCTTTCCCTCTATCTTCACCGCCAACCTCAGGTATCTCTGGGATTCTTCTTGTATGGGAATGTGGAGATCCCTGAGATCCATGGTCGCCATGAAAGTTCCTGGTTGAAGGATACTTTTGACCGAGAATATGGATTCCATGTGGAATTTTTTGTATTGCATCGCATGGTTCAGGGGTTTTAGATTTAATATTAATCTAAACTTCCCAGAAGGTTTTTTGATCACAAAAACGTGAGTAAAAACCCTTTAGTTTTTCTTCCTCTGGGACTGGAGTAAGGACTTTCTGGTCTACCATCTCCCCCAGCAACGGGAGAGCCCTTGCTTTTTCGGGATCCCTGGAAAGTTTCGTTAATAAAAATCTCTCTGGAGGATGACAATTGAATTCCAGAGAGTAATCCCTTGCGATGTCTAGAATAAATTGATTGGCATTCGTCTTCTGCCATTGAGGTAGGAAGGTAGCCAGCCTTCCTCCTACTGGCGATCTGTCATCATTGTTTTGAGGTTTGGTTAGAAGAGCCAAAAAAAAGAGGAGGCGGTTGCTCTTCGGCTTCCCCTTGTGACCCATCCACTTCTTTTTGGGGTAGTCTCTCTTCCTTCTTGTGGACGCTCTCTTCGTCCACAAAAAAACCTTTTGTGGAGGTTTGCACTTTTCGGGAAGGTTTGCTTCCTGTCCGCCGTTCTTTCTAGGGCTTTGTCTAAGCCTGTCCTGAACAAACAGTCTCCAGAGAACGGGAGGTTGCATAGTCTCATTTTAGATGCAGGGTCCCCTGACCAGGTCTTCATCCAAATAGCCCGCTGCCATGGCTAGGCCTCCTGATCTTGCTACAAGTTTGACGGACTCTGCGGACGCATCTGCTATGTAGCCGACTGGTTTAGAGACCACCAGTAGGGCCTTCCAAATTTCTTCCCTAGACGTGCCATTTTTTATATGGTCTTGAAGTTGGGAGAGCCAAAATTCCAGGTTTCTTGCTACGCAAGTGGTGGTGAGTGCCGGCTTCAGGCAGGCGACACTCGTTTCCCAAGCTCTTTAGGATAATGTTGCCCCCTCTTATCCATGCAAACTTTAAGATGCCCCATATCTTCAGAGGCCAATGAAGACTTTTTGGAAACTTTGGATAGCGGCGCATCCAATTTAGGCTTTTTATTCCACACTTCCTGTGGCTCGTCACTGAAAAGGGAACCGCTTATGACTAGCTGCAAGGAAGGGCTTTATTTCTGGGTCTGCCCACTCATTCCTCACAACGTTCGACATCACCTGGTGGACCAGGAATACTTTGGACTTTTTCTTCCTAAGATCTTGATACATCAGGTCATGTTTTGATGGACGTTCTTTTTCTTCCTCAATCTCAAGTCTCATATATGGCCCTAAGTAAGTCTTCTAGGGACAATTTGTACTTGGGCCCCTTTTTTCCCCTATCCTCCTGCTCCGAATCTAAACGGTGGCTATTGCGCTAACCACGCTACTACCCGCTCGTTCCCTCGCCGTCTTCTGCGACCCTGAGACAACTGATCTTGGCGAGGCTATGGGAGAGGAACTTCCAGAGGGAGCTGTTGGAGGTTTTACCTCTTGTATCAGACTGTTTTTTAACCAGTCTATGCAAACTTGACATAGCGGTTGTGTATCCCAAGGGCATCTTGGTAGCACATTTTGCACACTTCTTCCTGGGAGTGGGCTTTGGGTCTTTAGAGGGCTTTACCTGCCAAAACATAAAACACAGGGGCCCATGGCGGTAAGAAAAAGGCAGCAGCATTTACTCAGCCATTACAGCGTGCACACCCAGCGACACTTGAACCCCCCGTGTAGTGCCCCAGCCTGCTAGAGACCTCCACCAACTACCCTGCTGTTCCCTATATGGACAAAAAAAGTCACCCGTTGATGCCTGCATCCATGGGAGCCTGGGCAGATGAGAATTCATCTTCCTCCTGCAGCTTCCGTGACGAATTGCTAACTCCTACAGCCGCATCCATGCCAAAAACGGCATCAGCCGGCCATTCCTACTCTCCGCGCCTTTAAGAGGGCCGGACCAGCTTCCCCAGTCTAGGGGTTGCTGTATCGGTGACCATATCCACGCCTGGGCTCAGAGAGCTGAAATCCGGGATACCGCCTGCCCGCTGCATATCCTCCTCCATGCCAGTACAATGGCCCCGGCAAGGTTCACTGACCCCCTGCTGCTGAGGCTCCACTCCAGTCCACACTTCCTGTGCTATGGCTGCTGCACCTGCATGACCCGTCTTGGTCAGCCCTTGGGAGGTGCAGCCCCTCAGGTCCTTTGGCAACATGTCTCCTCCAGACAGAGGAAATACTAAGACTGACCAGGGACCACCTTTTAAAGAAATTACTGTTAATGTATTTCCTGTGTGTGAGGAGAAGCTCCATCTCTCAAGGGCTGACCTGGAAGACGACTGGGGGGAAAATCTGATTGCCTCTTGGGGGATAAGAAAGGAATTTTTCCCTCTGCTATAGCAGATGGTCTTTTTTTCAATGTGTGTGTGTAAATAAATAAGAAGCTCCAGAGCCCAGGCTGGATAAAAATCTATTTTTTTTTAAACTGTTTTTGATTTACATTATATATTTTTTTTAATCAAAGTAATTTTTATGAAATGCTTTTACCGTCAAAAAAAAAAATCTAAAGATAGGTTTTCTATTTAAAATACATTAATAATTTAGTTTATTCAGCATGAAATTGAGCTTAGTTATGTAGCATGAGGCTGTATATTCTGCAATATTTACATTTTTGGTAAACTTATTCAATGAAACCAAGCTCTGCAAACGGAGAAACCATGCACTGCATTGATGCATTCACACAATTTCAAAGTAACCATGAGAGAAGACAAAGTTCAGGAATATTCCATTATCCCATTGTTTTGCAAAGCTATGTACACTACACTGTATGATTGAATTGGTTCCAATATCGCTGTTTTACTAACCTGACAGCTTATTCTAAATAGAATCTTAATATTTGCAAACAAAATGAAGGTTTCTTAACTACCAGCAAGAATAAAGTCCTTACATTTGAAGAGCACCTGTCATTTCAGATCCATCATGGCAGCACCCGTTAGCGGGAATCCACTCACCTGCTGCTGCCACGTCCCTCACCTTGTTGTGTCACTGCAACATTACCAGCCACCACATTAAAGTGAATGGGACAGTCGGTGAGTCAACAGCAGGTCAGAAAAGGAGCTGCTGCAGGAGAGATGACAGTTGCACTTTAAAAATGATGATTTAAATCAGCTTGATTTAAATCAAATCAACCCTGCCAGAGACCCTGGATAGATATAGATTTTGTATATTTGGGGGTTCTAAGCAAGCAAAAAAATTAAATACATTTATAAAAAAAATATATATAAAGGGGGGGGGATCTGATTTTTACATACATGAGAGAAATGTCAGAATTGGCCTGGGGGGTACTCTCTGGAAGGGGGAGGAGCTCTCGCATGTAGCAGACTCACGCTGAGCGCTGGAGCTCTGCCTCCACCTGACCATCCATCCAAGCTGAAGCTCCAGTAATGCCGGAGAAGCGAGCCACTGGAAGCAGGGGAAACTAGATCTGCTTTCAATGATTTCTCGTGGGGGATAGTTCTTGTGGGTGATAGTTGCTTGGCCCGCTGGCCGGCACAGCGCCTACTCCTTTCCCCTAAGGCTTTGGCTTCCTGCCTGCTTCAGTTCCATGCATGCATGTTGTATGGAAGGGAACAAGGAAGCTGTGGACACCTGGAGTGTTGAGGACACTCCATTACAGAAACCGGCGGAACGGTTTCCCCCTGCTTGGCAGAGACCACCTGAAGGTACGGGACAAAGGCACAGATTTAAAGAGGACACAGATGCTGGGCGGTTGCTCTCCCCCCTGCGCCTGAGAGGATGCAGTAATGTAGAAGCGATACACAGATAACACAGTGAGCGACTTGTTTGCCTAGAACTGCATTTAAAAAAACAAAACAAAAAAATAAACTGCTGACATCTGCTTGTTAAACGCTGTTGATCTGGCTTTTTGCAAGCTGCTGCTTCTTGTCACTACATGCAGAGGTTGAATGCCTCTATTTGTGGGAAATCACCACTGCTTCCTAAATGATTGCTAGTAAATGCTATTTTTTTTTTTTCTTTATTTTTCATGGGTTTCACAATACAATTCATTACACTCATACAGTGTCGACTTAATACATCCTAAGTAATTCTGTCCAGCTGCATATCTTGTGTTTCCTTTAATTGATTCTATATTTCCTTGTGAATTCCCTTTTTCTACTTTAACCCACTCCCCTATCAAATTTTCATCCCCCTTCCTAGCCCTAGAAGGGAAAAAGAGAAAAAAAAAAAAAAAAAGAGAAAAAAAAAATAAAAAAGAGAAAAAAAAAAAAAACATTCTCTTTAAACCACCCCCCACCCCTCCTCCTCCTCGCCTTTCTTTACAACAATCTAATCTCTCCCTGTAAACCAAATACGGGGCCCATGTTATCCGGTACCTCTCATCTTGATCTTTCATTGTCAAAGTAAGATTTTCCATGTTGTATTTCTGCAATTCTAGCCAGCCATTGTGCCCTAGTTGGAGAGTTCTCTTTTTTCCACAAGACAGGGATACATGCCCTAGCTGCTGTTAAAATCTCTCAGCAGCAAGTTTTTGAATTTTTCCCACTGATATCGGGATATCTAGCAACAAAAAAGTTGCCGTATTATCTCCCAGGGAGATTCCTGTTATTGTTTTAATAGTTTCAGCAACCATTTCCCAGAACTCTCTAATTCTTGTGCATTCCCAGAAAATATGTAGAATTGTACCTTCTGCTTCATGACATCGCCAACAGACATCTGACACTTGGGGATAAATCCGATGTAACACATAAATGCAGTAAATGCTGTTGAGTGACTTTGTTTCACCTTGTAAACTGCTGCTTCTGTCTCTGCCTATTTTAGATAAAGTGCTTCTAATTACTGGAAACTTTCATGGCCATTTAATGACTGCTGTTATCTGGGATGGCTGAGGAGTACCTTTGGCAGTTATCATGAACACTATTAGCTGATATATGCTGCGATTTTCTGATGATTGCTACTTCCTGGCAAAGTTATTGCTAATAACCACCGTTATCAGCTTTAAACTAGCTTTGGGTGGGAGGAGGACTTATTTACTTTCCTCACCTGTCATAAAATTATGTGAATGATGTGTCTTTTGGAGATTGCCATTACTCTATGACAAATACAGCTTCCTTTCCTCATTTCTTGGGAGAATGATAGAGTTCTCTTACAAACCTTTAACAGCTGATAAAACGTAGCCGTGTTTCTCGTCTATATTCTAAGTACAACTGGGGCTGAGAACTGAAGGACTACCTATTTCCACTAGGTGTGAAGCTTGGTGGGGTGGTTGATAAATATTATTACAGGTGTTACTCCTGGACAAACTGGTGTTGCCTATCATGAACTGTTCCTGACAAATATTGTCATTATTTTTGAACAACTTCCTTGCTGGTAGATAAAACAGTCGGTAAATTACTCCCAACTGTGGGGAACCTATACTCCCAATTGGTAGCTGGGGCCACCTTAGAATAACAGCTGTTAAATATTCTGTCATTTTTTGTGACCAACTGCTGTTATATATGCTGCTATGTCTCATGAACAACCCTTGCTAAATATTCTGCCAAGGGTAACGAACAATCACTGCCAAACATTTTGTTATTAGTTACAGATGGTTGTAGAGGTCTTAGTGTAGAGAGAGATGGTTATGTGATTATTAATGAATTAATTTTGGTTTTTTTGGGAGGGGGGGGGGGGTTGTGTTGAGGGGTGGGATGTCTAATTTAGAATAATATAGTGGAATGTAAGAAGGAAACACCAATTTTGTAAAAATGTAATAAATGATAAATTTATACTAATAAAAAGAATATGCAAAAAAAAAAAAAAAATTGGCCTGGGGGTTAAGTGGCTAAAGGAAGTGGTTATTGGGATCTCCTATTCGACCAAAACGTGTGACCAGACTGAGGCCATCTTTTTTAACTATACTGGATGTAATAACTGTATTTGCATATATCCAATTAACTAACTAAACCAGAATCACTTTATTGAACAGAACTTACAGCATACATTAAGTCAGAACCGCATTAAAAAAAAAAAAAAAAAGTGAAGGTCAGGTGATGTGTGAGCCAATTTTGCTAGCCTTTTTAAATTTTAGTGCATTCTCATTCACTGTTTTAATGGATTAACACAGAAAAGGCAAGCTGTGATATTCAGTTAAAACACTGTACATATTGATCGTCTTACAACATGCTTTAAGTAAACCTTTACTTTGATCTTTGGTCTTCTCCAGTATTCGTAAAAATGCAAAGACTGCAGCTGCCATAAGTCCGGAAGGGTTTATAGACATATGCACCATTCTAAGTTAAAAATATGCTTAAAAGACCTTCCGCACAATTTTGGCAAGATCATGTACATCGTGCTAAGAGTATCCCCTTGTAAACAGTTTAGTGGTGAGGATATAGTGGCATGTGAGGAAAGAGTTGTAACAAATATTAATGGACACAGGCAAAGAATGCTAAATAATTATTTGAATTTTCCAGTGAGCAAATGCCCTGAAGATTGGTGGAAGTTAAGATTTACTATCTAGTCTAACAAAAACACCTAATCAAACATTAGCAACACAAAAGCAATAAAATGTCAGCAACATTACAGAAGGTGGCAAAATAAAATGGCAGAATGCAGGTCTTCAAAAATGCAAAAGTCTGTTTTATTGTCCATTTTCAGGTTTTGGTTGAGAAACTGGAAAGCTAAGAAAAGAAGCGGGCATTTTAGTACTCTTGGGGGGGGGGGGGGGGTTTTAGTTACTAAAAAAGTGCATGTGTATCCAAATAAGTTAAGCTACAGCGAAAAAAAAAAAAATTAAATTATGTAATTAACTGTTACACATACATATTGAGAACATGTTATGGGTTAAGGATTTACAAATTATGGATGCATTCAAATAAAGGGACTTCATAGTTTACAGCATTATAAGCTGTCCTTCATCTGTACTTTGCTGCAGGTCTGCCACAGAACGTGTGTAATCAAAGGTCTGATTGATATTTCCAGTGCCTGAAAAAAAAAAAGCATATTATTTGTTTGCCACACAGATAATGCATGTGTTAAATGCATTTATGGCAGGGTTAAGCAAAATCACACTTATAGAAATCAAGTCCGAAAGTGATTTTTATAATCTCTACAGTCTATACCCAGGACTCCAAATTGCCCATACACAAAGAACTCCTACCTTAAAACACCATCCATTTTTGGGCAAGCATTTGTCTAAGGGGGGACAGTTTTGATCCCAACGGTTATAGGACTTCTGAATGGGTAATGATTTGAGCGCTTTATTAGATGAGATTTGTTAAAAGTATGGTAATAAAAAATAAATAAATAAATATAGAACAAACATTGATACATACCTCACCTGCTTGTTGCAGCTATCCCCCACTGGCTCTAAGACTGAGAACTAAGCGATCACATGATTGCTAATGGCTCAGTCCTCGCAAGAGCTGAAAACAATGACTCAGTCACTGCAAGCACCATATCTGCTTTTGCTGAGTTTCAGAAAATCTTTCTTCCCTTTTTTACAGGTTTAAAAAGTTCTTATGTGACCAAGCATCTCTTCCTGATAAGGGGGGGGGGGGGGGGGGGTGGCAGGGTTCCAGCACACACTGCAAACACACGCTGTACCTGTACTGCAAAGTCTGCTCAGCCTGAGACAGTATGCAAACTGATTGAAAAGTGGGTGTGTTCATGAGGCAGGGTATGATTGGGAGGGGGTGTGTGCCAAAGGCAGGCTGTGATTGGCTGGTGAGGTGTAGTGGCTGCACAAACTATTCATTTAACAAATTTTACCTAAATTGATGCATATGGCTTCTCAGTTTAAATGTACAGATCCATTTATTCAAAAATATTCCAAAATGTAACCATCACATTAGATTAAAAAAAAATCAACAATCAAAAAAGACAATACCCTTCACCTCACCCATATGAAAAAGGACAATATTGTTGTTGTCAACCACTGCAGTAACTAATGGCAAATAAATTCTCTAAAATCTGGGGTTAGCAACCCATAGATCGTGATCTACCGGCAGATCTTGGTCTGGGTTTGCTGACCTGCAATGCCAGAGCATCAGAGTGCAATGCAGAGGGACTAGTTGTAAAGTTGGAGCTGTAGTGCCGGCTCCTATCCTATGTGGAATGATATAAACTGCACTTCACCTCTTATCCCGGCTAGCGATCTCCACAGTGGTGCCAGCAGCAGGAAAGGAGATCTTCAGGTCAGTGTGAAGCAATACAAATAAAAAAATCTAATCAGTGCGAAGTGGTATACAACAAGAACAGCAGCTGAACACTAGGGCCAAAATTCAAATCCCTCAATAAACATCAAACAGACAGTGCAACGCTTAATAAATGGAAAATAAAATTGAGGTAGAACACAATACAATCCACCACAGTGTGTAGACAAAACAGTCCATATAATCAGGTCCAAATAGATCTTCAAGGTAGAAAGGACTGCATATTTGCAAATGGTGATTCCAGGAGCCCACCACCACGGAAACAAATGGCCTCTCACCTGATGTTGTGGACCCTTTAATTATAGAGGGTCAGAAAACGCCTTTGGCATATATTCAAATAGTATGTGGCTAAATGAATCTTCATCAAGGACCCAATGCAGGACACTCCGATAGGGACATATAAGAAATAAAAGTGGCGAAAAATAGTGCTCTCCGTATACAATGATCTTTATTTCAATGTAAAAATCATAAAAAAAACAAACACTCACAAGAGAAGTGCTTAGTACAGGCTGATAAAGTCCCCGCCCACTGGGACGCAACACGTCCAGAACGAGGTAGCGTCGTGACGTCACCCGCGGCCACTGCGCATCTGCTCTGCTGTTCGGAGGAACAGGAGATTGTCAACACTGCTTGTCTGCCTGTACCAAGCACTTCTCTTGTGAGTGTTTTTATGATTTTTACATTGAAATAAAGATCATTGTATACAGAGAGCACTATTTTTCGCCACTTTTATTTCTTATATGTCCCTATCGGCGTGTCCTGTATTGGGTCCTTGATTAAGATTCATTTAGCCGCATACTATTTGAATATATGCAAAAAGGCGTTTTCTGACCCTCTATAATTAAAGGGTCCACAACATCAGATGAGAGGCCATTTGTTTCCGTGGTGGTGGGCTCCTGGAATCACCATTTGCAAATATGCAGTCCTTTCTACCTTGAAGATCTATTTGGACCTGATTATATGGACTGTTTTGTCTACACACTGTGGTGGATTGTATTGTGTTCTACCTCAATTTTATTTTCCATTTATTAAGCGCTGCACTGTCTGTTTGTCAGTGTGAAGCAATAGACTAGGCATTTTAGTATAGGTTTAGTATAGGTCTGTGAACAAGCACAAGTGCTGCTCCTCTGAAAAGTGATCCGAGCATGTGTCGATAGGTGTAAGGAGGCAACATGTTGCCTTCTCACTACCTGATTTAAACCCAAGATTGCCATGCAATGCACGCATTTGTGACACAGTAGTTCATAGGGGTGCAACGGATCAAAAAACTCACGGATCGGATCATTTTCGGATCAGCAAAAAAAAAAGAAAAAAAAAAAAGACAAATCTTGTTACACCCACCGGAGTTTTAGATTTAAAAGCCATTTTCCACACAAAACGGAGCTTATATGCATAAATACAGTATTTGTAGATCGGACGGACTGTTTAGATGTTAAATTTTAAAAGCAGCAGCAAACCTGCTGACCTTACATGGTTGCTAATGTGACAGAACACCTCTGATTTTTACATTTAACATTAAATGTGAAAATCAGAGGTGTTCTGTCACATTAGCAAATACTGTATTTATGCATATAAGCTCAGTTTTGTGTGGAAAATATCTTTAAAATCTAAAACTCTGGTGGGTGTAACAAGATGTCCGCTTGCCCCCTTCTAACTCTATAATTACAGTACTGTGCAAGGGAGTGTGGGGTGTAGCAAGATGGCGGCGACGAAACGTCACTTCTTGACGATACAGCGGCCGCCGCCGGGTGTACCAAGATGGCCGCCGCTCCGGAGCTAGGCCGAAGCCGCGGCCTTTCCTATGGCCGAGGCCGCCGAGCGCTCCGCGTTAGCGGGTGTGCCGATCCGCGGAGGTTGGCCCAAACGGATCACGGATCAGTGACGATCCGTTGCACCCCTAGTAGTTCAGCAATTAGAGGTTTAAATAAGGCGGCAACACTGTGCCCGGTGATCTTTGACTTCTCCCATGTTTAGGTAGATCTGCACCTCTCTAAAGGTTGCCTACCTTACAAAAGCATTCCTAGATTGATAAAAACCCACGTGACCGGATGCGCTAGAGCAGTGGTCATCAACCCTGACAGTATTTCTTGAAAAATGGTTCAGGAATCTTTTTGGAAAGGACACTTTCTCACACTTTTTTGCAATGGAAAGAGCCATTGGGTGCATTCTAGACCTCCATTACCAGGGGGCTATCCAAGACCTCTTGTGGTTAAAATGCTTTATTATAAAGAGATAGAGTAACCATATTGCAGAAGGTCAGGGAAATGGGCAAAATCATTTATGAAGGGACTAGGGTATCTATATACCCAGATTTTTCACCAGATGTGCAGAGACGGAGGACCAAGTTTTTGGAAATCAAGCACAAACTACATTTGAAAGTCTCCTATGCCTTGTTATATCCAGAAAGATTGCGGGTGACTGCTATGGGGGAGACTTTAATTCCCCGAGAGGAGAACGGGTGGCTGGCATCCTGTAAGGAGAAATTATAGAATTTAAAAAAAAAAAAAAAAAAACACTTTAACCACTTAAGGACCGCCTCACGCCGATGTACGTCGGCAAGGCGGCACGGGCAGGCAAAATCACGTACAGGGTACGTGATTTGCCTCCCGCGGGTGGGGGGTCCGACCGGACCCCCCCCGCCGCCCGAGGCGGTCCCGTTCTGTCCCCCGGCGATCAGAGACGAGGGGGAGGCCATCCGTTCGTGGCCCCCCCCTCGATCGCCGCCGGCCAATGAAAACACTCCTTTGCTGCTGTATGCTAAACAGCAGCAAAGGAAGTGATGTCATCTCCCCTCGGGTCGGTATTTTCCGTTCCGGCCCGAGGAGAGAAGACATCTATGTGAGTGCACCAACACACACAGTAGAACATGCCAGGCATACAAAACAAAAACACTAAACGCATAACTGCAGCGTTCGCAGTCTCAGGCCTGATCCCTGTGATTGCTAACAGTTTTTTTGGTAGCATTTTGGTGAACTGGCAAGCACCAGCACCAGCCCCAGGCAGCGTCAGGTTAGCGCTAGTACCGCTAACACCCACGCACGCACCATACACCTCCCTTAGTGGTATAGTATCTGATCGGATCAATATCTGATCCGATCAGATCTATACTAGCGTCCCCAGCAGTTTAGGGTTCCCAAAAACGCAGTGTTAGCGGGATCAGCCCAGATACCTGCTAGCACCTGCGTTTTGCCCCTCCGCCCAGGCGAGCCCAGCCCACCCAAGTGCAGTATCGATCGATCACTGTCACTTACAAAACACTAAACGCATAACTGCAGCGTTCGCAGAGTCAGGCCTGATCCCTGCGATCGCTAACAGTTTTTTTGGTAGCGTTTTGGGGAACTGGCAAGCACCAGCGGCGTAGTACACCCTGGTCGTAGTCAAACCAGCACTGCAGTAACACTTGGTGACGTGGCGAGTCCCATAAGTGCAGTTCAAGCTGGTGAGGTGGCAAGCACAAGTAGTGTCCCGCTGCCACCAAAAAGACAAACACAGGCCCATCGTACCCATAGTGCCCTTCCTGCTGCATTCGCCAATCCTATTTGGGAGCCCACCACTTCTGCAGCGCCCGTACTTCCCCCATTCACATCCCCAACCAAATGCAGTCGGCTGCATGAGAGGCATTTTTATGTCCTCCCGAGTACCCCTACCCAACGAACCCCCCCAAAAAAGAGGTAGTGTCTGCAGCAAGCGCGGATATAGGCGTGACACCCGCTATTATTGTCCCTCCTGTCCTGACAATCCTGGTCTTTGCATTGGTGAATGTTTAGAACGCTACCATACACTAGTTGAGTATTAGCGTAGGGTACAGTATTCCACAGACTAGGCGCACTTTCACAGGGTCTCCCAAGATGCCATCGCATTTTGAGAGACCCGAACCTGGAACCGGTTACTGTTATAAAAGTTAGTTACAAAAAAAAGTGTAAAAAAAAAAAAAATATATGAAATAAAAAAAAATAGTTGTCGTTTTATTGTTCTCTCTCTCTCTATTCTCTCTCTCTATTGTTCTGCTCTTTTTTACTGTATTCTATTCTGCAATGTTTTATTGTTATTGTTATTATGTTTTATCATGTTTGTTTTTCAGGTATGTAATTATTTATACTTTACTGTTTACTGTGCTTTATTGTTAACCATTGTTAACCATTTTTTTGTCTTCAGGTACGCCATTCACGACTTTGAGTGGTTATACCAGAATGATGCCTGCAGGTTTAGGTATCATCTTGGTATCATTCTTTTCAGCCAGCGGTCGGCTTTCATGTAAAAGCAATCCTAGCGGCTAATTAGCCTCTAGACTGCTTTTACAAGCCGTGGGAGGGAATGCCCCCCCCCCCCCCCCACCGTCTTCCGTGTTTTTCTCTGGCTCTCCTGTCTCAACAGGGAACCTGAGAATGCAGCCGGTGATTCAGCCAGCTGACCATAGAGCTGATCAGAGACCAGAGTGGCTCCAAACATCTCTATGGCCTAAGAAACCGGAAGCTACGAGCATTTTATGACTTAGATTTCGCCGGATGTAAATAGCGCCATTGGGAAATTGGGGAAGCATTTTATCACACCGATCTTGGTGTGGTCAGATGCTTTGAGGGCAGAGGAGAGATCTAGGGTCTAATAGACCACAATTTTTTCAAAAAAAGAGTACCTGTCACTACCTATTGCTATCATAGGGGATATTTACATTCCCCGAGATAACAATAAAAATGATTAAAAAAAAAAATATGAAAGGAACAGTTTAAAAGTAAGATTAAAAAAGCAAAAAAATAAGAAAAAAAAAAAAAAAAAAAAAAAAAAAAGCACCCCTGTCGCCCCCTGCTCTCGCGCTAAGGCGAACGCAAGCGGCGGTCTGTCGTCAAACGTAAACAGCAATTGCACCATGCATGTGAGGTATCACTGCGAAGGCCAAATCGAGGGCAGTAATTTTTCCAGTAGACCTCCTCTGTAAATCTAAAGTGGTAACCTGTAAAGGCTTTTGAAGGATTTTAAACATGTATTTATTTTGTTGCCACTGCACGTTTGTGCGCAATTTTAAAGCATGTCATGTTTGGTATCCATGTACTCGGCCTAAGATCATCTTTTTTATTTCATCAAACATTTGGGCAATATAGTGTGTTTTAGTGCATTAAAATTTTAAAAAGAGTGTTTTTTCCCCAAAAAATGCGTTTGAAAAATCGCTGCGCAATTACTGCGTAAAAAAAAAAAAGAAACACCCACCATTTTAATCTGTAGGGCATTTGCTTTAAAAAAATATATAATGTTTGGGGGTTCAAAGTAATTTTTTTGCAAAAAAAAATAACTTTTTCATGTAAACAATAAGTGTCAGAAAGGGCTTTGTCTTCAAGTGGTTAGAAGAGTGGGTGATGTGTGACATAAGCTTCTAAATGTTGTGCATAAAATGCCAGGACAGTTCAAAACCCCCCCAAATGACCCCATTTTGGAAAGTAGACACCCCAAGCTATTTGCTGAGAGGCATGTCGAGTCCATGGAATATTTTATATTGCGACACAAGTTGCGGGAAAGAGACAAATTTTTTTTTTTTTTTGCACAAAGTTGTCACTAAATGATATATTGCTCAAACATGCCATGGAAATATGTGAAATTACACCCCAAAATACATTCTGCTGCTTCTCCTGAGTACGGGGATACCACATGTGTGAGACTTTTTGGGAGCCTAGCCACGTACGGGACCCCGAAAACCAAGCACCGCCTTCAGGCTTTCTAAGGGCGTGAATTTTTGATTTCACTCTTCACTGCCTATCACAGTTTCGGAGGCCATGGAATGCCCAGGTGGCACAAAACCCCCCCAAATGACCCCATTTTGGAAAGTAGACACCCCAAGCTATTTGCTGAGAGGTATAGTGAGTATTTTGTAGACCTCACTTTTTGTCACAAAGTTTTGAAAATTGAAAAAAGAAAAAAAAAAAAAAGGTTTTTTCTTGTCTTTCTTCATTTTCAAAAACAAATGAGAGCTGCAAAATACTCACCATGCCTCTCAGCAAATAGCTTGGGGTGTCTACTTTCCAAAATGGGGTCATTTGGGGGGGTTTTGTGCCACCTGGGCATTCCATGGCCTCCGAAACTGTGATAGGCAGTAAAGAGTGAAATCAAAAATTTTTACCCTTAGAAATCCTGAAGGCAGTGATTGGTTTTCGGGGTCCCGTACGCGGCTAGGCTCCCAAAAAGTCCCACACATGTGGTATCCCCATACTCAGGAGAAGCAGCTAAATGTATTTTGGGGTGCAATTCCACATAGGCCCATGGCCTGTGTGAGCAATATATCATTTAGTGACAACTTTATGAAAAAAAAAAAAAAAAAAAAGTGTCACTTTCCCGCAACTTGTGTCAAAATATAAAATATTCCATGGACTCAATATGCCTCTCAGCAAATAGCTTGGGGTGTCTACTTTCCAAAATGGGGTCATTTTGGGGGGTTTTGTGCCACCTGGGCATTCCATGGCCTCCGAAACTGTGATAGGCAGTGAAGAGTGAAATCAAAAATTTACACCCTTAGAAATCCTGAAGGCGGTGATTGGTTTTCGGGGTCCCGTACGCGGCTAGGCTCCCAAAAAGTCCCACACATGTGGTATCCCCATACTCAGGAGAAGCAGCTGAATGTATTTTGGGGTGCAATTCCACATAGGCCCATGGCCTGTGTGAGCAATATATCATTTAGTGACAACTTTTTGTAAATATTTTTTTTTTTTTTTTTTTTGTCATTTTTCAATCACTTGGGACAAAAAAAAAAAATATTCAATGGGTTCAACATTCCGCTCAGCAATTTCCTTGGGGTGTCTACTTTCCAAAATGGGGTCATTTGGGGGGGTTTTGTACTGCCCTGCCATTTTAGCACCTCAAGAAATGACATAGGCAGTCATAAACTAAAAGCTGTGTAAATTACAGAAAATGTACCCTAGTTTGTAGACGCTATAACTTTTGCGCAAACCAATAAATATACGCTTATTGACATTTTTTTTACCAAAGACATGTGGCCGAATACATTTTGGCCTAAATGTATGACTAAAATTTAGTTTATTGGATTTTTTTTATAACAAAAAGTAGAAAATATCATTTTTTTTCAAAATTTTCGGTCTTTTTCCGTTTATAGCGCAAAAAATAAAAACCGCAGTGGTGATCAAATACCATCAAAAGAAAGCTCTATTTGTGGGAAGAAAAGGACGCAAATTTCGTTTGGGTACAGCATTGCATGACCGCGCAATTAGCAGTTAAAGCGACGCAGTGCCAAATTGGAAAAAGACCTCTGGTCCTTAGGCAGCATAATGGTCCGGGGCTCAAGTGGTTAAAGAAAAAGAAAGTATAACAACTGTATGGACGGTCCAGGGGCACAATTGATCATGTATTTTCACATAATGAAGCTTTGGCGGGGGGTTGCATTTAGGTTAGAGGGATAATGTGTAAATGGCCTTCTTCCTCAAAGTTAATGGGAGGGAGGTTATACACGGAGGAAATTATGTATTTGTTATCTTGAGCACATGGGAAGATCACTTTTAAAGCTCCCAGAGAGGACCCAAAAGGGTGGTGAGTGAATTGGGAATGAGACACGGATTGTGTGTTAGGTATGAAAAGGGGTGGGGGATGTGTGAGGAGTAAATATCTCAAAATAGGAAATATTTTGTCACTAAAGTATCACAGAAGGAAAATAAGAATGGGTATTGGCCAACAAAGAAAGATCACACGAAGTATATGGAAATCACACAATTTGGAATGGACATTTTAAATTATATGTATTTGTTGCAAATTAAGGTTAATCCTATGCAGGTAATTAAATTATATGTTCTTGGAATGTCCGGGGGTTGGGAGATCCCACCCAAAAAAAAAAAAAAAACATCAGTTCTTTCCGTAGCAAAAATGTATGGGGTGGGATTGCTCTGCCTACAGGAGACACACCTTACTCATGTTGTTATACGGCAACTGGGATGGGGTGAATTTCAAACCTAGTACCACTCAGTTCACACCTCCTTCTCCGGGGGGGGGGTGAGTATTCTGATCAGGTCTGGAGTAATGTTCACCTGCAGGCAGATTAAGACTGATGAACTGGGACGCTATATTTTTTGTATTGTACTATAGAGAACAGAACCTGCGTGCTGGCCAATTTATGTTCCTCCTCCTTTTGACACTTTTTTTGTATAGGTTATTGGAGTTTTCTGGATAAACCGGGTGTGCCGATTATTGTCATGGGTGATTTTAATACGGTTTTGGACCAGAAGATGGATAGGTTTCCCCATGGGACACAGACGGTGTTACAGTTGACGATCGATTGGCTCTATTTTTAAGAGAGGCTGGACTAACGGATATATGGAGAGTCCAGAATCCAGCGGTCTGACAGTACTCGTGTTTTTCCAGGACACACTCCACTCTTTCTAGAATTGATACGTTATGGGGAACGAGGAGGCATTACAGGTCATAAAATGTTTTTTAAAATATGCAATGTATCCATAGAATTTTGATCAACTCTCCAGTGTGGGTATACAAAAAGTGGTTCCAAAAGTTAGACGTTATTTTCAGAGAATTCATTTGGAAAGGTGGTCTGGCAAAAATCCGTCTGCGCACCTTACAATTACAGAGACAGGAAGGAGGGGTTGCACTTCCACACCCTCAGAGTTAATTCCCTGCGGCACAATTACAGCATATAGGAGGATGTAGTGGATCGGAAGGGGGATATGTGGGAAAGGAAATTGCTACAAAACACCCCACATGGATCATTGGTAGAAGCTATGGAGGGGGGCTCTTTCCCCTCTAGGCTCACCACACTAAGTCTAACAATTAAAATATGGAATACAGTGAAGACATTGCTAGGGTATAAGGGACTTACAGAGTATACTGCCTTATGGGAGAATAAAAATCTGGGTGAAATCCAGAAGATAGGGACAATCAAGGAATGGGAGATGTGCGGAATAAAGTTTATTAGCCAGGTATATAATGAAGATACTCTGAAATCTTTTCAGGAATTGGAGGGAAAAAATATACAATATGGAATAAATCCTTTAGGTACCTACAGGTCTGGCAGGCCTTGGAGGCGCAGTTTAGAGAGGGCGCTTGAATGGAGATTTCTTTTGCTCCAGAAGGTTATTAATGCAACCACCCCAAAAGGCCTTATTTCGAGCTTATATCCGCATATATTTAAGGGGAGCCCGGAAGGGATAAGGACCCCACTAAGTAGGATGAGATGGGAACAAGATTTAGGAACTATAAAAATCGGAAGAGCAATGGAGTAGAATCCCTGAATTGAGACCCTTGGTTTCACTTTCCCCCTCCCAAAAGATGTCACATTTGTCCGTTATATAGAGCTTATTATGTCACTGCTTGTCACTGCTCTCACCACATCAAGACAATGTAGTGACTTTTCTTCCCTGGAACATGGTTTTGGAAAAAATAATGGCACAATAATATCTTGGTTCAGGTGAAAACCTGAAACCACTTTTGGCAAAAAGGGCAAGGGCGTAACGCCACCCTGTCCTCATGAATAATCAAAATATGGCTCTTTACAGGAAAGAGCAGCCAATTCCGAAACCCTCCTTGCTGAAGATAAAGCAACCAAGAACACCAGTTGTTCCTTGTCAGAAGGACTAAGGGAATATGCTGTATCGGTTCAAATAGCTGTTTTTGTAACACTGACAAAACTAAGTTCAAGTCCCAAGGGCTCAAAAGGTGACTTAACTGGCAGATTAATCCGCATCATCCCTTTCATTAAAACCCCGAACTACAGAATGCGTAGCAAGCGGTCTTTGAAATAAGATTGATAAGGCTGAGACTTGGCCCTTAATAGTACTCAAGGCAAATTTCATCTCTATGCCTAATTGTATAAAGGCAAGATGTCTGCCTATGATATATCTCCGAGGGTGCCAACCCTTTGATTCACACCAGGAAACATAAGCTTTTCAGACTATAATATATCGATCTGGAAGCTGGCTTCCTTGCATTAATAAAAGTAGAGACAACTATCCAGGAAAGCCCACGTTTCTTCAGAATGCGGGTTTCAATAGTCAGGCCGTTAAATTTAGTGTTCGTAAAGTAGGATGGAATATCGGCCCCTGCGAGAGCAGGTCTGGCCTTAGGTGAAAGGGACCATGGATCCTCCACTGCCATCTTTATAATTTCTGCATACCATGACCTTCTGGGCTATGCTGGTGCTACCAGAATTACCGGCTTTCTTTGCAGCTTGATTCTGCAAAGTCGTGGTAGCAACTGAATTAGGGGGGGGGGGGGGATGCCTAGATCAGTGAGAACTGATCCCACGGGGTCACCAACGCACCTGTTCTGCATGCAAGTGGGTCCCTTGTCCTGGACACAAAGTTGACTAACTTCATGTTGAATCTGGATGCTAGAAGATCTATGTCCGGAGTCCCCCATCTTTGGCAAACAGCCCGAAAAATGTCAGGGTGAAGGGACCATTCCCCTGGGAATAACTGCTGGTGAATTAAGTAGTCCGCCTGCCAATTCTCTACTCCCGGAATGAAGACTGCCGATAGGCACGGAACATTCCTTTCTGTCCAAGTTAGAATATGGTTCACCTCTCTCTGCACTGAGAGACTCTTGGTGCCTCCTTTGTGATTGATATAGGCCACACCCGTGGCATTGTCAGATTGGATCCTGACAGGACAGCCTCTTAACCTGGAAGTCCAGGCCTTCAGAGCCAGACGCACTGCCTGAATCTCTAGGATGTTGATGGGCAAGGCTCTTTCGGTTGACCATTGTCCTTGGACAGTCGTTTTCTCTAGTACTGCTCCCCAGCCAGAAAGGCTGGCATCTGTCGTTACTTCTTTCCAGATAATTGGCCTGAAGGATTTTCCTTTCAGCAGATTTTGGGTTAGTAACCAACTGAGGCTTTGGCACACCCTTGGGGACAGCCGCATTGGCAAGTCCAAAGCTTGGACGGTTATGTTCCAAGCAGACAGGATACTGCTTTGCAACAGTCTCGAATGGAACTGGGCATAGGGGACTGCTACGAATGAAGCCACCATCTTTCCCAACAACCTCATGCAAAGGACAATTGAGGGATTTCTTTTCAACCTGACCATCCGCACCAGCTCTCGTATGGAGTTGATCTTTGCCGGCGGCAAGAACACCTTTTTCTGGGCTGTGTATATGGTCAGGCCCAAATACTCCAGCTTTTTTAGCTGTTTTAAAAGGAAGACTTTTCTAGGATGAGAATCCAACCCAGACTTTCCAGGTAACTGGCTGTAATGCGTACAACTTTGCTCCAAGCGAGCCACTGACTGGTCTATTAACAATAGATCGTCTAGGTTATGATCACAGTATTCCAAAAATAAATGAAATAGTGGCGCAACATATATAATCAAATAAATCCTAAAACCTAAATAATTGTGATTAATTGTGAATGAACCACGTGATCATGATAATATGTCAAAACTTCTTCCACAAAATGAACTGACTGTATATGTGATTTATGTGAAACGGACACTGAAGTCCCATAAAAACAAAAATTACATAGCATAGTACTGAACCCTAAAATTAAATAAAAAGTCCAAAATGATAAATAAAATAAATCCAGATTGTGAGCAACTGATGACAAAAGCAAACGTGCCACTGAAAAGGTGAATGTGCAACAAATCTTTAGCCGCTGTTATAGGTTCGCCTTCACCACACCGGTTGTGACTGTGAATCCCCCTTGTGAAGCCGCACTCACCAAAAATGTATGCATTGCATTCTCATGCACGCCACATAAGCTTTATGCAGGCCCCCCCCCCAAGGGGTGACACGAGCTGGAGCACGTTGGACTCTGGAAAGAAGGCCTTCCTTAACGGGCTAAGCTTTTCACCAGGTGTGATGAGAATATGTAAAAAAAAAGAAAATGCTTCCAATAGCGTAATATAGCTTAAAACATTTATTGGATAAAATCATAAAGCCTCCTCTCATTGCACTCACATTAAACCAAATAAACGCATGAGTGAGAAATTCCATACAGTAGAAAATGGCAGTGCACTGATGGCCACGGCGGACCCGGGATGCTATAAAGGCTTCTCACCCCTCTCATTGATGGATCCTCAGCGCTACGAGGTAGTCCCCGCTGACCAGATACAAAGCCCGGAACGTCAAGCGCAGATGCTAGGTTGCCGTACAGCCCCGCCTCCGACATGTTACGTCATATCGACTTCTTCATAGGATTGGCTGTACGGTACAGCAACCCCTCCCCTAAAAATCTGCTCAGATTACTTGCAGAAGCCGATATTTCCATATTAGCTACTGGCGGAAGTAACGGCAAACCCGGAAATGCTATCCTCGTACGGCCAACAGGCTCGCCCGAACAACTAGGTGTTTGACAGCTAGTGGAATATTGGTAAGGCGCCTGCGTGCATCCCGTGTCCCCATCACCATCATACACTGAGCCAGTGTTGTATACAGCAGCATAAGGTTAAATAAAATATACATTCACAATCCTACTCATTGATAATAAAATGCTTAAAAATTTCCAATATGCAGGTAAAACCAAAATTAAAAATGAAAACTATTATATGCATAATAGATGATAGTCATACATATAAAAACAAAAGATGAACGGTAGACTTAATGAACCCAAGCACCAACTATTGATCTGACAAGATACTTACTTCCCTTGTATTGCATCTACATGAATCATGAAAGCTCCACATATCATGGAAGATGAGTCCGTGGTAAGTGTTACATATAATAGCACAGTCTATTTGAACAAACTAAGTGTCCTAAAAATTAATTGGTATAAAATTTGCTAGTAGTAAGCCTTCAAAGCCTTAAATTCAACAGGACACCTACTATGGACCAACCAGAAAAAGGCACATATGGCAGCCCTCTTACTTAAAATAATTTTAAATGAACGCCTACAAAACTAAGCATGTGAATTGTCCTACAGTGTGTTTCATGTATATGATAACACAAAACACATTAAATAGTTCGAAATCAGAGGGATGAGGACGTCTGTAGACCAAAAATTAATACTATATATAACATGGGCGGAAATATACTGCCTCACCCGACCACTTGAAGCATGTCTATATAGTATTAAAAATTGCTAATAAAGCAAATTAGATCTAATTCGATATTTAACCCTCTCGGGAAAAGGCTTTTTAAAAGGAAGATCCACTTAGTCTCTCTCTGTGACAAGTCTCTGACCCTATTAGAATCTCTCCATGATGTGAAAACATGATCAATGCCACAGAATTGTAACCCTGATGGGTCCTGGCCATGCTTATCTCTGAAATGTAATGAGACACTATGGTGTTTATAACCATTTTTTATGTTGGCTATATGCTCAGCTATGCGGACCTTTAATTGTTGCTTAATTCTACAGACATAATAAAGGCCGCAAGGGCACCAGAGAATATATACCACAAAAGATGAGTTGCAAGTGATGAATTTATCAATCTGGAAAGTTCCCCGATCCACATTAGTCACACTGGTTGTCCCTCTATTTAATACACTTAGTGCATATGTTGCAGGACAGTAAGTGTATTAAATAGAGTGACAACCAGTGTGACTAATATGGATCGTGAAACTTTCCAGATTGATAAATTCATCACCTGCAACTCATCTTTTGTGGTATATATTCTCTGGTGCCCTTGCGGCCTTTATTATGTCGGTAGAACTAAGCGACAATTAAAGGTGCTCATAGCTGAGCATATAGACAACATTCTGTGGCATTGATCATGTTTTCACATCATGGAGAGATTCTAATAGGGTCAGAGACTTGTCACAGAGAGACGAAGTGGATCTTCCTTTTAAAAAGCCTTTTCCCGAGAGGGTTAAATATCGAATTAGATCTAAATTGCTTTATTAGCAATTTTTAATACTATATAGACATGCTTCAATTGGTCAGGTGAGGCAGTATATTTCCGCCCATGTTATATATAGTACTAATTTATGGTCTACGGACGTCCTCATCCCTCTCTGATTTCGAACTAGTTAATGTGTTTTGTGTTATAATATACATGAAACACACTGTAGGACCATTCACATGCTTAGTTTGGAGGGGGTTCATTTAAAATTATTTAAAAATTATTTTTAAATTATTTTAAATTATTTTAAGAGGGCTGCCATATGTGCCTTTTTCAGGTTGGTCTATAAGTGTCCTGTTGAATTTAAGGCTTACTACTAGAAAATTTATAC
Source organism: Lithobates clamitans (assembly GCA_037952925.1). NCBI lineage: Eukaryota > Metazoa > Chordata > Amphibia > Anura > Ranidae > Lithobates > Lithobates clamitans. Next base: position 3,282,937 of record JBBGZY010000318.1, read on the forward strand.
CAATTACTTTCAGGACACTTAGTTTGTTCAAATAGACTGTGCTATTATATGTAACACTTACCACGGGCTCATCTTGCATGATATGTGGAGCTTTCATGATTCATGTAGATGCAATACAAGGGAAGTATCTTGTCAGATCAATAGTTGGTGCTTGGGTTCATTAAGTCTACCGTTCATCTTTTGTTTTGACCATGTATGACCATTATCTATTATGCATATAATAGTTTAATTTTTAATGTTGGTTTTACCTGCATATTGGAAATTTTTAAGCATTTTATTATCAATGAGTAGGATTGTGAATGTATATTTTATTTAACCTTATACTGCTGTATACAACGCTGGCTCAGTGTATGATGGGGACACGGGATGCGCGCAGGCACCTTACTAATATCCCACTAGCTGTCAAACACCTAGCTGTTCGGGCGAGCCTGTTGGCCGTACGAGGATAGCATTTCCGGGTTTGCCGCTACTTCCGCCAGTAGCTAGTATGGAAATATCGGCTTCTGCCAGTAATCTGAGCAGATTTTTAGGGGAGGGGTTGCCGTACCGAACAGCCAATCCTATGAAGAAGTCGATATGACGAAACATGTCGGAGGCAGGGCTGTATGGCAACCTAGCATCTGCGCATGACGTTACGGGCTTTGTATCTGGTTGGCGGGGACTACTTCGTAGCGCTGAGGATCCATCGAGGAGAGGGGTGAGAAGCCTTTATAGCATCCCGGGTCCGCCGTGGCCATCAGTGCACTGCCATTTTCTACTGTATGGAATTTCTCACTCATGCGTTTATTTATTTGGTTTAATGTGAGTGCAATGAGAGGAGGCTTTAGGATTTTATCCAATAAATGTTTTAAGCTATATTACGCTATTGGAAGCATTTTCTTTTTTACATGATATCATCCTACCTGGTGAAAAGCTTAGCCCGCTAAGGAAGGCCTTCTTTCCAGAGTTCAACGTGCTCCAGCTCGTGTCACCCCTTGGGGGGCCCTGCATAAAGCTTATGTGCCGTGCATCAGAATGCAAGGCATACATTTTTGGTAAGTGCGGCTTCACAAGGGGGATTCACAGTCACAACCGGTGTGGTGAAGGCGCACCTATAACAGCAGCTAAAGATTTGTTGCACATTCACCTTTTCAGTGGCACGTTTGCTTTTGTCATCGGTTGCTCACAATCTGATTTATTTTATTTATCACTTTTGAATCTGGACTTTTTATTTCATTTTAGGGTTCAGTACTATGCTATGTAATTTGTTTTTATGGGACTTCAGTGTCTGTTTCACATAAATCACATATAGTCAGTTCATTCTGTGGAAGAAGTTTTGGACATATTATCATCATGATCACGTGGTTTATTCACAATTAATCACCATTATTTAGTTTTTAAGATTTATTTGATTATATATGTAGCGCCACTATTTCATTTATTTTTGGAATACTGTGATAGTGATTGTTTCTTTTTAAGTTGGCAGCTTTAGTTCTTATTCACACCTAAGCGCAGTGGAGGGTACCAAGTTTCTTGTCGCAACACTTGATCACCTTTTAAATATTTAAACGTCTAGGTTATGCTCTGTGCCCTTAACCTGGCTAGAGGTGGGGCCAGCACTTGTGAACACCCGGTGTGCTGTAGCTAGCCCGAAGGGCAAGGCTACAAACTGAAAGTGCTGCTGTTATACTTCGAAACACAGAAACCTTTGGTGAGCAGGAAATATAGGGACATGCAGATATGCATCCCTGATGTCGATGGACACCAGAAATTCTCTTCCCTGTAGAATAGAAAGAACTGACCTGATCGACTCCATGCGACAGGAGCAGATTTTCAGGAACTGGTCTGACATCTCCATTTGGTTTTGATACTGTAAACAAGTTTGAATAAAACCCCAAACCTTGCTCTTCTGTGGGGATCTGTATGATCACCCTCTGAGCCAATAATCAGTCTAATGCTTGACACAGAGGTTGCCTTTTCCCTGGATCTTTGAGAACGTTTGATCTCAAAAAATGAGACAGTGGAAATTCCTGAAATTCTAGTTTGTATCCTAGAGCCACCGTGGAGATGACCCATCTGTCCTGAATTTCCTTTTGCCAGACTTCTGAGTATTGCAGAAGTCTTCCCCCAACTCTGGCAAGGGGGGAGCCTTCACGATGAGGCTTTAGTATTCTGCTTTGCAGATTTCCAGGCCCATGTCTTTTGTGCCTGGGCCTGACCCTTTCCTCTAGAGTCAGACGGCGGAGGCCGTCTCCACTGCCACTGCCTGATGCCCCTGGCACAGGAGAAAAAGTCAGTTTAAATGAAGGACGTTTATACTTTCTTTTGACTGGCAAAAGAGTACTCTTCCCACTAGAAATCGTTTGGATGTATTTATCCAAATCATCCCCAAAAAGTCGCTTTCCATGAAAAAGGGAAACCAGTCAGAAGCCTTTTGCAAGATGCTTCGGCTGACCAATTTTTTAACCAAAGGGTCCTATGCATTTGTACTAGCACAAGCGCAAGGCGGGACACCTGGTGAATGGAGTCTTTCATAGCGTCTATGGCAAAACATAATGCCTTTGGTAGTTCGGCCAACTCACGGGCCTGTTGTGCAGAGATCTTCTTAAGGGCCTCTCTGAACTGGTCCTTTAGGGACTGGCAGATGCCTATTGCAGTGACTGCAGGCTGAGTAACGGCCCCTGCTAAGGAAAAATAAGGATTTTAACAGGAATTCCAACTTTTTTATCTATTGGATCTTTAAGCATTTGCGCATTGTCTACCGGACAAGTTAAACTTTTATTCACACTGGAAATCGCAACTGCTGGTACATGCCATCTTTTGGTAGATTTCTCCTCCATGGGATAGCGAACAGAGAATCTCTTTGGAGGGAGAAAATGCTTATCCAGGTGATCCCATTTAGCAAAAATACGTTTTTCTAGTAATGAATGGACAAGAAACACGTGATAATACTGAAAAGGTTTTAAAGAACCCAAGGAAGAAACCGAACTTTCAACTGACTCTGTTAGGGGTAGCATGAATGTGGAACGAACCACCTCCGTAAGAGTCTGTACCATCAATCTCTCAGATTGCAGGGTTGCAAAATGTTCAACTGTTTCCTCCGCAGAGGAATAATCGGCTTGTTTTTCCACGTGATCGCCTGAGGGTAATAACTTATCCTGTGCCCACTGTTCCCTTTGTAAAGGGTTTGAGGTTGGGGAAGGGGATCTAGCACGCTTCCTATCCATTTAGATGGAGGATGCGATTAAAGCCGCTAATCTTCCTTCGAAGCCCTGCAGGGCAGAGGAAAATGCATCTTCAGTCACGTATACAGGGGCTGAAGTGTGAGAAGCAGTTGCACCACCAATAGGTTGCAATTACTCATCCTGGCTTGCCATATCTGGTATCTCCGGAGAGGATGACAGTGTGGAGGCATGACTGGAGTTCCCAGCGCCTGGGGGAGGAATTTTTGGTACCTTTGTGGTAACTCGATGCCATAGTGCAAAGCACAAAAGCAGAGGCACTTCAGAAAAATGTACTACTTGCTGAGCAATAGATTAGAAATCACAATGGCACCATAAAGATCAGCTTGATGCTGAGCAACAATGTATTTCCTGTACTGGAAATGCCTGTATACACTCCTTACGTGCCCCAGCACTCTTGTGTCCTGTGTGACAGATTTCACTTCAGCTGCTCTGGTAGAGATCTTCTGTTATAAGAGCGTCTGCTTTTTATAAAGAAACTTCAGGTGTGAGCCTCATTGGCATCTCTGGTCGCCGCCTGCCTTAGGCCACGCCCCCTCGAGTGACCCGCCCTCCTCCTTTCAAAATGAACCTTAGCCCACGCGGACAGCACGCATTCGGGTCTGTAATACAGACCGAAGGAGGCTGCAGCCGCCATCTGGCGCTCTCATGGGGCGCAACAAGGTTTTAAGTAAAAGGCAGGTAAAACATAGCAAAATGTTGTTTGGTAATAAAGAGGCTGCCCCGCAGTAGAGGCTCAATATCTGTTTCAGCCGGAGCCATAGTACATATAAAAATGCTTTACCCCCAGCCCCTTAGTTTCCCCAATTAGGGGGGGGGGGGGGAGAACAATTACAAACCCCCTCCTGGCTACTGGGACACACAAACACATGCTGTTGTAGCTGGACACAGAGCTGCTGAGAATAACGTACCAAGGTATGTGTATCTTTACTCCCTCTAGTGGAGATTTTAAGGTATTACAATGTTTTTCATATGGAAGAAAAAAAAAGGCATAGGAGGACTATTTACAGTTCCCAGGCTTCTTCCCTTACATTTTCCTTGCTGCAGGATACTGCTGAAAACAAACAGATCCAAACTTCACCCATCAAGGCGGGCAGCGTTAGTAAACCTTCAAAGACCGGGTGCCTATAATAGGGGTTCCACTCCTTTGGACCCGTATAGCACCCCTCAGGAGCAACTTTAAGTAATGTAGCATGACCAAAAAGAGTCCTGGTTCCTGGGGTCCAGCCCTCATCTTCACTCGTGACCAACACATTAGACACTGGTGAAAAAACTGAGGTACTCCTGGAAGGCGGAGGGGTTATATAGGGGAGTGAACTTCCTGTATTGGGTATACCAGAGTCCATCACTTGAAGGTGGCCCATAAGCCATTACTTAGGCTCTGTGTCCCATGATGCACGATAAAGAAAAGCAGATTTTGATTTTAGTGATCAACTAAGCACTAGAGGCAGATTCCCTTCATATCCAATAAGCATCAACAAACACTAAAATGTTTAGATCAGGGATGACATCAACCATTTAAATCAAATTTTTTCAAATGGAGGAAACAAGGAGAGAAAAACTAAAGAAACAAACAACTTTTGTTTTACAAACATGTAAAAGAAGGCAATACAAAAAAGGTAACAATAATCCTTTATAACTTTAGAGAAATTTGTTTAAATTATGCTGTCCAGGATAGAGAAGAGGTGGATAACCCTGGAGTTTCGAAAAAGGGCACTTTCACACTTTACCATTGTTTTAGCAGCGCTTTTAACCCCCACTAATGGCCAGGAAAGGGTTAAAAGCACCCCGCCGAAGTGCTTTGGCGACGCTGGTCATTGATTTCAATGGCAGGGCCATGTTAGGAGCGGTGTATTCACCGCTCCCAAGATGCTGCTTGCAGGACTTTTTCTCCCCCGTCCTGCAAGTGCACCGCTCCAGTGTGAAAACACTCGTGCTTTCATACCAGGGTGGCAGGGGAGGCGTTTTTTGGGTGCTATTTTTAGCCCTTTGGCATCTGAAAAACGCCTCAGTGTGAAAGTAGCCTAAAAATAGGTAATCGTTATATATCAGAGCTTAAAATGCAAGAAAAAGCTGGAAACTGACCTCAGTGTTCAATCCCTTTGGCGACAAGCTATTTAGCGTGTAAATTCACATCTCCTCCATTAACACCAGTGATAGTCGCCACTTCTGAGAGATTCAAAGCATAAATTCCTTTTACCTTTAAAACCATTAATATTTACATTATGCTGGTTTGCGAAATGTTGGGCCAGTGGGCTATCAGGGTCTTTCCCTTTAATGTCTCACATATGCTCCGATACAGGTTTCTAATCTCAGTTTAGTTTTACCCATATACATGTTATCATAAAAAGGACAAATAAAAAAAGTATATAGGACCTTGATGGTGGAACAATTAACCGCTTCCCGACCACCCACCACAGTTATATAGCAGCAAGGTGGCTGGATAGCACGAATCACCATAGGTGTACGTTGGTCCACGCACGCGATAGCGGGTGCGCCTGCCGCGGGAACCTACGATCGCAGTATACAGAGGCAGAACAGAGATCTGCCTATGTAAACAAGGCTGATCCTTGTTCAGACAGGGGACATCTCAGAGATTTGCTGTTCCCAGTCATTGGGAACAGCGATCTCTTGTGTTCCAGGAAGCCCATCCCCCTACAGTTAGAACACAACCAAGGAACAATTAACACCTTCCCTGCCAGTGTAATTTATAGATTGATTAGTGCTATAAAAATGCACTGATCAATGTAATGTCACTAGTCTCCAAAAAGTGTCATTTGGGGTCAGATTTGTCCGCCGCAATGTCGCAGTCCCAACAAAAAGCGCAGTTCGCCGCCATTACCAAAAGGAAAAAAAACTTTTTTTTTTAAATAGTTTGTAGACTTTTTTTTTTTACCAAAAAACACGTGGAATATATAATCGGCCTAAACTGATGAATAAATTAGGTTTTTTTTAATATTTTTTTTTGGATATGTATTCTAGCAGAAAGTAAAAAAATTAAATAGTTTTCCAAAATTATAGTTTTGTTTATAGCCTAAAAAATAAAAACCGCAGGGGTGATTAAAGTGGATTGTAAAGTTTTGAGTTTTTTTTTTTTGTAAAACATCATGCCATACTTCCCTCCACTGTGCAATTAGTTTTGCACAGAGTGGCCCCCCGGCAGCTCCTCCCATCGTATAACCTCCTAGGAGAAGGGGACACCGCCCCCCCCCCCCCCCACGTCCATGGATTTGATTGATAGCAGCTGGAGCCAAATGGCTGCGCTATCTATCCAAATCAAGAAATTCCAGGGGGGGGGGGGGGGGGGGGGAGGGGTTAGTGTAAGGGGCGGCGGTCACTGCCAGGTGTTTTTTCACCTTAATGCATAGGATGCACGATTGATAAAAAGCCAATAGATGCAAAAACTATATTAGTGTCAATATTATCCTAATATTTTGGACAGTTTAGAGAATTCTGGTTAAACCAGTGGCTACGACGTCTGGATGTTCGCTCACTTACAATAAGCCAACATTATCTTTTTAATATGGGTGAGGTGAAGGGTATATTCTTGTTTTTTGATTAATACAACATTTTTGAATATTTATCTATACTGTATTTAACCACTTCAGCCCCGGTAGGTTTTACCCTCTTAAGGACCAGGCCATTTTTTTGCGATCCAACACTGCGTTACTTTGACAAATGCACGGGCATGCAGCGCCGTACCCAAATAAAATTTTTTGCGCTATAAACTGTTTTACTTTCTGCTATAAAACATATCCAATAAGAATTGTTGAAAAAAATCCAAATTTCTTCATTAAATTTGATTTTGCGCTTAAGGGCCGCCCTGCCGCAGTACATGTACGCGGGGCGGTCCTTCAGTGGTTAAAGACTCAGAAGCCACATTAATTATTTTAGGTAGCCACTGCCTCAAAGTGCCTAGGCCGTGACCAATTCTGGCTAAATGAAAAGTATTTTGGGTTACAATGACCGCATTCATATAATGGGTTGGCATATAGTTTATTTAGGACTTGGGACTCACCATAAAATACCTGTCACCAAGTCTATTAGGACTTGGGAGGGGTGGGTGCCCTGTAAGTCAATGAACAGAGAAAGGGATTTTATGGTGAGTAACATCGACACAGCCTCTTCATAATTTTTTACCATAGGGTGTCACAAAGCAGTGTTTCCAACCAATTGCCCTAGTAGAGTGTGCCTTAACCGCTTGCCGACCGCCTCACGCAGATATAGTGCAGCAGAAGGGCTTGTACAGGCAAAGCCACGTACCTGTACGTTCCCCTTTAAGAGGCGGCCAGCTCCGTGAGTCGGGTCGCGGGTCCCGCGGACTCCATCGCCAGGTGGATACCCGCGATCGCCTCACGGGGAGGAAGAACAGGGAGATGCTAATGTAAACAGCATCTCCCCATTCTGCCTAGTGACAGTGTCACTGGATCTCTGCTCCCTGTCATCGGAGCAGAGATCAGTCACATGTCACACACAGCCATGACCCTCACAGTTAGAAACACGCCCCTAGGACACACTTCACCCCTACACTGCCACCTAGTGGTTAACCCCTTCGCTACCAGGTCATTTACACAGGAATCAGTGCATTTGCACTGATTGCTGTATAAATGACAATGGTCCCAAAAATGTGTCAAAAATGTCCGTGTCCGCCATAATGTCGCAGTCACAATAAAAATCGCTGATCGCCATTTAAAAAAAAAAAAAAAAAAATTAACAAAAATGCCATAAAACTATCCCCTATTTTGTAAACGCTATAACTTTTGCGCAAACCAATCAATAATCGCTTATTGTGATTTTTTTACCAAAAATATGTAGAAGAATACGTACCGGCCTAAATTGAGGAAAAAAAAAAAAATAGTTTATATATTTTTGAGGGATATTTATTATAGCAAAAAGTAAAAAATAATGCGTTTTTCTTCAAAATTGTCGCTTTTTTTTTGTTTATAGCGCAAAAAATAGAAAAGCGCAGGGGTGATCAAATACCACCAAAAGAAAGCTCTATTTGTGGGAAAAAGACGTCAATTTTGTTTGGGAGCCACGTCGCACGACTGCGCAATTGTCAGTTAAACCGACGCAGTGCCGAATCACAAAAAGTGCTCTGGTCAGGAAGGGGGTAAATTCTTCCTGGGCTGAAGTGGTTAATGGGGGAAGGGAGGAGCCCAACCCTTAATGGTGTAAACTGGGCCACATCCAGGGAGTGCAGCACAATCTGCTTAGGATGTGTAGGGTGCAAAACACAAGGCAGGGCAATGTCCTCATACACCTAAAAATCTGACACCATCTTCTGTAGGAAGGAGGGACATGGACAGAGAAACGCTGCATATGTGTCAAAACGACATCTAGGCATGTAATCAGGGCACTGATCATCAGTGACCTGATTACAATAAAGCTCCCACCAGTGCCACCTATCAGTGCCCGTAAGTACGGCATATTCGTGCCGCCTCATCAGTGCAGGAGAAAATTTACAAATTGTACTAACAAACTAAGAAAAACTTTTTTTTTTCAAAATTTTCAGTATTTTTTTTTTTTTTTTTAGGAAAAGAAAAAACCCAGAAGTGATTAAACACCACCAAAAGAAATCTCTATTTGTGTGAAGAAAATGATAAAAATTTCACATGGTTACAGTAGAATGACCGCACAATTAGCATTCAAAGTGTGAGTGCTGAAAGCTGAAAAATGGCCTGGGCAGGAAGGGGGTGGTGTAAGTGCCCTGTATTGTAGTTAAAAGTACGAACCAAAGGAGTGTGCGGGCAGAACTCAAGAATATGAAGAGGCTGCGTTAGCCAATGGACGAAATAAAATAAATTAGGGAAATATACACTTTAAATGTGTTATTTGCTATACATTAGACAATTGCTCTGCAGTTTCATGACCACTATAACTGCAGAAGGCAATGACAGAAAAAAACTTTAGGGGTAAGGTAATTCACAGAAAAGTTTCAAATATGGCTCACTTCGTCCTACACAAACTAACACCTAAATATGTACCAAGAGGTCTGCCAATGCCTTTGAGTATAGCTGCAATAAAGATTACCTCGTGATTCAAACACATCTGGGAAATCTTCTGTGGTCCTAGCACGTACATTATCTTCACATGGAGAAAAAGAGATGAGCTGCGGAAGGGACAGCTTTCTGTTTCTGGGTGATGGAGTGTTTAGATAGTCCAAATCTAATGTTAACACTTTATCTAAAGGGCTGAACACACCGATAGTCTCTGTTGGAAGGCTGGATTCAGATTTTTGCTTCGCAACCATGCTTAACGGGGTGTGCGCCACACCTTTTGTTTCCTCTGTTAAAGACGTAAAAAAGCTCCTTTTTAGAGCTTCATATCTAGTACGTATAGAATTTATGTCTATTTTACGCTCCATAGGTTCCCAGCCACCCTCTCTACTATCTGAGGGGAGCTCACTACTTTCTACTCTGGTGCTGTACCTATCCACCTCCGGAGTCTGTGCACTAGTTGTGCTGGTAAGACTTAGGTTTCCATCTCCTTCTGGGATAGTTTCTTGTAGTATGCCAAACTGGATCACATCGTGGCTCTCTGAACTGATGCTGAAGTCCATTGCTTTTGAAGAGTTCCATGAAAGAGTGGAATGTGCAGAAGCAATTTCTTGACTAGGTGCAGGTATAATTATTGTGCCATCTTTCAATTTATCACATGGCTGGTCGTCAAAAATAAAAGTATGATTCTGGTCTCCAATTGCAGACTGCAACAACTGCGCTTTCATACATGCCTTTAATGGAATACATTTGTCTTGCTCAGACCATTTAATTTCACTAGCCAAAGAGGGTGTCAAGTTCTGACTTAAGGCTGCTTTTTCATGAGGGTCTGGTTTTCCTGTGCTCAAAGACATCCTTTGATCTGGCGATTCATTATGCTCAGACAAATGAGAAGCAGACAGGAAGCAAGCCATGCTCAGATCCACCAGGCTGCAGTGAGCAGACTCTTGCTCTACAGGAGATTCTACACATGGCTCTTCCACTGGACTGGATACATTGCAAAACTCTTCATTTTGGATGGCTTTTCGCCAGGATGTTCGAATATCTGAAACTGTACAAGAAGACACTTACTGTACAAAACGTAAAGAATCAGTCCCTCACCTGCATCCAGTAATATACGGTTAAGAAAAATCTATAAAAAAAAAACAAACAAACTGCCAGGTGGAAAATTGGCCTAACACTGTACCACAGTTCCATTGTATGCAAGCAGCTTCTGAATATAACAGCCGCCAGTGGAGATTACTCCATCCACAGCATTTAACAAAAGATGAGGGAATCAACCAATTTTTTTCCTTTAAGCACAATCCTATGCAACATGTTCTGGAGGAGTTTACATAATATACATTACTATTAGAGTTTAGGAGTAGTCACACATTACTCAATGTACTGTATAAACAAGGTTGTTTCCATATAGTTAATGTCAACCTTCAAAATTTAAGCTGTGGGCGACTATACAACATGATGCATTTAGTAGATATTTATTGTCAAAAAAACAAAAAACAAAAAAACTTTCCTAACTTGAGAGGTTTGTAAAGATGCAGTAAAGCATGCAGTTGTAAAAATATTTATTCTCCGATGCATATCTTTCTAGGCACAATGTTTCATTATATAGGATTCATTTGAAGACTATGGAGCTCTGTACAGAAGTTATTCAATAAGCAAATCTATAAAAATGAGCTTACTCAAGTTCTCTGGAGTGCGAGGAATCTCTTTTCTAGATAAGAAAGGATCAGAGGACAGCATGCCAAGCAAATCATCAAGCTCCATTCCACGTCCCGACTGATATTTTGGAGTTTCATTAACTATGTAATCAGCAACCTGAGGAAAAAGTTATTACAAAAACATTAAAACTCGACATACCACCACCATAAGAAGGCCTGTGCACTTTATAAAATGTGGGTTTTGGTAAATATCTTTCACTTCGCGCATTTAGAGCCGCAGATACCTTCACTATGACAGGTCCAAAGCTTGTGGCCAAATGTTAACACTTCTGCCTAGCAGTACTAGGGTCCTTTGTTCGAATTCCAACCACAGAATTACCTGGAATTGAGAGAGAGGAAACCGGAATACCCAGAGGAACCCCATGCAAAGATATACTGCTAGTTTAATTGGCCCTGGTATGTGTACATAGGAGTTAGGAACCTTAGACTGTAAGCCGACACCACCCTAAAAAATAAAGATGTTCTTGAGCCCAATACTACTTTATTCTTGTGAAGATTGGCTCCTTACAAGAGTGCTGCTAACCCAGAGACCAGTTTGACAGATGTGAGCCACCAAGGTTATCTTGCAGAAAAAAACATCCAAGGGGAGTTCCCTGATGGTTTCAAAGAGTGGTTCCTGCAGGGCATAGAGAACCACATTGAGATTCCAAGAAAACACAGGGTGTTGTAAAGGTAGTTTGATAACACCTTAAAAATGGTCTTTACAAGGGAAACCGAAAACAATCTTTTGAAAAAGAATGAACAAGGCTGAGAATCACTGGTTTTCTCTCTTGCTCTCTGCTTGGGCTCCTGAAAAGGAATCTCAACAGCCCGGTTGGATTCTATGCAGAATTCCTGAGCCCTAATGAGGCCCCCTTATGATTTGGGAACTAAAAAGGTTGGAATAGAACCCCTAGAACTGCTTTGCCATAGATACAGGGACATCAATGCCCTGCGCCAGAGGACCCACTAGAGCAGCATGGAGATCTGCCAAGCTTTGCAGCGACACAGACAGGTTGGAAGTAATTAACCAAAAAGGGGACTGGGCACAAAATTCTAACCAACTTGTAGCCCCTAAAAAAACCTGCACCCAAGTGTTCAGAGCCCCCTCTCCCTCCCCCATCACATCACATTGGAAAATGGGGGAATCTACTCAGGCTGAAGAGGTTTCTGGAGGGTAAGGACTGGGTGCCAGACTGCATCTGGAATTTGAGGCAGAAGCTGTGGCGTAACAAGGACTAGTTTGCGCCTCTGTCAATTAGGGAGTATTCCAATGTTAAGCCCTAGGCTGTTATTGCTGAGAAAGTTGAGAACTCCATCTGCCAGTATCATCTTTGATAAGGGCATTCTGGGCAGCTTTGAAGAGGCGCTGCCCCTCAAATGGTATGTGAAGCAAGCACTTTTTCCATAATCCGCATATTCACTGACAAGAGACTCATAAAAAGGCAGATGAGGTGGAAGTTTGCTAGGAGCTGACAGATTTAGGGTCACGGCCAAGAAATTGTGCATGGCCTGCCAGAGAGAACAGTTCAAGAAAGGTGCCTCCAGCCAACGGTAGTACAGCGATCTACCGTGCTGAGCTGTTGTGTTCTGATAGAGGTAACTACCGGGGTTCTCATCTCAGCTCACGTGGAACAGTAGAAAGTAAATCTTCCTATGACACAATAAATAAATTGGAGGCATTCTGGGAGTAGAAGGGGTAATACTAAGCCACAATTTTGTTTGCCAGTGTTCAATCATACTGTAGGCAACAATATAACCCAACAGTCTCTTTATTCCCGTGTCCCTCAACAGGCAAGAAAGAGGTTTAGCTATAGTGATGAATTGCTTTTGTGCACAAACACCTTGCAGTGCATTTAATAAAAAAGGTCTATAAAAGGCAGCGTTAGTGTAAAGATCAAAATCCCCAGAGCATCCCCCAGGGATGAGTGTGAAACTGATGGCTGCTCATTAATGAGAAACCAAAATCTAGTGAATATATCATAAAAAAAGCAAAAAGAAATTTCAATGCGCAATAAAGGGCGGCACAGTGGTGTAGTGGTAGCACTCTCGCCTAGCAGTAAGAAGGGTCACTGGTTCGAATCCCAACCACGACACTACCTGCTTGGAGTTTGCATGTTCTCCCTGTGCCTGCGTGGGTTTCCTCCCGGTACTCCGGTTTCCTCCCACACTCCAAAGACATGCTGGTAGGTTAATTAGATCCTGTCTAAATTGTCCCTAGTATGTATGAATGTGAGTTAGGGACCTTAGATTGTAAGCTCCTTGAGGGTAGGGACTGATGTGAATGTACATTGTATATGTAAAGCGCTGCGTAAATTGACGGCGCTATATAAGTACCTGAAATAAATTAAAAAAATAAACAAGAAAAAGCAAATAAAGTTTGTAAAAAAAGGGAAAAAAAAAAAAAGAAGAAAAAAAAAAAGTCTTACGCTTACCGCAGAGGGTGGACACACTCGCCGTATGGCGGTGGGTCAGACAGGCATTTGGATCATTCAATCCAGCAGATGCTTGGTGGGAGACTGATGGTATAATGATACACCTCGATGGCCACATCCGGAAAAGCGAAGAGTAGATGGTGCACACCAGAACCTCCAACAGGCAGACGTGCCTGAACTCACACTAATCACCAGCTGGATGGCATATGCAGACTCCAAATGGCAGAGTGTCAGATCATGGAAAAAGAAAAGGCCTCCACAGTGCATGAATTTGAATTAAAAAAAATAAATGCATCATCGCGCAAATACTGGTGCGCGATGACGACAGCGTCAACACGCGACTACAGACGGAGGTTGCTCTTGTTACTTATTGGTCTATATAGTCACATGACACAGTGAGGAGGAATTTGTGTGCACTGGCGACTTGTGATTGGCCATCACGGTCTTTCAGTGCTAGCACAACACAGCTGATCTGCGTTTTTACAATCAGTGTTCCTATAATAGCGTGGTGCCAAACACTAGGTTTTATGCCCCAGTTGAAGGACTATTGTCTGAAACATGTCGGGTTGCCAGCCTTTGTGCTTCGGACACCACGCAACTAATCAAAAAAATTTTTTATGTGATCACCCCCTGTACCCACCTTGCTAGGTGGTTTGTACTTTTTATCTTTTGGTACTTTTTAAATAAATAAATTTTTTTAATTCGGATTCATGCACTATGTGGAGGCCCTTTCTTTCTCTTTCCATGATCTGACACGCTGCCATTTGGAGTCTGTATATCCCATCCAGCTGGTGATTAGTGTAAGTTCAGGCACGTCTGCCTGTTGGAGGTTCTGGTGTGCACCATCTACTCTTTGCCGTTCCGGATGTGGCCATCGAAGTGTATCATTATACCATCACAGTCTCCCACCAAGCATCTGCTGGATTGAATGATCCAAATGCCTGTCTGACCCCCTGCCGTACGGCGAGTGTGTCCACCCTCTGCAGTAAGCATACCCAATTCTTCCATAATCCTACATGCATATCTGTGAATGATATAATGGAGAAGCCTGCTCATTTTTACCCATCATCTGTTGAAAAGGCATCACCTCTATGTTGTTTTCACATGGGACTATACAGTACCTCGTTGAGGAGTGTTTAAGCTTTTGTCTATCACAGACTTTATTTTTTTTCTCCTTTTTTCACAGAAACTTAATTTGCTTTTTCTTGTTTATTGCACATTGATATTTGATTTTTATGATATATTCACTAGATGTCGGTTTCTAATGACCAGCCATCAGTTTCACACTCATCCCTGGGGAATGCTCTGGGGATTTTGATCTTTACACTAGTGCTGCTTTTTTTACATCTTTTTCTAATTGACATACGGTTCACTATACTGATGATGCTGGCTAAGTTAATGCTTTTTTGGCCTTTATAATCACTAGTAGCGCAACTTTTTTTTTTTTTTTTATTAAATGTGAAAAAAAAAGTCCACAAACCTGCTGTGCAAGCTGCAAGCGTGCTGCACTCATAGGATCCTGTTTACAAGGTGTTGGGGTATGTGGCAGTTTGTTACTTGGTGTAGGTTTCCAAGTCACATCGGACCTTCTCTTATGCAAAGAATTTGGCGTCCTTTGCAAAAACCTCTCCTTAATGGCAGATGATGGTGTTCGAAAATCCTAAAAAAAGGTGGATACAAAAGTGCAAATTAGTGGTGGGTCGGTTTTGTCACTTCTTTGAGTATTGGAGATTAAAAACGATTTTCTTTTATTTATTTCAGGTACTTATATAGCGCCCTCAATTTACACAGAGCTTTACATATACATTGTACATTCACATCAGTCCCTACCATCAAGGCGCTTACAATCTAAGGTCTTTTATAAAAAATTATATGCATTGAATTAGCTCTGGAAGACACTTTGAAAAGTGCCATATACATTCCTCCCATCTGACTTAACTGAGGTTTCGATGGGAGGTGGTTCATACACAATATTAAAAAAAAAAAAAAAAAAAAAAAAAAAAAAACACACACACAACTCACTTTTAAAAATAAATGCAGTAATCCATATTAAAGTACATCTTGTAATACAGTACAATGGAACATTCTGTGTGCTATGTTTTGGCATTTAGGACTATTGAGGCAGAACTAAAAACTTACACAAGTCCAAAACTGCTGTCAGTGTCCCAGGGTACGTTTGTTTATCTGGAACTATGATTTGTTAGCAGCGAATGTGACATTTACCAATCATTCATTCACTGTAGGTGAATTTGTCTTAAAATTACAATGAGCGATTCACTTTACATGGCTGGCAAATATTTTTATTTTTTTATTTTATATTTCACAAAAAGTTAAAAAAAAAAAAAAACACCTTTAATAAAATTTCCTTGCAGGCAACAACCACTGGATTCTTCACAATGGCACATAGAACTTCAAGTATATAAACAAAGCAGAAGAAATATTTCCAACACCAACTGTTTGCTCAAAGTCTTGCCATTTCTCTCCATTTGCAGAATATACCTGTCACAGCTTAGCTCAAGTAACTTATCTTTGCATATTAAAATTTTTTTTTTTTTTTTTTTTTTTAATTTGTATGTGTTCCAAATCAGACTTCTATACATAGATGTGCAAGAAGATTTAGGCAAAAAACATTGCTCAACATTCTAAAACTCACAGAGGGGGGGAAAAAAAAAACCCTCAACACACCACAAAGTTCTCTCTGAATGGTGCCTACAAGACACTTAACCAAGAAAAGGTTTGCATAGGCATGGATTGTGTGGTTATTGAAACCTCATAAAGACCCCCTTAAATGCGATTCTTATAGCCCAGTCTCCTTAACTAACGTGGACGTCAACATCCTAGTTAAAGTTTTGGCCAATCGTCTGAACGCAGTAGTTGCAAAATTAGTACAAAGTGACCAGTGTGGCTTTATACCTGGTCGATCTACCAGAATGAATATCTGTAGACTTTTCCAGAATCTGTAATTTGCTCACAACTGTCCCCTACACGTGTCATCGCTTCACTGGACACATGTAAAGCCTTTGACATTGTTGCATGGCCCTACACATTTCAAGTTTTACAACACTACGGCTTTGGCCCTAGTATGGTGGCATAGATAGGCCTTCTTTATACTGCTCCGGTAGCACGCATTCGAGTTAACTCCCATGCCACAAAAACTTTCCCAATACTTAGAGGCGCTAGGCAGGGGTGTCCTTTGGTGCCCCTCCTATTCGCCTTAGCCACGGAACCTCTTGCCACACGTATCCGCACCTTCCCATTGGTACCATCCATTGAAGAATGTATCTCACTTTATGCTGATGATCCTTTAGTCTACTTGGCCGACCCCTGTGACTCTAAAAAGCACTTCTGATTGAAATTGATACATTTGGAGATTACTCTGGCTTCCGGGTAAATTGAAACAAATCCACACTTTTCCCCTTTAGACCAAACAGAAGTTCCTATGGTCCACTAGGAATCCAGACTACTAGTCATCTCTTCCTTTAGATATCTAGGCATCACGGTTCAATTGCCACTATCATATATAATAATTTATGCCCCTTACTGTCCCAAATTAAACGGTAGAATGACTTGCCCTTAGACCTTATGGGAGGGGGGGGGGGGGGGCTAATGTTATTAAAAAGGATACACCTTCTTAAACAACTCTATATCATGGACAATTGCCCATGCAGAATACCCAAATCAATTTTTCAAATGCATTGATATCACATGCCTGGCATTCCTATGGAACGGTCGCCCCCCCTAGGATAGCACTTGAAACCTTGCAACACCCGACTCACATGGCAGGCTTGGCTTTTCCTAAAATTTATACTACATAGCCTCTCAATTAGTCCATATCTGTGACTGGTTGCACCCAGCCTCTGCCAACGCTTGCACTGCCACAGAGGCAGCTATTGCCTCTTCCCTAATTTCCACCTATTATTCTGCTTTTATGACGGAGTCCAACCCCAGATTCCAAACTGCTCAAGCGAAATGGACGTTTCTAGATATACCCCTTACGGAGGCTGACTGGACAGAGTTTAGCGATACCTATGAATCCTCTGTTATTGCATCCAAAGACCGTTTTATTCAACTTAAAATATTCCACCTTACACCTGCTAGACTTCATAGGATGGTCTCATCTCCCTCAGCTGAATGCTTCAGAGGCAGTGGTCAGGATGTTGACTTTATGCACGGTTTCTGGTCATGCCCTGCGGTCCAAGACTTTTGGGTGGACAAACTTTCATCCCCTCTGCCCATAGTGAATCCCAAGAACTGCTTATTGGGCATCTTTTGGTGTGGGGGGGGGGGGGGGTGATCACCGGATCACCAGAGACTGCTTTGCATTCTTTACTTCTATGCAAAAAAAAGTCTCTTCTATTATCCTAGAAAGGACCAAGGTCACCAACACGATCCCAGTGGCTGAAATTAAATTGTTACTGACTCTCTCCGCTCTCTTAACCTTCGAACTACGAAAAAAAATATATATATATGATTTTTATAACAGCTTACCTGTAAAATCCTTTTCTTTGAAGTACATCACAGGACAGAGCCACTTACTATGTGGGTTATAGGCCACTTTCAGGTGATGGACACTGGCACACCAAGACAGGAAGTCCACTCCCTATATAACCCCTCCCACTACTGGGAGTACCTCAGTTTTTGTAGCAAAGCAACACAAGTGTAAAACCGAATATATACCTCGAAATGGGATTTTTAGGGCAATGCAATGATTGGAAGTGTTGAAATAAATTTAAAAAGAAGTTTTATTAGTACAAAAACGAATAGGATATACATAATTAAATCTGCTATCAGGACGCCATCATACCTATCGGGGGTGGTACTTGTAATTAGCAGTAGGATGCATCATATGTTTCCATATATCTGATGTTTTTACAATTATTCAACACTTCCCAATTACAGATTAATGTGTATGTTTATGTATATCCTATTCGTTTTTCTACTAATAAAAAACTTTTTTAAATTTAATTCAACACTTCCAATCATTGCATTGCCCTAAAAATCCCATTTCAAGGTATATATTCGGTTTTAAAAGGTATAAGGGATGATGGCAATGACACAGCCAACCCTCTGAGTCATACATTCGTGTAAGCAACACAAGTGTATACCAAAAAGAAGGGAGGGACCTCTGTGTCCCATGATGTACTTCAATGAAAAGGATTTTACAGGTAAGCGGTTATAAAAATCCTACTTTCTTATCGTACATCACAGGACACAGAGCCAGAGTGGTTACTATGTGGGATGTCCCATAGCAATGCCAACTGAAGGGAGGGAGACAATAAAAGTAGGGCACCAAGAGAGACCAGACTTATACTGCTGCCTGCAGCACACTGCGCCCAAAAGGCGATATCCTCATGACCTTTTACATCTACTTGATAGACTCTGGTAAATGTATGGAATGAGGACCAAAGTTGCGGCCTTGCAGATTTGAGCCATGGGGGCTTGGTGATGCGCTGCCGAGGAAGTACTAACAGCCCTGGTGGGGCTGGTAATATGAAAAAGGTGGAACTTTCCTCTTTAAACCATAAGCTTGAACAATCACTTGACAAATCCATTTAGGAATAGTAGATTTTGATGCTGCCTGTCCTCTTAGGACCTTCAGGCAACACAAACAAAACATCAGTTTTTCGAATCTGAGCAGTCACCTTCAAGTAGACCTTGACTGCTCACCACATCAAGAGAATGTAATGACTTTTCTTCCGCAGAACAGGGTTCTCGGAAAAATTAAGGTAGAACAATTTCCTGGTTTAAATGAAAACCTGATACTACCTTCGGTAGAAAATTAGGATGAGGACACAATACATTATCCTTGTGCATAATTAAATACGGCTCTTTACAAGAAAGAGCAGCCAACTCCGATACCCTTCCTGCAGAAGATATGCTACAAGAAAAACTAGTTTCCTTATCAGAAGGACTAAGGGAATATGTTGTATCGGCTCAAAAATCTGTTTCTGTAATGCCGACAGGACTAAATTCAAGTCCCAAGGAAATGAAATTGAGCATAAGGAATGCCTCGAATGAAGCCACCATCTTTCCCAACCATCTCATGCAAAGTCAAATAGAAGGATTTTTCTTTGCTTTGACTAGCTGAATCAGTTCCCTTATGGAACAGATCTTTGCCTGGGGCAAGAACACCCTTTTCTGAGCTGTAGCCATGATCAGACCCAAGTATTCCAATCTCCTTGACGGTTTTAAGGAAGATTTCTCTAGGGTGAGAATCCAACCTAGGTACTCCAGGTAGCTGACTGTGGTGACCGAACTCTGGTCTAAGCGGGCTACCGACTGGTCTATCAAGAGCAGATCATCTAAGCTAGAATCATTATACCTTGAGCCTTTTAATCTGGGGGGGAGCCAGGACCTTTGTAAACACTTGAGGTGCAGTAGCTAGACCGAAAAGCAGAGCTACAAACTGAAAATGAAGATTTTCTATCTCGAAGCGTAGATATTTCTGGTGAGCAGGAAAAATGAGTACATGGGAGGTCAGCATCCTTGATGTCGATTGACACTAGAAGTTCTCCACATTGTAGAAAGGAGACTACTGATCGGATTGACTCCACGCAAAAAGAGCGGATAGTCAAAAATTGGTTTAAATCTTTGAGATCTAGACAGTCTGACATCCCAGTTTGGTTTTGGTACCGTGAAAAGGTTTGAATAAAACCCCAATTCTTGCTCTTCCATGGGGACCACCAATATCACCTTTTGAGACAAAAGATAGTCCAATGTTTGAAAGACTTTTCTCTGGATCTTTGGGAACATTTGATCTGAGAAAACTAAGAGACGGGGACTCTGTGAACTCTAGTTTGTACCCTAGAGTTATTGAGGAAGCCACCCATTTGTCTCGACACTGTTCCTGCCAGACCTTTGAGAACTGCAGAAGTTTTCCACCCACTCAAGCGAGCGGGGGCGCCCCTTCATAAGGAGGTTTTAGTATTTTGTTTTGTAGGTTTCCTTCCCCAGGACCTCTTTTGTCCATGGGGTTGACTCTGAGGTTTACCTCTTTAACTTGACGGTGGAGGCCGTCGTGACTGCCTGGAGGCTGATGCCCCTGGTACTGAAGAAGCTTGTTTAAAAGAAAAACGACTTTTCTTAACTGGCAAAAGGGAACTTTTCCCATTAGAAATTCTTTGGATGTATTTATCCAGATCACTAAACAGTCGTTCACCGCAAAATGGAAAACTAGCCAGGAGCATTTTGCATGGCGCTTCGGCTGACCAATTTTTCAACCATAGTATTCTACGCATATGCACCAGCCCACGCGCAAATCGAAAGGCCTGGAGAATAGAATCTCTCATAGCTTCTATTGCAAAACATAATGCCCCTGGTATCCTGGCCAAATCTTGGGCCTACTGATCAGGAATAATCTTGAGCACCTCTTTAAACTGGTCTCTCAAGGATTGACATACAGGCTGAGTCACTGAACCTGCCAAAGAAAAATAATTGTTTAATAGAAATTCCAAATTCTTATCCGTTGGATCCATCAGCATTGTCTACCAAACAAGTCAAACTTTTATTCACAGAGGATATAGCAGCATCAATTGCTGGCATCCCCCATTTTTTCTTAAATTCTTCCTCCATAGGATAAAGTTTTGAAAATTTTTTCGGAGGAAAAAAACTTTATCTGGGCAATCCCACTCAGAATACATAAGCTTTTTCAGTAATGAATGGATAGGAAAAGCATGAATAGCCTGGGGAGGCTTTAGCGAACCCAAAACAAGAAGTGGGCCCATTAACCGACTCCACTAACGGCAGCATGAATGTGGAGCAGACCAATTCAGTAAGAGATTTGTACCATCAATCTTTCAGATTGTGAACCTGATCCTTCCGCATTTGACCCTTCAGAAGAGGAATCATCAGCCTCTTCCTAGTCCCCTGAGAAAAATTCATCATCTCCCGCCCCCGGTTCCTCGGTTTGAGGGTCCTGGGTAATGGAAGGGGACCTGTCGCGCTTAGTCCCACTCTGGGATGCAATTAAAGCCTCTATTTTCTGCTCCAATCCAAATGTGGTTGAGGAAAAAACCTCTTGAGTAATATAGACAGGGGCTGCAGTGTTGGAAACCGTTGCAACACCTGACGGCCCTGATGGCTCACTCTGACCAGCCACCTCAGAACTCTCAGGGGGGGATGCCATTGTTTTAGAGATGGTTCTAGTTTTTTTTGCAGCTGAAGAAGTCCTTCTTGAGCCTTTTTTGGGGTGTTTCTAGCCCCCTTCCAACCATAGCCGATGCACAAATGCAGGAGGTACTACCATAAGGATAGCATTCACTGCTTAAGCAATAGTCCAGCCCTGCCGCTGCCATTAATGCTCAGCCTGATGCCAATAGTAAATGTGCCAATAGGAATGCCTGTGTCACCAAACCTGGAGCTTTTAAAGATACTCCCGCGCAGGACGTTGGAGGACACTAACGCTGTGCTAAGCCCCGCCCCCTCCGTCGCATCGCGTCCCTCTCTTTCAAAAGAAAGTCTTCCTGCACGAGCACGGGCCTCCGATCCGACAGGAACGGCATGTATGTGAAGGAGGGATGGCGAGGAGGAGACCTGAGAGAAGCCACTGTGCAGAGGCTGCGGAAAAACGGAGCGGCATCGCCAATCGTTTTTTGCTTCCCCCTTTCCAGGGACAGAGGAAGGGGGAGAGCTTAGTCCAGGTGGGGGGTGTCTGGTGAAAGAAAATCCCCCCCCCAAACTTACCAGAGGTCTGAGCTGCTAGCTTGAGAAAAAGCCTGCTGCTTCTGCTGACACAGTGCGACTCTGAGGAAAGCATGACAAGGTACTTGCTCCATACAGCCCCCAGTGGTGACTCTTAGGAATGACAACATTTACTTTTTTCTTAAAGGAGACATTTCATAAGAAAATTAAAAAATTTCCTTAGAAAAACTCCACTCATCTTTCCCGCCGTAGGGTTTTCTGTGGTAAAAACCAACAGACCCAATCTTCACCCCTCACGGTGGGTTCCGTAACCAAACCTTCAGGAACATGGATCCGGCTGCATGGCTGGCCCCAGCAAGGATTGCTCCAGTGGAGCTCAGCACAGCTTTACTCGTGACCAACACCTTAGACACTGGCGAAAAAAAACGGAGGTACTCCCAGTAGTGGGAGGGGTTATATAGGGAGTGTCAGTGTCCATCACCTGAAGGTGGCCTATAACCCACATAGTAACTACTATGGCTCTGTGTCCCCTGATGTACGATAAGAAAAGTCAAGACTTAATAAAAACTAGGGCAAGTGGATAGCGAGTCCCTTGACACTGATGCCCATGTCCTTAGGTTAAACTACAACCATCTGTATTTGTTATCTACTACCCGTTGACAGTTATTAATGTATATGTTGGTACTGTATTATGTAACACTGCATATTTTTACAACTGGAAAATACTACAAGAGACGTGTGATAGATAACTGCAGACTGTTTAATTGCAATTGATTTTGAACCTGGCAACGTGTTGCCATTGCGGCTGTAATTTTTTTTATGTTTGTACGTCTTTAAAATTAAATTTTCATACAGTCAACTACAAAACCAATAAAAAAAAAAAATAAAATAAAAAAAAATACCCCTATAAAAACAAATCAAGGTATAAAAGTCAGCAAGTACATGTGCATTTCACAAGGCAAAGATTTGAAATAATTTCAGTGATGGAATATATACTCAAATTGGTAGTGCAATTACACAATCAAAAGAAATCTGGAATACAGAGAATTCCAGATCTTTTGATGGTGTATCTACAGATGAGATGTGTTATCACCTTCACTTAAACCTTGGCTATGCTGTGAATGGATTTCTAATGTGTTAACCTCAACGGCTCGCTCTTCAGTGTTGATAGGGCAATTGTGTAACCACTTGCTGACCAGCCGCCGCAGCTTTACTGCAGCAGAATGGCACAACTGGGTAAAACGACGTTATGTTACGTCGCTTCGCTCTGTGGCCACTAAGGGCGCGGGCGGCCGTTGCTCGCCTCCGGAGACGATGCGAGCGCCCGACGGCCGTGATGACCACCAGGCCCCCGCAATCGCTTGTGACACAGCGAAAAACGGTATTCTGTGTGTGTAAACACACAAATCCCGGTTCTCTGAGGGGAGAAGAGACTGATCATGTGTTCATACAAAGTATGACAAAGTATGAACACCGATCTCTCTTCTCCTAGCAAGTCCCATCCCCCTACAGTTAGAACACAGAGAGGGAACACAGTTAACCCCTTGATTGCCCCCTAGTGTTAACCTCTCCCCTGCCAGTGACATTTTAACAGTAATCAGTGTATTTTTATAGCACCGATCGCTGTATAATTGTCAATGGTCCCAAAAATGTGTCAAGTGTCCAATTTGTCCGCCGCACTATCAAAGTCCCCAAAGAAAAAAAAAAAAGAAAAAAAAAAAAAAAAAAAAAAAAAAAGGGAAGATTACTAGTAGAAAAATAAATAAAAATGCCATAAATCTATCCCCTATTTTGTAGACGCTATAACTTTTGCACAAACCAATCAATATACACTTATTGCAATTTTTTTCAACAAAAATATGTAGAAGAATACATAATCTGCCTAAACCGAGGAAAAAAATTGTTTTGTTTTTGAAAAAAAATGTGGGATATTTATTATAGCAAAAAGTAAAAAAATAGTGTTTTTTTTTTTTAAATTGTCGCTGTTCTTTTGTTTATAGCGCAAAAAATAAAAACCGCAGAGGTGATCGAATACCACCAAAAGAAAGCTCTATGTGTGGGAAAAAAGGAAGCAAACTGTTTGGGTGCAGCACTGCAGGACCGTGCAATTGTCAGTTAAAGCGTTGCAGTACCAAAAACTGTAAAAAGTGCTCTGGTCAGGAAGGGGGTAAAATCCTCGGGGGTTGAAGCGGTTCTAAAAAGGAAGAAGCTTTTTTTACTTTAATGCTTCCCATGCCACTAAAGAACAATGATCAGTGTGCCAACTATAACCTGTGGGACTGATCGACTGGGAAAAAGGGTACAGGAACAGTTGTACATATTCATTTAACTATCTTTACTTCCAACTACTTAAGAAAATTTTAAATTTATTAAAAGTGCTATTAAATGTCTTACCATCTCATTTAAGGACATTCTGCGATGGGGAGGAGTCATCTTCTGACTTGGCAATGACGTCCTGTAACAAATACATTTAAGAAATTGACACAGCACAGAAAACCCATGTTACTTGCTTCTGCGGCTCCTTCACTACAGTCTCTTAATTATCATAAGGGAAACATTTCAGAAGCTGCACTAGATTCAGATTTTATTCCCCAATTCCTAGATTTAGTAAAAAAAGGTTTAGGAGAAAAACGTGGGCAGCCTAGACCTCATTTCATCTTGCCATCAGGAAAATTTGAGGCTTTTAATTTAGTGAAAGACTGCAATGAGTCTATTACAGGGGTATGCAACCTGGGGCCCTCCAGCTGTTGTGGAACTACATTTTCCATGAGGCATCGCAAGGCTGGCAGTTACAATAACTCCCAGATGCATGATGGGACTTGTAGTTCTGCAACAGCTGGAGGGCCCAAGGTTGTCTACCCCTGGTCTAGTGTTTTAGACAGACCCTGGCTGGCTTAGCGTGAGATAAACGGATCAGTAAGATGACCAGGACACAGAGCCTGCATATTTAAAGAATAAGCTGCCCCATATACAGGACAAATTCTTACAAAAGTTTTGATTCCTGAAAAACTTTTTATGAAATACTCCTTCAGACTGAACACATTTCAAAACAGACCATCACAAAAATCTTTTAGAAATATGAAAATAACTTATTGCCTTTAATCACATAAGGTTTCTGGCATGTTGTATGACTTAACCAGGGCTAAGTGTTTGGCTGCCGACTTTCATTTGTACTCAGTGTCTGGTGCCATCTTGTTCCATTGTCCAATAGACAATTCCAGTTTCCCTATACTATATTACTATATTTTGGGGAAACCTTTTACCATAATTTTCACTGACTGCACCTAGATTTTCGAGAAAGAGCATGTGTGAAGGGATATTCACGGATCTTTTTTTTTTTTTTTTTTAAAGCAGAGACCCTAGGGAATAAAATAGCAGTCGTTGCAACTTTTTACATCACATGGTATTTAAGCAGCAATTTTTCAAACACTTTTTTTTTTTTTTTTTTTTTTAAATGTAATCACTTTTATTCCTAGTACAAGGAATGTAAACAACCCTTCTAATAGGAATAGTGCATGAAATTAAAATAACCCCCCACACACACACAAAGGAAAAAAGGTAAGTATTCAATTTGTTATTGAGTTTAGGTACCCTTTAGCTGGGGCAGGAAAATACAATATAAAAATTTAACCACTTTAATATAATTTTCATGTATGCTTACCTTCCCCTTGGTGTAAATAATGTGGCATCCATGAAACTTGTAAAGGAATCATTGTGATCTTTGTCTACAATTTCTGATTCCTTGTCAGGCACACCTGTAATTAAAACAAACATTTAAATGTGCATACAATTGCATAAATTCAAAGAAATTCTGATGAAGAACCACATGCATACATTATATAACTTTTTTTCCAGGAGTCTTTCAGGACAGCACCTGAGAGTGGCTACACCCACTAGGAAACAGGAAACACCAACTCCAAATTTTAAAAAGGAGGAGGCTTCTCCCCACAGCTCGTCAGTTGTAGCAGAGTACCTCTGGCCCAAGCTGGAACACAATCAGAATATGGTTAGTCACAGCAAATATAAAAGAAAAGGGCGGGTCGTTGCTGTCCTGAAAGACTCCTGGAAAACAAGTTACCGGTAAGTCCAACTTGAATTTTCCCTAAACGTCTTTCATAACAGCACCTAAGAGGATAATCGAGACTTACCAACTAGGGAGGGACAACAGCCTGCAAGTTGTCTGCCAAATGCCTGATCTTCAGTGGACAGAAGATCCAGTCTGTAATGACGGACAAACGTTACATAACTTGACCATGTAGTCGCCTTACAAATTTGATCTGGGGTGGCACCAGCTTTTTCTGCCCATGTAGCGACCAGCGCTCTAGTAGAGTGCGCTCGAATTCCCAGCGGAAGAGACAAATCCATCTGGGAATAAGCTTCTAAAATAGCTGATTTTAGCCATCTAGCAATTGACCCCTTTGATGCTTGGCGGCCTTTTCTGTTGCCAGAAAAAAGAACAAATAAAGAGTCCCAAGACCTAAAGTCCCTCGTTACTTCCAAGTAATGTAATAAAATTCCGCTTACATCCAAGTTATGGAATAAATTCTCTTTTCCCAGAAGGATTTGAGCAAAAAGTTGGCAAGATGATTTCCTGCGACCTATTATGAACTGACGCTACTCTTTGCAAAAACCCCGGATCTGCTTTAAAGTACAATCCTATCTGGGTAAATTATCAGTTAAGGAACTTTTTTGTTAGAGCGTGTAGTTCACCGAATCTCCTTGCGGACGTAACTGCAACTAAGAATACCTTTTTAAGTTAAATTCCTTAACGAGATTGTCTGTAAAGGTTCAAAAGGATCTTTTATGAAGGCTTGCAAAACGGACAGGTCCCATTTAGGAAAATATTTAGTAGGAGCTGGTCTGGACCTAGTAAGTGCCTTAAAGAATCTTGTAACCAAAAGGAACTGAAGAAATTGGTCTTTCTAGATATACTCCCAGGGCAGCCATTTGCACTGTAAGAGTGCTAATCGCAAGACCTTTGTCTGCGCCATTTTGTAGAAATTCCAAATTCGACACTATGGGGGTCATTTACGAAAGGCAAATCCACTTTACACCACAAGTGCACTTGGAACTGCAGTCACTATAAATCTGAGGGGTAGATCTGAAATGAGGGGAAGCTCTGCTGATTTTAGCATCCAATCATGTGCAAGCTAAAATGCTGTTTATTTTCTTTGCATGTACCCCTTGGATTTACAGCGACTACTTCCAAGTGCACTTGTAGTGCAAAATGGATTTGCCTTTCATAAATAACCCCCAATGTCTTCTAAGGTTCGGCTTGAAGAACGACACCAAAAGTTGTAGACTCTCCAAACTTTAGCGTAAATATATCTCTGGTTACTTTCTATCTACTGGCGAGTAAAGTGGATACTAGAGGCTCTGACAATCCTTCGTTCCTTAAAGTGGTTGTAAACCCTTTACAAACCACTTTTTGCTACAGGTAAGCTTATAATTAGGCTTACCTGTAGCTACAATGATTATCTCCTAAACCTGTACGGTTTAGGAAATATCCCCTGCATGTGCCGTCATCGGCACATGTGCACTGAAGCAACGGCACATACGTGCCGTTGCTTCAGTCAGCCTGTGCCGTTACCGGTGGCACCGGCCAATCACAGCGCCGGAGCACGCGATACCTGGAAGTAACTCTGGGATCGATGTCGGCCGCCGGAATGGTGAACGAGGACCGCTGCGGGGTCTTCGATCTCATGCAATTCATAATGAGCTAGTATGCTATGCATACTAGCTCATTATGCCTTTGCCTTGCAGGGTTTTTTTTAATTTTATTTATTTTTTAGGGTTTACAACCACTTTAACAACTGTTCCTCAGATACCAGGCGGTGAGACTTAACCTGGCTAAATACAGGTGGTATACTGGACCTGAGGAAGCTGCCAGAATAGTTTGATTGTTATTTGTAACATGGAGGCAAACCAGGCTCTTTTCGGCCAGAACAGAGTGATCAGAATTATTGACACTTTTTCCCTTTAGCATTTTCCTCAAGACCAGTGGAATTAGCTGAAGGGGGGCATAGCCCAGATGAAAGTTCCAGGTATGTGCTAAGGCATCTATCCCTAGTGAGCCGCTGTCTCCGTGCAAAGGAAAGAACTGAGGGAGCTGAGCGGTTTCTTTTGATGCAAACAAATCCACTTGTGGACGCCCCACATCCTGGTGGTCAATGAAAATATTTCCAGATTTAAGCTCCATTCTGCTTCCTAAATTCGTCTGCTCAAGAAGTCTGCTACTTCGTTTAACGTGCCTTTGAGATGCACTGCTGACAGGGAGTGTAAATGCTTCTCTGCCCACTCAAAAATTTCTAATGACAGCAATAGAAGAGCCTTGCTCCTTGTGCCCCCGTTTGTTCAGGTATGCCACGGTAGTGGCATTGTCTGATAAAATCTGCACATGGGACCCCTGGAGGTTTGGAGAGAAGGCAGCCAATGCTAGGACGACTGCTTTTTAACTCCCTCCAGTTTGAGGATCTTCCTGCTTCGGATCGACCAAATTCCCTGTGCTATATTTTGATCCCAGTGGGGCCCCCCTATCCCCAACTGCTGGCATCTGTCGTGACTGTACGAAAAGACCATAGTAAGCACTTTGTCAAAACTGACTGACTTCACCACCAAAGGGTCCTCTTGACCCTGGTGGGGAGTTTTACTTTTGTGTCTAAGGTTTCTGGGCTGTGCTCCCAAACCTTTAAAGAGAAAACTCTGGAGGGGCCTGAAATGGAGCCTTGCCCAATGAATGGCCGGCATTGTTGAAGTTAAGGTTCCCAGGGCGGACATAATCTTTGATTGCCATCTCCTGGTTTGTTTGTAGCCTGGCTACTACACTCGTGATCGTTTCTTTTCTTCTGGAAAAAAAAAAAAAAAAAAAAAACCTTCGTTCTACAGAATCCATTCGATAACCTAGAAACTGAACTTTGAGCTGGATTGAAATTTGATTTCTGAAGGTTCACAGTCCAGTCCAAGGCTTCCAAATGATTGCGGGCCTTGGCCAAGTCTACCTGTAATTTCTCTGGAAGGGGCAAAAAAGAGGAGGTCATCCAGATAAGGGATTACCGCAATTCCTTGCAGACGGAGAGGAGCAAGAGCTTCTGCCATTATTTTTGTAAATATTCGTGGGGCGGATGAAAGACCAAAAGGGAGGGCCTTGAATTTTAGATGCAGCACCTCCTTCCCCATATTTATTGCCAGCCTGAGGTACTTTCGAGACTGAGGGGCTAAAGGCACATGCAGGTACCCATCTCTTAAGTTAATTGATGCCATGGAGCATCCCTTGAATAAGATTTCGGACCGAAAAAAAATGGAGTCCATGCAGGATCTCCTGTATTGGACTGAACTGTTTAAAAGATTTAAAGTTGAGAATGAGATGAAAGCTTCCCGGCGTTTTCTTTATCAGGAAAATTTGGGAATAGAAACCCCAATAACATTCCTCGGGAGATACCTGAATCACAACTCCCTGCTGCAACAAACCTGCCAAGGGACACAACAAAGTATCTTTCTGGAGGAAGGTCCGAAAGCTCTATTTTGTATCCCTAGGCCAGAATGTCTAGAATAAATGGGTTTTCTGTCTTGCTTGCCCAGTGAGGAAGGAATTTCTGAAGGCCTCCTCCCACTGGCAATGAGGAGTCATTGCGTTTTTTTGGTTGGCGCAGGAGGATGGAAAAAAGGACATTCCCTCTGCCTTTGTCCCTTTGTGCTGACCAATTCCTTCTCTTCACTTGGGGCCTATTGCCCTATTCCTGAGGTCGAAAAAGCTGCTCAACTGGCTGCTTTCTTTTTAAACAGAAAAAGATTTTTTTTATCAGCTGTCCCATCTAAAACTGAATCTAGATCAGGACTGAATAAAAGGTCTCCCATAAATGGGATTCCACACAATTTACTTTTAGACTATGAGTCTCCTGGCCAGGTCTTCAGCCATAGGGCTCTCCTGGTTGAATTAGTTAAGACCACGGATCTAGCTGACATTCTTATTGATTTTGCAGATGCATCAGAAATGCATGGAATGAAAAAAAAAAAAAAAAAAAAAAAAAAAAAAAATGGAAAGAGGCACCACATTATACAAGGTAGACCCCCCCCATACCCGCTTACCTGGGCCTTGCTGGTGCCTGTCCCACTTGCTGCTGCTTGTTAGTGGCTTAGAACGCCTGTTCCAGAGTCCATAAGCGCCGGACCAAAACAGGAATATAAGTACCAGGACCGCTCTGCCCCTCTCCCCCTGCGCAATTTTCGGAAGTGACGCTGCACCTGTTCCCCGGTGCCGCCCCTTGCCAGATACCTTATTTCCAGCCGGCCAAGTCTCTACTCTGCCACTAAAAAGATGGCGGACTGTAATGCCCACATGCTGGGGAACCCCTTGAATAGCTGCTGCCGCCTAGGGGCGGCTCCAGAAACAGTCGAGCTCTCTCTGAGCTGAAGAGGAAGAAGGAGTCCACTTACCAGCTACCCTTGGTGCAGCGTGGGAGGGGCGGACTCTCTGGAGGCGAAAAGGCATGGTGGGGTAGGCAGTCTAGCCTCTCAGGACAGCACCTAAGAGACCCCGACTCCCACTAGGTGTTCCCTTGCCGGAGGAAACAAAAAACTGACGAGCTGTGGGGAGAAGCCTCCTTTTAAAATTTGGTGGAGTTGGCGCTTCCCGTTTCCTAGCGGGTGGAGCCACTCTCTCAGGTGCTGTCCTGAAAGAAGACGTTTAGGGAAATATTTATTGACCATGAACAGATATAATCCTTAGCATATTGTAAGTTTACAGCTTATATGAATCACTGTGGTCCTGTCACTTGCTGTACATGCCATAACTTACTATAACAGGACCGCCAATTTATTAATAGCGTATACCTCATCAGCATAGCATTAGAAGCCCTCAATAGCCTAAATCAAGCCGCTTCTGACCCTCCAAAAGCCATATGGGGAGGGTCTCCCACACCAATGTTTCAGAATTTGGTATATGACTTGACTTCATCCAGCCAAGTGATTGTGACCAATATAATGTGCAAAGAAGTGTGCTTAACCCCTTATGCTGCCAGCAAAGAATGGAATATGGTGGCACAAAACCGTTTCCAGTCATGAACTTATAGCAGAATCAGTCAGACTCTCCATGGTCCCTGGCTGCTCTGCACCTATTGCTGCCCTTTGAAATGCCCCACAGCACCTCCGATACCTAAGCAACCCTACTGCAAACACATCATTTGCTTTCAGAAAACGTATGGTTTGAGGGGGTCCTAAACCCTGAAAGCTGTAAAGGGAGAAAAAAAAAATTGAAATATTGCAATAAAATGTCTGACCACCTGAGTTTAAAAGTGCAGTGCCTAACAAAAAGGGTTTAGTAAATATAAAATTGCATACAGTGAATCAAAGCTTTTGAGCAACAACCCCCCCCCCCCCCCCCGCGCACACACACACACACACACACACACACACACACACACACACATACCCTTACCTGGGAGAGAGACTGGGTACTGGCTAAAAAGACTGCTCCGTAAAGCTTCTTCTGCTGCAGGGTCAAATGAAAAAGGAGCTAGTGGAGGCTGAAGTTCAAGAACCTAGTCAGATGATATAAAAAAAAAAAAAAAAAAAAGAAAGTAAAAAAAAAGTAAGAAAGCCTACACTGCTTGTTGGACAATAGTTATCCTGCAGCATCGCCTTATATTTTTTGAATAATAAAGGAGCCATTCAGTTCAAAGTGCCCTTAAAAACTTGGCATCTGTTGGGCACTTATGACTCAAAAGTGCCAATAAATACTGCAGCATTAAAAAGGTTGCTAGTCAACAAATCAATGGAATAAGTTACCATGGTTAATGTAGGTTCTTTATGCACAAAGTTGTCATGCGACTTTATGCAAACAAATGTATTTTTTGCAGTTTCATGAAGATTAGGGTAGCCATTTTACTAGATACATTGCGTACAGCCATTTTTTCTACCATCATCGACAAAACTTTTGTTTAGCTCCAGGGAAATTTTTCATCGAGGGACACAGATTGAGAGACTGTCAGGTTATACTGCTGCATTCAGGAGAATTTGAATTTTTTGTACCCCATCAAGATTCATGATCAATGGTCTCTCTATTCAGCCAACCTGATGGGCCTTTTTCCAAACCTGACTTTGGAATACCCACCCCGCTAGACAGAACATACTAACCTGGAATGTGACCTTCAGGCATGGGGCATTTTCCAGACCAGAGAGTACTGTGTTCATTAGCCATGGAGGGCTCTTGCTGTCCAGGGCCATGGCACAGCCCAAGTGTGACCCAGTCTCTATAGACTCACTTTGTGAATAAGCTGTGCAAGGACCGGTAGCTACCTCAATACTAGATATATTGGACACAATTTACAATTCCTGCTTTCCACCAATTTAAATCGTCAAAAGGTGTTAATACTGAGGAATGGAGTGCGGACATCGGCTGAGTGGAGTTTTGTACACTCGAGTGGAGTTTTGTACACTCCACGCTTTCTTCGCCCATCAATCATTGTGGAAGTGCCTTCCCTCTACTTCTATGAGAGACACGTGGAATCCTCCTCGGTTCGACTACACTGCCAAGCTACAGTGAACATGTCACCTTCGTTTGCCTAAACCTTCTCCTGCTACCAAGCAGATGAATTTGTGTGCATTTGAGGCCTAGCCTCAAACCTTGAGCTAGACTGCTTTTTGCCTTGTGGCGCAACATGTGGGGAGCCAGACCTGCTGTTCCAGGTACCTCTTGCTAACACTTCAACAGTTCCAGTGCTGCCTGCAGTGTGCCCCTGATGTATCAGACACTGACAGCCCTAAAATTTTAACCTCTGCTACAATCTTTTGAAATAGGAGAAATAAAAATATTATATAAACACACCACGCCATACAAATTATTGGCTGCACATGTTTGTTTGCATCAGATAGAATAACTACCCCAAAAAAAAAAATAAAAATAAAAAATAAAAAAATAAAAAAAAAAAAGATTAAAAATATATCCAACCCAAAAATTATTATAGCTTACCACTCCTTAGATGTTGTGGTTGCATTAGATTCCCGTTTTAACCACTTCCCTACCAGGCCAATTCTGACATTTCTCTCCTACATGTAAAAATCATTTTTTTTGCTAGAAAATTACATAGAACCCCCAAACGTTATATATGTTTTTTTAGCAAAGACCCTAGAGAATACAATGGCGGTTGTTGCAACTTTTTATCTCACAGTATTTGCGCCGGAATTTTTCGAACGCGTTTTTTTTTTTGGGAAAAAAATAGTTTTGCGTTTTAAAAAAACAAAAACAGCCAAAGTTTTTCATTTTGTGAAAGATGAAGTTACGCTGAGTAAATAGATACCTAACATGTCACGCTTCAAAATTGCATACGCTCGTGGAATGGCGCCAATGGTTGGTACTTAAAAATCCCCATTGGCGACTCTTGAAATTTTTTTACTGGTTACATGTTTTGAGTTACAGAGGAGGTCTAGGGACAAAATGATTGCTCTCGCTCCAACGTTCGCGGTGATACCTCACATGTATGGTTTGAACACCGTTTTCATATGTGGGTAGGACTTACGTATGCGTTCGAATTCTGCGTGCGAGCACACGGGGACAGCGGCACTTTAAAAAAAAAAAAATATTTTATTGTTAATTATATTTTTTTTTTATTTTGACACTTTTTTGAAAAAAAAAAAAAATTTGATCACTTTTATTCCTATTACAAGGAATGTAAACATCCCTTGTAATAGGAATATGACATGACAGGTGCTCTTAATAGTGAGATATGGGGTCAATAAGACCCCATATCTAACCACTAGGCTGGGAAGCCTGAAATAAAAAAAATAAAAAATAAAACGATCACCGCTTCCCAGCCGGAGCGGCGCCCTTTTTTTGAATGAGAACTACAGGCATCATTCAGATATACACGCCCAAAACCCAGGACGTCATGACGGCGGGCGGGAAGTGGTTAAAGCCAAGAACATTTTTAGCAAGTATAGAAAATACCTGTTGATCTTGCCAGAAATTCTGTCATTTTCCCTTAATACAACATGAACAAAGCTCGTTTTCTCTTTTGTAAAATATTAGTCCTATCTGCCATATAATGGAAACCAACAGAAGTAGACCTATTCGAAGTCCAGCCTAGGTGACGGCTATTGCTCCTGCCATACACACCATGGAAAAATTAGTGTAGACACAGAATGTGCATTTTATTTGCAGCATTACCAAGTGAAAAAGGCTACATAGAAAAAAAAAAAAAATTAAAAAAAAAAAAAAAAAAACAAAAAAAACACCACTCACTTCAGTATAATTAATGTGTGCCAAATATTGATTTAACAATTTAGTGCAGATAGTTTTGAACCAATAATAAGCCTGCACGTTTTCTGAGATCAAAATACAACATGCTGCCAATTACATTGAAGCTAAAAAGCTAGAGATATATAGCATAAGCTTGATATTGTTTTAAGTGTATGATGTAAAAGGGTTATTATTGTAGGTAGAACTTTCAACTTTTAAAAAGGGTCTAGAAACCAAATGGAGGCTTACACCAGAATTCATAACTCACCAGCAAACAAGAGCTTTAACATTACATAAAAAGGGTAGCTGGCCGACCTCCTTTAGAAATTAAATAAGGCATGTGAGTTTAGAGTTTTAATGCTATAGTTAGCCAGGTAGCAATGAATACACAAACACCTGCAAGTGTTTTTTAATCCATGCCATATCCAGTTTTGTTTTTTTCCCCAGTACTAAAAAAGTGCCTGGTTTAAGGATTTATAAATAAAAAAAACCTCCTACTTTTAACCACTTCAGGTCCACAGCACCCGCTTTCCACATTACACCCTTTTAAAAAAAAAAAAACCAAACATACATACATTGTTGAGCTCACAATTTCGGAGGCACTATGCCCTGCTAAAGAGTTGTCTATAGCAGAATAACGTGCTCAGGGGCTGACAAAAACACACACACCTCAATAAAAAAAATTACTTACTGGGTTCAGTCCTTTGAAGAGGCTAAAAGGTGACATCCCAAGAATACTCTTCCATTTTTTCTCCCAGTCCTTCTGTTTTTCCACAATTGATTTATTAATAGAAACAAGATCTTCTCTTTTAATTTTATGTCTAAAAAGCAGCAAAGATCGTGTTAACAGACATACAAGTCCATCTTAAATTAGCATGTGTCCGCTCCGTATCTGTCCGTGACGATTTCTCTCATTTCGCCCCGGTCATCAGAGAGCATTTCTATTCTAGGGAGATTTTGTGACAAATGAAGCAGATTTCATCTCCATCTGTGTATCAATCCCCCACCAGTACCCACACATTTTACATACATCAACTGAATATGTACTAGGCAACCTTCACTTTTACACAAACTCAAAAATATTGTACTCAGCTTACAAAGATATTAAACCAAGAAACTAGTATTGGGACTCTTGTTTTTACACGCACATTGACTTTAATGGCATCTTAGTCTGTAGGATTCATTGAGTTGGCCCACCCCTTCCAGCTATAACAGCTTCAACTCTTCTGGGAAGGCTGTCCACAAGGTTTAGGAGTGTGTCTATGGGAATGTTTGATCATTCTTCCAGGAGCGCATTTGTGAGGCCAGGCATTGATGTTGGACGAGAAAGCCTGGCTCAGTCTACGCTGCAATTCATCCCAAAGGTGTTCTATCAGGTTGAGGCCAGGACTCAGGGCAATAGTTCCTCCACCCCAAACTCTCTCATCCATGTCTTTTTGGACCTTGATTTGTGCACTGTCATGCTGAAACAGGAAGGGGCCAGCCCCAAACTGTTCCCAAAAAGTTGGGTGCATGAAAGTGTCCAAAATGTCAGGGTATGCTGACTCCTTAAGTGTTCCCTTTACAGGAACTAAGGGGCCAAGCCCAACCCCTGAAAAACAACCCAACACCACTATCCCCCCATCAAATGATTTGGACCAGTGCACAAAGCAAGGTCCATAAAAACAATGGATGAGCGAGTTTGGGGTGGAAGAACTTAACTGGCCTGTACGGTCATAAAATGCAACGTTTCAAAGCATTTGCCATTTTCAGATTAAAAGGGAATGTTTTAGGGGGAAAAAGATAAATAAAAATTGCTTTTCTGGCAGAAGTTGTCATTTTTTTCTGCTCCTAGTGTGCATGAAGCCTTAGCGCCAGTTCACAAATGTGGTGCGGGAACTGCAAGCGATTTTGAACAGGATTCACACCGCATTTCTGTTCAAAACCCATGTGATTATTCAGCAGTAAATTTTGAACCATTATTCTGTATGGCCAAAAAAAAAAAAAAAAAAAAAAAAAAAAAAATTATATAGTGCAGGGCCCTTTTTTGGGTCACACCAGAATCGAATCGCATGGAGTTCACCCCATGTGATCCAATTCTGCGGGGGTGAGGGCACTGCGTTTTGCAAACCGATTTCAGGGTGTCGTTAGCATGCAAACCCACAGCAGTTCGCATGAACAGGGTTCGATTTGGATGCGGTGCAGTACCCGAAAATAATTTGTAGCACACAAGTGTGAACCGGCACTCAAAATACAAAAAAATAAAATAAAAAAAAATTGTGAATTGAATGGTTTATGAGAGCTTTGTACAAGTGTTTGTATCCCCCCCCCCCCCCTTTGTTTTTTTCATTTTTTATAAAATCGCTAAACATGCGTACCAGATGATCAAATTGTATGTACCAAAGTGAGTCCTGGTTGGATCTAATGTGTTAATACCCACCCACATCTATTCCACTCTCCTTATGTGAAAATTAAAACTCTTTACAATTTCAAAAAACACCCCACACAACTTGTTGATTTTATATTGGTCTCACCTTGTGTGTTTTAGCCTTGTAAGAACCTCAGTTTCAAACTTTGCCTTTGCAGCAACATACTGACGGTCCACTTGAAGTTTCTGCCCACCATTGCAACTCTGTTCCAATTTGATTATTTTTAGGGCTTCATTTAGAAGTTGGACAATGGTTATAAGGTTCACTTTTCCAGCTTCATACACATTTTCTATTGCAACTGTAACAGGAGAACATGAAAAGGTTAGAATTACAATGTCAGAAAGAAAAAAAAAAAAAAAAAGAAGTTTGGGAGATTCATCAAAAAGGTGTTCAACTGCAATGCTGAATACATTTTTTTAATCAGCTGCATAAATGTTAACATGGAATTCCCGACTAGTTTTATGAGAAGAGAGTCCGGTTTTGCCAAGGTAAAAAGAATTTCCCCCTCCTCAACAGGTTTCTATAGTAAAACCCAATAGAGTTTATACGGTGCCTGGCAGTAGACAGAATGTACAAAAAACAAGAGCAGCCAGACTCCAAACAAGATCTTGGGTAGACATGTGGAAATGTTTTTTTTGGGCAGCATTTGACCATATGTCTCTAAACATGTCCCTTGGTGATTTTAGAATTTGGATTAAAGAGGGCCCCAGCTGTTTAACCACTTCAATACCAGGCACTTAGACAGCTTCCCGCCCAGGCCAATTTTCAGCTTTCAGCGCTGTCGCAATTTGAATGACAATTGCGCGGTCATGCTACACTGTACCAAAGCAAAATTTTTTATCATTTTGTTCCCACAATAGAGCTTTCTTTTGGTGGTATTTGATCACCTCTGCGGTCCTTATTTTTTGCTCAACAAATAAAAAAAGGCCGAAAATTTCGAAAAAAAAACAAGTTTTCTTTGTTTCTGTTAAAATTTTTTGTAAATAAGTACGTTTTCTTCAATGAAAGGCACTGATATGGCTGCACCGACGGGCACCGACAGACGTCATATGACGCCCAGTCAGGGTAACTGAACCACCGCCCGGCATCTGCTATGGGCCGGGCGGGAAGTGGTTAAGAAAAAAAAAAAAAAAAGTGTACTCTGACATAATGCACCCCTTGAAGATGGAGTCCACTCAGTTTTGCCCTCTGCTTCCTTTGAGCATGACATGTCTCCACTCAAAGCTCTACACAGAATAAAGGAGTGACTTTGGAGATGCTTACCCTTTGCATTTCATTTTCAATTCTGCTCACCAATGCACTGGGAATGTTTAGGGAAACCTTCGATCCATCCAAGCAACACTCATCAACATCTCCAATTCCACTTCTTTCTCCACAGATTTCAGGTTCCCCATAATGTTCTCCCACAACCGTCGCACCTTAGGCATTAAGAGAGAAAAAAAAAAAAAAGGGAAAAGAAAGAAGGGTAGGTAAATATGGCACATGGAAGTGTTCTAAATAAATGTGTTTTTCTTTTTTATTAGCATAGATACCTGCCTGTGTTCACATACCTCCTTTACTTGATGTTCCTTATTTTCACCATAAGTTTTCTCATCTTGTGTTGCTCTGAAACAGTAAGCATAATATATTGTTGGGAATTACAGCATGCAAACCAGAAATTTTACTGCAAGTACACAACGAAAACCATGCAGGAGCACAGTTTTAAAGAATAGGTTCACGTTGGGAACGTGTTATACCCTAAAACGGGTGGAACATGTTCCCACTCCTGTAGCCTCTTGCCGCTTTTGCACCCCCCCCCCCCCCACACCGATTGTCAGAGGCCCAGGGATGATCTTCCTACACCTGCTGTCAAAATTTGAGAACGCCACAGGCAGACGGGGCTTCTCCCACTTGGCTGCATTATTCATTCACAGAGATAGAGAATGAATGAGTTACAAGTACTGACAGCAAAGAAGAAGGCCTTAAAAAAAAAAAAAAAAAAAAAAAAACACCAGGTTGAGGGGGAGAGAGAGAGAGAGAGAGGAGAGAGAGAGAGAGAGAGAGAGAGAGAGAGAGAGAGAGAGAGAGAGAGAGAGAAGAGAGAGAGAGAGAGAGAGAGAGAGAGAGAGAGAGAGAGAGAGAGAGAGAGAGAGAGAGAGAGAGAGAGATCCATGGTTAACAGAGGGCAGAATTAAAAATTAGACTTGGGAAATTTAACATCAATCACTGGGACCAGATGGCTTGCATCTGAGGGCACTTAGTCAAGTAACTGTCAGACCATTGTTCCTAATTTTTACTGACAGTCTAATGA
This sequence comes from Lithobates clamitans, assembly GCA_037952925.1. Classification (NCBI taxonomy): domain Eukaryota; kingdom Metazoa; phylum Chordata; class Amphibia; order Anura; family Ranidae; genus Lithobates; species Lithobates clamitans. The sequence continues at coordinate 3,321,862 of JBBGZY010000318.1, forward strand.
CTGGAATTGGTACCAGCTGATTGTCTTTTCTCCAATGTAACACCAATATTTAAAAAAGGGCCTAAGAATTACAGACCAGTTAGCCCAACATCAAATAGTATGCAAGCTCTTGGAGGGGGATGATTTTAGAGTAAAACAAATAAATAAAAAAACAACAGTATAATTAGCAGTAATTAGCATGGATTCATGAAGAATCATTCTTGCCAAACCAATCTATTAACCTTCTATGGCAAGTTGCCATCTAGATAAAAGGAAGGTCAAAGTAAGGTCCGTTGACATGGACCATAGGGTGAGTACATGGATTGAAAACTGGCTACAGGGGGAGTTCAGAGGATGGTGATAAATGAGGAGTACTCGAAATGGTCAGGAGTGGGTAGTGGGGTCCCCCAGAGTTCTGTGCTGGGACCAATCCTATTTATTTTGTTCATAAACGACCTGGAGGATGGGGTAAGCAGTTCAATCTCTGTATTTGCAGAAGATACTAAGCTAAGCAGGACAATAACTTCTCCGCAGGGTGTGGAAACCCTGAAAAAAGATCCGAACAAATTATTGGGGTGGGCAACTACATGGCAAATGAGGTTCAATGTAGAAAAATGTAAAATAATGCATTTGGATGGCAAAAATATGAATGCAATCTATACGTTGGAGGGAGAACCTCTGGGGGGATCTAGGATGGAAAAGGACATGGGGATCCTAGTAGATGAAAGTTTCAGCAATGGCATGCAATGCCAAGCTGCTGCTAACAAAGCTAACAGAATATTGGCATGCATTAAAAAGGGGATCAACTCCAGAGATAAAACGATACTTCTCCCGCTCTACAAGACTCTGGTCCAGCTGCACCTAGAGTATGCTGTTTAGCTTTGGGCACCAGTCCTCAGGCAGGATGTACTTGAAATGGAGCAAGTATAAAGAAGGGCAACAAAGCCAATAAAGGGTCTGGAGGATATTAGTTATGAGAAAAGGTAGCAAGCACTGAACTTAGTCTCTGGAGAAGAGATGCTTGAGAGGGGATACGATTTCAATTTACAAATACCGTAGTGGTGACCCCACAATAGGGATAAAAAATTTTTTGCGGAAGGGAGTTTAACAAGACACATGGCCACTCATTAAAATTAGAAGAAAAGGAGGTTTAACCTTAAACTACATAGAGGGTTCTTTACTGTAAGAGTGACAAGGATGTGGAATTCCCTTCCACAGCCAGTGGTATCAGCAGGGAGCATCAATAGTAAAAAAAAAAAAAAACAAAAAAAAAAAACAAAAAAAAAAAACAACCCACTATTAAGCACCTGAACGACCACAACATACAGGGATATACAATGTAAATAATGACATATAATCACACATAGGTTGGACTTTGTGTCTTTTTTCAACCTCACCTACTATGTAACTATTACCGCCATTGCGGCTGGCAGTTCAATGAACTACCGGGGCGCTAGTTGAGCGCTCTAGGCAATTTGAGTCTGTCATTGTGTAACTGCCTGCCCGTAGGAGGTACAAGCAGACAGATACACTGAAAGTCTGCAGGAGCCCGAGATTGCACCTGTGACCTGCTGATTGCAGGTGCAATGCTTTAACTCAGGGCTCGACAAACCCCGGGCGCCAGGTCGCATTTGCGACTAGAATTAGCGACCTGGCGCCTGGGGCAGCACAGCTGGGGTGTCCTGTGTCCGTTCGACACCCCCACCCCCCCCCCCCGCGATTGCGTTGGGCCGCGCCGGTAATTGAGGCCCCGGCTTTGCGGCCTACTGCAGTCCTATGGTTCCTTCTGCAATCGGGCGCCCTCTGGTGGTGGCCGTTGGTATGACAAGACATCCACCAAAGCTAATGGAGCTTCCCCTGCCTGTTTTCACTGCCTGCTCATCTCCTTCCCTTTACTTAGAACCCCCAAACATTATATATATTTTTTATTCTAACACCCTAGAGAATAAAATGGCGGTCATTGCAATACTTTCTGTCACACCGTATTTGCGCAGCGGACTTACAAGCGCGCTTTTTTGGGAAAAAACACTTTTTTTCATTAAAAAATAAGAAAACAGTAAAGTTAGCCCAATTTTTTTATATTGTGAAAGATAATGTTACGCCGAGTAAATTGATTCCCAACATGTCACGCTTCAAAATTGCACCCGCTCATGGAATGGCGACAAACTTTTACCCTTTAAAATCTCCATAGGGGACGTTTAAAAAAATTCGACAGGTTGCATGTTTTGAGTTACAGAGGAGGTCCAGGACTAGGATTATTGCTCTCGCTCTAACGATCGTGGCAATACCTCACGTGTGGTTTGAACACCGCTTTCATATGCGGGCGCTACTCACATATGCGTTTTGCTTCTGCAAGCGAGCGCGGCGGGACGGGGCGCGTTTAAAAAAATTTTTTTTTTTTTCTTATATAAAATTTTACTTTTTATTTTTACACTGTTTAAAAAAAATGGTGTCACTTTTATTTCTATTACAAGGGATGGGGCACATTTAAATTTATTTTTTTTCTTATTTTACCTTTTACTTTTATTCCTATTACAAGGAATGTAAAAATCCCTTGTAATAGAAAAAAAAAACATGACAGGACCTCTTAAATATGAGATCTGGGGTCAAAAAGACCTCAGATCTCATATTTACACTAAAATGCATAAAAAAAAAAAAAAAAATTAAATTGTCATTTGAAAAAAAAAAAAATAATAAAATGTCCCTTTAAGAGCTATGGGTGGAAGTGACGATTTGACGTCGCTTCCGCCCTGCAATGACTTGGAGATGGGCAGGGCCATCTTCCTCTCACTCGTCTCCATGTCAGGCCAGGGATAGATCCGGATCGCCTCCGCCGTTACCGACGGCCACGGTAAGCGGTGAAGGGCACCGGAGCGCGGCGGTAGGGGGGGCCCCTCTCCTGCCGCCGATAAAAGTGATCTCGCTGCGAATCTGCTGCAGAGACCACTTTTATCTGAAAGAGAACCGCCAGCTCTTGAAGAGAATACCGGGGTTATGGTAGCTAGCTGCTAGCATAACAATGGTATTTCTCTTCAAAGACAGGACGTATATAGTCGTCCTGCGGGAAGGAAGTGGTTCATTAAAATGAATTTATTATTTGTCATTTCCCTGCTTGGCCCCTTTCACACGGGCTGTCTGATCAAGTTCGCCTGTCAGTTTTTCAGGCGGACCCGATTGGATCCTTAGCGGGAATATGGTGGTCTTATGTCCCTGCATGGCAGGAAATAAAAGCAGTCACATTCGTTCTAGTCGTCTCTCTGTAAATTTAAGATTGGTTAATTTTTATATTGAAAATTAAGCTGTCAGTCGTTTAAAAAAAAAAAAAAAAAAAGAAAACCTGGCTCCTAACTTTTTTAGCTGGCTCCTAGATTCCAAGCAAATTTGTCAAGCCCTGCTTTAACTACTTGCAAAAAAAAATGTGCATTTAAAAAAAAAAAAAAAAAAAGTGACCTTATCCTTTTCATATTATGAATACAACATGCCTTAGTTTGACAAAATTAAAGTCAATCAGAATTGGCGCCAGGCAAGTTAAAACATCAGACAATGGAAGGCGTCAATAGGGGGACCTATTGATCTTTATTATGGTTTAAGCGTGTGACCATCGGCGGTCTTGAGTTGCCAAGCACTCGGATCAAAGGCCACTAGTTATCACCTATAATAGCACAAGCGTTAGCTGGCCCATCAAATCATTCATGAACTGCTCCTCCCAAATGTAGTATGTGCTTTAAATACGTCCCTGCAACCGGCAGTATACGTTCTACACAGACATTTTGACAATTATTAAACACTGGTTAAATATTACTAGGTATTAAAAAAGCACAGCGATTCAACGTGCTTTATAACAGATCAGAACAATTATTTCAATCTTTTAAGAGCCACCATAATCAAAAGAAGTTTTAGAATCACATTACAATAGATTCACAAAGTATATTTACAGGACTAAAATCTTTGTTAAAAAAAAAACTGCATGAAATCTGATTTAATATGCAATTACAAAAATAAATAAATGCCTTTTTAAGTTTTGGATACAGTTGACAGGGATTAGAACTGTCAGTTTTTATTGCTGTCTGTCCCCGTAGGGGAGAATAACCCTTGCTAATTTGTCTTGTTTACCATTAAACAAAATACCAAATTTTGGGTGGACACCAGAACACTAACAGCTTAGAAATATCAAATATACAGATTCAGTGCATTTCATATATGATGCCTCAAACAAGCAGAACATGAGCAACTTGAAGCCATGCTCTCAAGTTATCTATTCCACATGCACAGATATGATCAAACTTTAAACAAGACTTTAGCCAAAATACTACATGCACAAGCTCCAATGTCATGTATTTAAATAATACATAGAGACATAGCATACTGCACAAGGATGAGGTCAGAGTTGTAGTGTATTATACAAGACTTCATTCTCATTAGCCTATGGCCCAAAGGACATGAATGGGCCATGTGTTTACGTGGCTTGCGCTGCCAGGTGCTGCATGAAGGCAGGCCATTAAGTGTATGGAGACAGCAGCTGCTGATACTAATTTGCCAGCCATGCAGATGTGTGACACCAGACACATGTCTGCTACTAGAGTTAGGCTAGCCATACATTATACAATTTTCCTTTGTATTCGCCAAAACCATATTATACGAGATCAGACCTAAATACTTTTAATTTGTATACAATCAGGCAGGCCCTTGCACTTCCTAGCCGAAGGTAAATCTAAATGAAATTGAATAGGAAAATTGTATAATGTATGGCCAGATTTAGTTGCCTCGCCAAAACTAGTCTACAAAAAAAAAAAAAAAAAAAGGAAGGTTATTTGTAACCAAGAAGAGCCCAAATATGCAACCCTTCCAGGTCTACTGTCTCTGAAATCATGGGGGAGCACACACCGGAAAGGCCCCTGCAATTAGCATGAAGGGTTGCGGGGATATAATTTAGTTAAGCCAAAGTAAACACAACAGATGACTAGATGGTAGAGCTGCACGATTCTGGCTAAAATGAGAATCACTTTTTTTTTTGCTTAGATAGATCACGATTCTCGCGGCGTAACATCTTTCACATTAAAACAAAAAAATTGGGCTAACTTTACTGTCTTTTTTTTTTTTTATTCATCGAAGTGTATTTTTTCCCCAAAAAATTGCGTTTGAAAGACCGCTGGGCAAATACAGTGCGACATAAAATATTGCAGCAATTGACATTTTATTCCCTAGGGTCTCTGCTAATTATGTATGTGTATAGTGTATAATATATATATATATATATAGGGTTCCAAGTATATTGATATTTGTTTTTAACTTAACAAGTGTCAGAAAAAGATTGACTTTAAGTGGTTAAACTTCCTGCATTTACACGTTGTTTAAAAAACTTGGCAGACTGCCTGGATTTTTTTTTTCACACAGAAGAAGTTTATCCCTTTGATCTAAGAAGGAAGAGTTAGTTACAATGTTTCAAGTTAAAAACTTGGCAGACTGCCCAGATGTTTTCTTTTGACAGCTGAGTGAGCAGATAAGTCTCTCCACTTGTTATATGAAAGAATCGGCAAACTCTACAATAGAGATTGTCAGGGGGGTTGAGATGACGATTTTTTAACGATTAATTGTGCAGCTCCACTAGATGGCTGTGTTTGTTTGATTGTGGATGATGCGTTTCCTGTTTCGATTGATTTTACCTACTGGGGATAATTGGTTACCTTGTGAGCATGTAACTGAATTCAGACACAAACTTACTTTAGTTAAAACAAGGTAAGTAGTTACACCTACCTGCACTGGTTCTGCAAAGCCCCATACTCAGACCGCAGCTCCCTTATCTGCTTTACAAGCAACCTTTCAAAGAGAAATATAATTACTCAGACACTTTTATTTAAAAATTACAAAACTATGTAACAGCACTGCAGTATATATTATTTAACTTGCTATTCTCCAGAGCAGATTATCACTTCTGTAATGACAGTTTGTTTTGGTACAAAGCAATCTTAGGGCTGTTCACACATGCATCAATGCCATGAGTTTATGCTCCATTTGTTTTTTTAAAGCCTCATAAACACCTGCCTTGAATATTACAATGGCACCACACCAGTTCAGCTACAGGACCACCAGAGGAGTCCAAGTCTCACCCATCACGGCGGGTTTTTGCCACAAGGGCCTTAAAAAAAAAAAAAAAAAAAAAAAAACACACAACACACACACACAAACACTGAACTCCCCAGCTGGTAAACACTGCCCTGCACAGCACCCTACTATAACATTGCCAGGGTCCTGTTCTGCAGGGTCCAGTGCCGGCAACATTGCAGGCCATCCCTGCAGGGTCCATGTATCATTCCTGAGTGCTGACAAGGTGTAGGATACGGATCCAGAACTATAAGCTAGTCATTTTTTTGCAGGGAGATGCACAGACACTTATGTCACCTTCAGACACTAGCAAAAAAAAAACTGAAGCCTTGCCTAACAGGGAGGAGTTATACCTTCTTGTCATTTTTCCAGTGTTCAATCACCTGATGGTGGCAGCAAAACTTTATTCATATTGAACATGAAAGGTGCTCTGTGTCCTGCGATGTACGATAAAGTAGTCTACATTTTTCAATACTACTCACTGTGCTTTCTCCTGGTACTGCTTAATCACAACATTCTCCCTCTGCAGAGTTCGTAAGTATCTTTGACGTGCCACCTTATTTCTCGCCAAAGCCTTTTCTGGGTCTTGAATTTGAAACTGGAGGGAATCAGGAATATAGGCATGTGTGCCTACAAGAAAATAATTTGTTTATTACAAAAACAAAAAAAACCCTAAGCAAACCAACCAACCTGCGTACACACACCAAGAAATATGTAGTAACACTATTTTATGTCATTTCTCCTGACAAACAGTTAGCTTACAGTGTTTTCATGCAGCGGAACTGTATCAATATCACAAAGACACATAGCTTATTCAAACATTTAGTCCCAGGTCACATGAAGCATACTACCATTTCAAGACTCTCTTTATCAAGGTATTCACCAACTTAAAAGCAAAGCCTCAGTTTAGCGGTCCTCAATGCCACATAGAACTGTGCTCACAGTGTAACATGTGAACACCATTCTATGCAGCACTTCACTGTAAGACCAGACTGCATTATGATGTGGAACCCAGGTGGGTATGAAATTGACAGCCTGGGCTTACAGGAAATGGTCGAATGGCATTGGATGCAAACATAAAGAAGACCAGCGGAGGACACAGAGGGTAACACTGAAGAGTGCAAGTAGTTCTAGAACAGGAAGGGGCCTGTCAAAGCTGGGATTGTATTTATTACAAGCATTTATAAAATTCAGTCATAAGAAGCTTAAAAAGGGGTTGTAAAGGTTTGTGTTTTTTCACCTTAATGCATCTTATGCATTAAGGTGAAAAAACACCTGTCAGTGACCGACCTCCCAGCCCCCCTATTTTACTTACCTGAACCCTCGAACTTGACCCACGGAGACATGCCCTCTCTCTGCCTGGGGTTTTCGGCTCTTGATTGGATAGATTAATAGCAGCGCAGCCATTGGCTCCAGCTGCTGTCAATCAAATCCAATGACGCGGGCGCCGAGTCCGGCATGTGGCCTCTATGGACGCCGAATGCTGGACTCGGGAGCGCGCCCTCAAGGTAACCCCTGGGGGGGTATCTGATGTGGGGAGGAGCCACTGAGGGACCCCAGAAGAGCAGGTTCGGGGCCACTCTGTGCAAAACGAGCTGCACAGTAAAGGCAAGTTTGCTGTGTTTTTGTTTTTTAAATAGCAAACGAACCTTTAGTGTCACTTTAAAATCTATGGTCGCCAACAACACACACCAATTTAGGAAACAGCATGTAAGCTACCAGCATGGCTGGGGGTATGTGGGAGGAAACCCACACAAGCAAAAGAGTACATGCAAACGCCATGCAGAAAAAGTATTCGTCGGAATCAAACTAAAGGACCCCAGTGCGGCAAGGCAGAAGTGCAAACTGGAATACAAATGTGCATTTATGACAATCCAACTTACCATCAACATTTCTTTTAATATGTTGTAACATAACATATCTGGCAAAATAGTACAAGAGTTGAACAAACTTAGGGCCGCCGGGTGAAAGAAATATGGATGCAACAACCTGCGGAAAACCATTCCCAGCATCTTCCTATAGGGAAAAGCCACAATTACCACACAGAACTCCAAAAGCATTTAAATTCAATGCACCATTGTTGGGGGATGAGTAAGCAGAAGAGGCGAACAAAAGGAATCAATAGTCACTTTAATAACAGAACTAAACAAGATGTAAAAAATACTTACAGAAATCTTTCTTAGCCAGTCATAGGATGCCTTCCTAAATTCAGCATCTTTCTTCTTATCCAGTGGAGGCCAACAATGTCTAGCAAAGATAAGAAATTCGGGTAAACAAAAAATTGTGCAAAGACCAAAACAAGCGACAAACTTGACCATCCAGTTCTGACCACCAATCCTCCAGGAAAGATGCGTTCAAACTGAAGTGCAGAGGAGGGCAACAAAACTAATAGGGGACTGGAGGACCTCAGTTACGAGGAACGACTACAAGCACTAAAAACGTATACTTCCTGAAGAGACGAGACACTTGAGAGGAGATATGATAGTGATATACAAATACCTCAATGGTGATCCCAGGGTAGGTAAAAAACTATTCTGTCTCAGGGAGTGTAAAAAGACACAGGGCCACTCAATGAAATTGGAGAAGCGGTTTAACCTTAAGCTGCACAGGGGGTTTTTCACTATCAGGGCTGCAAGGATGTGGAACCACCTTCCACAATTGGTGGTATCAGCAGGAAGTAAATATTGATTTTTTTTTTAATTGGTAAACATTTCCAAAACAAAAACACGGGAGTAGCTTAATTTCTTCAGCTGTTTTATAGATTAATGCCAAACAGACTGCTACAGCTTTACATATGCCCACACATAGCAAGATTACCTGCAGGCAGATGATGCACATGTGGTATGCCCCTTACCAGAGAGTAAAGAATATTCACTTCATTAAACTGAAAAATTGAAGGATAACCATTTGAGAGCTACATTCCAGTATATGTAGCTCAATGGTTCCCACTGCTCTCAGAACAATGGGAGTGATTGGTGCAATTCTAGACGGCAGAAATCAGTCAGGTTTGCCATCACCATGGATGACCAAACGGGAGTAAATTAGTCAAACAGGTTTACTTATCTAAGCCTCAGCATTTCTAGCAGATACAATGAGGTGTTCTACTTACCTGGAACAGTCGGATTCAAATTCAATGCCTGAGAAAAATTACCTCCGAGTATGTGCAAACAATAATTTCACTGAAATGATACATCACTGGGTCAAAGTGTCACAGTGGAGAAGGAAGCTAAACTCAAGATTCAAACTTTCAGAAAGTCAAATTTAGCAAAGAAATTTTTAGGAGGGTACGCAATATAGGAAAGATGCACAAACACTGAGGCATAGATAAAAAGGAGGTTTAATTTAAAATGCTACTGAATTATAAACATCAAATAAGCATGAAGTTAAAGTGGTTGTAAAAGCTGAAGGTTTTTTTACCTTCATGCATTCCAAAAAACCCTCAGTGTGAAGCTACCTCCCCATGCATACCTAAGCCGATCTCGATCCAGCAACGTGTACAAGACCCGAGAATCTCCCAGGTCTCTCCCTCCCGACTGGCTGAGATGCAGCAGCCATTGGCTCCCGCTGCTGTCCATCACAGCCAGTAGCAGGGGGGACCCAAGAAGAGGATCCGGGCTACTCTATGCTAAACCACTGCACAGAGCAGTCATGACGTTGTTTGTTATTGTTTTAAATTAAAAAAAAAAACCTTCACAATCACTTTAAGCAAAGGCTACCTAAGTATTACAAGTCCATCTTTATTTCTTAATTTTACAATCAATATTTTAAATTCACAAAAGTCTCCCCCCCCCCCCCCCCATGTATCAGTTGCATTTAATGCATAAACACTATATTGCTAATTTAAGTCACGTTTGTATGGAATAGTCAATTAACTAAAATTGTTGCATAAATCAATAAAGTTACTCCTTAACCAATCCAAGTTCTTACAACTTAATACCCCATATAGGCCAGAGCAATCTTCATATTTCCACTTTAATGTTTGTATTGATTCGTCAATAAATCAAATAAATAAAAATCTAAAAGCAGTATTAAACCTGCTATTTTTTTTTCAATTAAAATAAAAAACATGTCTATTTATCTGGTCTGTGCAATGCTAGTGCATAGAGTAGCCCTGATCCTCTTCTTCTGGGGTCCCCCACCGGTGCTCCAGGCCCCCCCCTATTCAGCAGGTGCCCCCACAGAAAGCAGCTTCCCCTGGGGGCACCCGTGTGTGCTCCGGAGTCCCGCTGCTGCGTCCATGGACACAGACCACAGGGACTCGACCCTACCTTGCGCTCCCATGTCACAGCTTTTGATTGACAGGAGCGGGAGCCAATTGCCCCAGCTGCTAGAGGATCCATCCAATGGCCAACTATGCTGTGTCTTCAGGCCTAGAGTGGTAAGTTTTTAGTAGGACAACAGAGGGACTGGCAGGAACACCAGGGATTTCACACGAAGGAATACAAAGAACAGGATATGATTTCATACAGGTAAATGGTACAGTAGGTGCATATTAGGAATATGAAGTGCTGGGTTTACATTTAAAGCCCAACTCCGGGCAAAATTTTTGTTCCCCCATGCAGTCAGGCTGTGCCTAAACTACTTGAGTAAACTGGTCGTTTTTTCTAGGGATAAGAACAAAGTTTATATACTCACCTGATCCACCAATCATCTGGAAAACCACAGTTCTCCAAAAGGTCCAGTGGTGGACTGTTCCTGTCCATTGAGCGTGCTGATGTCATGAACAGCCCATTTTTCAGACCACTGAAGCGCAAGCATGGTGGTGCTGGGTCAGTCTTGTGCGGGGAGGATCAGCAGATCAGGTAAATATATCTCCGCTGTCCTCTCTACTACCATTAAACTAGAAATTAACCCATGCAGTGCAGGCACAGCCCCACTGCACAGGAAAGAAAAAAAATGCCCGGAGTTAAACTTTAAGAATGCAAAAATATACAGAAGAATAACCAGCAAATGCTTAAAATTAGTTTACCTGAAAACCTCCTTGCACTGGACAGCATTGAGCTTCGAAAAGAGAAAGTGGAAAACCACATAAAATGCATCCTTATTGGGCTTATCAAACATGTTCCTGGAAGAGGCAAAAAAAAAAAAAAAAAAAAGACATTAAAACATGAATATTGAAAATTGAGGAAAAAAAAAAAAAAAACCACACACACACACACACCAAAAGGCAAAAAAAAAAAAAAAAAGTGTATGGCCATTGTCTTAAGCCCAGCTATACAGCACATGGATTGAAGTTCGGCTGGTGCAGAAGGGACCAGCTGAATTGCGATCCACATATGGCTAGGTTGGTTGTACACAGGTACATCTATTGACTGACTTGTGTACAGCCAGCTGTAAATTATTTTTCTCGACTAGCGCTGGCAATGCTGATGAGTGTATTCTGACAACAGGTGAAATATCCCCACTGTTAGAATACAATAGTGCTGTAAGAGAGATCCCCCCATCCACATCTAGAATGGGGAAAAAGAGGGGGGTGGGAAGGACTCATTTATGACCAGCCTTAAGGTATTACACCGTTAAGCCCGGTTCACACACGGGCGGCACGACTTGCAGGTCGCCTCAGCGAGGCGACCTGCAAACGACTGCCGGGGCGACTTCCGAGACGACTTCTGCATAGAAGTCTATGCAAGTCGCCCCCAAAGTAATACAGGAACCTTTCTCTAAGTCGGAGCGACTTGCGTCGCTCCGATTAGAACGGTTCCATAGCACAGAACGGGAGGCGACTTGTCAGGCGACTAGGTCGCCTGACAAGTCGCCCCAGTGTGAACCGAGCCTTAAGCTGGCCATAGATAATTGGTTACTCCCCCCCCCCCCCCATTCAGCCAGTGTGGTAAACGATAGGAAAGGAACAGATTCGTCCATCCAAACAAATGTCCCCAGGGACATTGTGCTCTGATAGCAGGACTCTAACCTATCATAATACATGGAAGCGTTGTTCCAGCTGCAAATTTGTTTTTTTTTGTTGTAGCTGCTGACTTTTAATAAGGACACTTACCTGTCCAGGGAGCCTGCTATGTTGGCCCCCTGAGGCTGATCAGTCTATCGAATCTGGTGCAGGTAACACCATTCTAACTAAGGGAAACCAGCAGTGGGGCCTTCAGGCTTCGTTTCATGCAGCGCTTTCTGAATGAGCCCGTCTTCTGGGACACACAGGTCCCAGAATGCAGCAGGAGAGCAGGAGGAAATGATACCCTGTGCCGCAACGAGCTAGGACGGAAGTATATTATGTACTTCATTAAAGAAATAATAAAAAAAAAATTGTTATCCAAAAACGAGTGGTGGAGGGGTGGTCTTTCCTTTAAGACCAAGTTGTAAAAGTGGAACACCGCTCTAATCAGTGGCTGCTGATTGGTAAATCTAAATCAAATTTCTGTCAAACAGGGACAGACGCACTAGAATAGCCACCCAATGCAGTCCCATCGCACCTAATGTGAATGGACTCTAAGGCCGCGTACACACGGGTGGACTTTTCGACCGGACTGGTCCGACAGACTTTCCAGCGGACTTTCCTACACACGATCACACTAAAGTCCAACGGATTTGTACGTGATGACGTACACGGGACTAAAATAAGGAACTTGATAGCCAGTAGCTGTCCTAGCGTGGGTTTTTGTCCGTCGGACTAGCATACAGACGAGCGGATTTCTGGGTCCGGCGGAGTTACGACGTAAAGATTTGAAGCATGTTCCAAATCTAAAGTCCGTCAGATTTGTGACTGGAAAAGTCTGCTGAAGCCCACACGCGATCTGACCTGGATTTGGTCCGTCGGACAAGTCCGGTCGAAAAGTCCAACCGTGTGTACGCTGCATAAAGCTCCTTTCGCAAGATGTGGTCCGATCAGCAGATCCGGCAGCAAATCCCCTGATCAGAGCCAAACGGGACATGTGCAGGTGTTTTGACATCCATACCTGCTCAGCTTGTACCCGACACGGGCAGACCCTTGGCAGCTCCATAGGTGACCGGGTGTAAAACAGATTCTGCTGTCCATTTACCTCAGGCTACCACTGATCCAGTCTGGAAAAATGGACAGATGCAGCTATATTCCATTGGGTTTTCCAGACGTAGATGAGTAGGTAGGTATAAGTGGACACAAGTCTGTTTCCATCCATCTGTCCTCTGATTGGAACGTAGGGGCCTAGGGGGAGCAGGAAAAACCACAGCTCAAGCACGTATTTTTACAGTCCCAACTTTTGAGTATGAGAAATGACAGTGGAAATGGGGAGAGGTTTGCTGTGGCCTGCATAGTGATGTCACCAGTAAGAGGCAGATAGGTGTGACCTAGCTCTGGTCCCTGTACAGGAAGAAATGTACGATCCCATGTAGATCTAGGCCACTCACACTGCAAAGGACACATGGGCCAGCGGTTTGTTGATTGTAGCAGCCTCTGCTCCAGCCTCGAAGCCCAGGGCCTGCAGAGTCAGCCACAGGTGCTCCTTTCTCCAGGCGGGCTGGGATCGTGCGGAGCTCTGCATTCTGCCGACCAGGGAACACAAACAACACCGAACCGACCGGGGAAGAACAAACTAGAAAGAGCAGTAGGCGGGCTAGTCAGGGAAGCCAGCACTTATCCAACCACCACAATAATAAAGGTGTCCTCGCGGCTCTACTCGCCGGCTGCCAAACACTGCTCGCCGGTTTCCTTCCTCTTCATTCCAACACTAGAAACTTTTCTTCCTGCAGAAAAGGACGCCGCCATCTTCTTTTTTTTTTTTTTTTTTGTTTCCTCCGAACCGCCAAAACAGTCCTGTGCACTTTAACCAATCAGCTGGCAGAGCTGCCACAGCCCTCTACTGGGAGGTGGGGGGGGTTGTATTCTGTACAGTCAGCCAATGGCGGGGAGGGAATTAAGCAGAAACGAAGGCGTGAAGACGTCGCCTGGCTGCGTGGCGCGTGCGCGTCCCCGTTTGGGACAACTTTGCTGTGGGCTGAGGTTATTCAAAGAATCTCTGTCGTTGAAGTACCACACGGTGTCGCTCCATCCATACACAGCTGTTGCGCAGCTGGACACCTAAACAGAGTGTGTCTTTACATCCTACTAATAAACTAAAGGCATGCAGGTGGACCGTAGTAGCAGGGATATCTTAATAGCATAATGGGGCCCTATCAGCCTGACCCAAATGCATGCACCTACTCTCAAAGCGGTAGTAAATTGTTATTTTTACCTACAGGTAAGTCTATAATGAGGCTTTAGGTAAAAGAGCCCTTTCACTCTGCCGTCGGTGGTAAATCGCCGCTAGTTTTAGCGACGCTTTACCGTTGTTTTTTCAGGCACTAGCGGGACGCTTTTAATCACCCGCTAGCAGCCGAATAAAGGGTTAAAAGGACCGTTGTCGAGTCGCTGTGCAGGCGCTTCAGCGACGCTGACCATTGATTTCAATGGGCAGGGGGCACTTTAGGAGTGGTGAATACACTGCAAGGAAGCTGCTTGCAGGACTTTTTTTGACATCCTGCCAGCGCAGTGCCCCAGTGTGGATGCCCTCGGGCTTTCACACTGGGATTGCAGATGAGGTTTTTTTACAGGCGCTATTTTTATTGCTAACGCGCCTGAAAAATGACTCCAGTGTGAAAGGGGTCTTAACCACTTGAGCCCCGGACCATTATGCTGCCTAAGGACCAGAGGTCTTTTTCCAATTTGGCACTGCGTCGCTTTAACTGCTAATTGCGCGGTCATGCAATGCTGTACCCAAACGAAATTTGCGTCCTTTTCTTCCCACAAATAGAGCTTTCTTTTGATGGTATTTGATCACCTCTGCGGTTTTTATTTTTTGCGCTATAAACGGAAAAAGACCGAAAATTTTGAAAAAAAATGATATTTTCTACTTTTTGTTATAAAAAAAATCCAATAAACTAAATTTTAGTCATACATTTAGGCCAAAATGTATTCGGCCACATGTCTTTGGTAAAAAAAATGTCAATAAGCGTATATTTATTGGTTTGCGCAAAAGTTATAGCGTCTACAAACTAGGGTACATTTTCTGGAATTTACACAGCCTTTAATTTATGACTGCCTATGTCATTTCTTGAGGTGCTAAAATGGCAGGGCAGTACAAAACCCCCCCAAATGACCCCATTTTGGAAAGTAGACACCCCAAGGAAATTGCTGAGCGGAATGTTGAACCCATTGAATATTTATTTTTTTTGTCCCAAGTGATTGAAAAATGACAAAAAAAAAAAAAAAATATTTACAAAAAGTCGTCACTAAATGATATATTGCTCACACAGGCCATGGGCCTATGTGGAATTGCACCCCAAAATACATTTAGCTGCTTCTCCTGAGTATGGGGATACCACATGTGTGGGACTTTTTGGGAGCCTAGCCGCGTACGGGGCCCCGAAAACCAATCACCGCCTTCAGGATTTCTAAGGGTGTAAATTTTTGCTTTCACTCTTCACTGCCTATCACAGTTTCGGAGGCCATGGAATGCCCAGGTGGCACAAAACCCCCCAAAATGACCCCATTTTGGAAAGTAGACACCCCAAGCTATTTGCTGAGAGGCATATTGAGTCCATGGAATATTTTATATTTTGACACAAGTTGCGGGAAAGTGACACTTTTTTTTTTTTTTTTTCCATAAAGTTGTCACTAAATGATATATTGCTCACACAGGCCATGGGCATATGTGGAATTGCACCCCAAAATACATTTAGCTGCTTCTCCTGAGTATGGGGATACCACATGTGTGGGACTTTTTGGGAGCCTAGCCGCGTACTGGACCCCGAAAACCAATCACTGCCTTCAGGATTTCTAAGGGTGAAAATTTTTGATTTCACTCTTTACTGCCTATCACAGTTTCGGAGGCCATGGAATGCCCAGGTGGCACAAAACCCCCCCAAATGACCCCATTTTGGAAAGTAGACACCCCAAGCTATTTGCTGAAAGGCATGGTGAGTATTTTGCAGCTCTCATTTGTTTTTGAAAATGAAGAAAGACAAGAAAAAACATTTTTTTTTTTCTTTTTTCAATTTTCAAAACTTTGTGACAAAAAGTGAGGTCTGCAAAATACTCACTATACCTCTCAGCAAATAGCTTGGGGTGTCTACTTTCCAAAATGGGGTCATTTGGGGGGGTTTTGTGCCACCTGGGCATTCCATGGCCCGAAACTGTGATAGGCAGTGAAGAGTGAAATCAAAAATTCACGCCCTTAGAAAGCCTGAAGGCGGTGCTTGGTTTTCGGGGTCCCGTACGCGGCTAGGCTCCCAAAAAGTCTCACACATGTGGTATCCCCGTACTCAGGAGAAGCAGCAGAATGTATTTTGGGGTGTAATTTCACATATTTCCATGGCATGTTTGAGCAATATATCATTTAGTGACAACTTTGTGCAAAAAAAAAAAAAAAAAAAAAAAAAATTTGTCTCTTTCCCGCAACTTGTGTCGCAATATAAAATATTCCATGGACTCGACATGCCTCTCAGCAAATAGCTTGGGGTGTCTACTTTCCAAAATGGGGTCATTTGGGGGGGTTTTGAACTGTCCTGGCATTTTATGCACAACATTTAGAAGCTTATGTCACACATCACCCACTCTTCTAACCACTTGAAGACAAAGCCCTTTCTGACACTTATTGTTTACATGAAAAAGTTTTTTTTTTTTGCAAAAAAATTACTTTGAACCCCCAAACATTATATATTTTTTTAAAGCAAATGCCCTACAGATTAAAATGGTGGGTGTTTCATTTTTTTTTTTCACACAGTAATTGCGCAGCGATTTTTCAAACGCATTTTTTGGGGAAAAAACACACTTTTTTTAATTTTAATGCACTAAAACACGCTATATTGCCCAAATATTTGATGAAATAAAAAAGATGATCTTAGGCCGAGTACATGGATACCAAACATGACATGCTTTAAAATTGCGCACAAACGTGCAGTGGCAACAAAATAAATACATGTTTAAAAGCCTTCAAAAGCCTTTACAGGTTACCACTTTAGATTTACAGAGGAGGTCTACTGGAAAAATTACTGCACTCGATCTGGCCTTCGCGGTGATACCTCACATGCATGGTGCAATTGCTGTTTACATTTGACGACAGACCGCCGCTTGCGTTCGCCTTAGCGCGAGAGCAGGGGGCGACAGGGGTGTTTTTTGTTTTTTGTTTTTTTTTCTTTATTATTTTTTTGCTTTTTTAATCTTACTTTTAAACTGTTCCTTTCATATTTTTTTTTTTAATCATTTTTATTGTTATCTCGGGGAATGTAAATATCCCCTATGATAGCAATAGGTAGCGACAGGTACTCTTTTTTGAAAAAATTGTGGTCTATTAGACCCTAGATCTCTCCTCTGCCCTCAAAGCATCTGACCACACCAAGATCGGTGTGATAAAATGCTTCCCCAATTTCCCAATGGCGCTATTTACATCCGGCGAAATCTAAGTCATGAAATACTCGTAGCTTCCGGTTTCTTAGGCCATAGAGATGTTTGGAGCCACTCTGGTCTCTGATCAGCTCTATGGTCAGCTGGCTGAATCACCGGCTGCATTCTCAGGTTCCCTGTTGAGACAGGAGAGCCAGAGAAAAACACGGAAGACGGTGGGGGGGGGGGGGGTCATTCCCTCCCACGGCTTGTAAAAGCAGTCTAGAGGCTAATTAGCCGCTAGGATTGCTTTTACATGAAAGCCGACCGCTGGCTGAAAAGAATGATACCAAGATGATACCTAAACCTGCAGGCATCATTCTGGTATAACCACTCAAAGTCGTGAATGGCGTACCTGAAGACAAAAAAATGGTTAACAATGGTTAACAATAAAGCACAGTAAAGTGTAAATAATTACACACCTGAAAAACAAACATGATAAAACATAATAACAATAACAATAACAATAAAACATTGCAGAATAGAATACAGTAAAAAAGAGCAGAACAATAGAGAGAGAGAATAGAGAGAGAGAGAGAACAATAAAACAACAACTATTTTTTTTTATTTCATATTTTTTTTTTTTTTTACACTTTTTTTGTAACTAACTTTTATAACGGTAACCGGTTCCAGGTTCGGGTCTCTCAAAATGCGATGGCATCTTGGGAGACCCTGTGAAAGTCTGCCTAGTCTGTGCAATGCTGTACCCTACGCTAATACTCAACTAGTGAATGGTAGCGTTCAAAACATTCACCAATGCAAAGGCCAGGATTTTCAGGACAGGAGGGACAATAAAAGCGGGTGTCACGCCTATATCCGCGCTTGCTGCAGACACGACATCTTTTTTGGGGGGTTCGTTGGGTAGGGGTACTCGGGAGGACATAAAAATGCCTCTCATGCAGCCGACTGCATTTGGTTGGGGATGTGAATGGGGGAAGTACGGGCGCTGCAGAAGCGGTGGGTTCCCAATTAGGATTGGCGAATGCAGCAGGAAGGGCACTATGGGCACGACGGGCCTGTGTTTGTCTTTTTGGTGGCGGCGGGACACTACTTGTGCTTGCCACCTCACCAGCTTCAACTGCACTTATGGGACTCGCCACGTCACCACGTGTTACTGCAGTGCTGGTTTGACTACGACCGGGGTGTACTAGGCCGCTGGCGCTTGCCAGTTCACTAAAACGCTACCAAAAAACTGTTAGCGATCGCAGGGATCAGGCCTGACTCTGCGAACGCTGCAGTTATGCGTTTAGTGTTTTGTAAGTGACAGTGATCGATCGATACTGCACTTGGGTGGGCTGGGCCGGGCGGAGGGGCAAAATGCAGGTGCTAGCAGGTATCTGGGCTGATCCCGCTAACACTGCGTTTTTGGGAACCCTAAACTGCTGGTGACGCTAGTATAGATCTGATCGGATCAGATATTGATGCGATCAGATACTATACCACTAAGGGAGGTGTACGGTGCGTGCGTGGGTGTTAGCGGTACTGGCGCTAATCTGACGCTGCCTGGGGCTGGTGCTTGCCAGTTCACCAAAATACTACCAAAAAAACTGTTAGCGATCGCAGGGATCAGGCCTGACTCTGTGAACGCTGCAGTTATGCGTTTAGTGTTTTGTAAGTGTCAGTGATCGATCGATACTGCACTTGGGTGGGCTGGGCTCGCCTGGGCGGAGGGGCAAAACGCAGGTGCTAGCAGGTATCTGGGCTGATCCCGCTAACATTGCGTTTTTGGGAACCCTAAACTGCTGGGGACGCTAGTATAGATCTGATCGGATCAGATATTGATCCGTTCAGATACTATACCACTAAGGGAGGCGTATGCTGCGTGCGTGGGTGTTAGCGGTACTGGCGCTAACCTGACGCTGCCTGGGGCTGGTGCTTGCCAGTTCACCAAAATGCTACCAAAAAAACTGTTAGCGATCGCAGGGATCAGGCCTGACTCTGCGAACGCTGCAGTTATGCGTTTAGTGTTTTGTAAGTGACAGTGATCGATCGATACTGCACTTGGTTGGGCTGGGCGGAGGCACAAAACGCAGGTGCTAGCAGGTATCTGGGCTGATCCCGCTAACACTGCGTTTTTGGGAACCCTAAACTGCTGGGGACGCTAGTATAGATCTGATCGGATCAGATATTGATGCGTTCAGATACTATACCACTAAGGGAGGTGTATGCTGCGTGCGTGGGTGTTAGCGGTACTGGCGCTAATCTGACGCTGCCTGGGGCGACGCATATCACCGCCGGGCGATCGGGGGGCTAAACCTTTATTCGGTAATAAACGGCGGGTGCCCTGACACTATAAAAAATAAACAAACTAACCAGCGTCAACCGTAACGGTTATACGGTGATCAGTGGTGAAAGGGTTAACTAGGGGGCAATCAAGGGGTTAAAACATTTATTAGGTAGTATATGGGGGTCCTTGACGCTATAAAACGCTGACGGCGAACCTAAATATTTACCTCACTAACTAGCGTCACCAGCGACACTAATACAGCGATCAGAAAAATGATCGCTTAGCGACACTGGTGACAGGGGGTGATCAAGGGGTTAAAACTTTATTAGGGGGGGTTAGGGGGGTATCCTAGACCTAAAGGGGGGTAATACTAACTGTCCCAACACAGTAACTGTCACAAACTGACACCTAGCAGTAATCAGAAAAAAAAAAAAAAAAAAAACTGCTGGTGTCAGTTTGTGACAGGGGGGGGGGGGTGATTGGGGGGGGATCGGGGGGCGATCGGGGGGGGGATCGGGGTGTTTTGTGTGCCTGGCATGTTCTACTGTGTGTGTAGTGTTTGTGCACTCACAGTGAAGTCTTCTCTCCTCGGGCCGGAACGGAAATTACCGAGCCGAGGAGAGATGACATCATTTCCTTTGCTGCTGTTTAGCATACAGCAGCAAAGGAATGATTCGATTGGCCGGCGGCGATCGCGAGGGGGGGGCCACGAACGGATGGTCTCCCCCTCATCACCGATCGCCGCTGGACAAAAGACGACCGCCTCGGGCACCGGGGGGGGGTCCGATCGGACCCCCCACCCGCGGAAGGCAAATCACGTACCCTGTACGTGATTTTGCCTGTCCGTGCCACTTTGCCGACGTACATCGGCGTGAGGCGGTCGTCAAGTGGTTAAAGTGATACTAAAGGATCGTTTTTTATTTTTTTTTTAAATAACACACATATCATACTTACCTCCACTGTGCAGCTCGTTTTGCGGAGTGGCCCCGAACATCCATCTCTGGGGTCTCTCGGCGGCTCTCTCGGCTCCTCCCCGCATTGGATAACCCCCTGGGAAAACGCGCTCCCAAGTCCACCATTTGGCGTCTATCGAGGCCGAATGCAGGACTCGGTCCCCCCCCCCCCGCCACCCGTGTCATTGGATTTGATTGACAGCAGCGGGAGCCAATGGCTGCACTGCTATCAATCTATCCAATCAGGAGCCGTGGAGAGAGGGACGGCGGGGACGCCGCCGGAAATTCGGGGCTCAGGCAAGTAAAACTGGGGGCTAAGGGGCCGGTGACTGCAAGGTGTTTTTTCACCTTAATGCATAGGATGCATTAAGGTGAAAAAACACAAGCCTTTACAACCCCTTTAATATGCATCATTTAGGAGATATTCACCCTGCATGTAGCCGCTAACGCCACTGGCGCATGCACTCTGAAGATTTATAGATTCCCCAGCCAGCTACTGGACCACCCTCTCCAGGGATTGGCTAGGAATCCACAAACATTCAGGTTGCTGGTTCTGCGTTCCCTCCCACTATGCTTCTGGACACATCCAGAAGACAGGTGGAAGTAGCAGCACAGCTGCCTTGGAGACACTGAACAGCCCAAAACAATAAACCTCTGCTCCTCTGCCTACAGAGAAGCTAATTAAACGTACCTAGCAGCCTACTTTAAACTAGGAGGGTGCTACAATAATATAGGCATTTTACAGGCCTTTTGCATGCATATCAAACTTCAGGAGTTTGTTCCCTCGTTTAGGTAGAAGAAGATAGCAGTTCTATAGAAGGAGAGGAATTCTTCAGACCTGAACAAACACTTGAAATGAACGTATTGCATGTTTACAGGCATATATATTCTACTTTACAAATGACAGCTAGAACTAATCTACAAGTGGGTAGCTTTGGGTGATGGTGCAGGGATCTAGAAACACTTAATGACAAGGAGTGGGAACAAGCTTTGAAGAATCTATTTGAGGTGTACTTATCCTCTTCACAGTGCCTAACTCAGCTAAAATTTAAAATTATACACTTGGGGTAAAGCAGTTACACCAAATTGTCCAAGATGCACTACTGATACAGGTACACTCATACATATGCTGTGGCGATGTCCCAAATTGCATCGCTACTAGGAGGGTGTTTTTAATACTTTACATTTTTTAGGCTCCACGCAGGTCCATTTTGATCCAAAAACAGCATTACTAGGGATTATACCAGAAGAAACCCTTCCAGTTGAAAGGCATGTGATGTGGTTGAGAACTATCTACATGGCTCATAAACTTATATTACAAAAATGGATATCAAAATACCCGCCAATGATAGATCAATGGATCAAGGCGATTAACCTTAATTTAAGATGAGAGGAATTGACATATAAACATAGGAGGAGCCCTAAAAAAATTATAAAAATCTGGCATTGGTGGCTAGTCTCCAATCTATTTGAACAATCAGTTGAGTAAATTATTGACATAAGAGGGGGACAAGTATACATATTCCATTAAAGTCATTGTTAACCCCCCCCCCCCCCAAAAAAAAATAGAGATCATGGTCCCTTAAAGCAGATTACACTGCACAGTGCGTGTGCTGTGTAATCTGCCCCCCCTCTAAACCTTAAAAAAAATTTCCCTGTACTTGCCACTTCCTGTATGCCCGCTCTGCGCTGACCACAAAAATCATGGCTGCTGAGCCATGACCACCGTGGTCATAGTGCATCCCTTCGTCATACGCTGCCCTGCTCTCAGCTCTCCTCTCTCCCCCCTCACCCCCTCCTTCCTGCCTCTCATCTCCCTCTCTGTCTGTCTCCAGCCCCGCCCCTATTCTTGTAAAACAAAAACCTAAAATTGTCACCGCCAGCCCTTCTATTAGAGGCTGGCAGAGCACACTGTGTAAGTTGTTTTGAAAAACGAGTGTTCTAAATACCGAATTTCAGCTGTCTTCAGGCCGGTCACGTGACTCGCGGCCGCTTTACAGCTACGATGGCTTGGTTTCTGCGGAGGAGACAAGTGGCCACGTGATCTCCACGGCTGACGTCAGAGGAAGATCACGGCCCCTCCCGCATAAGACATCCATCGGAGCTGTAAAGCAGCCACGAGTCACGTGACCGGCCTGAAGACAGCTGAAATTCGGTATTTAGAACACTCGTTTTTCAAAACAACTTACACAGTGTGCTATGCCAGCCTCTAATAGAAGGGCTGGCATAGTCTTATATAAATGCATTACCAACACTTTAAGGAGTAATAAAGAGACAAAGGGTCTTTAATAAAGATTGAAGCGTAGTCTGGTGAGCATAAATATGGAGATGTGTTTTTTATTTTTTTTTGTTTGTTTTTGGTGAGAGGAGTAATTTGGGTGGGGATATCTGTGGGAAATGTTTTGTGTGTTTTTGAATTGTTGCTGTATTGTAAAAAAATAATAAAAAACTATTTGATTAAAAAAAAAAAAAACTTACCTAGCAGCCTACTCAAAACTAGAAGGGTTCTACAATAATATAGCCATTTTACAGGGCTTTTGCATGCATATCAAAGAAGAAGATAGCAGTTCTATAGAAGGAGAGGAATTCTTCAGGCACGAACAAACACTTGAAATGCGCATATTGCATGTTTACAGGCATTCTCACTAAAAAGTCTATAGGATCAGAAAGGTCTGAATATGCTAGAAAAAAGTTTGTATACTTTTTTGAGCATAAAGCGTAGGGCAACCTAGTGTACAAGTGTGAACAGGGAAAATGACATTGTAAAAAGATTAAGTGTGGCCGGGGGCTAAAAAGGACAGTTGGTTTTGTTTGTTCCGAGTCCAAAAATTCCCAGTCCTCCTCAGCCAGTGGTAGTTCTCTTTTGGTGGCCAGAGCTAATGGTAGTTTACTGATGGGGAGGGAATCTGATAGTACAGCTTTGTTCCTTGAAATAGGATCTGACAATACTGCTCTGGTAGAGAGGATAGTTGATGGTACTGCTCTATTCTATGAAAGGGAAGCTGATGGTACTGATCTATTCTTTGAGAGGAGAGCTGATAGTACTACTCTATTTATGAGTAGGGAGATGATGGTACTGCTCTATTATTTGGGAGGAGAAATTATAGTACTGCTCTGGTAGGGTGTGGGGGGATGACGGTGCTACCTTGGCAGAGAGCTGAGCTGATGTAATCCTCTATTCTTTGAGAGAGGAGTTAATGGTACTGCTGTAGTGGAGAGGAACTGATTGTACTGCTGTAGGGATCTGCTTCCCTCTACTGTTAGCTGCTATGATCAGAGTGTCATGTATAATTATGTATTAAAGTGGTTGTAAACCCCTCTGTGCAACTTGTACCTATAGGTAAGCCTATAATAAGGCTTACCTATAGACACTGTAAATATTTCCTAAACGTGCGCCATTTAGGAGATATTCACCTTGTAGTGCGCCGATGATGCCATCGGTGAATGCGCTGTGAAGAAACGGCCCTCCGAGTCATTTCTTCACTAGCAAGTGCCGTGATTGACGGCTCCCACGCGCATGCACGGGAGTGACGTCACGCGGCTCTGGCCAGTCACAAAGCCGGAGTCCGCTCCCCGGAAGGAAGAGGGGCGAAGATGGATGCGGCCACCAGCGGGGATGGCACGGGCTTCATTTGCAGGTAAGTGCCACATAATGGGCTAGTATGAGATGCATAATAGCCCATTATGCTTTTACTTTGCAGGGGAAAAAGAGGAAGTAAAACCCATCAGCTGTCTCTGACAGGGGCTTTGAAAACCCCAGAAGGAGGAAGTGGAGAGAGAGACAGAGAACTGAGTCACATGGTCTTATACACACAGGGGCTGCTACTGTATTTTCACCCAGATCAGAAGCAGAGACTATTATGCAAGTACTACTATGTGCACATAGTTTAACTGCAGCTGCCTATAGCTTCTTGAGTGTACATCTAAATCCCTGTGGCAGACTTATTTCTGGCCTATTATAATTGTTATCTCAAATGCACAGCACCAGATATCTAAGTCTGTGCTACTGTATGTGTGTAGTAGTCACCTTGCTGTATGTTAGTAGGTGAACCTGTTTATTACAATAGTTTATATAGCTAGTTTTACCTTAGGGCTCAATAACCAGCATAGGCTAGAGCCAGGTTAGGCATCCGAAAGCTACTTCTGGTAGTTAGAGGTCTGGTTGCTTGTCAGATTAGAAACTGCTAGGGAGGGTCTAAAGTGCATATTGGATATGCTGACTCTGAGTTCCAATGCTACACCAGGGGCCCCTGCCACTGGACTTTGCCACAACAATCACCTGGAGGTACTGTATCTCTATTAAAACTACATACACCCGGGTATATGTGCACAATTTCACCAGGTCTCTTATTGGGCCCTTTGCTGATGATCACTGTTTGTACATAGGATGTATGTCATCATCCCATCTTCTCTCCCTGCTGCTCCCCCGGCACCTAATCTCCTCCAATCTCCTCCACATCACAAGTGCTACAGCTGCAGACGTTGAGGAGATCTGGCGGAAGGGAGAGAAGATAGGATGACAGAGCAATCATCAGTCTCTCACATGCCGCAAAGCTCACCCCGACAGCTGGGGATCATGAAGTTGATGGAGGAGATGTGGAGCGGAGTGCTGGGGAGAGATCGGAGGTGATTGGCAGGAGTGCTCCTTTGTCCCTAATACGCCCCTCCACTCATCGGCATCCAATGCTGAAGAGATGTGAGAGACTGATGATCGCTGTGTCATCCCATCTTCTTTCCCTGCTGCTGCCCCAGCGTTCGATCTCCCCAGCGTCTGACAGGGCTCCCTTCTACCCCTTATCCGCATGGATGTTCTGGTAACCCCCTGCCCCACCATTGTTTGCGGTGCCTGCTGTCTGTTAGCAATTAAAGTTTCACACATAACACACTTTTTTTGTCCTCTTCTTTTTTTCTTTTTTTTCAAAATAGCTGCCCCCTTGTTTTCCATGTCAGGAGGATTTCATTTGTGGATTAGATTGCATAGTTCAGAATAGGAACCTGCAAGGCTTCTTTTTTTTTCTTTACCAGATTTACTATTATTTTTAAGTTTTCAGCAGTGGTCAGCACCCCCAAATTTGTCACTTTAAAAGCTGCCATTCTTCATTGCACTGCCCTACTGACACCTGGAGAGGAGGGGCAGTGAGGGCAGCATTTACTCTCCCTTCCTACATTCAGCGCTGGCAGGAGGAAAATACAGACAATCATTCTAGCAAATGCGGCCCACTGCCCCTCCTCTCCAGGCTCCACTTAATTCTGGTGCCCATGCTCTAAAAAATAAAAAACTACTGACACGTTCACTGCTCTGCTAACACCATCCACTGCCTCGCTGACACCGTCCTCTGCCCCAATGACACCATCCTTTGCCCGCTGACACCTTCCACTACCCCTCTGACACCGTCCACTGCTCTGCTGACACCATCCTCTACCCTGCTGACTGACACAATTTACTGTCATCAAGCAACCTCTGCCCTACTGACACTGTCCACTGCTGTACTGACTGACACCATCCACTGCCCTACTGACACCGTCCACTGCTCTGTAGACTGACACCATCCACTGTCCTACTGACACCGTCCACTGCTATGCTGACTGACACCATTTACTGCCCACTGACACAGTCCAATGCTCTGCTGACTGACACCATTCACTGCTCTACTGACACCAACCACTGCCCTACTGACCTCGTCCACTGCTCTGCTGACTGACACCATCTCTTGCCCTACTGACATAATCCACTGCTCTACTGACTGACACCATCCTTTGCCCTCATGGCACTGTCCACTGCCCTACTGACTGACACTGTCCATTTTTAAGGTCGACTGAGTTCATAGTTTTACAGTGACATTTATTATATGGGTACAAAAATACTTTTGTTTTATTTAAGCCCCTCCCACTGTTTGGCAACACCCACTGTTCACCATGGCGCATAGTTGGGGGGGGGAGGGCAAACTGAGTCTTTGCCCCAGGTGAAACAATGTGTAGCTTCGCCACTGTATTTGCCTACAGGTTTAGAGCACCATCCTATTTCAGGAGAGTCATTTCTCATAACATTTTCCCCAAGAAAGATCTACACTGCTCTATTCTCTGAGAGGGGGAATACCCATACTGCTCTGGTGGAGAGTTAATCTGATTGTACTCTGTTCTTTGAGATGGAAGTTAATGGTACTATTCCATTGTCTGAATGGGAATTTAATGGTAATGCTCTCCCAGAGAGGCAAGCTGATGGTCTTCCTCCAATCTTTGAGAGCAGCTGGTGGTACTGCTGTGGAGGGAGGAACTGAATTGAACTGTATTGCTCTATTCTCTCAGAAGGGAAATGATCGTATTGTTCTGGTGGAGAGCGGAGCTAATTGTACGCCTGTTTTTTTAAATGGATGCTGATGGTGCTACTTTATTCCCCAAAAGTGGATTTGATGGCAATGCTGTCGTGGATTATGGTCTTCCCCAATTTTTTGAGACAAACAGATGGTGATACTGCTGTATTGGAGAGGAGAACTGATAGTACTGTTCTATTCTCTGAGGGGGAAATGATAACGCTCTGGTGGTGAGCGTACTCCTCTGTTATTTGAGATGGAAGCTGATGATACTGTATTGATAAAGAGGAAAACAGATGGAACTGCTGCATTCGCTAAAAAAGGGATTTGATGGTAATGCTCTTGTGTAGAGGGTAGCCGATTGTCCTCCTCTATTCTTTGAGAGGGGATTTGATGGTAATGCTCTTGTGTAGAAGGGAGCTGATGGTCCTCCTCTATCTTTTGTGAGGGGATTTTGATGGTAATGCTCTTGTGTATAGGAGAGCCAGTAGTCTTACTCTATTCTTTGAGAGGGGATTTGATTGTACTGCTATGGTAGAGAGGGAAGCTGATGGTACTAACTTAGCAGAGAGTGTAATTGGTAATATTGCTCTTTTCTTTTAGAGGAGCTGCTGGTACTAAGCATCTCTGTAGATGAGGATACTCACCACACCTAAGTTATATTTATAATGGTGTAACATCATAGAGAGAAATAAAATATTAGGACAAATGTGAGCCCTATTCTAATCTGTCAAATTCCCTCCAGAAAATCCATATTTTGTAAAAAACACAACTCTTTTTGTACCCATTTCTACAAAGCCCACAAAACTGATATTGTTACACTAAAATCTGGACAGGTGGGAAGAGTTCCATTCTTGTAACATAACTAGCAACATTGCTAATGCACAAATATAACTCAATTTTTTTACAGGTTGTTGTACAGTACTCATGAACCTACTATGTTCTTCTGACTGGTAGCTCAACTCATACAAGAAGAAAATCCAACTTGCAACAACCAGGGCCTTCTTTAAGGCAGGGCAAAAGGGGCAGCTGCCCTGAGCCCCATCATTGTTGTGGGGCCCAAAGCAGCTGCCTCATACTTGCCAACTATCCCAGTTTAAATTCAGTTATCTCTTGAAGGTTTAGTCCTGTGCTGTGTCCCGATATCTTAGTTCTGTTACTAATGCTGCCCCGGTCTGCCCTATTGTCATATACAGATGACTCATCTGCAGACCCATTGTTTACATGTAAATAGTGGCTGCATTAATATCTAAATAGCTGCGGCATTTATATGTATATAATGCCCCCCTGAGGTCATATCCACCATCACCTCTGCTGAATGCTGTCCACAGGGGAGGTAAAGGGACTTGCTTGAAAGTCCTGCCTACATCTGTGGTCATTAAGCCTAACATGAGCCTGTTCTACAAAAGTAAGCAAATTGGAGGTGCTACAGCAACATGGTGCCACAGCACCGTGAATTTTGGTGCATGCGAATAAGCACATCTCAGCAGATGCGTGAGGGAGTCATTAACAATTAATGAAACTGCTGTGTATCTGCTGAAGGGCAGCAGGTTTCTGTCCTGTCAAGAAAGCAATTTTGTATGCGTCCCTAACAAAATGTGAATGCAGGCTAATTGTCTCAGTTACATTGGTGGTCAGTATAAATCCTCTCATTACATTGGGGCTTGGTGTAGAATCCTTTCATTCACACTAGTGGCCAGTGTGAAGGTCCTTCTTACATTAGTGGTCAGTGTAAATCCCTCCTTATATTGATGGTTACTGTGAATCCTCCTATTACATTAGTGGCCAGTGTAGAAACTCCTCTTTATATTGGTAATCAGTAAAAAAAAAATCCAAACTTGCATTTGTGGTCAGTTT
Organism: Lithobates clamitans; assembly: GCA_037952925.1. Classification (NCBI taxonomy): domain Eukaryota; kingdom Metazoa; phylum Chordata; class Amphibia; order Anura; family Ranidae; genus Lithobates; species Lithobates clamitans. The sequence continues at coordinate 3,350,641 of JBBGZY010000318.1, forward strand.
TGAATCCTCCATTACATTGGTCATCCATGTAGAAGCCCCCTTTAAATTGGTGGTGAGTGTAAATCATCCCTTACAAAGGTGGCCAGTGTAGAAATTACCCTTTATTGGTTGTTGATGTAAAATCCCCCATTACATTGGTTGTCAGGGTAAATTCTTCCTTACATTGGTGGTCGGTGTAGAAGTGTCACCTTACATTGGTGGTCAGTACAAATCTCCTTGACAATGGTTGTCAGTGTAAATTCCCCCTTACATTGAGGTCATTGTATATTCCCCCTTACACTGGTGGTTGGTGTAAATCAGTGTTTCTCAAACTTTTTTGTCTTGCGGCGCACCAAAAAGATCTAAAACACCTGAAAAGATTTAACAATTTTCATGGTGAAGAACTTATTTATTTTTACTTATATTTCATTTTACATTTAATGTGAAAGATGTGCCTGCTTTCGAGACTAAATCATATTGAAGCGATTGTAATCTTCTTTGTACTTTCGCTTGCTTCTTCTTGCTTTGGGAGGGGCACGTCCAGAAAATGCCAGGCACTGTTGCTTACAGAACTGTATTTAATGTATCATACAGTCCTAAACCTGTTTAAAACAGTGACACGTTTATCATTCCTAAGCGTCAATAGTCCCAAAAAAGTGTCAAAAGCGTCTGATTTGTCCACCACAATGTTGCAGTCCCGCTAAAAAACGCTGATCACTGCCATTACTAGTAAAAGAAAAAAAATTTTTTGTAGACGATATCATTTTTGCGCAAAGCAATCAATATACACTTATTCCAATTTTTTTACCAAAAATATGTAGAAGAATACATATCGGCCTAAACTGATGAAGAAATTTGTTTTTTTTTTTAAAGTGGGGGGATATTTATTATAGCAAAAAGTAAAAAATATTGTTTTTTCTCAAAATCGTTGGTCTTCTTTTGTTAATAACGCAAAAAATAAAAACCGCAGAGGTGATCAAATACCACCAAAAGAAAGCTCTATTTGTGGGAAAAAAGGACGTCAATTTTATTTGGGTACATCGTCGCATGACCACGCAATTTGTCAGTTAACGTGACGCAGTGCCATTTTGCAAAAAAATGGCCTGGTTAATTATCATTCAGAGGGCAAATCTTCTGGGGCTGAAGTGGTTAAGATTGAACAAGATGAAAGGGCAGTTTTTCTTTTTCTTCATAAATAATGGCATCAGGGGCGTTGCTAGGTGGCAAAAAGACCAGGGGCTTCAGCCCGAAGTCCAAGGTCGGCACAGGGGGGCTCTAGTGTCGCTGGGTTTTTTGGCTGGGCGGTGGGGTTGTGTGGTTGTGTGGCAGGGGGTAAGCTCACTTGCTGGTTGCTGCCTGGCTTACCAGTGCCCATTAATGCTGACCACTAAACTGACCTACCTACCTGACATACATTCACTGACCTACCCGACACACACACACACACACACACACACCTACCTGACATACACTGACTTACCTGACACACACTGACCTACATTATTATTATTATTATACAGGATTTATATAGCGACCAGTTTAAGCAGCGCTTTACAACATTAGGGCAGACAGTACAATACAATACAATTCAATACAGGAGGAATCAGAGAGCCCTGCTTGTTAGAGCTTACAATCTAGGAGGGAGGGTCAAGTTATACAAAAGGGTAATAGCTGTGGGGGGTGAGCTCATGGAGAAAATAGTGCAGTTGTTAGATGGAGGCAGGATAAGCTTCTCTGAAGAGGAAAGTTTTCAGGGATCACCTAAAAGTGTATAAATTTGGAGACAGTCTGACATATATCAATTTATGCACTATTTATTTTTTATATTTGTATTTCCTAGTTTGGTGCTGTTCAATGATTCACAAATGTACAATAGGCACGTTATTCCTTAGCGCTACAGTTTGTTAATTTTTGTCTGGTTTACCATTATTTTCATATGTGGTGTGTTAGCTACTGAATTTGGAGCAGCGCAGAATTACTTGGTCTCTTTTTAATTCCAAAGGATGGGCGAGGCTTGGGAGAAGTCCTGGAGGTGAATATAGGAGAAGGTGATGAGGGAGCTAGTGAGCAGGAGGTCTTGGTAGGAACGGAGAGGGCAATTAGGTTGGTATTTTGAGACTAGGCTAGTGATGTAGCTGGGGGCAGAGTTGTGGATGGCTTTGTAACTTATTGTTAGTATTTTGAATTTAATTCGTTGGGCGAGTGGCAGCCAATGGAGGGATTGGCAGAGAGGGGTAGTAGACACTGATGAATCTGGCAGCAGCATTCATGATGGACTGAAGGGGGGATAGTCTATTTAAAAGGTACATACACTGGCACACACTGACCCACCTGACATACACACACACACTCACTGACCTACATACACTGACCTACCTGACATACACTGACCCACATACACTGACCTACCTGACATACATACACCGACCTACCTGCAGGGCAGGACTTAGGGTAGTGGGGGCCCCTGGGCTTGAGTCACTTTCGGGCCCTACCTTCTATACATATGCACAGCTCTATAAAACATAAATAGAAAAGGACAAGGTGCCCAAGACTCAATGCAGTATTAAAGAACTTCTGTTTAATAGGACAAGACAAAACAGCCAAATGGCTACTCACAAAAGTAGATAATATATAAGTGTATAAGTGGGGGATACTGTACTGGTATTCGTCCTGGGTCCACGATTATTAAAAGCAATAAAAATGGATAAAATGATAATTATCGTATTTATCGGCGTATAACATGCACCCCAAGTTTAGGAGGGAATTTTAAAGAAAAAAACTTACATTTAAATGTCCATCAATGCAGCCTTATCAGTGTCCATCTGCAGCCTTGTCAGTGTCATTGCAGCCTTGTCAGTGTAGCCTTGCCCCAGTGTCATTTGCAGACTTGAGGAAAAGAAAAGGAATTTAGGGACTTTTGGGAAGCGTAGACCTGGTAAGGTCACGTGTTTCCATTCCTATGGGACTTTGAGTGAAATCATGGCCTGGTGAGGTCATGCATTTCCATCCCTAATATGTCGAGAAGAGTGAGGCAAGGAGGGTGGGACTTTGTGTGAAGCACATGATAGCAAAAAGGTAGTTGAGCTGAACAGGGGAATTTTATTCATATACATGCTTCTGAACATACATAAAATGTTAGTATCAAGGTAATTAGTAGATACAGTAGCGAAAATGCCCACAACTGATAACACAAATGTCTCGAATCGTGACCATTAATGTTAAAGGTAGAAAGTTAATACATAATACATAGATAAAAATAATGATACAGTGTCATGAGAAGAGCCATAATAAAATTCCATTGTTCAAACAAAAACAAGGTTGAATATAAATGTAATCGTGAGGTAATGCGTGCAGGACCTAAGGCCTCACTGAACCTGTAGAGGTAAAAATTGCATGATAGCTTGAAGATCTAGGTATACGTAGGTGGAAACACGGTATAAAGTAGCTCTACGCGTTTCGTGGATGATACGCCACTCATCGGGAGCATGCATGTGATCATCTAAAATGGGAGTAATATGAAAAGTAATCAGTCATTGTTGAAAAAGTATAGAGGGGTAGGGTAAAACCCCATAACACCGAAGTGTACTTACTGATTGAAGGTCATCGGTTAAAGGTGTGGTAATGGGGTGCCAAAAACATCGAAGGACACCTCCAACCGGGGGCCGTGGTAGACAGCCCAGCGGGGGCGACAAAGCGGGTGGCAATCAGGGCGGGCATAGGACCACGAAACATCTCTGGGGGGGAGAAAAATGAGGAATGATGATGGTGAGCTAGTGGTAAAATGAGTGACTAGATAGAGTAAATGGGGAGGGAGGGACCTGTGCAGGTGAGAAGAGGAAACCTGATGTGGAAACAGGCAGCCAACGGCTGCCAGAGCAGCGGTGAAGTGAACCAGGAGTATGTGGGTGATGAAAAAAGAATGCTGTAAGACCAGTGAGAAAAAAAATGCAGAAGTGCAAAAGTGCCGAAATACCTGATGTGAACAAGGAATCAAGGAAAAGAGGAGAGATTCCGGTCATGTGAAGTCGGGTGTGTTGAGAACCTCGAGTGCCATGGCCACCCGGAGAGACGCTCCCATATACGCCACCACAGGACTGCCCATCACCATCACGCCATATAGCAGATTGCGGGGGGAAGGGCCTGACGGTCGGAGAATTATCTCCGGCCAACCGGCCCCCAATTGCCTCCACTGCTAACAAGCGTGGAAACCCGACACAGCCCACGTGATGGCGCAGAAGACGCCGCACGCGCAGCGTGGGATGCGTGATGTCGACGCGCAGTAAGGTGCCCCCGCCCCCCCAGGCTTCATAGGAGGCGGGGGATAGGCGAAGGCCCGTAGTGCGTGTCACGGCCCCTGGACCAGGAGAGACACGGTGCCATGGCAACCATAAATCACACACCAGAAGCCAACTCTTCAACGATATGGTCCTAATGAACACAGTATAACAATGTAATAAATGGCAATATAATACAGGTGAAAGGTATATCAAGTAATTAAACAGGGGAGGGGTCCTTCGATGTTTTTGGCACCCCACTACCACACCTTTAACCGACGACCTTCAATCAGTAAGTACACTTCCGTGTTATGTGGGGTTTTACCCTACCCCTCTATACTTTTTCAACAATGACTGATTACTTTTCATATTACTCCCATAGATTATCACGTGCATGCTCCTGATGAGTGGCGTATCAGCCACGAAACGCGTAGAGCTACTTTATGCCGTGTTTCCACCTACGTATACCTAGATCTTTAAGCTATCATGCAATTTTTACCTCTACAGGTTCAGTGAGGCCTTAGGTCCTGCGTGCATTACCTCACAATTACATTTATATTCAACCTTGTTTTTGTTTGAACAATGGAATTTTATTATGGCTCTTCTCATGACACTATCTTTATTTTTATCTATGTATTATCATGTATTAACTTTCTACCTTTAACATTAATGGTCACGATTCGAGACATTTGTGTTATCAGTTGTGGGCATTTTCGCTATTGTATGTACTAATTACCTTGATACTAACATTTTATGTATGTTCACAAGCTTGTATATGAATAAAATTCCCCTGTTCAGCTCAACTACCTTTTTGCTATCAGGTGCTTCACACAAAGTCCCACCCTCCTTGCCTCCCTCTTCTCGTCATTTGCAGACTTGTCAGTGTAGCCTTGCTTCAGTGTCATTGCTGCCTTGTCATTGCAGCCTTTCAGTTTAAAAATGGCGCCGCCGAGATACAGAGCCGGATGTCCTGTGTATCTCGGCGGCTTTTGGCCGATCTCAGCGGCTTTCGAAATGGGCGGGGCCCGCTCGGCCCCCTATTGGCCGGGGCCCATGGGCTTGAGCCCAGTCAAGCCCAATGATAAGTCCGGCCCTGACCCTACCTATCAAAGGTTCCTCTGTTTTTCAGTCAACCACCAGCACTTCATTTCAATGCCTGCCATTCAGCATTTCCTCTGCTCCCAGAACCTTTACCAAGATTCTACTGCCCGTGATCACATATCTCAGGAAGAAGGGATTGAGATTACACCATTACCTAGACAACATCCTGCTTTTGGCAGACAGCCAGGAAACCTTGATCCATCATCAGAAGATACTGCTTACATCACTTCAAAACTTTGGCTGGTTAATCAACTGGGAAAAAAAGCAATCAGCCCACACAGAATATGATCTTTCTGGAGGCAGAACTAAATACAGAGTAAATACAAAGTGCAGCTTTCTCAAGAAAAGATATTTCCCTTAGTTCAGAAAACGAAGAAGTTAATGTCAGCAATGTCTCTGCCAACCAGAATTTGTCTAAGTCTCCTGGGTTCCATGTCTGCCACTCTTCCAATGATCCAGTGGGCTCAGTGGTACATGAGTGTTGCAAAACTCATTTCTGCAGGCAGTGGGATGAAGTATCAATGCTTTAAACTATCCCCATTCACAAGAGAGTGAAGCAGTCTGTGTGGTGGTGGACGCATACTTGCAACCCCAAGAGCCACAGACCCATAGTTCCCCTCAGAGCCGGAGGTAATCGTATCGGACGCCAGCCAGGAGGGATGGGGAACTCATTACCAAGATCAAGCAGTGCAAGGACTATGGCAGTTTCAGGCTCAGGGAGTAGTATAGAATATTTTAGAGCTCAGAGCAGCCTTTCAAGCTCTCCTAGCCTTCGGCCCGTCCTTGAAGGGGAAAAATGTCTTAATATGGATGGACAACAAGGTGGTGGTGGCTTACATCCAGAGGCAGGGAGGTACCAGAAGCCACACACTGTTGGAGGAAGTTCACCCTATCTTGAAATGAGCTCATATATATCTATCGGATTTGAGGGCCATGTATATTCCAGCGGCACAGAACCTGTTGACCTACTCCTGGGTACCTTCTTACTAACCCTACAGGGTAAGCATCTCTGGCATTTATAGAACCCTAACCTTTTACTCCCAACATATATTTAATACATATGTTGGGAGTAAAACTGCACTTTATGTCTGGATTTAAGCACGATGTACTAATTTTATAACTCAGGAACTTCCCTTGGATTAGTGGTATATTGAATTAATTTGGTTACGGTTCCTGTTTGAACCAGCAGGGGGAGCTTTGGATACTATAATTGATGTGAATGAATCTTCTTTGGTTTAATGGAGAGCGCCTTCATGATTCGTACATATAATAATTTAGATATACAAATTGTTTATAAAGTTCTAATACATAATAAATAGGGGACTAATCTGCACTATACACATATTGACTTTAGAGTGGATATAGTTATCTCCATAGTCCCGTGAATCTGAAGTGCGGGCTGTGTATGAAAGCTCTCTCCTTATAAAACCCACTAGAAGCAGGAGTGTGATACCGTTGCTGAGGACGTCATGTGACGAAGCGCGCATCACGCTCTGTCAGTCAGCTCCAGGGCATACGAGAGAGGAGGACGCTGTGTAGCGGCTGGTGGATGCATACCCCCACCTCACTGTTTATGCTGTTTTGGAGGGACTTTTTAAACACTACACTGTTCAGGTTCACTGCTGTCCTAATCCATCTGGACAGAGACACATAACAGTACCTGGATTTTGCCTTTTTATCTATTTTTAATTTTTGATTGCAAATCACTGTTTGCGGTCTAGTCTTGTTTGTTTGAATTTAACATTTTTTAGCCCAGTATCTTTGTATAGTGGGCATATATATTTTTTAATAAAATGGTTATACTTTATTACGCCATGGAAGCTCTTTCTTCTTTTTTGGATGTATGAGGGGAGCAACGCCTCTATGGATTGAAAAATATAGGAGTCACCCAGCACAATATACAACAGCTAGACGGCCCATTTTCCAACATAGGAGCATTCCCCCGGTGTGGGGTCTGGGAAGCTGATCACAGTAATATCTACCAGATGAAGCAGCAAGTGAAGTGACCCAGCATACTACACCACAGGCGTTATACCCCCGGTGGGGTTCCGGAAGCTGGTGAGTAGGCAACCAATAGGGGGAGCACGAGAGTCACCTGACAAATTGAATTATCACCAAAGTCACCATTGGGAATCTGAATATTGTCATAGCAACATCAGTATATGGACTGTTATAATATATATTGGAGATCTGACTGCTGGATGCTCTGTGGTTTTACTAGCTGTTTTGTTTTCATGCGATTTTAAGATATGCAACCTATATGCACATCACCGCATTGATATATGGTTTTTAGTAAATGCACACAATGGAATATAGCCTCTGGTCTTTGTTCTAGACCCTGTAGGACCCTTTATGGTGTGCGACACTTGATGTGTGTTACATATGTACCATAATTTTTGATTAGGGCATATAATTGGTTGTTGGGGTATTATTTATACCATAAGGGGAATTTAGATAATCTACACACCCTATAGAATCATCACTATAAGTAAGGGGGGATATACTGTTAGGCTATCCCAGTTTATTATGCTTATAGGTAGCGCCAATATACCCTAACTTTTCACCTGTATAGATTGTGCAAAGAACCTTATAGGGACTTTGTGGAAAGGGAGGCAGCAACCTGTGTTTTCTGACCTTATAGCCAAGCCCTAAAGCGCAGTTCTGTCATTATTTAATAATCAAAACATAGCCAATGTTCAGTAACCGGAATGGATAGTCAGCCAAGCCAGAAGTCAGGGATCAAAGTAGTGGAACAGCAAGCAGGATATGGAGCCAGAAGGGATGTCAGCAAAGCCAGTCTTTAAACAGGAATGCAGGAGTTTCTTGTGATGTGACCAAGGCAAAGGCAAGCTCCTCTGGACTGGATGGCTTAAGTAGGCAGGGCTGACGAGCAGGATCATCAACAGCTGCATAACTGTGGAGAGAGATGGGAGCTGGCAATTAGCAGACATCTGAGCGGCCAGCTCAGAGAAGGAAGGGCTGAGCCCAGCCCTGACAATCGCTGAACATATTTGTAATCCATGGGCGCAATCGCCCGCCGTGGTTGCCACGGGTAACAGCACAATGATCAGTTCATGATTTGGAGCATTAGCACTAATAGAAGGCAGAGCACATAAGTCCTTTTCCCCAAGTCTATCTCCTCACTGATGATAAACAAAACAGTTACCGACTCGATCCATCTTGGTTGCTAGGGGCAACAACTGGCAGGTTGATCGTGACAGGTGATCCCGGACGACGCCCCCAAATGTAGCCATGCCCCCAAAGGGGTTGCTGTGTGCAGTGGTTCACCTGTCACCCTGCCCAGCCAGACATCCATCACAGTCACTCAGAAACAAAAACTAGTCCATTACTTTGTTTTGTTTATTTGAGGGGGGTTAAACTTGGATGGGGATTTTGGAATTATGGGATACCCAGGAAGATTTAGTGCAAAGTTGCTTAGGACTCCTTTATATAAATTTCACTCTTCTCTCTCCAACACAAACACTTGCTGCACACCGTTTCCTCCTCCAGCACTTCACTTGCTGCAGACTTTTTTCGGCTGTGGAAGATGTTACAGCTGTGTCAGGGTTCCTTCGAATAATAAGAGAGTGAAGGAGTTCTCTAATCCCCATAGGGGTAAGTTGCATACTATAGAGGATTTTATATCTTGTGATACGATAGGGGTGATGTATGCGATCAAATGTCCCTGTAATTTTATTTATGTGGGCCGCACTACTAGAGCTTTGAAGGACCGTATGGAGGAGCATGTAAGGAATATTAGAAAGGGACATGATAAGCATCACCTCTCCATACATTTCAAAAGGGTTCATAATCAGAGTACGCAAGGTATGAAATTTTGGGGAATTGAAGCACCCAAACGCAACTGGAGAGGCTCCAACTACGTCAGGGACATTAGCAAACGTGAATCCTGGTGGATTTACCAGCTGGGCTCTTTGTCGCCTGGTGGGTTGAACAAAGAGTTCGATCTTACATGCTTTTTGAGTAATTTTTAATTGAGCTCATAGATTTGATCCATTTAAGGATATATGTTTGTTGGAATCTGAATAGTTTATATGTTTGTCACTCTAAGTTTTGGATCCATTTTACTTATTCTCATAAGAATTTTCATATAATTTAGACATCCACCCCCCCCTTTTTACTGTTGTTCGAGTGGAGAAGCGAACCCCCCCCCCTTCTTGCTATTGGGATATTGCAGATTATAGATTTTAACATCAATAGAGAGATTTAAGGATGTAAGGAATAATTTTGTATGGAGACTGCTGTTTTCAGTATTTAGTACCTGTGTATCTTCACTCAGATATATAGGCTCTATAACAGTTATGGCACTTGATAACCCCTAACATAATGTGTGTGGGATAGCGTCCGTATTATATTTAAGAGAGATTTAGTTCTTTACTGCAATAATATTCTAAGGAAGAAAATTTAGGACACACACTATTGTTCATTATTGTTTTATTCTATTTTTTATGTTTCTTTGTATGGCTCACTTTTACCATATGTCACTATATTTTAAATAACTGGTTTTATGCTATTAAATATGTATTAGATTATGTATGGCTATGTTGGTGCAGTGGGGTATCCTGTTTTCTTCCTAAGGCTCCGTCCTGGATTAGTATAGGCATAGAATGGGTTACACAGTGATAGTATTTGACTATACAGCGTCTTTTCACTGATTCGCAACACATGAGATAGAGTGATGTAGCCCATTAGGATCTAGTCTGCGATCTCAGGAAAAATGGCCGCCGGGAGAGTATTTAAGTGACAGAGCACCCGTCCAATTATATCCCCCTGATGAAGACACGTGACCTCCTGTGTCGAACACGCGTAGGGGAGGGGCCAGGACAGACGAAAAAGCACACAGCTGAGCTGGGAGAAAACACATACCCTGCGGCATACTAACTAGCGGTTTTATACAGCGTTTTATTGTTTGGTGCACAGCAGCACCAGGAGAATGTGAGTACCCCTCTGTGGGAAGTGGTTTTATATTTTAATAAAATAGTGTTTGATGGTATTACACTATGTAGTCTCTCTTCATTTTATGAGTGGATGTCTTTGGAGCCTTTCAACCCAGAGTGAGTGGAGATCGCATCCATTATACCTTGCAGAGCCCAATGAGTGGCTACCAAGCGTGATTTGACATAGCTAGCCACTGTGTCACACGCTCTGAGGTGGGCGCAATCACTTTGGGGGGTTCCCAGAATACACCACGGTTGTTTGCAGCACTCGAATTCATTGCACTGGATGTTTTGGATTTCGCTGGACACAGATGCACTTTTGATTTGGACATTTTATGGACACTATAGTATGGAGATCACTAAACGCAGATTATATTGACTGCGTTTAGGAAGCACTGAGCACTTTTTATGCTATTTCATTTTTATGTTATTTGATTTCTTGCATGCTGCACTAGATGCTAGATATTGCATGTTGTCTGATACATCACTTGATTAAGTTTTGCTTTGGCGTGATTGTATATGCACATTGCACTTTAATTGTTTGATATGTAAGCACAATATAGAAGTCAATGTACACACTATATATGGGAAGTTCTCAAGTTGTATTCATTTGTTTATTCGATATTTATATATCAGTGATCTTTGACACCATTTTTTTTAGATTATCAAGCGCAGCGCAAACATTTCTTATTTAAATCTTTGCACGATTATGAATGCGTGAACTGTGTTTGCAGCTAGATAATCACATATATCTATATATTTTTTTTGATTTTTTTATGTTTTATTTTCTGAGTTTCACGTTTCACATGTATGCACATTGAGCATTGGATTATTGTGGCTCGCAAGATTTTCCTCATTTTGCACTTGCTGCAGACTGTTCCTCCACCAGCACTTTCCTTGCTGCAGATTGTCACTCCCCCAGACTAGCTAGCACTGAATGGGTAGGCCTGACACTACTTCAGCCAGGCCTCAATGAACTGCCTTTTGCGGGCAGGGACCTCGGGTCCCTGTGATGTAGAATGGTCCAGCTGCTAGCTGTCCTCTATTTGGCTACCACTCCTAGATATCTCTTCAGGCCCTGCCAGCCAGCGTGGCTGCAAAAACCCTTTTCCACTGCCCTTCTCCACAGTCCTCTCTCTACTGGTTCTGCACCTGTCCTGTCTCTTAAACTGCAATCTCCCTGTTCTCTCAGGCGTGCCTCCTCAGCCCTCCCGACTGTGCTCGCTCACCAGTCCTCCTGGCTGTGACCAGTAGTCCTCCATGGGGAGTCTTAGAAGTACTCTCTCCCGTTGTCCTCTGCTTGCTCTCTAATGTGCCTCTCCTTCCAGGATCTCAACACTCCTCTTGGATGCACCCAAGCCCCAGCCCAGGGTCACCCCCCCAGACTTTGGAGCTCCCCGTGCGCCCCGACAGCCTCCACACCTCTCTCACTTCATCTCTTCCACTCGACTCCTCCTCTCCAGCTGGGCTGACCCCAGGCATTTAAGGAGGCCTGCCCCTTGCTAGTCCAAAATGGGGATTGGTTAGGGCTCCTTAAGATACCCCAGGCAGCTCTTCCTCTCTTCCCCTCCTCTCCTTCCAGCACTTTCTAGAAGGAAGAAGTTTAACACCGTCAACTGACAGTACTTGTAAACCAAAATTAACCAAAGATAGGGCAGCTGGTTCAACACAGTAATGGGACACAAACGTGTTCATAGACGACCAGGAAGCCGCCCTGCAAATTACTTCGGGAGCTACATGATACAAAGCTGCCCAAGATCTAGACCCACTCCTGGTTCGGTGAGCAGACACTACTTTCAAAGGAGCCAAACCATTGGCTCTGTGAGCCTGTTGGATGACCTAGGCAATCCGTGTTTGATGTGAAGTAAAGACAGCACAAGCCATTACTGTACAGAGGCCATGTTCAGCACAAGCCATTACTGTACAGAAGCCATGTTCATTGAATAATAACCAGCAGGAACAGGAAACGTCACACAGGAAGGGAGTACAACAGAGATGCACCATAGAGTTGCATTTAAAGAAACACAACATCCATGACAATCCGTGCCACCATCGCCCTAGATGAGGCACGTTTCTCTGTCCTTTCTGGCACATGGAAGACCTTGAAAACCATGGGACGCAGTAATAATCTGCGGGTCCGTGGTGTCCCAGAGTCGATTGAATATGATCAAATACAACAAACAATAACAGCCATCTTTAACAATCTCCTAGACAGACAAGTAACAGAACGTATTGAGATGGAAAGAATACATCGTGCATTACATCCAAAAGGGAGGAACACAGATCCACCACGAGACATAATCTGCTGCCTAACCAGTTTCCGCATTAAGGAAGAGATACTGAAAAAACCACGCAACAGAATACATATGTTTGAGAGATCTTGATATATTTTGATATCGGCTAATTCATGGGTTATAACTCTGCAACATCGCAAAGATCTCATACCGCTAATTAGACATTCTGCAGACAAGAGGGATTTACTACAAATGGAAATTTCCATTCTGCCTCTCGACATCCACAGCTGGCAGAACAGCTCTACTAAAAGTACCAGAGGACCTTCCGCAATTCTGCGATCGCCTAGGCATCCCTATGGTCTAAATTCCTGAATGGTACACAGAATTCCCTTCCCCCTCTTCCATTGGAGAACCCCACAGAGAAGATAGAATGGAAACACAGACCTACAGACGACACAGATCACCAGGACCAGATGCACCTCATCAGACTGTCCAAAGATCCCTACAGGGCCCAAGCCCCACCGCTTCCGCTTCCCGCTCACTGGAGGCCCAGACGAGAAACAAACTACCCAACATTAATAACATCCTGGATTACAGCTAAGTACCATACAGTAATACACCAATATACACATGACTAATCTGTTTGTTTAATAGTTGTTTTACCCTGCAAGGTTGATATGATAGTAATTATCCAAAGAATTCAATTACCATTAATTGTAATAGAACTAAAACGTTTATGTTTACAAAATAATATCTATACAGAAGCTGTCTAGGTAAGACTGAAAAACAGGTTTAAAGAATGAACACATACCTATTATACAATATAGACAGATAACAGTTGTGTTTTTTTGTTTGTTACAAACATCCCATTGAGAGTCAAATATTTGAAATGTGACCTCAGTGGCAAAATTTCATGCAATACTCAAAAACCAAGCAGGCGCTTAAAGAGGTGAAACACATCCAGTTGTGTCTTTACCAAACGTCTCAAGCAAAGCTTGAATACAAACTGTTTTGGCTCTCAAAGTGACATTGAACAAACTCAGACATAAATCATCCAAGGACTACCTCTTGTTCTCAAAATAACTTACATGAGTTCAAAATGGTTTCTAGAGGTTGCCCAGATTCATTTTGGATCTTCTTTGTTAGTTAAAAGGTTTAAGATGACTAGTGCTAGATGATATAATGCTAAAATGCCATACAAAATGAAGGGGTTGAGACGAGAACAAGGGAATCAACCTACTCTTCTAAAAACCCTCTGATACTGAAAAATACAAACTATTATGCCGCGTACACACGGTCGGACTTTTCAGCTACAAAAGTCCAACGGACGCTGACGGACTAAAGCTGGCTGGTAATCCGATCGTGTGTGGGCTTCTCCGGACTTTCAACGTACTTTTTTAGCCTCAAATCCGACGTACTTTAGATTTGAAACATGCTTCAAATCTTTACGTCGTAACTACGACGGACCCCGTAGTCCGCTCGTCTGTATGCTAGTCCTACGGACAAAAACCCACGCTAGGGCAGCTATTGGCTACTGGCTATCAACTTCCTTATTTTAGTCCGGTGTACGTCATCACGTACGAATCCGTCGGACTTTTGTGTGGTCGTGTGTAGGCAAGTCCGTTCGTTAGAAAGTCTGCAACAAGTCCGCCGCAAGTCCGCCGCAAGTCCGCCGCAAGTCTGTTGGACAGGCTGTCGGACTTTTGTAGATGAAAAGTCCGACCGTGTGTACGCGGCATTAGGGTCAAACACTTATACATCAAATGACCAATTGGGAAATCCACGTTTCCCTTGTTCTCGTGCCACCATATGTTTTCTCATACCGAAATGTCAATATAACCAACAAGTTTTAAAGTTGAAACATAGTTAAGAATTTTATTCACTAAGCGGAAATGGGTTCCATAATTCACGACCCATAATCCAAAAACTCACCAGAGACTTTCACAAATACATAATTCAAAAAGTCTCTATATAAATACCACTTTTCTTACATCCTCTACCAGGCCTAGGCTCTCATCGTGAGTTCAAACTAGGTTATACCACCCCAAAGCAGATAGCCTCCTAAAAGGCATAAACAATACATCATGAACTTTCTCCTTTCTGCTGACTCCCCCCTGGTAAAGAACCTCACCCTAATCCCCATTCTAGGCAAATTAGCAGGTTCTTCCTTGCCTCCCGGGTATACCCCATCTCTTCCCCATTCCCCCTATACACACCAAACCAACCACTCTACAAAGAACTACAATAAAAATATCACCTTATCTAGGGTGAATCTCACCCTTAAACACCCCTTCACCCATACAACTAAACTCCTAAATAAATAATAAATTTACACTTCCTTTTACTCCTTATTCCACAACCTCCCCCTAACACCCTAACAACATAATAAATCAACATGTCACAAAGAAAACAAGACTTCAAAACTCTGAAGTTGGTATTGATCAATGTCCAAGGTCTGAATATACCAGAAAAAAGATCACAATTATTGACTCTAATGAACAAACAAAAAAGCAGACATTGTAGTGGTCCAAGAGACACATTTCAGAACTAATTAACAACTACATTGACTAATCATTCCTTCCCTACGGTCTACCATACAACCAATTGCCAAACAAAAACTAAAGGGGTATCAATACTCATCGCAAAACATTTGCCAATAAACAATACAGACACTCTTGCGGATAATGAAGGGAGATACCTTTTTTTAAAAGCTAACCTATATAACAAACCAATCACAATAGCAAACATATATTGCCCAAATACAAAACAAACCAAATTTTTAAATTCTATATCATCACATCTCTCCACCTTCAAAATAGGGATGCTGATTATGGGAGGGGATCTGAATATCCCTCTTCAGCCCACGATACATCCAATGGAACGACTTCCATTCCTTATCGAGCCCTGAAAAAAAATGAACCTCTCCATACAAGAACTCCAAGTCCACGATACGTGGCGTACTTTAAATCCAAACACCGGTGACTACACCCACTTCTCTGTCCCACATAATAAATACCCTAGACTATTTCTTTCTTTCACAAACAGACCTACATACACTGACCAATCCACCATAGAACCAGCAATTCTTTCGGACCACAATCCAATCACCATGACCCTGACTACACCCTCTCAAGAAAAATACTCCAAACTTTGGCGCCTAGACGCTTTACTACTCACAGATAAAAATCTGACCAAAAAGTTTACCTCATGCCTACAAACATACTTCAAAGAAAACATTGACCGTGCCCTATCGCCAATCTCGATTTTGGAAGCACACAAATGTGTAATAAGAGGAGAATTCATTGCAGCAGCTGCACACAGGAAAAAAAAAAAAAAAAAAAAAAGAATATCAAGCACAAATAGATAAAATCATAACACAAATCAAATTATTAGTTATAGGATGCATTAAGGTGACAAAACACAAGGGTTTACAATCATTTTAATAGTACTTTGAAGCAATTAAAAACGGGAAAAAATCCCAGGACCAGATGGCTTATCTGCAGCCTATTATAAAACTTTTATATAGACACCCTCTCTACCCCATATTTAAGAACTTTCAACTCCGTAGCATCCAAACCAAACGGTCTACAAGGTACACTAGAAGCACATATCTGCATCATCCCTAAAGAAGATAAAGACCATACGCTAGTAAACAACTACAGACCAAACTCATTACTAAATGTAGACCTTAGACTCCTCTCTAAAATCATAGCTAATCGTTTATCATCACATATGACACCCCTTGTCAATAAAGACCAAGTAGGCTTCATACAAGGAAGCAAAGCTAAAGAGATAACACCCTGAAAGCTCTAAACCTACACTATTGGATAACCAAAACTAATCAGAAGGGATTCTTTATCTTTTTGGACGTGGAGAAGGCATGTGATAGAGTGGCCTAGGACTAAATGAAAGCAGTTCTGAAAAAAATAGGCTTAGGACAGAGAATACTCAACTTTATATTTGCACTATACTCATCACCATCTGCCAAAGTCCGAGTTAATGGCCACCTATCAAATGCCTTTCCTATTTCAGATGGAACCAGACAAGGATGCCCTCTATCACCCCTACTCTATATACTCTCCCTTGAACCTCTATCAAATTGCATTAGAATGAATAACATCTCAGGTATTGAGGTTACAGATCATACACATAAGATAGCAGCATTTGCAGACGATAAACTACTCTTTCTAACCAACCCCCAAACTCCCATCCCTACTTTGTTGAAAGAACTTAAACAGAGGGCGCATGCGCGGAGCCACTCGAGGCAGTCATGACTGACTAGAGCTCCGCATCTACCGGGACTAAAACAGCCAATAGAAGCCAATTCCCGACGCCCGCGATCCAAATGGCAATATCCACATGTTCCCTAAACCCACCGAACAGCGCTACTATGGTTTTTAACGGGACCAAACCAAAAACCAAGCCAAAATCTATCAAAGAAGTGCTGGCACGCACTACCGAGGGACGAGGCTCCCAGCAGCTGCAGTGAGAGGGGAGTCAGATAACGAATATGACATGACTCCTATAGCCCAGCAACACAACGGGACACAGCCAGATTTACTAACCCGCATTGAGAAAATGCTCACCAAAAACTGACCCGTGAAATCAGAGAAGCGGGCAGGTGCACTACAGTCCTAGAACACATAACGGATGACCTTGATATCCTCACACACAACCATGCTGAAGACATGGAGACCCTCCACGTGGAAAATGTCACCCTACAGAGATCTAATGTCCGCATTAGGGGGATCCCTGAGACTGTTAAAGACCTTCAATCCACCATCACTGCGCTCTTTCAAGAGCTGGCTGCATTCATCCCGATCAAACGATTAGAGATGGACAGAATCCAAAGATCCCTAGCCCTGCGACCGGAGGAGGGCCCTCCTCGGGATATTGTGGTAAAGCTCCTCTACCTCTGCACCAAAGCGCAGTTAATGACAGAAGCACGCAATAAAGAGGCCCTGACCTTCTAAAGACACGACTACCAAATACAATATAGCCTGTCACCTCACAAGAATTGCAGACTGGAATTTACATGAAAAAAATAAAGACTGGATCCAGACAGAAAACACAGGTGCTCAAATCCCTCTACAAATGGCAGCCTGGCTACCAACCTCGCATACAGCAAAACTTCAAAGACCATCCAACTATAGGCCTTCAATATAGTGTCCTTCATGTATGCACTACTATTTTCTAACCAAGAGGTGAAAACTAACGGACCATGTCTAAAATGGGAACAAAATCCTAACATCGTTCTTACAGAAGAGGACTGGGATCATATGTTACACAACATACACAAAGGCTCAGTGAATACTACAATCCAAGAATCAGGATACAAGTTGCGAGGTGTGCTACACAGAGTGCAGGGTTGTGCTATGTACTGAGTTCAGGGGTGGGGGGGGGTAAGAAAGCAGGACGAGGAGGAGTGAGAGAGGTCCTAGCCCTATCTGCAGTCCTGTGGGAATGTGTGTGTGTTTGTGTGACACAGTGCCTTCCATGCAGTGCGCAGAGCCGTTCTCAGTGGTCACGGTTTGCACTGGTTACGCAGCTGCTTCATCCAGCAAATCTCCTGCGAGGTGCCCACTCCCCTCCCGCCGAACTCCGGTCATCTCCGCTGCTTACCGGACCCGCCGGTAGTGGCGGAGATGATCGCGTTCTCTCCCGTGGATGCCTGGCTGCTGACTGAGGGGAAAATGGCCCCCGCTCGGCTCCATGGCATGGGAGGGCGGTAGCGACATCAAACGTCACTTCCGCCCATAGCTCTTAAAGGAGAATTTTTTTTTTTTTTTATTGCATTTTAGTGTAAGTATGAGATCTGATGTCTTTTTGATCCCAGATCTCATATTTAAGAGGTCCTGTCATGCTTTTTTTCTATTACAAGGGATGTTTACATTCCTTGTAATAGGAATAAAAGTGACCCAAATTTATTTATTTTTTTAAACTGTCAAAAAAATCAAAAGTAAAATAAATAAAATATAAATATATATATATATATATATATATATATATATATATATATATTTTTTTTTTTTTTAAACCCCCCCCTCCTGACGAGCTGACACGCAGAAGCGAACGCATACGTGAGTAGCGCCCGCATATCAAAACAGTGTTCAAACCACACGTGAGGTATCGCCGTAATTGTTAGAGCGAGAGCAATAATTCTAGCCCTAGCTCTCCTCTAACTCAAAACTGGTAACCTGTAGAAATTCTAAACATCACCTATGGAGATTAAGGGTAAACGTTTGTCGCCATTCCACGAGCAGGCAGAATGTTGAAGCATGACGTGTTGGGTATCAATTTACTCAGTGTAACATTATAGCTTTCACAATATAAAAAAAAAATTAGACTAACTTAACTTTAACTAAAAGTATATTCTTTCCCAAAGGGTGTTAGAAAATTTATATATATATATATGACAATGTTTGGGGGTTCCAAGTAATTTTCTAGCAAAAAAAATGTAACTTGAAAACAAGTGTAAAAAAAAAAAAAAAAAAAAAAAAAAAAAAAAAGGCAGATGTATAAAGTGGTTAACAACTTGAGCCAAGGATACTAAAAAAAAAGGTAACAAGCCTTCCTGGAGCTTGCTAAAGTATCAATCGTGCTTGAGCTGTATACCGATTCAAGTTAAGCTCAAGACCCGTAGTAAGTGTAAGTCTGTCATGGTGACAAGCCAAGCTTGTAGTTAGACCAATCCTTATACGCTTCTCACCCCTTCCCAAATACAGCATCTTTTGCAAATTTAGTATTTTAAAATAGCAGCACTTTGGCTTCATGTACACATAGCCTGCTTTGACCACCAGCTGTGATTTTACCGTGTTTTGCAGCCAGAGGTCAAAACATTCCCATCTTGAACGAGACTCTCATGTGCAGGAGAGGGAGGTTGAAGCTCCCTTAACCGCAGAAGCACCTAAAAGCCTGTGTGTATATGACACTTCTATGGAATGAGTGAAGGAGCTGTAGTGTACATGAAGCCTAAATGAGTACATTTGTCTGTCACTCCACCCACGTTTGTGTACTATTGCACTAGTTATCAATACCATGTTGTCAGAGCAAAAGACTAAAGCCTCATACACATCAGTGCGCATGCGCGGGACTCCCGGGAAGACGCTCTGAACGGGAGCTCCGTCACAGCCGAGCCTTCCGCGGTCCCCAGACGCCGGATTTTCTAGCGGAACCGTCCCGGATCAATACCCGCTTGTAGAGGAGGCTCGTGGGCACAAATCTATATGCCCAACCGATCTCAGCGCTCAGCGGCTAGCAGGAAACTCTCCTTTGGCCTACCCGACCCCACTACATCTAAAATGGCGGCCGCGGCCTCTTCACAGGCAGACACAGGAGACGGAGACCTCATGGCAGACATCCCAGAGGAGGAACAGCTTCCCCACATCACACTGGGACCCTCCGTGAGTAACAGCTCCCCCAAGAATGCCTATCATTCCAGCCAAGACTCCCTCTTTAACAGAGCCCTATCAGATATGCTCCATATCCCCTCTCTACAGGCTCCAGCCCCATCCCCTGCTATGCAACAGACAGCACCTCTGAACTCTCCCCACCAGTCAGACATGGCACAACTTCTGAATTGCTTTTCAGACATGCTGGCCTCAGGCCTGGCCCAAAATGCAGCACAAATCACCACGTCTATAAAGGCGGACTTACAGAGCTTGGGGGCTCGCATAGATTTGATCGAACAAGCAGTGGATCATACTGTGGCGCGTACCAATCAGAATACCGACTGCATTCAATTGATGCAGGAACAACTTGATACAGCACTAGGGAAGATTGACGATTTGGAAAATCGTAATCGGAGAGGTAACTTTCGTATTCGAGGTATCCCTGAATCTGTAACTAATATTCATGACACAGTGCAGCTTTTCATGAAAGAGCTTATCCCAGATATCTCTGACTGCAAACTAGAGATTGACAGAGCTCACAGAGCATTGCAACCACCCAGACAGGACGGGCTCCCGAGAGATATAGTGGTTAAGCCCCACTATTACGAAACCAAAGAGGAAGTCATGAAAAGATCTCGGAACCTGGATACCTTATCCTTCCAAGGAAACAAGATTCAAGTCTTCGCTGACATCTCCAAAACCACAATTCTAAAGAGAAGAGCTTTAAAACCTCTGCTTGAAATCCTCACTCAGAAATCAATTAAATATCGCTGGACTTTCCCTTTCCGCCTTCAGTTTCAACATAAGGAAAGATCGTATGGATTCTCCTCATTCCAAGAAGGCGAACACTTACTCCTGCGACTTGGATTCATCTCTCAAGAAGCTTCCCCACAGGATCCTCCATCCAAGTCAAGTTCCTCGAAGAGACCCCCTCCAGGCAGTCCCATCACTCCCCTCTGGAACAAACAACAACCGAAGCGCCACCGCGACTCCTTTCCTCCAAGATGAAGTCATCTTTACTCAGCTCTACAAGGACTATGTGACTTCCTTTTCTCCTTAAGGTTATACCCTCTGAATGAGGGGTATTTGTGTACAATGCGTACACCACATCCGATCCCACATATCCATCAGTGAAGATGGTCGCACTTAACGGATCTTTCCCCACTCACCTCATTAACCACTTGACCACTGGGCACTTAAACCCCCTTAATAACCAGACCAATTTTCAGCTTTTGGTGCTCTCACATTTTGAATGACAATTACTCAGTCATGCAACACTGTATCTATATGAATTTTTTGTCCTTTTTTTCACACAAATAGAGCTTTCTTTTGGTGGTATTTAATCACCACTGGGTTCTTTATTTTTTGCGCTATAAAAGAAAAAAGACCGAAAAATCTGTAAAAAAATGAATTTTTCTTCGTTTCTGTTATAAAATTTTGAAAATTAGTAATTTTTCTTCATATATTTTGGCCAAAATTTATACCGCTACATATCTTTGGTAAAAATAACCCAAATTAGTGTATATTATTTGGTCTTTGTGAAAGTTATAGCGTCCACAAGCTATGGTACCAATATCTGAAAATTGATCACACCTAAAGTACTGACGGCCTATCTCATTTCTTGAGACCCTAACATGCCAGAAAAGTACAAATACCCCCCAAATGACCCCTTCTTGGAAAGAAGACATTCCAAGGTATTTAGAAAGATGCATGATGAGTTTTTTGAAGTTGTCATTTTTTCCCATAATTCTTTGCAAAATCAAGTTTGTTTTTTTTCGTTTTTTTTTTTTTACAAAATTGTCATATTAGCAGGTTATTTCTCACACACAGCATATGCATACCACAAATTACACCCCAAAACACATTCTGCTATTACTCCTGAGTATGGCGATACCACATGTGTGAGACTTTTACACAGCGTGGCCACATACAGAGGCCCAACATGCAGGGGAGCACCTTCAGGCGTTCTGGAGCACCCAGGCCAATTCTGACATTTCTCTCCTACATGTAAAAATCATCATTTATTTGCTAGAAAATTACATAGAACCCCAAAACATTATATATGTTTTTTTAGCAAAGACCCTAAAGAATACAATAGCGGTCATTGCAACTTTTTATCTCGCACGATATTTGCGCAGCAATTTTTCGAACGCGTTTTTTTTGGAAAAAAAACAGTTTTTTGCTTTAAAAAAAAACAAAACAGTAAGGATAGCCCAATGTTTTTGCATAATATGAAAGATGAAGTTACGCCAAGTTAATAGATACCTAACATGTCACCTTTCAAAATTGCACACGCTTGTAGAATGGTGCCAAACTTCGCCACTTAAAAATCCCCATAGGCGACGCTTTAAAATTTTTTACTGGTAACAAATTTTGAGTTACAGAGGAGGTCTAGGGCCAAAATTATTGCTCTCGCTCTACCGATCGCAGCGATACCTCACATGTGTGGTTTGAACACCGTTTTCATATGTGGGCGGGACTTACGTATGCGTTCGCTTCTGCATGCGAGCACACGGACAGTGGCGCTTTAAAAAATTTTTTTTTTTTTTATTGTTCATTTTACTTTAATTATTTTAGTTTGACACTTTTTTCCAAAAAAAAAAATTTTTTTGATCACTTTTATTCCTATTACAAGGAATGTAAACATCCCTTGTAATAGGAATATGGCATGACAGGTCCTCTTTACAGTGAAATATGGGGTCAATAAGACCCCACATCTCACCTCTAGGCTGTTCCTGAAATAAAAAAAAAAAAAAAAAAAAAACGATCCTGGCTTCGATCGTAGCGGTGAGTCGGTAGAAGCACCGGAGGGCGGCGGGAGGGGGGGCGTCCCCTCTCGCCTCCCGTAAGAACGATCAAGCAGTGTAACAGCCGCTATGATCGTTCTCATGGTATAGGGAATCGCCGGCTGAAAAATATGATATCTGAATGATGCCTGTAGCTGCACCCATCATTCAGATATCCCCGCACAAAGTCAAGGACGTCGTATGACGGAAGGCGGGAAGTGGTTAAAACGCTTTTTTTTTTTTAACACAAAGTTGTCCATTTATACAATATTTCTAACACATAGCATGTATATACCAAAAATGACCCCCCAAAATAGATTCTCCTACTTCTCCTGAGTACGGGGATACCACATGTGTGAGACTTCCACAGCCTGGTCATATACAGAGGCTGGGTATGGCTGAGCATGGCTGGGTATTGCAGAGTATCGCCGAGTATGACTGGGTATGGCAGAGTATGGCTGGGTATCACCAAGTATTGCAGAGTATGGCTGGGTATTGCGGGGTATGGCTGGGTATGGCAGAGTATTGCGGGTTATGGCAGAGTATTGCAGATTTTTGCGGGGTATTGCAGAGCATGGCTGGGTATGGCAGAGTATGGCTGGGTATCACTGAGTATTGCAGAGTATGGCTGGGTATTGCGGGATATTTCAGGGTATTGCAGAGTATTGCGGGGTATTCCAGGGTATGGCAGAGTATTGCGGGGTATTCCAGGGTATTGCGGGGTATGGCAGAGTATTGCGGGGTATGGCAGAGTATTGCGGGGTATGGCAGAGTATTGCGGGGTATTTCAGGGTATTGCGGGGTATGGCAGAGTATTGCGGGGTATGGCAGAGTATTGCGGGGTATTTTGGGGTATGGCAGAGTATTGCGGGGTATGGCAGAGTATTGCGGGGTATTCCAGGGTATGGCAGAGTATTGCGGGGTATTCCAGGGTATGGCAGAGTATTGCGGGGTATTCCAGGGTATGGCAGAGTATTGCGGGGTATGGCAGAGTATTGCGGGGTATTTCAGGGTATTGCGGGGTATGGCAGAGTATTGCGGGGTATGGCAGAGTATTGCGGGGTATTTTGGGGTATGGCAGAGTATTGCGGGGTATTTTGGGGTATGGCAGAGTACTGCGGGGTATGGCAGAGTATTGCGGGGTATTCCAGGGTATGGCAGAGTATTGCGGGGTATTCCAGGGTATGGCAGAGTATTGCGGGGTATTCCAGGGTATGGCAGAGTATTGCGGGGTATTCCAGGGTATGGCAGAGTATTGCGGGGTATTCCAGGGTATGGCAGAGTATTGCGGGGTATTCCAGGGTATGGCAGAGTATTACGGGGTATTCCAGGGTATGGCAGAGTATTGCGGGGTATTCCAGGGTATGGCAGAGTATTGCGGGGTATTCCAGGGTATGGCAGAGTATTGCAGGGGTATTCCAGGGTATGGCAGAGTATTGCAGGGGTATTCCAGGGTATGCAGAGTATTGCGGGGTATTCCAGGGTATGGCAGAGTATTGCAGGGGTATGCAGAGTATTGCAGGGGTATTGCGGGGTATGCAGAGTATTGTGGGGCATTGCAGAGGGAATTGCAGAGCATGCAGAGTATTAGGGATGGCTGAGCTTGGATGGATGGATGGCTGGATGTCTCTGTGCAGCGCTGTGGGCACTACAGATGCAGCCCACAACGCTGCAGCCATCCATCCATCCGCCTCTCCGGTCACTGTGTACCGATCGGTACACAGGAGGGGAGGAGAGGGGGAGGAGAGGAACCGGCGTCATCAGATGACGCCGGTTTGTTGACATGTGATCGCTCCGTCATTTGACAGAGCGATCACATGGTAAACGGCCGCGATCAGCGGCCATTTACCGGGATCTGTGATGCGCCGGGTCCTCTGGACCCGGCGGTCACGGATGCTCTCGAGTGCGCGCCCTAGGGGGCGCGCGAGAGCAGAATTCTGGGAGGACGTCCCTGGACGCCCTCCCAGAGTAAAACAACCGCCCTGTAGCCGTCATTTGGCTATGGGCCGGTTGTTAAGTGGTTAAAATGAAGATGGAAGCAGATGATCCAGGGTTGTTTTTTTTTTTTTTTTTTTTTTTATTTTACAACGACCCTCAGTTTTCATAATGGACCGCACTTGAGGTTATAATGACTTCCAGGAACACCTGGGCTTGAGTTTGTACCCCATTTCACTTCCCCCCCCCCCTCTCCCTCCCACATCCCCATTCCCATTCTCCATCCCCCCTCCCGGTTACTAGTTAACCATCCCCTATGGCAGGTTTTGTTTTGTCATTTTTGTTTACAACAGTGATTTGCCCATGTTCCTTTTAGAGTTTGGGCTCAACTTCTCATTTATGTTCCATTTCTTTTACTTGGGTATATATCTAGAATTTCTTGTCTTTCACGCTCTTTAGGTTCCATTTTTCCCCAATAGATGGGGTCCCGGCGGCTCGGCTGGGCTAGCATCGCCACTCCCTCTGTTGTGATCAGGGGAGATCCTCCCACTGGTTACATCAGACTAACAACCTCGGCTGAGGTTGTTCCTGTTTTTCTGAGACCCTTTGTACTTTGGGGTCTCAGACTCGAACTGAACTTTTCAGTCCAGTTCCTTGCTTTTCTGGGCTTTTACGCCTAGTCTTTTTTGAAGTTATTGGATTGTTTTATGTAATGATTTTTCCTTTCTTCTCTCATTTTCTTTTGTCTCCCCTCTTCCCCCTCTTCTCCTCCTTCCCCTTTTCTATATTTCAGGAATGTGCACAGGAGACCGACTTTATCCAGAGCCCTCCGCTGCGACAGCAAGATCTCCCTCCCAGATCCCACGCTGCTCCATCAGGGAACCGGGTAAGAACGCACCTAACATACCAGGGTTTCTCCCTTTGTGAATATGACTGACCCACCTCCTTTACAGAAGGCACTTAAAGTTGCTTCACATAACACCCAAGGGCTCAACTCCCCCGTCAAGAGACGCAAAGCATTCCAAAGCTATCACTCAAGAGGAATAGATGTAGTGCTCCTCCAAGAAACACATTTCCCCTCAAACTACTCGCCTCCTTTTTTACACAACAAATACCCCACTTTTTTTCTTGCAAACGCTAGCGAGAAAAAAAGAGGAGTAGCTATCCTAATCTCCAAACAGACTCCTTTTTCTCATACTTTAACCGTGAAAGACGATAATGGAAGATACATTCTAATCAAAGGATTGATTGAAGGTAACCTGTATACTTTTATTTCATATTATGCCCCTAACAAAGGCCAAGCTAAATTCTTCTCCTCCTTACTGGCAAATCTCTCACCCCACTTCGAGGGTAGGGTGATTATGGGAGGGGACTCCAATATTACATTTGACCAGATTCTAGATAAAGCAACTCGGGGGATCCCTCACCTCAAACAACCCCCCAAACAAAGCCTCCAGATTGCCAGACTTATTCACTCGGTGGGACTCATTGACTCATGGAGGGAATTAAACCCCTCAACAAGGGACTATACACACTACTCTGCACCCCACAAGACATATGCTAGAATTGACCACATTTTCATATTGAACTCAGACATACAAATTGCTAGCCACGCCTCTATCCACGATGTCCCATGGTCTGACCACTCCCTAGTAATTTTAGGAATATCCAATTCATTGTCTCCTTCAGGTCCACGCACATGGCACCTAAATGAGAAAATCTTAGCTAATCCCGTCCACTGTACTATAATAGAAAAGGATATTAAAGAGTATTTTCTATTGAATGACACTGAGGACATCTCCCCTAACACGCTTTGGAATGCTCACAAAGCAGTAATCAGAGGGAAATTGATCCAACTTGCAGCAAAATTAAAGAGAGAACGGCAAATTGATATCATGAAACTAGAGAAAGAATACAAAAATCTCAGCAAGTCCCATAAACTGAACCCCAATCCTACCACTCTATCTAAACTAGATACTATTAGAATATCCCTTAACTCAGCTTTGACTTCTAACGCAGAAAAGCACCTTCACTGGCTCAGCGGCAGTTTCTATCTTTGAGCGAACAAATTTGGCCCCCAGCTAGCGTCCAAACTTACCCCGAAACATAGGTCATTTGCCCTACCCAAAATAAAAACCCAATCCGGATCGCATACCCAAAACCCAAGTAAAATTCTTAAATCGTTCCAATCCTTTTATGCCAACCTGTATTCCGACGATTGCCCAATTTCTCAACAAAAGTTAGATGCTTTTCTAGACAAAATCCCATTGCCTAAAATTTCCGAATCCCACCGTTCCATCCTGGAATCCCCATTTCAAGAATCCGAGATCCGAGCAGTCATAAAAGGGATCAGAAAAGACTCAGCCCCAGGTCCAGATGGTTTCTCAAACCACTATTACAAAACTTTTATAGATTCCCTCTCTCCGTACCTGGTCCGCCTTTTCAACTCCTTAACTAAAGCATCCCCGCTGGACCCTAATGCCAATTTGGCTTTTGTTTCGGTCATCCCTAAGCCAGGTAAAGACCCCAGCGAAGTCAGTAACTACAGACCTATTTCATTAATCAATAACGACCTAAAACTTATGACAAAAATATTATCCAATAGACTAGCCTCTTTTATAGATACATACACACATAAGGACCAAGTGGGGTTCATACCGGGGAGACAGGGACCGGACCAGATACGGAGAGCAATAAATGCAGTCTCCCTAATGAGATCGGGGTGGGATGGGGGATCTCCTCAGGGAGGCATCCTCCTCTCCATAGATCTCCAAAAAGCGTTTGACACAGTGGCTTGGCTCTACCTCTTCACAATTTTGGGTAAATGGGGTTTTGGCCCAAATTTTATCAATATATTAAGAGCTCTCTACCATCAACCTAAAGCACAGGTGAGATTGCAAGGACATCTATCAGATAAATTTTCCATACAGAAGGGAACAAGGCAGGGATGCCCCCTTTCCCCCCTTCTTTTCGCGATGGCTATCGAATCCTTAGCCATCACGATTAGACAACACCCAGACATCCATGGAGTTCGCTGTGGGCAAAATTACCACAAATGCGCTCTATTCGCGGATGACGTCCTCTTGTTCGTCACATCTCCCCTAATCTCCATCCCCAACATACTGCAACTTTTACAAGACTTTGAATTAGCTTCCGGACTTAAGGTTAATGTATCCAAATCAGTCGCTCTCAATGTTTCCTCTTCTCCAGACATCGTGAATACCCTAAAGAGTAACTTTCCATTCTCATGGATTTCTACATCTATTCCTTATCTTGGCATTAACCTTACGTCTGGCATCGATACTCTTTATAAATATAATTTTCCCCCCATGATCAAAAAGCTCACAGACGACATGACCCAATGGTCGCTATATAAGCTCTCGTGGTTAGGTAAAGTGAACGCAGTTAAAATGACACTCCTACCTAGGTTATTATATCTCTTCCGTTCCTTACCCATCCCAGTCCCCAAACTGCACATCCAACGCCTACAATCTGCCTTAATCCGCTTCATTTGGGATAAAAAAGGCCACAGGTTTTCTAAAGAGGTGCTTTTTAGGCCCAGAAAAAAGGGAGGGCTAGGGGTCCCTAATCTTTGGTGGTACTATCAGGCTGCACAATTGAGCCAATTCTCCACTATTTACATGAAAGGACCCAAACCAGACTGGGTGAACATGGAACGAGAAGCGGTCCCCGGTTTCACCTTAGACTTTCTGCTTTGGAATATCCCCAAAAAACGCCCCCCCTATATTAGCACCCACTTTGTCTCACTCAATGAAACTTTGTGACGCCCTTCATAAGCTCAAACCCCTCATCTCCACATGGCACCCCCTGGCACATATCTTCAGAAATCATAATTTCCCACCTGGCCTAGAGATTCGAGCCTTTAAATGGTGGCTTGACAAGGGCCTTTATAGAATTGGTCAATTCTTCAACTCCAATGGTCCCCTTACTCTAGCATATTGTATTTCCAAACTCGAAATGCCTTCAGCCGAAAAATTTAGGTTCTTTCAACTCTCACATTTTTTGAATCGGTTATGGAAGAACAATGAAAACCATCTTTTTGTAACGCCTTATGAACAATGGTGTACCTCAGCCTCAGACACCAAAGGTGGTATCTCTCTCATCTACTCATCCCTGGCGGAACCCACGGAAAAAGCAGCATACATGACAAACTGGGAGCGAGATCTTGACTTCAGCTGGGACCTGGATAAGTGGCATATTAATTTTGCCCGCTCCTTTAAAGGTATGGTTAATACTTCAATTAACGAAGCAGGGCTGAAAGTTCTTACACGCTGGTATCTGGTACCGTCACGTCTTGCCAAACTCTATCCACAAACGTCACCTCTTTGCTTCAGAGGATGCGGTCATGTGGGGACTCTTTTACACATACTATGGGAATGCCCTAAAATCATAATGTATTGGAACAAAATCTTCTCCCTTATCCGCAGAACTTGCGGTTGTACTCTGAAACAAGATCCAACTATTGCACTGCTTAACGGTTACATACCTAAAATTCCCAAACATACACAGAAGCTGATCCAATTTATTCTAGTGGGGGCCAAAATGACCATCACCAGGGCCTGGAAATCACCGAAAGTGTCCATTTGGTTAGCCAAACAAAAAATTACCTGGATCATGCTGCAAGAAAAAATTTCCAACACTATCCTAGACACCCTAGACAAATTCAAAACTATTTGGGAACCCTGGGCAACTCTAGTGGGACACCCTCTGTATGTGTGATTGATAGTACACAAGACTGGTTCTGAGTCGAGGGGCTCTCAGTCTCCCCCTCTTAGAGGTCTCCTGTGCACTTCCCTCCCATCATTCCTGACAATCAACTAATTCTTTCTCCTTCTCTCTCCCCTCTTCCTCTCCTTATTTCCTCCTTTCCCCCTTTCTCTCTTCTGCTCTCTTTACAGTTCAATACTGGTTCCCTAGGCTCTCAGTACTTTCAATTACCTTGGTTACTAGCCTCAGGGCAGTTTATTAAAAGTAATACCACTATAACCCCCAAGCATAACATGCTTTGGACTTGATCATTCAACCAAAATTCAACCCACCCTGAGAGATAGATGGAACAGCTGGTTTCTCTTTCTTTTTTTTTTCTCTTACAGTAATGTATTACATAAATGCATTACTGACATGGTATTCAATTGTTAGAGATACAAGCTCCCTTCAATTCTCTCCTTATTATAATTTTTCCAGATTCTGTAGTTGTGTATCTGTATTTTAGACGTTTATCCACATGTTAGTGAGGAGATGGGTTCAGGGAGACCCGGTTCATCGGAGCAGTTAGCTCCCAGAAGGGGCTCTGATACCGAGACTCCCAACGCCCATGACAACGTATTTTTGCTATGTTACAAGCCTATATTTACCCAAAATTTACTGGTGACATCTTTTATAACTGTTGTTCCACTCTTATAATTTGTACTCGAGAGCATTGTTTTTTTTTTTTTTTTTTCTCTCATGATTGATGTAATCCTTCAATTACTTAATAAACTTCACTTTTGAAATTCAAAAAAAAAAAAAAAAAAAAAAGCCTCATACACACAGTACGATTGTTGGCCAACCGAGCATCTGATTTTTGTCAAAAGGGCGTGTGCCAATATCTTGTCTTGCATACTAACGGTACACAATTGTCGTGCAAACACGACTGTAGTGACGTACTACGAGGAATTTTAGCTTGAGCGCCACCCTTTGGGCCTCTTCTGCTATTTTCGTGTTTGGCGAGTATTGATTCTGAGCATGCGAGTTTGTACTTTCGACTTGTGTGACAGATTTGTGTACTGACCATACAAAAATCTGACGTCAAACCGTTAATTTACTAGCCTGTCATCCAACAATTGTCAAAAGGAGCGTTCTAACACTAAGATTTTAGGACAGTCTGTCAGATAATCCCCTGCCAACAATTGTACCATGTGTACGAGGCTTTACAGTGCTATATTAAGAGGCCTCTGACCTCCCTAATGACCATATGTGTGATAGGCCAGACATTCAGAAGGTTGGAGCCAGAGACAAGGAAACCCAACATTTTTCAGAAGAGGTCAGCAATGGGACTAACGTTTTGTATAATAGTATACATTGAAAATAGCCAGGTAACATTTGTATCCTTCCTCATTTTACCTGGGTTGAGCAATTTGTTAAATGACAAATTAAAGGAGCAACAGGCTTATCACAAAATCCATGAGGGGGATACTGATAACATATCACCTTTATGCAAGTAGCTTCTGTAGCACCCTGATGTTTAGGCAGGGTTGCTATCAAATTTAGTTGCCTTGGTCAAATTGTTAAATTGACTCCTCTAAATCTGGACTTTATGCACCCTTTTTCCTGTTGCTAGGTGGCACCATGCTAGTGACATTAGATAAGACAGGGGCTTTGCAAGCTCAGACATGAATGGATGAGGTGTCTGTCTCAGCCAATTGGCAGGGATTTTCTTAGGTTCCGTGGCCTGCTGGGAGTCCATTTGGGTAGAGTCATGTGATCGGGGGGGGGGGGGGGTGTTTGTGCCATCTGGACAAGTGTTGTGCCGCTAGGCTGGAAGCTTGAGGCCTAGCCCGGTGACATTTGGCTGCCTTTCCAGGAGTGGGAGAGCAGCGTAGGGTTGGGACTGCTGGCTTGTAGTCCAACCAGAAGTAGCGGTTCAGCTGTACAGAGAACCAGCTGTAGTCTGAGGTGGAAGGGGAAGCTGTTGCCACTAAGGGACCATCCATCTTGTTACCGGAGACCACTTTGAGCAAGCTGAAGCCAGTACCAGAGAAGTCTTCAGCAGCCAAGGACAGTGAAGAAGTGGGAAAACTTTAGCAAGTGCCAAGCCAGGGACCCAGCAGAGGTGACACTTGCAGAGCATCAGTGGGTGCCAAGCCAGAGACCTACCAGGTCAGCAGGGGTGAAGCGTTAAGAGTATTTGAGTGCCAAGCCAGGGACTCAGCAGGTGTGACTCGTGAGGGAGATATTGGAGTGCTAAAAGTGGAAGAGCTCAGGGGAGCCAGTGGCTATTGGATCCAAAAAAGTCTGGGAGTTTGAGTGAAGACCCACAGTGAGTGACTGGAGAACAGTTTGTGTTGCCAATAGTTGAATACAAATACCATTAGTAACTGCTACAAGATTGTTGCCATAGGAGACAACGGTCCTACCTATACAGAAGCGGTATCTGGCTGGAGGCCTTCACCTGTATACCTATAGAAATCTGAGTCTGCCAATTATTGCATATACTTAAGGGTGTACTAGCCCTAACCCTTTCTCCCACATTTCTGGTTGAGACAATAAATCTTTGCATTCAAAAAGTGTCTGGCGCCCAACATTTCATCTTGCAGTACACCCACAATGCCTTGTAACCCACTCTACACAGGATGTTAGCTGTCTAACTGTGGAGGTAACAATTAGGCCTCAAGGGACCCGAGGCTCTGCGGCACTTCTTACACCAGAATTGTACTGTGCATAGAAGGTATGTGATGCAATTTGGTTTGGAAAATGTAGGTTAACACAAAGCTTACTAGAATTATACAAGGAACAGCCATTATGTTCTAGTACATTGCAGCACAACTTCCAGCATGGGCAAGAGGAAAGTTTCACCACTGAAAACAGCAAGTAATGCAAAACATTTATTGATACAAAAAGTGAACAGAGTGACAGTATATACACAGCGAATGGGCTGAAAAGACAACATGTTTTCACGGGGTACTAGAGCTCAAGGTAGCATGCATTGGTCAAGGTTAAGACCACAAAATGTAATGCAGAGCTAAAATGCTGGCACAAAGTGTGGCAAGTCAGTTCAAAGCTACTTTAGTGGGTGGGAAAAAATAAAGTGCAAAGTGACCCCTGAAATAGAAGCAAGCTCATTCCGCTTCGCTGGTTTTGTCTGCCCCATCAACTTCTTCCTCCCCACGTCGACCAGCCAATGAGTAAAAGGGATCTACCAGCCAGTTTAGAGGAGTTTTGTTAACCAAAAAGTCAATCACATCTATGGAATCCTTCATATTTGTGAACTTCTCTCTGCTGGCATTTATCAAGCTGTCCGAGAGATCTTTGAAAGAGGAGGCCGAGCGAAAACTCTGGTACACTTCTGCAGCCATGGCACTAACATTCTGAACTTTGTTCTGGATATTTTGTGGAAGGCCTTTGACACTGGACACCAGGGAAAGACATGTAGTTTGCAGTTGATGGGTCAGATTCCGTGTGATGGTCAGAGTACGGGATTCAATTTGCTATGGATAGAAGAATAAGTTAATGCATTCTAACCCATGGCCAACTTTTTACTCAAGTACTGGAATGATACTCACCTCAGTGCTTTCAGAGTCTCCACAAGGATTCTGTTCTTTGCCTTTTGTCCATTCCACCCATGTATTGTACAGATTTTCCTGTGCATCATGTATTTTTTGATTGGCATCAGTCATGTTCTTTCTGGCAAAATCAATCTTAAAGACAAAAT
Organism: Lithobates clamitans; assembly: GCA_037952925.1. Classification (NCBI taxonomy): domain Eukaryota; kingdom Metazoa; phylum Chordata; class Amphibia; order Anura; family Ranidae; genus Lithobates; species Lithobates clamitans. The sequence continues at coordinate 3,383,727 of JBBGZY010000318.1, forward strand.
CTTATCTGTTAGAGGGTATAAAATTACAGGCAGTAATGCAAACTGCTAACATAACTCTAGCACAGGCCAATTAACGTTTACCAATTTGCAAGCCGCTAATAGGTTACACAATATTGACAGACACGTAAGCATGATACAATGAACAAACCAGGTCAACAGTAGTATTCAGCTGAGCAATAGCCTCCTGGCTTCTGCATTTAGCATCTCTGAATTTTGTCAAAGCCTGTTGGTAAGCACGTCTGCGGGCCTTTGTAGAGAGTGATCCCAAGCGAACATGGTAGCTTGCATTCAATGTTGATACCTCAAATCCCTCTGTTTTTGCAGCCTCTTCTGCTAAAGAAAAAAAAAAAAAAAAAAAAAAAAAAAAAAAAAAAAATTAAAAAAGGTTAAGCAATTACAATTAACTCTGCATTTAGTTGCTGTGTCATTTTCAGACTGCAACTTACCAGGCTTTGCCCATTTTTCTGTAAGCCATTGGTTTACAAACAAATTTTGACAAAGCAAATCAGAAAAAGCACTTTAGTATAAAGCAACACTTTTGGCTGGTGTTGGGCTAAAGTTTAATTTGTGACTTCTGCAGGTAGAGTTCTAGTGAATTCAGTTTAGGACCAACTGTCCAGAGTAGGAAAGTGGTCTGGTTTGACTCCCATCCTTACTTTTAATACCTGCAACTGATAATTTGTGGGGTGGGGATATGTGGGTCCTCAAGGATACAAGCAGCACATCTGATCTTCCCTTAATGCACTGTCTTCTGGTTTCCCTGTTGGGAGGTGCTTACTTTGCTTCAAGTAGGCATAGCTTTGCCAAGTGTGACAGTGTTAGAAACACTGCTGGGGTGAATGAGGTTGCAAATGTCCAACTGCTTAAAAAAGGGTCAGTGTGTACAAGATTCACCTTTACAAAAAAATAAACTGTCAGATTTGAAATACCTGTTCTATGCAGTACTGCAGAATCTTAGCACTTACCTAGCTCCTCATCAGTTGGCGGGAGATATTGTTCCAGAAGAGTCTCGGTCTTCGTAAGTGCATTATCAACACCATTGCTCATCTTACGCACTGCATTACTCCCAAGAACAGTGTTAATACTTCCATTCACAACAGCCTTGGTCATCTCCACACTGCCAAACACAGCTCCCTTGGTCTTATCAACTACTCCTGTTATGCCATTAATCACAGCATCTTTAGCACCAACAGCTGCCTCACAGGCATTACCGATAATCTTAAAAAAAAAAAAATAAATTACCCAAAGTTTAGAGTTGCTCCACAAACTAAATGTTATGATTAACTTTATTGCTTCTGCAGCGGTTTATTACAGCAAGGAAAAAAAGACTTATAAATACAGTCAAGAGTAAGTTTACCCAAGAGCCTTTTGGGACAACCTTGGAGAGTAGCTCTGCCCATTTTTCAGGAAACGCATGCAGCCTTTAAATCCCTCCTCTTCCACCATAGCCTCCAGTTACTGTGGGTTTGACATGCTGAAAGACAAAATCACAGAAAAGCAAACCACCATAACAGATACCTAAACCACTAAGATAACAGGGAGGGTAGTAATGGTTGTCCTGAAAGGCTCCTAGTTAGACATGACAGTATTTCCAAGTCTCTCAAGTCGCCTTTCAGGACAACTGGGAAACTTACCCTAGGGTGGGACCACTGCCTGCAGCACGTTCCTACTGGAGGCTTGATCTGCAGAGAAAAGCAGGTCTAACCCTTTAGGGTTGGAGAAAACGTAGAGAAGTTGGACCAGGTGGTAGCCTAGCATATTTGAAAGAATTATATTCTAATTTAAGTATACTACCACAAGGTGACACTGGGTATACAACTATCAATGCGCATTTACAAAATTCTAGCTAAAAAGTAGACTTTATAGGCACATGAATACAGCGTCTAAGAGTAAAATCGCCTAGTTTAGTATTGGGAAAAAAAAAAAAAAAAAAAAATTTATAATTACATAAATAAAACGGAGTTACATAAAATTGATGTTTGAGCCCCACACACAGATGCCACTTAATATATTATCGAATGGTACATTCAAAGGGACAGCAGTTGGGATTCCCAAGAATGCTATCCAGGTAGAAGAGGAATGCTGTGGGTTAAGATGTGTGTCCAGGCGTAGTGGTTAACTGTCGCTCGACATGTTGTGCGTAATGTAGGGTGTTAGTAAGATATATCTAGGAAGAGATGATTAGACAGTTCTAGAGAAGAGAAAAAAAAAAAAAAAAAAAAAGTAGGTACTAGTAAGACAGACAGACACTGTACAAAGTCCTATCATGTATGGCCCTTTGTACAAAAATCCACGGGAAAGTTAGTCTAAAGGGCGTTGGCCGTAAACTAATTAAGCATACACACAGGACTTTGTCAACTTTCACCAAATCGCGTGGTTTTTCAGCCCTTTACTGCCACCCTTTGGTCAACTTCTTGTTGTCTGATCTTTTGCATTGGTTCTGAGCATGTGCGTTTGTACTTTGGACTAAAGTCTTATGGACCTGTGTACACGATAGAATTTTGCAACCTAAGACTTGTTGCCGGAAAGTTGGTCTGTTTACACAGCCATTTGTCCGATGAAAACCCAAAAGTTTGTCCGATGGAGCGTACACAGGGTAGGATGTTGCCTTAAAACAGCCAATTTGCATGTTTGTTGTCAAAAAGTCCTATCGTGCGTATGGGCCTTCACTGTGATTTTGAAATCCGTTTAAGAGCTGTAGAAAAAAAAAAAAAAAAGTCTGGAGTCTCAGAAGCTAGGACCTCCAAAAAGGTTAGAGAACCATGTTGTCTCGTATTGAAAAATTCTCCTGGTTTCACATCACACAGCAGACGCTGATGTGAAACCAGGAGAATTTCTCAATACGAGACAACATGGCTCTCTAACCTTTGGAGGTCCTAGCCTCTGAGTCTCCAGACTTTTTCTTGTCTACAGCACAATCACAATAAGACTGTCTGTTACTAGTAACTATTTTCTAGAACTGTCTGATGTTAATCTCCCCCTGTATATATCTGCTTAATAACACCCTACATTACTTTTTATGCGCTTTACAATAAGACTGTCATGCGCCTGAATAAGTATATGCACAACATGTCAAGCGACTGAGTAAACCACTACGCCCAGACACATCTTAACCCACAGCATTCCTCTACCTGGATAGCATTCTTGGGAATCCAAACTGCTGTCCCTTTGAATGTACCATTCAATACTATATTAAGTGGTGTCTAAAATCAAATTTTATGTAACTCAGTTTTATACATGTACATATTTATACCTTTTTAATACTAAATAAACTAAGCGATTACTTTTAGATGCTGTATTCATGTGCCTATGAAGTTCACTCTTTAGCTAGAATTTTGTAAAAGCCTAGCATATTTTTTCCAGGCATAGCACCAACCCTTTCAGCCTAGGAAACTGCCGTTGATCTCAGAGTGAGCAGCGATACCTGAAGGGGGTACTTCTCCCTTAGCTTTGTAGGCTTCTGCGATTGTCCATTTAAGCCACCTACCCAGAGTGGTCTTGGATCCCTTTTACAGGACACTTTCAGGCACATGGCCCATGTCCCTTCACTACATGAGTGTAGGGTCTTCACTAGCTTTTCTGACAGGCCCTTAGCTCTTAAACCAAGCAGTCAGTTGTACCTGGTCTGTTTCTGGATGGTTTAGGGTCCCCTGTGTTACCATCCAGAAAAGTATCTGCTAACTTCCAGGGAGGTTTTGTGGCTAGATTTAGTAGAGCTGTGAATCAGGGTCTCTTTGGCCAGAAGGGAGTAACCAGGAGTGGAGTTTCCTCTGAACTTCCCGAGGACCAGCGGTATTAACTGAAAGGGGAAGTGTAGCACAGCTGGTAATGCCAGGGATGGGCAAAAGCATGTATGCCTATGACCTGATCTTCCCGGTGGAGTGAGAAAAGCATCCGCACTTTTGAGTTCTGCTGGCTTGCGAACAGATCTATTTGAGGTTGTCCCCATGCTTCGTGACCATCAAGAAGACCTCTCGATTTAGACTCCAGTCTGTTTCTACCACTTTCCTTCTGCTTAGGTCTGCTAGCAGATTCTAGGACCCCTTTAGATGGATCACTGACAGTGAAGACACATTTGGCTCTGCCCAGGTGAGCAAATGGCTGGCTAGCTCTAAGCCCTTTGCTCCTGGTTCCTACCAGTTTTAATACATAGGCTACCGCTGTTGTATTGTCTGAGTGTACTTGCACATGTTGCCCCCTGACTGCCTGTTGAAAGGCTAGGAGTCCAAGAAATATAGCCTTCAGTTTGCGGACTTCTGCTTTGGACCAGGAACCCTGAACAGTCTGGCCATCCAAGTGTGCTCCCCAAGCATTTACATCTGTTAGACATTTGTCTGGGGGGGGGAACCCCCTTGTTAGGTTGGTCAAAGCCCAACACCAGAGCACTTGTTTTACTAGGGGCTCCTGGTGTAACTATTTTTTTGAAGATGTTTATCTGGAGCAGCTGGGAATGTAGTCTGGCAAGGATGCCATAAGTCCTAAAGCTGCCCAAACTGACAGATTGGTTTAAATCTGTCTTACCGCAGACTGGACTCTTCCTGTGGGAAGAAGACTTTCTGAAGTACTGAGTTTATTGTATAACCCAGGAACTTCATCTCCTGTGCTGGTTCTAAATGATTTTTTCCCAGATTTGGCAGCCAACTGAGATTCTTGAGGTGAGCCCGAGTTGCCTGCAGGTCTGTCAGTACCTGGCTTGGAGTCGGGGGGGGGGGGGAAGTAACAGATCGATATCCTTCTTAGCTTCAGAGCTTCCACCATTACTTTTGTAAAGATCCTGGGGAGGACATTAGTCCAAAGCTTTGAACTGGAGATGCCATATTGAGCTGGACAGAGATGCCGTTGGGAAGCATGGGCTAGCAGGTCATGCAGAGCATCACCTAGATCCAGGGATACCATAAAGAAACTTGGGGTCAATAGCTTAGTTAGCGAATAGATCGTGTCCATCCAAAAGTGTCTGGAGCAGATAGACTTGTTCAAAATCTTCAGTACCAACCGATACGTTGAGGTTTTTCACTAAGATGTGTGAATAGAACTGACCTTCCCGATGTTTTGAGGCTTGAATAATGACTTCCTGTTGCATCAGATCTTGAAGCAGGCTCGTCATAGCGGGGGGAAGACTTTTCCTTGTCTTTCGCAAGATTGGCAATATAGAACCTTGTCATAGGAATTTCTGAAAATGCCAGACTGTACCCCTGGGAGAGAACTTCAATAGCAAGCTTGTAGTTGTCTTTTCTCTCTGTGGGGGAAATGACAATCTTCCACCCAGTAGGGTGATATTGTCACTTTTTAGGGGGCTGATCAAGGGGTCTGAAAAGCACTCCCTTTTCCCCTGCCTCTTTGGGAGGTCCAACAATTCTTCTGGTCCCCATTTTTGTGGGGCTGTTGAAAAGCAAAAATGTGAGTGGTTGTTTTTTTTGGAAGGAAACTCCTTGTCGGGTGTTCTGTCCAGGACCTTCAAGGTCTGGACCAAAAAGTCACCCGAGAAAGGTAACCTGCACAACATTATCTTGTATGCCGTATCGCCAGTCCAGGTTCAGCCAGATGTCAATCTTCAGCTATAGTGAACGCAGAAGCGCTGACATAGTCACTGATTCCACTGATGCCTCAGCCATGTATTTTACAGCCTTAAGCATCAGTGGAAAGGATTCCAGCAGTTCCCTTCATGATATACCTGCCTCCATGTGACCTATAAGCTTTTCAATCCAGCATTCCAGGTTCCTGGCCACTACTGTGGAAGCCATTGTGGGCTTGAGAGACTGGATGAGGTGGAATGCCACACTTTCTTCAGGAGGGAATCTGCCCTCAACCATCGCATCCTGTAGTACCCCCATATCTTCAAACACAAGGTCCATGCAACAGGACACCTGTGAGAACACTGTCAAACCTGGGTTTGTTCTAGACCTCGGTTGCCTTTTCTTTAAAGAGGAATCTGAGGGTCTTAAACCTCTGGGTCCTTCTGCTCTTTAATTGCATCCGTGAGGACCCTGTGGACCGGAACATTGCATTTGGTTTCATCCAAGCCCCGGCACATTGTCATTTACTGACAATTGTACTTCTTCCTGGATTGCTAGAGTCACGTAGATTGATCTTAAAAGATCTACCTCCTCTAGTGATAGCCGGGCATCCAGGAACAAGCCATCTTCCTCCAAATCCCTGAGGGAGAGAAGAGTACTTGTCCCCTCATCTGAGTCAATAGCCTTAAGTGCCTTAGAGGTGGATTCTCAGGGGCTGGGCTTCTGACCAGTAGAGATCTGACCAAGCTCAAGAAACTAGTCAGTTCTCACACAGAGGAAAACAGCATTGTTGGGATGTCTCCTCAAAAAGATCTGCTGTACAGGTTATAAACATTTGTTTTTGCCATAAATCTGAGGATTTTTGCAAGACAGACATTTCCTCTGAGCAGGTTTAGACTTTGCAGACGCTTTGACCTGAAAAAGACAAACCAGAATAACACAAGCGTCCTCACTGTAGCAATACACCATCTCCTTAGTGAGACAGCCCTCCACCAAGACAAAAGGTAACCAGTGTGTCCCCAAAAAGGTGCCCGACCTTTAGAAATAGCCCCCTCATTCAGGCTGCAGGGTCTGAGTGGAGTCAACTCGGGCCCTGCAGCCGCAGGCTCCCCCAGGGAGGTGCACATACAAAGAAAACATAAGCCCACAAGGAAAAGATAGAGGCACCACTGTACCCCCTCTTATCTGGGCCTGACCGGTGCCTGCTTCTGCTAAGGCTGCGGGTCTCATCCATCTTGCAGAAAGCGCAGCGGGCACTGGAGAAAAACACACTAGGTTTTTAAAAATTGCCAGTTCAGGCATCATGCACGAGGGCTGGAACACCCGCCTCCTGACCTCTGCATTCCAGGCAACTGGAACCACTGTCGCCCCACCAGGAAGATGTGCCACAGGATGCTATGTCACCCACCAGCCAGGACCAACATGCGGAATAGGCCACTAGCCTGCAGCAAGCTGCCTGAGCCTGTACACTGGACCCCAGGACGCACCGCCTCCTGCGGGCCATTGCTCCTCCGAGCTGGTTGTTTGAAGAAAAACCACCTTGAGGTGAGCCTATACCCCTTCACCTTGGAGAATGTAGCTCCCCCTGGTTCTGGCAGCACTTCCACCATGACAGAGGAAACACAACTGAGGCCATGGTGGAAGAGGGATTTAAAGGCTGCATGCGTTTCCTGGAAAATGGGCGGAGTTACTCTCCAAGGTTGTCCTGAAAGGCGATTTGAGAAAAAGTGCATGTTTAAAAAGTAAACTGTTCAAAGTACAGGCAACTTACCTTATCACTAGGCTGATACAAAATAGGCAGCTGCTCTGTGATCTTGTCAAGCCCAAAACAAGCAAGGTTGTTTGCCATGACAACTACAAGATGAAATATTATTTCAGTCTGATGCAACCAGTATCAAAGTACACAGCTCTGCAGTAAAGTTCAGGGTGAAATACTCACTGTCTAGCTATACATGACATTTCACCTACTTCCTACACAAGTTACAAGGAACCCAAGCTTCCTGGCTCTGCAAAATTTACAGCTACAGAAGATTCTATGTTCTGACAGATTGTAGACTGATCACAAGGCATGCTTAAATATAAGCTCCAAAACACTGCTAGATTAAGATATTTTTGGCATAGAGACACACACACACACACACACACACACTAAAAGTGCTGTTTATTGCAACAAAACCATGACTAGGGTAGCCAGATAACTTACTACCGACAACATGTGCATGCCATCTTATCACTGCTATTCAAAAAAGACACCTTCTTGGATGTAAATGGCCTGTTCGGCCTTTATTAACAAAAAAATAAAAATATAACATTTTAAATATTTAAAATATTCCACTGAACTCCAAATAATTGGTTGCTGGTCCCTGACAACCCCCCCCCCCCCCCTTTTTACTTGCCTGTAATCCCTTTTGTTAGGGGCCATCCCCAGCCACTAACTTGCCTCGGGGACTCACTAACGGCCACAGACACCCACAACTTATTACCCGTTAGTCCGGACTGACACCAGGCCACCCGGGAGGAATCCATACCTGGGATAGGTCCCAATGTTTTCCAATACCTCATGCTTTTACATCTGAATCAATATATCTGTCCTCAAGGACCCAACCACAACGACACTCTTCCAAAGTCCATCACTGGAATCCTTTTATTAGGGCGGGCAGGAACATTCCTCCTAGCTTGCTGACTCCAGACTGCTGCCCCTGCTCCACCCAACTTCTGTAATGAATCACACTCCACCCCTCTCATACCAGATTGGAGAAAAAGTAAGACTAACCTTTTCCTTACCCCACCTATTAACCCGTTCTCCATAATCTACTAGCACCTTGTCAGGTATGCCCTACGCTTACTTTTCAAGGCAGCTCCATACACGTCTTGCTGTTCGCCAATTGTAGCAATTAGAAGGAACTTAGCAAGAAAAAAAAGTTGTCATTGCTAAATTTTGCTAGGCAGTTGCCAGCTTGAAGTGAATTTGTCCTGCTAGATCACTTCAAGCTGGCCCCCCTTTGCAGGCAAGGGCCTACTGTTTAAAATACAGTAACACTGTAAGCCTGCTCTGCACATGCTCAGTTGCACTTCATTGTTAGAACTGTGCTGGATTGGTAGAGGCCAATCTGCTGACAGCCTAAAGATTTAGTGCTGTTCAGGGGCTCTGGGCTTCAGCAAGATGGCAGCCTCCAGCAAGCAGAAACGCTGGAGGCAATTTACAGCGCACAAAAATTTTGGTACCATAATTACCAATGTGGAACGTACATTCCTTTTTAAAAACATTTAAACAAGTTATGTCCCACTTTATGGGCTGTTCAGATTTGCCTGCACACTAAACCGTATAGGCTTTGTGTTTGGGCAGCAGCCATTTTAGGCTGCAGTCTCATGTGGCAGGAGATAGTCTTGCATCACATATGCACAAAAGCCAGACATTCCCAGTCACTGCAGGGCCATCCAGAAAGGTGCAGCTATTCAAACATGTTGCATAATATCACAGCTCTGGAACAAATGACGGAAAACAAAATTCTCTGCGACATTGTCATTCGCTGTGTTTATCCAGGAGGGAAACTACAACTGCAGCATGCAGAGGCCCTTAAATATATCCAAGGCTTACATGCCAGCATTCTGTTAGGTTCTTGATCACACTTGTTCCCAGTCTGAACTGAATCTATAAGATTAGTGTCCATAAGGGAGCTTGTGTTTCAGAAGGCCAAGCCAGCAGCGTTTAAAAAGGAAACAACTAAAATTAGCTATATTTATTTTTTTGAAAAGACATACTCTGAGGTTCCAGTTTATGTATTATTGGCATAGCACCATCAACAGCCACTGTAGTAATGGTCTTTGCACTCCTCTCCGCCACACTACAAACCGATTTCAGGTAAGGATGGGCATCTTTAGTGTTCACATAAATGGAAGACACTATATCATAGGTTGATCTCACCAAGGGAAGGTTAATAAACCTAACCACGACATTCTGTTGAAGAAAGCAAAGGGTTATACATCAGCATGCTTCCAGGCATTTGAATAGTGTTGTCAGCTCACTTCGATGCCAAGTGCAGCAGTTACATAAATGATAATGTTCAACCACACATTTTAAAAGATGCAAACAAGAAAGTGTCCCAATATCTAATTAAATCCAGTGTTAAATCTACCCCTGCCATACTGACCAAGTAATGTGAGCAGTTCAGACACCCATCTAGCCAATAGCTTTGCCTAGCTGAAAATGGATCTTCTACTTGTAGGAGGCAAAATTAAATAAAATAGGCACCGGTTACATGACCAGTCACCAGAATTCAAGAAATCTGTATAAAAAGTAGCTCAGCAGTTTGAAGCCTTACTGCAGTAGGTTACAGCACCACTTTTTAGGTTATATGTCTACCACCAGCTAGGTAGTGTGCAAGTTAACCCGATTTCTCACAAAGTACAATCAGATTGTATAGTGTATGGCCAGCTACAGACTGAAGTAGCCCTTCACCAAAAACCGAAGTGCTGCTTATCCTCTATCACAGTGTTTCTCAACTCCAGTCCTCAAGGCGCACCAACAGGTCATGTTCTCAGGCTAACCATTATTTTGCACAGGTGATTTGATCATTTTCACTGCCTTAGTAATTACCACAGACATTTCAAATGAGGGAAATCCTGAAAACATGACCTGTTGGGGCGCCTTGAGGACTGGAGTTGAGAAACACTGCTCTATCAACCCAGAAAACTGATCAAGGGAGCAGGTACCTTTTGAAAGGAAACACACCCCACCACCCAATCTTTATAAATCCTCACTAAAGGCTGTTTATTATACAGGTTTTCCTTTAGATTTACCAAAACCATCTAATATGGGGTCAAACCTACACATTTGATCTGTATGCAGTTAGGCAGGCCCTTATACTACATGGGTAAACCAAAAAGGAAACTTACGAAATTTGTATAATGCACAGCCAGCCTAAGCAAGGAAAGAAAATGACTCAATTTCCATCACTTTTGATGGGGGAACGGCTTCCACTGCGCTATTGTATTCTGACCGTGGAAGGTCTCCCAGCTGTCAGAATACAATGATTACTGCTGGCAGCTATAGGGAGTTGCCTATAGTTCTACTTTTAAGTTTTAGGCTGGGTTTACTTATACAACTGCAGACATTGTATGCGATTCACACCGCATTCCTGTGCAATGCAAATTTAGCCAGTTTGTATGGCTGAAATTGCATTTGCACCAAAATTGTGCAGGGCCTTTTTTGGTCTGCACTAGAATTGGATTGCATGGCTGTTCAGACCCATGCGATCCGATTTCATAGTGTGCACTGTTCTGCAAACAGATTTGGGGGTGTCTAACTTTATACTGACAACCGCAGAAGAGCAGTGTGAACTGCCTGCGATTCTGGTGCGATGTAGGAACCCACACAGGAACCCTAGTGGGTTCTGCATCGCACCAGTGTGAACCTGGCCCTGAAGTGGTTGTAAAGGCAGAAGGTTTTTTTAATCTTAATGCATTCTATACATTAAGATAAAGCCTTGTGCGTAGCAGCCCCCCTATCACTTAACCGAGCCCCCTCTGTCCAGCAATGTCCACAAGTGTCTCAGCTGTCTGAGATTCTCCTTCCTGATTGGCTGAGACAAGAGCAGCACCATTGGCTAGCTGACTTTAGTGGCAGCCAATCAGGGGAGAGAGGTGGCAGGGTTCCGGGTCTAAATAGACACAGGGAGCTGTGACTTTGCTGCCCCCATAGCAAGTTGCTTGCTGTAGGGGGCACTGAACAGCAGCGCAGAAGAGGGACCCAAAAAGAAACCAGGCAGCTCTGTGTAAATCCACTGCACAGAGCAGCAAGTAGAACATGTCTTCCCCCCCCATGAGACTTTAATATCACATTAAGAACAAAGTTTCTTAAGACAACTCAGAATGGCTGTAGGACAGAAAAGCAGCATCAGCTGACTGCCATGCTCCCTGGAATCCTAGCAATGCCAGCCTAAGACTGGGAAATCCTCCTTTGGTCATAAAAAGAGGCATTGATAAAGAAAGAGGATCAGCACAGTGGATGTAGATCAGGTCATTAGATTAGAAGGAAAGGCAGGCCCTATGGCAGCTCCTGGAATTACCTGTTGCTCTTGTTGCTGCTCCACTACTTCAGCCATATTGTAGAACCTAAAGATGAGAAAACAAACATTAACACCGAAAAGGAGCTCACAACAACCATAGAGAGCTCAGCCAAGAGGCTGTGTGTACACCAGAAACCACTTCAGTGGGTGTGAAGAACAAAACAGACCGTCTACATACCACAGAAACACACAGAACACCACAAGCTCAACAGAGACAGAATAAGGAGGGGAAGGGTCGTTTACTCATTTATAGGGCATTTGGCCCCGCCTCCATCACTCAGGCCCACCTTCCCTCGCCATCAGCTGACTAGAGTTGCCGCCTCATCCCTTTAAACTCAAACACATATGAATTACACAGGTTCTGTGGCTGATTAAGGTGGTAATTAAACTCACTTGTTGCCTTATCTGCATTTAATTAATCTCAGAACCTGTGTTCGGGTTCAAATGGATGAGGTGGCAACACCACAGCTGACTACTGAGACAGGCGAGGTGACATCATCTGCTGTGCTCTATGCATGGAAGGGCGGCTGCCTATAGCAGACAAGGGTCAAGGGTGTAGGGCAGATGACACGGCGTGTAGAAGCTGAAAGTACGGATAGAGGAAGCCCGGGGTTTTACACTGACTTCATTGTACGTGGCTGTAGGGCTTTGCTTCCTAATAGGGAGCCTGTGGGTTGCAGGTGTTCACTACTTCTCTTCTAAACACCAACTTTATTAACCACTTGACCGCAGGAAGATTTACCCCCCTTCACGACCAGGCCATTTTTTGCCATACGGCACTGCATTATCAATTGCGTGGTTGTGCGATGCTGTACCCAAATAAAATTTATGTCAATTTTTCCCCACAAATAGAGCTTTCTTTTGGTGGTATTTTATCATCTCTGCGGTTTTTATTTTTTTGCACTATAAACAAAAAAAGTCTGACAATTTTGAAAAAAAAAAAACCCCAAAAAACAATATTTTTTACTTTCTGCTATAAAACACATCCAATAAAAAAAATGAAAAAAAAAACACATTTCTTTATCATTTTAGACCAATATGTATTCTGCTACATATTTTTGGTATAAAAAAAAAAAATCCCATAAGGGTATATTGATTGGTTTGTGCAAAAGTTATAGCGTCTACAAACTATGGGATTTTATTTATTTTTTTACTAGTAATGGCGGTGATCGGCGACTTAAAGTGGGACTGTGATATTGCGGTAGACCAGTGACACTTAGGCTCGGTTCACACTGGAACCAGGAAAGCTGTGCGTCCCCATTCTCCAGTTCAAGGATGAATCAGGGCGGAATCTTTGCCTGAATTCGGCCCTGAAACTGAGCCAAAGATGCACAGCGTTTCTTTGCAGTGCGCAATTTCTTCTCCTCCTGTTTCTTTGCAGTGCGCTCCACAGCCGCCCAGGAGATATGTGAACCCACTCCATAGAGAGCGGTCACATTCTCTTGCTATGCGAATTGGATGCTGGGAAACCCGCATCCAATTCGCATAGGTGTGAACCCAGCCTAATACAGTAATGAGTGCTAAAAAATATGCACTATCACTGTACTAATGACACTGGCTGAGAAGGGGTTAATATCAGGGGCGAGCAAAGGGCTAACTCTGTGCCTAGCCTGTATTTTACTACACTATGTGAGGTGCTTTTTCTAGGGGAAGAGATGGAATTTATTCCCTGCTTTGCAGAGACACAAACTTCCCTCCTGTTAGAACGGCGATCTGCCTTCTTTACATAGGCAGATCGCAGTTCTGTGTCTCTGCCTGATGATCAACGGGTGCCAGAGGACATCAGGTAACCTGCACCTGCTGATCGGGTGTGAGGCTCCATTCACACCTACGCATTTTTTCATGCTTTTTGCAGAAATGCAAAACATTTTTTAAACATGGGTTCCTAAGGAACATGTTCACATCAATGCATTTTTTTTGCCTCTGCGTTTTTGGAAAGGGTCAGGGACTTTTTTAAATGCAAAACAGTGCTTTTTTGCTTTTTTGGGTTCAATTGATTTTAATGGAGAAGCTGCAGAAAAGCATGTAGTATGTTTTTAATTCTGCCCAACAACTAATCCCCCCCCCCATAAAAAAGCATAAAAACGCAAATCGCTGCAAAATTGCGGTAAAAAAAGGCAGGAAGCACAGCAAAAAAACACTGCAGAAATGCTCAAAAGCAACATGCATAGATGTGAATCGAGCCTAATCACAGCAGAAGGGAGCCGCTGGCATCACACATGCATGCCCCCTACTCGAAAGGGTCAGATAACGTATATATACGTGATCCGGTGCCCAGATGCAGCCCTATATTCTCAGACAAGGAAAGGCTATGGACATATTACGAAGAAGACGGTAGCTGTGCATCTGCAGCAGCTGTGCATGGCATCCAATCAGCTTCAGTCTGTTCAATTAAAGCTTTGGAAATGAAAGGTAAAAGATGATTGGTTGCTCAACTGCTCCAGATTGTGGCTGATCCAGTCCAAAGCAGCCCATAGATTCTTCTTCTTTTTTTTTCATTTCCAATTTCAAGTGTGGCTTTGCTTCTTTCATACTTTTGCGACTTGGGATCCAACTTGTGAGACCCCCAAGTCGCAGAACATGTGAAATTCAATGTATTCCTATGAGATTCCTACTGACACTACAGAAGTCGCTGCGACTTCAGAAAAGGTTCCTGCACTACTTTGTCCCTACTTTTAATGCGACTTTGGTCCAGTCAGATCAAAGTCACACCAAAAGGCGCTCCAAATTCACACTCGAAATCGTGCAATTTTGGGATGTAAAAGGAGTCTCTCTGGATCAAAGCTGCATCTAAAGTGCATCAAAGTAATGCAGACACCTTTTCAAAGTTGCTATGACTATAAATCACACCAATTTGAACAGGTGTCATTGAAAAGAATGGGCTGTGACTTGTTATACGACTTTGATGCCCAAAGTCGCATGATAAGTTGCACAAGTGTGAATGGAGCCTCATGCACACTGTTTTTGCTATCTCTCATAGATGCCTTTCCTCCTGGTAGTGATGTTTTGGCATAAAAAAACCTTGTAAATGCATGTAACATGTTTAGGTGTGTCATGCGCTTGGGCATTAATTCATTTCATTGGCCAGAATAATAATTTATTTTGGCTATTGAAATGAATTAATGTTCAAGTGCTAAATGCGTCTATCTTTACAGCATGTTTAGACGCATTATTATGTGTTTACATGCGTCAAGTTTTCAATGCCAAAACACCCCTGCTCCTGAACATGCTGGCAGTGGGGTTTTTTCTGCCTCTAAACTCTTATGTGTGCATGGACACATAAGCTAACAAGCAGGGGCGATTAGAGGCAGAAAATAAAAACCCACCAGATACCCCTAAAAGCAGTGTAAAAAAAAAACCCAGCGGGCTGAATGAAAAAAAAATACCTGATTCCCCCATCCACACACTTGATGTGGATAGGGAACCACTTTCGCTGAAATAATGGAAAATTCCTATCAAAATACTTACTGTAATTTTCCTTTCCTGATGGACTCCATGGCAGCAACATGTGGGTTAAGTCCCGCCTCCACTACCCTATAGGACACTACTTCCATAAATCTTTGCTCCCTGCCCACGGCCGTGTTCGATAACTAGCCTACTCCAGCCATTTTGGGAGGGAACTCCTGCTGCCATGGAGTCCATCAAGAAAGGAAAATTACGGTAAGTATTTTGATAGGAATTTTCCATTTTGCTGACAGACTCCATGGCAGCAACGTGTGGGAAATAACTCGCCATACACACCCGGGTGGGCATAAATGCTAAACAAAAAGATTTATTTAACGCTGTCCACCGACAGCACTTTTAAACCAAAATCAACAGAAGATAAAGTCGCTGGTTCAACGCAATAATGAGACATAAAAGTATGAATCGTTGACCAGGAGGCTGCCTTGCAGATAACATCAGGAGCCACATGACATGAAGCCGCCCAGGAAGCAGAAAGACTTCTCGTGGAATGCGCCGTAACCGCCACAGGAGGAGCCAAACCCTTCTCTCTGTAAGCCCATTGGATAGCCTGAACAATCCACGCTGCGATGGATCTGACGGAAGCTCTGAGACCCTTGCTTCTTCCGTGAAACAAAACAAAGAGATAGTCCGTTGTCGAAAAGAAGCTGTAGCCTCTAGGTATTGCTTCAAAATAACTCCCATGTCGAGGGGATGCGTCTCCAGACTTCCAGCAGAATTAAAAGTAGGGAGTGTGATATCCTGATTTTCGTGGAAGACTGAAGTGACCTTGGGATTTGATCCTAGCATCAGGATTAGGGACACTCTGTCTGGGGAAAAAAGTGAGAAAGGGCTCCTTTGATCCTAGAGACTGTATTTCAGAGACTCTTTTTGCCGAGGAAATGGCTATCAGAAAGGAAGTCTTGAGAGTAAGTTCTCTAACTGAAAGAGGCTTGTCCAGTTGAGAGAAGAAGTCAAGGACTAGTGGTAGATCCTATTTAGGGAATCTAGGTTTCCTCTGAGGTCTGAGCCTAACTGCTCCCTTGAAGAATTGTTGAACTAAGGGATGTTTAACCCAAGAAACTCCAGAAAAAGCTGAAATTGCTGAGACTTGCACAGGGAGAGCTAACAGATAAGGGAACATCTAGTCCAGTCTGCAAGAAACTTAAAACATTCTGAACTGTCGGAATATAGTCAGAATTGGACCCAGAAGACATGTGGTTTGTAAATCTAGCCCAAATGCTCTCATATACCCGATTGGTACTTCTTCTCCTTGCACTCATGAGAGTAGGGATAACCTCCTTGGAACATCCCAGAGCTTCTAGCCTTCCCCTCTCAAAAACCAGACCCTCAGGCGCAGATGAGCCGGGCAGGGATGTAGATTCGACCCTTGGGATAGAAGGTCGGGTCTGAGGGGTAAGGGAATCGGATCCTTGACACTGAGAAGCATTAGCAGGGGGAACCAGGGCCTGTTGGGCCAGTAAAGTATTATGGCTATCACTTCTGCTGCTTCCGACCTGAGTCTCTGCAGGAACTGAAGAATAATGGGGGTTGGTGGGAAGGCATAAGCTCTGCGGAACCACCATCGCTCCGTCAGGGCGTCCACCCCATAAGCCTGAGGATCCCGGAACCTCGAATAATACCTCACCAGTTTCTTATTGCAAGGGGAGGCGAATAAGTCAACTTCTGGAGAGATTCCTAAGGTCAGAATCTAACTGAATACTTCCTCATGGAGAGACCATTCGTTGTTGTCTAAACAAACTCGAGATAGGAAGTCTGCCTGAACATTCTGAATTCCTGGTAGGTATGTTGCTGTTATATTGACCAGGTTTCTCTGAGCCCAGGTCATAATTGGCTCTACCTCCTGAAGTAACGACAGACTCCGAGTACCTCCCTGTTTCCATATGTACGCCACAGCCGTCGTGTTGTCTAACCTGAGAAGAACCGAGGTTCCTGAAATCAGATGACAAAATTCTAGTAGCGCTTTGAATGCTGCCCTCAATTCCAGAATGTTCGACACCATCCCTCTGGAAGGAAAGTCCCAGGTACCTTGAGCCACTTCTGTCAAACAGTGGGCGTCCCAGCCCTTGTTGCTGGCATCTGTCATCACCGTTATCCATGAGATGGGAAGAATGGAATGACAGTTATACAGATTTTCCCGCTGGAGCCACCAGGAAAGGGAGTTCCTCATAGAAGAAGTGATGCGAATGAGCTGAGTCTTGCTGCCTAACCACTGATGAAGAAATCCTTTTTGGAAGGGTCTCATCTTCCATTGAGCCCTCTTCACCATTGGAATCGAAGCCACCATAGTGCCGATGATCCTCAGACACTGGAGAGCCTGGAGATGGGAGGCCAAGAGGGCCGGACGAATTCTGTCCCGAATTACTGGAACCTTCTCCTCGGGAAGCGAAAGGGTGCCTTTCACCGTATCGAAAAGGGCTCCTAGAAATACGAGAGTTTGAGATGGAACTAACTGGCTCTTTTCTAGATTTAGGATCCAACCGAATTCCTGAAGGGTTGAAAAAACTTGACTCCTGTGCACCAATAGTCGATCTTTGTCTTGAGCTAGCAGCAGAAGATCGTCCAAATAATGATGGAGACGGATGCCTTTGGTTCTCAAGAGGGCCACTACTGCTAGCAATACTTTCAAATAGACACGGGGGGATGTTGATAGCTCGAATGGAAGGCACGTGAACTGTAGATGCGATTCTCCCACGGAGAAGCAAAGAAACTGCTGAAAATCTTCTGCCACAGGGACATGAAAATAAGCGTCCTTTAGATCTATGGAGATCATCCAATCTCCTGATTGGACCGACTGCAGGATTGTTGACAGTGTCTCCATCTTGAATTTTTCTTTTTTGATGAACCGATTCAGATGGGTAAGATCTATGACAGGTCTCCAAGACCCGTTTTTCTTTTGGACCATAAAGAGAGGAGAATAAATTCCCATGCCTCGTTGTTCGTCTGGGACGGGAATTGCAGCACCTTGAGCCAATAAAGATTTCACGTAGGTTAGAAGAATTAGCCTTTTTTCTTCTGAGGCCGGAAGAGAGGTGGGAACACACCTGAGTCTGGGAGATCTGATGAAAGTCCGGGTATTGCCTGAAGAGAGAGTCATGACGGTCCAGAAGTCCTGGATTGAGGCCGACGTGCCGAAAACATAGAAGACGAGCCTCTACTTGGCCCATCTGAGCGGGCCCAATCTCAAAAGGACTTGGTCGGTTCTCTCTCCACTGTCGAACTGCTTTTAGCAGCTTTCTTGAAGGATGACTGCCTTGACTTCCATGTCCTGGAGAATTCACGGCCCGGCCTGTAACTAGGGGCCTCCCTGGCTCGTTCCTGGAATTGTTTTTTAGGAAAAAACTTTCTCTGGCTTTGTAAACGCTGATCCTGAGGAAGGAACCCCGACTTCCCCCCGGTGGCTCGGGTTATGGCCACATCCAATTTGTCCGAAGAGGGAAGACCCCTCAAAATGGAATACGGCACCATACCTGCTTGGAAGCAGGATCAGCCAGCCAGGGACGAAGTCAAAGTGCTCGTTTGGCAGTAACAGCAGAGAGCATGACCCGAGCCACCAGTCGGATGATATCAATCGAGGCCTCCCCCAGAAAAGCAGATGCTAGCCGTAACTCTTGAATAGGAGAACTTTTTGCTACTTCATCCGAAATGCCCTTGAGAGTGTCATCAACACTATCCGTCCAAACTTCCATGGCCTTGGACATAGCGGCCAGAGCCAATGCTGGCTCACAGGCCAAACCAGCTGCAAGGTAAACTCTCTTTAAATCAGAGTCGATCCGCCTATCTAAGGCATCCTTGAAAGAGACCGTATCCTCCAAGGGGAGTGTTAGGTGTTTTACTACCCTCATCACAGCTGCCTCCACCAGTGGAGCTGACTCCAAGTGCTTGATCTCATCTTCCTTGAAAGGGTATAGCTTTAGAATTTTTGAAAGCATTGAATTATTTTTCTCAACCTTGCTCCATTCATCTACAATGACCTCACCAAGTTCGGTCAGAAACGATAATTTGAGATGTTCCTTCTTTAGTTGTTTGAAATATTTTCTTTGTTTAGAAGGAGCAGCCACAGGATCTTCCCAATTTAAGGCTTCTCTGACGGCCTTTACCAAGGGGGAGAGTAAAGCAAAATCAAACCCAACACAGGAACTCTCTTCCTCAGACTCACTGTCTGATGCCGAAGCTAAAGGATGGCTTGGTAGAGAAGACTTCCAGGTGTCTTGAATTTGTGAGTCCCTTACTGGTGACTGAGGCAGGAGTCTGGATGGTCCCGATACCTTTAAGAGACTCCTTGACAGCCCTTTCAACCAGGGATTTTAGCTGCTGGTCCGTACTTCCTCTTTCATTGAAAGCTTTGGAAAAACAAAGGTCGCATAGAGATCTTCCAAGGGGTACTTGTGACCTACAACCCCAACAGACACTAGCAGCTGAACAGCTGGAGTGAGCCTTGGAGGAGCGAGATTGATCCTCGCTACGTTGCCCAGATCTTGATGGTGAGCCGTGGTGCTTAGATCTGGAAGAGGAACGTTGGTGATGTGATTTTGACGATTCGCTTCCTCTGTGAGAGTCGCGTCTTTGTTCTAACCTGGAAGGGCTAAATGAAAGAAATACAAGGGAAAAAAAGATCAAGATAAAACATAACCTAGGAAGACTAAGACAGGCGCCACCCCCCTCTTATCCCCCCCCGCCAGCAATACCTTTTATGAGACGGCTGGCCACAAGCAGGCGGTGGGGAGTCCATGTCCATAGAGGCTTCCATCAGTGCTGTAATAACAGAAGGATCAGAACAAGGAACAGCAAGCCTTCCCCCCACTTGTCCCAGAGAGCCACCTACCAGAACAAAGTCACTGGAGACAAGGGGAAGTTGCCGCAATAGCCCACAAGAATTCCCAAGGCTTGTAGGCTATTTCCCCGTTTAAATCTGGCGCCCCTGTGACGTCATGGCGATGACGCCTGCGGCGCTAGTGCGCATGCGCGATTAGCGTCATTTTGCTGCTACGCGCATGCGTGAACCAAGCCTCACTTTCAGACCGTACTCGCGCATGCGCAGTACGGCCGTACTGACGAAAATAAATGGCGGCTGGAACGCAGGAAAAAACAGCCGCCATGATAGCACGAAATAAACAAAATAAACAGAGATAAAACAAACACTGCTGCCATGAGAAAGAAAAGAGGAACAATCTCACCACTCCCACACGAACACCAGGGCCGAAGGTAAGGAGCTCACCAACTTCATAGGGGCAAACAAGGTCACCTGCTTATTAGCTGGGCTATTTGACCAATGCGCAGCCTGCCTGCCAGTGGCTAGGTAACTGGCTTCCTCCAGCGCTTCTTCCAGTGCCTGCTCCATACCCCGCTAGTAGCTAGGGCTTAATGGAGTCTAGCGACATTCCAGTCCCAAGTCGCCGCTCGGCCATCCGGATTAAGGAAATGTGTGGGAGCAAATCTTTGGGTAGAAAGACCCACATAGGTCCTACGGAGGAGGACAAAAAAAGAACACGGCCGTGGGCAGGGAGCAAAGATTTATGGGAGTAGTGTCCTATAGGGTAGTGGAGGCGGGACTTAACCCACACGTTGCTGCCATGGAGTCTGTCAGGAAATTGTATGACTTCCCCGCCATTAGACTACACTGATCAGCGATGCCGGCTGTTGACGGCTTTCTCCCATGTTTGGGGCACGCATGCACATGCCCCCTGCTGCCCTGTGTTGGGATTGGACACAGCATGAGTTTGCCAGCAGATTTCAGCCAATAAGTTTGGCTGAAACCTGCTGAAAGGCTGTGTCCAATCACACAAAGGGGTTGATTTGCTAAGAAAAACGGGAAGCAATAGTCGCTCTACATTTAGTTCCCATTACTCCCATTTAAGCCAATTAAGACTTCAACTAAGCGAACATGCGAATGAAAAAGCACGCTATTACCAGAAAACATGGCTTTATAAATGTCAAATCGGCATATCCGTGAATTTGCACATGCCAATTGCTACCAAGTTTGGAATTGCACTGCAGCCATGTTCACATGCATGTGAATAAAACATTTTTATGTGAGATGTGCTCTACCTCATGTGCTTGTATATTCCAATTAGTATTCCTAGTTTGTTTTCTTCTTTTGCTAACGAATGCCGTTATGAATGAGTGTTAGAGAGTAATGTCTGCTATTCTGTAAAGTTACATGTATTGAACATTTACAGTTACATATCTGTTATATGTTTGTTTTTTTCATGTTAATTTATTTTCTTATGAGACTATAAAGCAGACTTCCAAAATTATTTATGTTCATTCTTTAAACATACTACACTTTCCTGGTGCCTTCATGGCAGCGTATGCATGCTGAATATGCTGCCATGGATATGCACCAGGAAAGAAAAATTACGGAAATTACGGACAAAAGTCCGACGGACGCCGACGGATAAATTCGGCTGACAATCTGATCGTGTGTGGGCTTCCCCGGACTTTCAGCCGACTTTTCCAGCCTCAAATCTGACGGACTTTAGATTTGAAACATGCTTCAAATCTTTACGTCATAACTACGCCGGACCCAGAAATCCACTCGTCTGTATGCTAGTCCGACGGACAAAAACCCACGCTAGGGCAGCTATTGGCTACTGGCTATCAACTTCCTTATTTTAGTCCTGTGTACGTCATCGCGTACGAATCCGTCGGACTTTTGTGTGATCGTATGTAGGCAAGTCTGTTCGTTAGAAAGTCTGCCGCAAGTCCGCCAAAAGTCCGCCAAAAGTCAGTCGAAAGTCTGTCGGGCGGGCTGTCGGACTTTTGTAGACGAAAAGTCCGACCGTGTGTACGCGGCATTAATGTTTCCATTTTCCTGGTGCCTTCATGGCAGCATATTCAGCATGCGTATGCTGCCATGGATAGGCACCAGGAAAGGAAAATTACGGAAAGGTAAGTATTCAATTTTCCATTATTATGCAGGTCTCAGCATACTTAGCACAATGGCTTGGTGCCGTGTACTGATGTTTACAAAGCACTCAGGTTATGAGTAGGGATGGTCCCGATATTTGACGACAAACAAACATATGGGGCATTCGCGGCAAATTAGAGCACCGTGGAGTGCCCCATAATGCACTGCGAGATCGCAGTGCATTGACGGATGCTGATTGGCCAAAGCATGCACCTGACCTGCATGCTTTGGCCAATCACAGCGCAATCTGCTGTGAGAGCCATGATTGGCCAAAAGTAGGGAGCCTCTTACTGGGTGGGATAGGGGGACTATTTTGGGGGTTCATGGTTACTTACTTGGTAAGGTTAGACTCGAAGGAGTCGAATAGATAGTGAGTAGATAGGTTGTGTGGCTGGGTTGATTGGGGTGAGTGGTAACAGATTTGTGGCTTTTTTTTTTTTTTCTTTTCTTTCTCTCTCCTTTTCCGTATGGACTCAATTAAAATATGCTCTTATAATGTTAGAGGTTTAAATTCAGCGGCAAAGAGGGCGCAGGTTCTGTACTCTTTCCACAGACAAAAAGTAAATGTTTTTTTTTTTTTTAAGAGACCCATTTTCGGGCAGACCATATACCCAAGTTGCAAAAGGGATATTATAACGCTTGGTATATGACTCCTTCGCATATTCAAAATCGAGAGGAGCCTCTATAGCGATACATAAGTCATTACCACATCAGGTTTTGGAAGAATGGAGAAATAGAGACGGTAGGGCAATATTTCTTAAGCTCCTAATATTTGGTAAGAAATATACATTTATTAATGTATATTTACCTAACCAGGGACAATTTAAAGTAGGAGCACAATTGATCACAGATCTTATGGAAAAAGCGGAAGGGATTACGATAATTGGGGGAGACTTTAATTTTATATTGGATAATGATAGGGATACTTCAGCAACATTAATAATGCAGAAGGCTAAGGATAAAGTCAAATTTAGGGAAGTAATGGCTAAGCATCATCTGGTCGATATATGGAGGGCGCTCCATCCCCTGGAAAGAGACTATACGTTCCACTCCAAGGTTCATGGTACTTATCACAGAATCGATTTCTTTCTGATGAATCAGCTGGGAGTAGCTGTGACTTCCTCCTCTGAAATTGGCAGTGCCATATGGTCAGATCATGCACCGATATTTCTAGTATTAGATATTTCCAGGGAGAGGAGCTCAAGAGGTACCTGGAAATTGAATGATAATTTGCTATTTGATGAGGTATGCGTTTCAGAAATAAAGAGGGCAATAATAAACTTTTCTAAAGATCATATAAGCGATACTACCTCCCTTTTGATCCAATGGGAAGCGTTGAAATGCGTAGTTCGGGGCCTATTCATAAAGCATGGGGCTAGACTAAAAAAGGCAAAAAGGAATAGAACGACCCACCTCCTGAAGGAGATATCTAAACTGGAAACTCAGCATAAGCAAAATCCTCTTGGAGAAGTATTATTAGAATTAACAGAAAAGACAACGGAACTGCAAAATCTACTTAATGAGCAGACATTACAAATTAGGGATAAAAATCGTACGTTATTTTACCAACATGGCAATAAACCGGGTAAATTACTGGCAAGAGCTTTACGTCAGCGAATTAACGCCTCATCCATTGTTAAAATCAAAGCAGATAATGATGAAATGATATATGATCCAAAAGGTATCTTGAAAGCATTCCATACTTTTTATAATAATCTATATAATTTACCAAACCAATTAGCAAATACAGATCCGATAAGATATCAAGAAAATATACAACAATATATTAAAGACACAGCATTACCATCACTAGCAACAACAGATATAGAACATTTAGAACAAGAATTTTCAGAGATAGAAATACAAAAAGTAATAGATTCATTAGTGATAGGGAAAAGCCCAGGCCCGGATGGTTTTACCCCACGGTTTTATAAAACATTTAAAGACGTCTTAATCCCTATTATTAAAAGAACGTTTAACTCTGTATCTACCTCTCAACCGTTTGTCCCGCATAGCCTACAGGCATATATCTCACTCATACCTAAACCGGAAAAGGATCCCTCTTTCTGTGGTAATTATAGGCCAATATCCTTGACTAATATTGATATTAGATTGTATTCAAAGATTATCGCTAACAGACTTACCCCAATAATACCGGCACATATACATCTAAACCAGGTGGGATTTATAAAGGGGCGAGAGGCGAGAGATAATACGCTTAAAACATTAACACTGGTGGAATATGCCCGGAGACGCTCCATCCCATCCTGCCTGTTGGCAGTGGACGCCGAAAAAGCATTTGACAGGGTGGGATGGAGCTTTCTCAGGGAGACATTAAAGCAGTGGGGGATTGGTCCCCTACTGCAGGATAAAATAATGGCCCTTTATCATAATCCAATGGCCAGAATACGGGCAAATGGGGAGTTATCGGATACAGTAAATATCACCAATGGAACTCGTCAAGGATGTCCATTGTCCCCAATTTTATTTGTATTAGTTATGGAACACCTCTTAATAGCGATTCGGAAGAATAATGACATTAAAGGCATCAAGGTAGGGCAGATTGACTATAAAATGTCAGTATATGCAGATGACTTGTTATTGTACATCACAAATCCGGTGGTGACAATACCAAATCTAATAGCAGAATTTAAAAGATTTGGAGATTTGAGTAATTTTGGTGAATTATAATAAATCTGAGGCCTTAAATATTTCTCTGTCTAACTCTTTGGTTGAGCTCCTAAAAAAAAACTTTTCATTTAAATGGCAGGAGGAGGAAATTAAATACCTCAGAATTTTTATCCCTAGAGAGATGAATAAGATACAGGAACTTAACTATCTTCCACTAATACGTAAAATAACAAAGACACTACAACTTTATGATAGAGGGACCTTTTCCTGGATGGGAAGGATAAACATTGTAAAAATGGATATACTGCCTAAAATCATTTATATACTCCAAACGATACCTATATATCCCTTAAGAACCGTAATGAATCAAATCCGTAAGGCTATAGGAAGTTTCATTTGGGCAAAAAAGAGCGCCAGAATAAATAGGAAAACATTATATAGACTAAAAAAGGATGGTGGACTGGCTCTCCCAGACATTTCGTTGTACCTCAGATCAATATTTATAACCAGGATTGTGGATTGGTTCCATAATATGGACAACAAACAATGGGTGAAACTGGAGGAAGAAGTCACAGACATAAAACTGAAATCATTACCTTGGATTAAGAGGGAATATAGACCCCGGGAAGGGGATATGCCCTTCTTGGTCGTATCAACCTTGAAAGTGTGGGACGATTTGATAAAAAGGGGGATAGGATCTACATTGAGAGGTCCAATGACCCCCCTCTTTAGCAACCCGGAATTCCCACTTGCTTTTAAAGCCAAGACCTTCCTAAAGTGGCAAAGGAGGGATGATACGAGGATAGTGGAAATAATGGAAGAAAATAAACTCCCCCCATTGGAGGCCCTTGGTACCGAATATAGAAAGAAATGGTTTCAGCATGGACAACTCCAGCAATACATTTCATCTTTGACGAAGGAGTCCATAATGAATAGACCATTGTTAGGGTTAGAAAAAATACTGTTACAGAAACATAGACCCACACATATCTTATCTGTTGTGTATAAATATTTAATTTCAGAAAACAAGGAGGAAGGGTTACAATACATAAAAAAATGGGAGGAGGAACTAGGGATGGTTATCCCTAGAGCTAAATGGGAAAAAGCAATTACAGTAACTCATAAATTATCAATCTCTACTAGGCATCAAGAAAGAAATTACAAAATACTAGCCAGGTGGTATAAATGCCCAGTTGATATGAACAAAATAAATTCAGATAATACAGACAGATGTTGGAGATGTGAAGTAGCAAAAGGCTCAATGTCGCATATCTGGTATTTTTGTCCAGAAATTCAATCATTTTGGGAAAAGGTATTTAAAATATACAGGGCTACAACCGGGGTAAAGATACAATCAGATATATATGTGGCGATATTGTCAATGATCCCTGGATCAATAAAAAATATAAAAAAGGGAACTTTGAAGTACTATATAACTGCGGCACGTACCGTCATAGCTAGAAATTGGAAAAATAAAAAAGCCCCCTCCATAAAAGAATGGGAATGTGAAATGGGAGTGATGCGATCCTTAGAGGAGAGGATGATATTAGAGGGAAGGAGATGAGTAGGTACAGGAAGAGCGTGGGAAGAGTCTAGAACCTCGCCGCGATAGGGGAACGAGAAAAAGGGGATAAAGATAGAGCAAATACTGTGATGAAGAGTTGGAGAAGGGGGGAGAGTTCTTCTGAATTGCAGAAATTTTTTTTTTTTTTTTTTTTGTTTGCTTTTCGGTTAGCTGAGTGGTGTTGTGTAAGAGGATTGGTTGAGGGTGTATGATGGGTATGGATGGGGGGTACTGGGATAGTATTGTGTGGTAGATATAGGGGCCGTGCAAAGATAGAGTAACGAATTATATCCAGAAATGTATACAGATGATGCTAGAATAGATCATTGGGATATATAAAATGATCTGAATATTAATTGTGAATGCCCCTGTACACCATGATTTTTTTTTTTCTGTGTAGATGTATGTATGTGTATATGTTTTATATAAAAATTTTGTAAAAATGTTTGATAAATAAAGATTGTAAAAAAAAAAAAAGCAGGGAGCCTTTAGCCAATCATGGCTCAGGGGGCTAAGTTCACACCCTACACTATATAAGGCTGCTCACACTGCAGCTGTATGTAGTGTGACATGGAGATTGAGCCTTGAGAGAACTTGAGCTAGATTAGGCAGGTTAGTTAGTGGCGTGCAGGCAGTTTAGTGCATATATATATATATATATATATATATATATATATATATATATATATATACATACACACACAGTGCAGTCAGTTTACAGTATATATTACATTGCAGGCAGTGCACAGTATATAATACATTGTAGTCAGTGTACAGTATATAATACAGTGCACAGTATATAAGTTGTACAGTATATAAGTGCAGGCAGTGTACAGTATATAATACAGTGCAGTCGGTGTACAGTATATAATACAGTGCAGGTGGTGTACAGCATATAATACAGTGCAGTCGGTGTACAGTATCTAATACAGTGCAAACGGTGTACAGTATGTAATACAGTGCCATCAGTGTACAGTATATAATACAGCGTGTACAGTATATAATACACTTCAGGCGGTGTACAGTATCTAATACGGTACAGTTGGTGTACAGTATCTAATACAGTGCAGGCAGTGTACAGTATATAATACAGTGCAGGCGGTGTACAGTATATAATACGGTGCAGTCGGTGTACAGTAACTAATATAGTGCAGGTGGTGTACAGCATATAATACAGTGCAGGCGGTGTACACAGTATATAATACAGTGTGTACAGTATATAATACACTTCAGGCAGTGTACAGTATATAATACGGTGCAGTCGGTGTACAGTATCTAATACAGTGCAGGCGGTGTACAGTATATAATACAGTGCAGGCAGTGTACACAGTATATAATACAGTATAGTGTGGTGTGAAAAAAAAATCACCATCATGTCCGGAAGACCACCAAGGAGAGGCAGACGCTCATAGGCCACTAAAAGAGGCCAAGCAGCCTCTGTGTCTACAATGAGAAGTTTTACTCGCGGACATGGTGCATCCTCTGCAGGTGGGGCACACTTGTCTTTTTTTTCTGCTGCTGGACGTGTTTTTGAGCCCCAACATGCAGAAGAGTTGGTGGAGTGGATAACTAAGCCATCCTCATCCTCCTCATCGTCTGCCACCCAGGCTCATACTAGTTTGCCTTCCAACGCGGCTGCCAAAGTGGCCAATTCCACCGGCTCCTTGTCCACAGTTACTCCTTCCGTAGCCCCACCATCATGCACGGAAGAGTCACCAGAATTATTTGACCATAGTGTCGGTTACATGCTGCTGGAGAATGCGCAGCAATTTGAAGGCTCCAATGTTGGTTCCCAGGTTGAGAAAGGAAGTAACATGAGCCTAGAGAGAAGGGGTGCCACAAAAGGACAAGAAACTAGCAGTCATGTTCCTCCAGCTGCAGCATACTACCAAATTTGCTCCAGTGATGAGGAGGGAGGGGATGATGAGGTCACAGACTGTACTTGAGTGCCTGAGAGAAGAGAGGAGAAATTGAGGAGGAGGAGCCACAACTCCAAAGAGGCAGGATGTCCTCCAGGGGCCAGCCTAAGGGCAGCCACCCTACTGCATCACACCACAGAGCTCCACAGGTGTAGGACGCTGCTGAATCCCCACTGACTTCCAAAAGTTCATTGGTGTGGGCCTTTTTTGACACATATGCAGTAGGCCGCACCGTTGCTATTTGCAATCTATGTCAGAAGCGGATCAAGCGTGGCCAGAACAGCACCCGCTTCACCACCACATACTTGATAAGACATATGATGACCTGCCATGCAGTCCATTGGCAACAGCACCTGAAAGACCCATATCATAAAAAAAGGCAGACTTCTCCTTGCTCCTCATCTGGGATCTCAACCCCTACTATACCTCTAGTCCTCTCAAAAACCTGCACTGAGAGGAGTGAAGGTATAGCAATAGGTACCACAAGTACTCGCAGCCAATCTGCTGGCAGTACAACACCAGTTGATTTCAGCAGGCAAATTTCGATACCCCAGTTGTTGAACCACAAAAAAAAATACTGTCCCAGCCATCCACATGCTCAGCGTCTAAATGCTAGCTTGGCCAAATTGCTAGCAATTTGGTTAACTGCTGCCTTTTCAGCTGGTAGACTCTACCCCCTTTCGTGAATTTGTGGAATGTGCTGTACCACAGTGGCAGGTTCCAAAAAGGCATTTCTTTTCACGTAAGGCCATTCCAGCTCTCTACCGCCATGTGTAGGGCAATGTTTTGGCCTCGTTGGACAGGGCAGTCAGCAGCAAGGTTCATATTACTGCTGACTCATGGTCCAGCAGGCATGGTCAGGGACGTTACCTTTCCTTCATGGTGCACTGGGTAACTCTGCTGGCAGCTGGGAAGGGTGCAGGACAGGGTTTAGTGTTGGAGCTGTTTCCACCACAACGCCTCCAAAAAGCTGGTGGTGATTCTGCCACATCTGTCTGCTCCACCCCCTCCTCTTTTTCCTCCTCTATGGCCTCTTCTGCAGAGATGTCCTCTGCTCTGTAAGCGTTCAAGTGGCTAGGCAAGCAGTCAGGCTAAAAGATGTCATGCGGTGCTTCAATTGGTCTGTCTAGGGGACAGGAGCCACACTGGGGCAGAGATTCTGTCAGCTCTGCAGGGGCAGGCTCAGAGGTGGTTGACGCCATGGCAGCTTGAGCTAGGAATGATTGTATGCAACAATGGCACCAACCCTTTGTACGCCCTCCAACAGGGACACTTGACACATGCTCCATGCTTGGTACACATCCTGAATTTGGTGGTGCAGCGTTTCTTGACCAGGTACCCAGCCTTACAAGATCTGCTGAGGGAGGCCAAAAAAGTCTGCGGTCATACAATGCCAGTGCTCAGCTGGCTGACATTCAGCGGGAATTAAACCTGCCCACCAACCGCCTCATTTGTGACATGCCCACCAGGTGGAACTCAACATTGGCAATACTGCAGGGCCATCAATGAGATCAATGAGTACCTGTGTGAGTATGGCACCAGGACAGGCTCAGGGGAGCTTGGCTTCTTTTCGCCATGCCAGTGGCTACTACATAAGGATGCATGCACTGTCCAATCACCATTTGAGGAGGCCACAAGGATGGTGAGCAGTGACAATGCATGCATCAGTGACACCGTCCCTCTAGTCTTCCTGCTGGAGCACACGCTTTGTGGAATCATGGACAAGGCACTTGAGGCAGAACAGCAAGAGGAAGAAGAGGACTTCCTTTCCTCCCAAGGCCCCCTTTATCCAGATAGCATTCCTGCGGGGCCGCCAAACACACAGGAAGGGGAGGAGGATTGTGTCAGCATGGATGTAGAGGATAACACGCAGCAGTCTTCAAGGGATGGTTTTCAGTCCCCAGAAACCCAAGGAGTTGTATGTGGCTGGGTGGAGGTAGTTCCTGACAATGTCATCCTTAGTGACCCAAAGGACTCAGAATCTAATCTTACGTTGCATGGGCTCCCTGATTCTGCAAAACCTGTGAAAGGACCCTGGGATTCGTGGTATCAAGGAGAGGGATCATTACTGGCCGGCAACCCTTCTTGATCCACGTTACAAGGGTAAAGTTGCAGAGCTTATCCTGCCTTCTCAGAGGGAGCAGAGGATAGAACATCTTCAGGACACTTTGAAGAAAAATTTGTGTAACGCCTTTCCAGACCCTGGGAGGTTAACATTTCCTGGTGCCGGACAACGTGTTTCTAAGTCTTCGTTCAGTCAGAGGAAGAGCGGGGGAGAAGGTGGTCGGCTGACCCATTCCTTCAAAAAAATTTTAGTCCTCAGCGGCCAGGGCTCATAGGTTCAAGCAACCATCGTCAGTGTCTGCATTATATGGTGCAGGAATATCTAGGGGCAAGAGCAGACTTGGAGAACTTTCCAACTGAGCATCCACTGGGTTACTGGGTCTTGAGGATGGACCACTGGCCAGAACTTGCTCAATATGCAATTGAGCTACTGGCCTGTCTTGCATCCAGCGTGCTTTCTGAACGCACATTCAGTGCTCCTAGAGGATTTGTAACGGATCAAAAAGTGCGCCTGTCGACAGACTCCGTTGATAGGCTTACATTTATATGAATGAATCAGTCCTGGATCAGCAGCTATCAAGCCCCTGATGCTGATGTAACTGATTGAATTTGCTAGGGATCTGGGATCCCTTGAAGACTGCCTGTGCTGCCTACCCTTTTCCTCCTGTATCTTGATGATGCCAGCTTCCAACAATATTTTTGGTTTAGGGCACCACCAACACCCAAGGCCCAATTTTTTTGCTCCTGTTTAACAGGGGCATGTAATTTCAATTTTTTAACAAATTTTTAACAGCAGGGCCCATTCCTGCACCAAACAAGAGTAACTGTGAGGGATTACAGTGTTCTGGCACCACTAACACCCAAGGCCCGATTTGTCTGCCCCTGTTTGGCTGGGGCATGTAATTTCAATTATTAAAAACGTTTTCAACAGCAGGGCCCATTCCTGCGCCCAACAAGAGTAACTATGAGGGGTTACAGTGTTCTGGCACCATCAACACCCAAGGCCCAATTTGTCAGAGCATATAGTGCAGTCCGTATTGTATATATATTGCAGTCCACAGTATATAGTGCGGTCCGTATAGTATATGTAATGCAGTTCAGAGTATATAGTTTAGTCTGTATAGTATATATAATGCAGTTCAGAGTATATAGTGCAGTCCATATAGCATATATACTGCAGTTCAGAGTATATAGTGCAGTCCGTATAGTATATATAATGCAGTTCATAGTATATAGTGCGGTCTGTATAGTATATATACTGCAGTTCAGAGTATATAGTGCGGTATGTATAGTATATATAATGCAGTTCAGAGTATATAGTGCAGTCTGTATAGTACAGTATCTCACAAAAGTGAGTACACCCCTCACATTTTTGTAAATATTTTATTATATACATATTTATTATATAAATATTTTATTATATTCAGATAGCATTCCTGCGGGGCCGCCAAACACACAGGAAGGGGATCTTTTCATGTGACAACACTGAAGAAATGACACTTTGCTACAATGTAAAGTAGTGAGTGTACAGCTTGTACAACAGTGTAAATTTGCTGTCCCCTCAAAATAACTCAACATACAGCCATTAATGTCTAAACCAGTGGCAACAAAAGTGAGTACACCCCTAAGTGAAAATGTCCAAATCGGGCCCAATTAGCCATTTTCCCTCTCCCCGGTGTCATGTGACTCGTTAGTGTTACAAGGTCTCAGGTGTGAATGGGGAGCAGGTATGTTAAATTTGGTTTTATCGCTCTCATTCTCTCATACTGGTCTCTGGAATTTCAACATGGCACCTCATTGTTGCTCTACATAAAGATGGCCTAGGCTATAAGAAGATTGCCAAGACCCAGAAACTGAGCTGCAGCACGGTGGCCAAGACCATACAGAGGTTTAACAGGACAGGTTCCACTCAGAACAGGCCTCGCCATGGTCAACCAAAGAAGTTGAGTAATTGTGCTCAGCGTCATATCCGGAGGTTGTCTTTGGGAAACAGACATATGAGTGCTGCCGGAATTGCTGCAGAGGTTGAAAGGGCGGGGGGTCAGCCTGTCAGTGCTCAGACCATACGCCACAGTTTGCTGAAGACAAGCAGACTAAGGACATGGATTACTGGAACCATGACCTGTGGTCTGATGAGTCCCAAGATAAACCTATTTGGTTCAGATGGTGTCACGCATGTGTGGTGGCAACCAGGTGATGAGTACAAAGACAAGTGTGTCTTGCCTACAGTCAAGCATGGTGGTGGGAGTGTCATGGTCTGGGGCTGCATGAGTGCTGCCAGCACTATGGAGCTACAGTTCATTGAGGGAACCATGAATGCCAACATGTACAGTGACATACTGAAGCAGAGCATGATCCGCTCCCTTCGGAGACTGGGCCACAGGGCAGTATTCCAACATGATAAGGACCCCAAACACACCCCCAAGACAACCACTGCCTTGCTAAAGAAGCAGCTGAGAGTAAAGGTGATGGACTGGCCAAGCATGCCAGACCTAAACCCTATTGAGCATCTGTGGGGCATACTCAAACGGACGGTGGAGGAGCGCAAGGTCTCTAGCATCCACCAGCTCTGTGATGTCGTCATGGAGAAGTGGAAGAGGACTCCAGTGGCAACCTCTAAAGCTCTGGTGAACTCCATGTCCAGGAGGCAGGGGCGTTGCTAGGTCTACAAAAGATCTGGGGCTAGAGCTTATAGCAGCGTAGTAAAGAAAGTCATACGCTTGGGCGGGCATACATATGTATATACAGTAATATACGTGTGGGTGTATATATATCCCCAGAGAGCCCC
This sequence comes from Lithobates clamitans, assembly GCA_037952925.1. Classification (NCBI taxonomy): domain Eukaryota; kingdom Metazoa; phylum Chordata; class Amphibia; order Anura; family Ranidae; genus Lithobates; species Lithobates clamitans. The sequence continues at coordinate 3,416,646 of JBBGZY010000318.1, forward strand.
CCGCTTACATCACCTTACATCAGGGTCCCCAGAGAGCCTCCTCCTTACATCAGAGTCCTCAGAGAGCCTCCCCCTTCCATCAGGGTACCCAGAGGACCCCCCCACTTACATCAGGGTTCCCAGAGAGGCCTCCTTACATTAGGGTCTCCAGAGAGCCTCCCCCTTAAATCTGGGTCCCCAGAGAGCCTCCCCCTTAAATCTGGGTCCCTAGAGAGCCTAGGCCTTAAAATCAGGGTCCCCAGAGAGCCTCTCCCTTACATCAGGGTCCCCAGGGAGCCCCCCTCACTTACATAAGGGTCTCCAGAGAGCCTCCCCTTCCCTTGGGGACCCCTGCAGAGACTCGGGGCTATTGGCCTCAGATTCGGGTCTATAGCCCCAAAAGCCACCCCCTAGCAACGCCCCTGCCAAGAGGGTTAAGGCAGTGCTGGAAAATAATTGTGGCCACACAAAATATTGACACTTTGGGCCCAATTTGGACATTTTCACTTAGGGGTGTACTCACTGTTGTTGTCAGCTGTTTAGACATGAATGGCTGTGTGTTGAGTTATTTTGAGGGGACAGCAAATTTACACTGTTATACAAGCTGTGCACTCACTACTTTACATTATAGTAAAGTGTCATTTCTTCAGTGTTGCCATATGAAAAGATATAATAAAGTATTTACAAAAATGTGCTGTACTCACCAAATGTACTCACTTTTGTGAAATACTGTATATATACTGCAGTTCAGAGTATATAGGGCAGTCAGTGTAGTATATATAATACAGTGCAGGGTATATAGTGCAGTGCAGAGTATATAATACAGTGCATTGAACTGGTTAAGGTGAACCCTATGACAGAATTAAGAAAAAAACAGCATGAATTCCCCCCCCCCCCAAAAAAAAATCTATACCAGACCCTAAGGGTCTGGTATAGATTTTAAGGTGAACTCCATGTCAATTTTTTTTTTTAAAACAGCGTGCCCCCCCCCCTCGAAATTCATACCAGGCCCTTCAGGTCTGGCATAGATTTTAGGGGAACGCCACGACAAAATTTAACAAAAATGGCGTGGGGTCCCCACAAAATCCATACCAGACCCTTATCCGAGCAAGCAGCCTGGCAGGCCAGGAAAGGGGGGGGGCGAGTGAGTCCCCCCCCAAAGCACCTTGTCGCCATGTTGATGGGGACAAGCGCCTCTTCCCCACAACCCTAGCTCGGTGGTTGTGGGGTCTGCGGGTGGGGGGCTTATCGAATATGAAAGCCCCCTTTAACAAGGGGGCCCCCAGATCCCAGCCCCCCTATGTGCATAGGTATGGGGTACATTGTACCCCTACCCATTCACCAAAAAAGTGTCAAAAAGTCAAGACCTCCTACTCTCAAGCTCTCTCATCTTCTCCTCTCATGCTCGTCTCCAGGATTTCTCCAGAGCCTCTCCCATCCTCTGGAACTCGCTACCTCCACCTGTCCGGCTATCCCCTACTCTTGTTACCCTCAGGCGATCCCTGAAAACTCTTCAGGAAAGCCTATAACATCTCTAACAAATTTTTTACCACCTCCCTCAGCTCATTCCCCACAGTTACAACCTTTTGTACCACCTGCCCCACCCTATTAGATTGTAAGCTCTTGTGAGCAGGGCCTTCTTAATCCTCTTGTATCTTTTTGTATTATAACTGTATTGTCTCCCTTTTATATTGTAAAGCCCTGCGTAAACTGTTGGCGCTATATAAATCCTGTATAATAATAAGATAATAATAATAAAAAGTAAAAACCACAATAGACAGTTTTTTTGAAAACTGACAATTTTTATTGATTTAAAAAAAAATTTCAACATAAAATATAAGAGGACACGCACTATTGTAGAAAGAATATATCTGGCAGGTAGTCAACATACATTTTGGCCAGTGGAAAAATTCGGTAAAGACATGCAAAGCATACATCCAGTGACAATATGTGGAACTATCAGATTAGTTAAGTAGGATTCAGAATTTTTGTAGTACAACAGAGTCTAACCTGCAGGAGTGCGTGTGAACTTATGGAGGAGAAGAAGAGTATAGTGAGAAGGATAGCAAGAGTCAGAGAAGGGGGGGGGGGGAAACGGGATAGAGAGTAGTGAGGGAGAGAGAATAAGAGAGGACAACCACCCACCCTAGAAGCTCCGCACCACCTGGGGGGGGGGGCACCAGCCATGAGTGCAAGCGACCTCTGCGAGGTCAAGGTTCACAGGATATCAGGTTATAGGGGTCTCCAACATAACCCACGGCTCCCACACTCGATTGTGTATATCGAGATTATCATTTAGAGAGGCTGTCAGATACTCCATTCTTTTAACGTCTCTGATCCTGGAGTGCAGTTCAAACAGTGAGGGGGGTTCCCTCTTTTTTCATTTCAGGGCCACCTCGCTGCTGTTAGCACTTGGGTTAAAAGCTTTTTAGACAATTTAGAGAAAGAGTGGGATGGGAGGCCCAGGAGGAACGTTTTCGGGTTGAGGAGCACCCTGGTACCAAAGATGGATTGGGCCACGTATTCAGGGGTATATCCTGAATATAGGCAGGCATATAGGCATGTCGCGGTCCGGTTGGTGAAAGATTCGTGATCAGGAGCTGATAGGTGCGCAAAATCATACCTTTTGGGGACGAGCCCTCTAGACATATTTTTTCAAATTCGGATAGGGGGGAGAATTGAAGGTTCGTTACCAAAGATTGCGCATAATGGCGTATTTGTAAGTAGCTAAAAAAGGCCTATCTGGGCAAATCAAAGGCATCTTGCAGATCCTGAAAGGATCGCTAGGTTCTGGTTCTGGTGTCCACCAATTGACTGTAGCGAAATAGGGCCTTATCCATCCAAAAGTGAGACATCCGGGAGGCAGTGCTGTGTCTTGGCCTAGGCCAACAAGGCCTAGGGCGGCACTTTGTGCGGGGCGGAAAAAAAGCCGCCCCCCCCACACAAAAAAAGCTCCCCAAGTCCCGGCTTCTGAGGCCACCTCCCGCACAAATACAGCCCCCGGCAGCTTGCTAACATTATGGGCAGGGATCTTATAGGTGTCCGCGAGCCGTGCTTGCAGTGTTCGCGGCCGCCGCAGACTTTTTTTTTTATTTGATGATGACTGTTGACTATATTTATTTGATAAACAGTCCACATTCAGTCAAAGTTCATGTACTGCAAAGTGCTCCATGCATGCTGAAATCAATGCAAACTTTGCAGTACAGGAACTTTTACTGAATATGGACTGTTTAATGAGTTTGCATTGATTTCAGCATGTGCAAAGTGCTCCATGCTATAATCAAAACATAAATCATATACACTAATAAGCTGTTATATTATGAAACTGATGAGTCTGCACTGATTGCCACTGATGAGGCGGCACTGGTGGCCACTCTTGAGGCTGCACTGGTGGCCACTAATGATGCTGCACTGTTGGGCACAGATGAGATGGCACTGGTAAGCTGCACTGATGGGGCGGGTCTTAATCAGGAAGGGGTGTGGCCTTGACAGGAAAGGATGGGCCGTATTTAAATTAGGGGGTGCATGAGTTTAGTCAGGCCTAGGGCAGCACAAAACCTAAATACACCACTGCCGGGAGGTCAAGATATCCAGGATATTGGGTGTAAATAGAAATGAGGTGACCAGGTAGGAAGTGGTGGTAAGCGGGTACGTCTATTTTGCGCGCCGCCATAACGTTCGCAAGAGTGCCATTGGTCCTAAGAGCTTTAACCCACTGGGCGGTACATCCGAACTCCACAACATGGAATTCGGGTGAACGGGGGCCGACCATAGCTTCTCAATTTGTGTCCATCGATTATGGGCACGGAGGGTGCACCAAAAGGCTACAGTTGGTCAGCTAGATAATACTTGGCTATGTTGGGGAAAGCAAGGCTGCCTTGATCGTGGGGAGCGTACAAGACCGATCTAGCGATCCAATGCCTCTTATAGTTCCAGAAGAAATTTATCAGATCGACCTGGAGTTTCTTAAAGTGCGAGGTTGGGATGGGGATGGGCAGTATCTCAAAGAGGTATAAAAGTTTAGGTAAAATTGTCATCTTTATGGTCGCAAGGCGGCCGAAAAGAGATAGCTTTAGAGATTTCCACTTGACCAAGGAGGCCCTAATGGAGGTGTATAGCTGGGGGAAGTTGGCTCTGTAGAGAGTGTCGTATGTGGGTGTGAGGTGGACCCCAAGGTATTTCAAGGAAGAAGTCTTCCACGCATAATTAAATGCTTGTGAGAGTGCTGATAGTGTCTGGTGGGGTATATATAGGGGGGGGAGGGCTTCCGTCTTTGAATTATTGATTTTGTATCCTGAGAGGGCGCTGTATCAATCTAGCTCTACATATAGATTCGGGAGAGAAACATGGGGTTGTGTAATGGTAAGCAGAACATCGTCCACAAATAAGGATATCTTAAAGTCTCTGATATGGACAGAGATGCCGTGAACGTTTGGGTTCTTTCTGATATGGGCTGCTAGGGGCTCGATACATAGGGCATAGTGTAGAGGGGACAGTGGGCAGCCTTGTCGGGTCCCGTTAGAAATCCGGAAAGTGGAGGAAGAGGCAAACTGGGTTCGAACTAGAGCCGAGGGGGATGAGTATAGGTGACTAATGGCTTGAAGGAAAGGGCCCTTAATACCAACCTGGTGGAGTGTTGCAAACAGGAAAGGCCAGCTCAGCCTATCGAAGGCCTTCTCCGCATCTAAACTGAGAAGCAGTGCCTCCGTTCTATTCCTGTTCGCAACCTCCACGAGGTCAATGACTCTCTGAGTGTTATCCCCTGCCTGGCGAAGGGGAATAAATCGCACTTGATCCTTGTGGATTAGTGAAGGCTTAAGTTGTTTAACCTATTTGCCAATAGCTTTGTGAAAGTTTTTGGGTCTGTATTAGGAGTGTGATAGGCCTATAATTACAACATTGTATGGTCCTTTGCCGGTTTGGGGATCAACGTGAGGAAGGAGGTCTGCATGTCTCTCGGGATAGTGTGTCAGACAAGAATGAGTTGAACAGGGGTGTGATGTGGGGGAGAAGAAGTGGTAGAAAAGTTTCATAGTAGAAGTATGGAATACCATCGGGCCCGGGAGCCTTGTTATTTGGTAGAGATTTAATCATGTCGGTTACTTCCTCTTCAGAGATAGAGGGGTTGAGGCTAGTTAGGGTGGAGGAGGAGGGAATAGGAAGATCACTGTCCGCTAGGTAGGAATGGATGGTGAAGTAGAATAGTAAAGTATCGAACCAGGCAGAACTTCAGCAATGCAGGTTTATTAACAGCTGATAACATACAGGTTTATGTTCAAAATATTACAATATACAGGTCTAATTTATACAGTTTCTTACAATGCATGCATATTAGATATAAATATTCTTATCCTCTAACCAAATTGAAAAGATTGTGAAGTGTTCTCACCTTGAACCAGAATGGGTCTTTACTGCCAATTCTTGGGAACCTCTCACCTGATAGGGACCAGCCTGATCTGCCGATGGTCTGGTCCCCTCACAGAGTTCTGGGTTCCAGCTCGACCAAGTTCTTGAGGGAAATTCACCTGAGACCACATTCTGGAACAAGTTAAGAAGTCTTCTCTGACTCGTACGAGGAGACAAGTTGTGGACAGATACTTGCCCATTGGTTCTGACCTCTATGACCCGTGCAATAGGGCAGCATACATAGAGTTCAGCCTTATGAGCTCCTATCTGACTTGTCCGAGGGGACAAGTTAGGACAGATACTTGCCCATTGGTTCTGACCTCTATGACCCGTGCAATAGGGCAGCATACATAGAGTTCAGCCTTATGAGCTCCTATCTGACTTGTCTGTCTAACAATTGCAGAGCTTGCATTTATATACACTTTTACAAGTCTTATCTCAACTTATCTCTTACATATGATTGGTCGCTAAGATCTACATCAAAGTAACCAACCATAAATCTGACACCTGTTCTACAACCAGATAAACTTAATTATTCCCAAAATTCCTATATGTTCATTAAAGTGATTTATAACTGGTTTTGTCCAATTAAAAACACCTGTATAGAGACAGTCTGGCACCCAGCTGTGTTATCAGACTCTCCTTATCTTGATACTAGCTTCAAGGATTTGCAGATTTATAACTTTGAGACAATTAACTTTCAATAACCCCACCAGATGTTTTATATGTTTCACTATATGCATGTATTTTAACAGTTTTAATGAGGGCACAAGCAGACCTTTGTTTGACCCTGTCAAACTTAATTAATGTTCTGTACATAACTTTCCTGTATTCCACCTAATTATTTTAACCACCTGTTTTCTTATCTGTCTGAGAAAATTCTTCATAACTTGAATCTATTCTAATGAACTTTCATCCAGTAGACTTAATACATTTTCGAGAACACCTGTTTACAAGTACTTGTCATAAAGCAGAGGTCATTTAAAGTTCAACACTTAAAAATGAAGACTTTCTAAATCTGGAAAACACAGTATACATTATTAAAGATTAACAATTGTTGCTTTACTTATTGAATAATAATATTGATAAAACCACTACTATATAATAATATAAATAATAATAATAATAATTATCAATAAATATATGCAAATCAATATATACAATATGAAATACATTGGCTAATATGAGATTCCACAACATTTCCCCCCTGTTGAGGCTTCACACAAGCCTCACAGCAATTACAATACAGATCACCCACCATGCTCCTCAGAGACCCCATGCACCCAACACTGATCACATAAATTGTCCAAAAAAATAAAAATAAATCAGTCCAAAAAATAAAAAATAAATAAATCAGTCCAATCAAAAACACACTGCATCTTCTTCTGTAGCTGCAATAAATAAATAAATCAGTCCAATCAAAAACACTGCATCTTCTTCTGTAGCTGCAAAGTCCTTCTCCATATGTGGCACGGAAAACATAGTTGTCAGTCTCAGTGGCATTGTGATCATTCTTGCCACAAACTACTTGCAACAGGCAACAGTTACTCAGCAACATCACATCAAGGATAACAGGGAAGAGGAACAATCCGTTCAGTTAGTGAATGAAAGCCAAGTATGTGGTCCCAAGGAGCATTCAGCAGACTCAGTCCCATAAGGCTCTGCCTTTTCCTGCATAGGTCTTTTCAGCTTAGCCAAGTGCTTGATGTGTCTGGAGAGATCTCCTTCATCATCATTTGCTGGTCCATTATCATAGCACAAGCTGCTTTGGATGCTGTAAGTCACAAGTTCAATGCATACCTGTTCTGCAAGGATACAAGTCTCAGATTTTCCAGTTCCTCCTTTTATGCATGAAATCCTTCCTTTGTAGCAATTAACATTTGTAACAAGTTGCATCATGTCTTCTGCGATCACCCGATATTTGTCTGGATATAAAATACACTTCAAAAATATAGTTATAAAAAATAAAAATAAAAATAAAGTCAGTGTCAGGATACAATAGGACTCTGGCAAGCATTTCAGGGCAACCTACAAAGCAATGGCTCCTACACTCTCATCTTATCTAATAACTTAATTTAGTGGCTTCCTTTTACTTCTACAACATCCGCTAAAATAATATACATGTATCTATATAGTTTTATCACAATACAATACTCTTACAATATTAATAATATTTATTATTATAAATCCTTTGAAGTACATGTTTTCACTACAAAGTATTTTATATAGACTATTCTTTTTACATTTCCCAACCTATACTATTTCCCATACAATAATTGTAAAATTTTTATCATTTCTTAACCTTGACTCCAACTATCAGTCACTATTACCCTGGTCATGTCATACTGTCAATATAGTCAGTCCAGAAATTTCATTAGTTTTAATTTTGTAGTCTTCCCACAAAGTTTGCTAAACCCAAAACCATTTCACTTTTTGTCCATTTCTGCACATACTATACTGCAGAATATTATACAATAACAGTCAGCATGGGTCTCTTCTGTCAGTCACTGCTATACTGTCTAAGTCAGTAGCCTACCTCTCTTATGTCTTAAAACATGAATTATAAAACAATATCAAGACAAATATCATAACATATTCTATAAAGCATTAATAGCATACAGTCTTTAGCGATAATGTCATACTCATTACATTACACCTCTCCACTTTTTTTTTTTTTTTAAGCAAAAAATGATAAAACTATTTGTTTATAATGATTGAACATTTACTCAAAGTGGAACTCTACTCACAAAATGTGATAAAATAAGGTTCATTTAGCAAGAAAAATACATTCCACATTAATTATTATGCTACCATTTTACTGAAACCCAGAACCTTTGAGCAGCAGTAGAATTTCAGGCTGCCAGCAGACTGGCCTCTAGATTTTAATCAGTGCAAAAATAGAGCACAACTGAGCCTGTGTAGAGCAGAGTAGAACAGTGGATTTTAAACAGTATAGGCACTTGTGTTTTTTTACTGTGTGTCATAGCTACACCTGCAAAAGGGGTCAGCCTCAAGTGATCCAGCAGGAATTAAGTTTCTGACCAAAGTTCCACTTTAAGGTGTTCACAATAATAATACTTATAACATATATAACAAACAAAACAACAGCAAGTCTCTACATACAAAGTATCACATATAATTAATTAGCATTGTCCATTACTGAAATATTTCCAATGTCTTTGTCTGCAACAGTCTCTTGTATGTATTCCACTTGCACTTATGTGAATAACACTCTTGGTAATCTCAGTCAGACTTTGACTACTATAGAAATGGAAAATGTCACTGTCACAAATGTGGATTTAAACTGACACTTGAATTGTGAATTCTTCCACTTCCTTCTATGATCTTTAATGTACTTGCAGTCATCAAGGGTTACTGACATACATTCCTTTAGTGGCTTTGATTGGAACACGAGATCACATCTAAAACAAGGATCTGTTTAGAAACAAAACTACACCAATTTGGTTAATTATTTTAAACACATGAACATTTTATCTCCCACTGTACAGCATGAAGTCTAAACAACTATGATCTGCCTCTAGAACTCCTAAATTTAGTGACAAATATATCCAAAGTTTCATATGGCCCAGCAAATTGTATTTAATTTGGTCTACAACAGCCCATACAACCTATCCACCAATGACTATGAGTGTGGACACAAGGTTCTATCGTCTATGCCAAGCATAGAGCAAAATGGAACTGATTTTTCATAAAAATGGGTACAATTATCTGATATCAGTGCTGTATACACTCCAAGCCTGGGAAAAATTTCCCACATCAGACACTTAGCTGTTGTCTCATACATTTGCATGACCATATGAAAAACTGTGATTTACGTTAAAAGGAGCATACGTTTATTAAAGTATATCTATATCTACAGCTTTGTTCTTTCATTGCAATAAAGTCTATATACAGGCACACAAAATAGACTTTGAAGAACTACATTTTGTGAAACTACATTGTGATTGATTATAAGTATAAGGAAATCAAAATAAAATTACATTGTGATTGTTCATAATTAAAAAGAAATCAAAATAAAATTACATGGTCACTTGCACAGTCTGTTAAATCTAAAGAGGTTAAGAAAATGTGCATTACTATGTCCCTTCCTTAAGAATAATTATATACAAATGTTATTGTTAATTAGATCATATTAATGCAGAGTGACCCTAATCAAAAAACTGACTTTGCCACCTGTAGTAGCATAACTAGGAACTTGAATAATAAAAAAATCAAAAGGAGTGAAATTTTACAAAGTATAACTTTACATATGAAAACATGCTGGCTGCTCCTGGAATAAAGAAACAAATTATTTATTTAGGCAAACTAATAATCAACCTGATAATTACTAAATATTGTAATCAGGTAGGACAAAATAAGTTCTAGCCAATACCAATAAGGGACCTTGCTCACCAGAGCTTACAAGCTAAGATTAAAAATTAAGACTCTAATTATCTAATTCACCCCCCTGTATGTGCTACATATAGCACATATAATAAGATGGTAGCACTGTTGTTACCATGCATCACTCTTCACTATTCTTTTTAGAAAATAAGAAACAAAAATAAATTTGGAGTTCCCTTGTACCAAATAAATCCCATTACTATTTTTGTAATTACTACTAAGTAGGCAAATATATAAAGATGACAGTATACATAATACTGTACAATAAGATAGGGACATGACAAAATAAACAACAAAAGCTACAAGGGAGAATAAGCACCATACTTACAAGAGTGATACACTAAAAATAAAATTCACCTTGCACTACTGCAGTCCATAATATAAAAGACAGAATACCTATTATAACCTACAGTTTATATTCTAAAAAAAATCAACAAATGTTTAAGAATAAGAACGTATTCTGAGATTTTATTTATTTTCTGTTCAGCTCATCCAGTTTCTGTCTAAAGGCACCTATACGTGCCCCTTTCATCTTGGTACAGAGCACTGAGATGAGCTGTCACAAAAAGTGATTCAATGCTTTTGCACATAAGCTCCTAAACACATACTGAAAAAAAAAAAAAATACAGTATTTCGTCTAACATGTAAAACCTACAACTGTAAAATCTGTTAAGCATGACATAAATTACATTAGCGGCATTGAATTTATCTACAGATTTTTTTTTTTTTTTTTTTTTTTTTTTTTTTTCAGAAGCAGTATGCTGGATACAAAAAAAAATATGGGTGAACTTTGTGTCGTAAATTACTTAAAACAAACAACTTTCTTTTTTCTACAGTTTAAATAACTTCTAACTCCCTCAGCTCATTCATGGCGCTATCTAGCTGAGGTACATATTTAAAGAATATAAAAAAAATAATGAATCGTGCCTTCAACACACACACTCACTCACTGCCAATACCATGTAGAACTTTGATGCTAAAGTCAATCAGTCACCATAGATGTATCAATCCCTAGCCTCTCCACGAAAGACACATACAATCATTCACTTAGGGATTCATTTCACACCTCATACAAAAAAAATCACACACACACACACACATTTAACTCATATAAATATAAATCCTCCTAACAAATACTAATAACAAGTGTCACAAAATCAAAGATATGACACAGAAAGTTCTAATTGTATTTGTATGGAAGATACATACCATTTCCCTATTCATCATACACTATGCAGAATTCAGCATCAGTTACATACTTCTTACAATTCACTCATAGAACTAACACACAGGGTCCTTTCACACCAACGTTTTTACAACCACTACAGAATTATTCTAACCTAATATGGGAGATGATCAGTCTCCCTCACACATACAATATTCCCTAACAGTCTACAAAGATTACAAAGAAATTAACTTACATTTGTGAACATTCATTAACAAAATGTCATTATCTTCTGTTTTCTATATAGCAATACAGTCACTCCACCTAGCAAAGTATGCATACACATGAACACAAATTCCTGACTATATATAAATATACAAATATTCACAGAATTATTAAAACTGACAGGTTAGTTAGTAATTACTTATGGACAGCAGTGCTCAGAGTAAAGCCAATAGGCACCGTACGCGCATACGTCTCCTTACCAAAATGCTTGTCTCAAGACACGAAAAACCGCCAAGCCCTGCTTGCCACGGCGATCAGGAATGTCTCAACCTGATCTTAACTCAGTTAGTACACAGACCGTTATAACAGATACATATAAACACATACACTTATAGCACAAAGACAATACATACCTTTTAACTTTGTTAACAAATGGAGCTCCAAAACCTTTACCTTATTTACCTGTCAGGACTTGCCTCTCCTGACATTTCTAAACTCATGAGTATTATTTTACACCACAATTATTATGTTCAATAATATACAAAACAAAGGTACCTTTTTCTACTAGTAGCTACATATCAGTACTGTTTTTGTTTTTAACTTAGGCTTTCCAGGGGTCTGATAACCCCAAAGCCTCCTCCAGATTGATTGCCAATCCAGGATACCAACATGCATGTAAATTTAGGCAACTCAAGAACCTCTTCCAAATTGGACTTACCAGTCTAGGATACCAATTCTTCCAGAACTCTTGTAGGGCTAGCATACCAATCGAAAGTAAACCTCTTCTAGACCGATTTACTCGGTCTAGGATACCAACATGCATGTTAAAGGTAGGTTCTCCAGGGGTCAAAACATTTACCCCAAAACCTCGTCCAGACCTTTTGTAGGTCTAGGATACCAATCAAAATATACCTCTTCTAGACTGATTTACTCAGTCTAGGATACCAACATGCATGTTAAAGGTAGGTTCTCCAGGGGTCAAAACATTTACCCCAAAACCTCGTCCAGACCTCTTGTAGGTCTAGGATACCAATCAAAATATACCTCTTCTAGACTGATTTATTCAGTCTAGGATACCAACATGCATGTTAAAGGTAGGTTCACACAGAGAGTAGCTAGCCTTCTACAGGGGTACCCCTCTGGAAAAATTTTTCCATTTTTTTTTTGTTTTTTTTTTGTTTTGTTACCCAGGGTATTTCATCCTGTACAATACATTTTAAGGCATTCACAGTTGAGAAAACTCAACCTACCATCACAAAGATCTGCCTGGTGGACAGCGATACCCCAACAACAACCACCTGCCCCTCCTAGCGCTAGCAAAACACGGCACAACACAATGCAGAACTAATAATAGGTGTCTGCTAACCTGATATAAATTGCGCAAAATTGTGTTGAGCTCAGTGCCTCACCAGCATGGAGTTAGGCAAGATCGGAGTTGAGGTTATGCTGTCCCCGTACGGGCCACCAAATGAAGTAGAATAGTAAAGTATCGAACCAGGCAGAACTTCAGCAATGCAGGTTTATTAACAGCTGATAACATACAGGTTTATGTTCAAAATATTACAATATACAGGTCTAATTTATACAGTTTCTTACAATGCATGCATATTAGATATAAATATTCTTATCCTCTAACCAAATTGAAAAGATTGTGAAGTGTTCTCACCTTGAACCAGAATGGGTCTTTACTGCCAATTCTTGGGAACCTCTCACCTGATAGGGACCAGCCTGATCTGCCGATGGTCTGGTCCCCTCACAGAGTTCTGGGTTCCAGCTCGACCAAGTTCTTGAGGGAAATTCACCTGAGACCACATTCTGGAACAAGTTAAGAAGTCTTCTCTGACTCGTACGAGGAGACAAGTTGTGGACAGATACTTGCCCATTGGTTCTGACCTCTATGACCCGTGCAATAGGGCAGCATACATAGAGTTCAGCCTTATGAGCTCCTATCTGACTTGTCCGAGGGGACAAGTTAGGACAGATACTTGCCCATTGGTTCTGACCTCTATGACCCGTGCAATAGGGCAGCATACATAGAGTTCAGCCTTATGAGCTCCTATCTGACTTGTCTGTCTAACAATTGCAGAGCTTGCATTTATATACACTTTTACAAGTCTTATCTCAACTTATCTCTTACATATGATTGGTCGCTAAGATCTACATCAAAGTAACCAACCATAAATCTGACACCTGTTCTACAACCAGATAAACTTAATTATTCCCAAAATTCCTATATGTTCATTAAAGTGATTTATAACTGGTTTTGTCCAATTAAAAACACCTGTATAGAGACAGTCTGGCACCCAGCTGTGTTATCAGACTCTCCTTATCTTGATACTAGCTTCAAGGATTTGCAGATTTATAACTTTGAGACAATTAACTTTCAATAACCCCACCAGATGTTTTATATGTTTCACTATATGCATGTATTTTAACAGTTTTAATGAGGGCACAAGCAGACCTTTGTTTGACCCTGTCAAACTTAATTAATGTTCTGTACATAACTTTCCTGTATTCCACCTAATTATTTTAACCACCTGTTTTCTTATCTGTCTGAGAAAATTCTTCATAACTTGAATCTATTCTAATGAACTTTCATCCAGTAGACTTAATACATTTTCGAGAACACCTGTTTACAAGTACTTGTCATAAAGCAGAGGTCATTTAAAGTTCAACACTTAAAAATGAAGACTTTCTAAATCTGGAAAACACAGTATACATTATTAAAGATTAACAATTGTTGCTTTACTTATTGAATAATAATATTGATAAAACCACTACTATATAATAATATAAATAATAATAATAATAATTATCAATAAATATATGCAAATCAATATATACAATATGAAATACATTGGCTAATATGAGATTCCACAACAATGGCCTGAGATAAGTCAGGAGATGGAGGGTTGTGTGGTACACTCGGGTCGTTATACAAAGTCGAATAGTAGTCGTGAAAGAGTTGGGCAATTTTAGAAGGGTGGGATTGAAGAGTGCTGTTTGCATTTTTAAGAGGGGTGGATGATGAAGCTGCTGCTCGTTCATGAAGTTGTCTTGCTAGAAGCGTATGTGGCTTATTAGCCTTGTCATAATAGGTCTGAGGTAGCCTGAGCAGTGCTTTCTCTGTCTTACCCAGGTCGATATCCCTCAGTCCTGCCCTGGTACTTATAAGTTCCCTAAGGATGGTTAGGGGCGGAGAGGAAAGCAGTCGTGATTCAATGTGTGAGTTTGTCTAATAACAGTCGGCGGGCTGCATTGGCGTTACGTTTTAGGGCAGTGGAGAGTGATATGCACTGGCCTCTGAAGACCGCTTTATGACCTTCCCACAGGAAAGCGGAAGAAATCTCAGGGAAACTGTTTTCTGCAAAGTACAGCTTCAGGGTTTGTTCCAATTCCATTCTGGAAGGGTCATGCTTGAGCAAAAACTCATTCAGGCGCCAGTGGCAGGCTCTAAAGGATCCCGGGGAGAGTGCTAGGGAGAGTTTAATTGGGGCATGGTCAGACCATGAAATGGCTTGGATATCCGAGCCTGTACAGACTCTCAGGGTTGGGACATTGACAAAAAAGTAGTCTAAACACGAGTGGGACTTGTGGGGATGGGAGTAGAAGGTGAATTGTTTAGCTGATGGATAGGTGGTGCGCCAAGTGTCGAATAGGGCGTACCTCCTGGTTAGTTGGTGAAAGAGGGTGGATTTGCTATCTGCTGCCAAGGAGATTTTCCCAGGCCCTATGGAGTGTTTGTCTAGGCATGGGGAGTAGGTCAGGTTAAAGTCTCCTCCAAATAGTCGTTTATACACTTTGGACAGAAAGGAGTTTTGATTGGTGTTCGGGGCGTAAATGTTACATAAATTAGGGTTAGTTCCCTTCCAGGAACCTCATAGGATGAGATAGAGCCCGAGTGGATCAGAGTATAGGGATTGTAACTGAAAGGGTAAACCCTGTCTAAAAAGGATTGCTACTCCCGAACGTTTATGTGGGTTAGAGGCCAGGTGTCAGGAAAAGCCCTCTTGCAGTTTTAAACGAATGCCTGTGCATAGAAGCGCCATCCGGCGCTCGCGGGCGCGCAATAGCGCCAATGGCGCTAATAGTGCTAACAAACGTACGCACATGCGCAATAGTACCAATATCTCTATTGGTGTTAACAAACGTACGCGCATGCGCAATAGCGCCAATAGCGCTAACGTGCGTACGCGCATGCGCATAAGCGCCACTTGGCGCCAAAGATAGGCTATTTAAAGAAGACTGTTTCAATGCTGCCTTGCTGTCCGGTCTACAGCGTTTCCTGAGACCCCTGCTACCTTGTTACCAGTTTTCTTGTATCCAGTATTTACTTGGCTTGTTCCTGACTTACCTGCTTGCTGCCCGCCCCGATCTTGGCTTGGACTCTGACTATTCTCTTGGTTTGCCCTTCTGTACCTGATCTGCCCGCCAGTACCTTGACCCGGCTTGTCTGCACCTCCCTGCTGTCTGCAACCTGCTACAGGACTACAGTGCACCTCCCTGCTGTCTGCAACCTGCTACGGGACTACAGTGCACCTCCCTGCTGTCTGCAACCTGCTACGGGACTACAGTGCACCTCCCTGCTGTCTGCAACCTGCTACGGGACTACAGTGCACCTCCCTGCTGTCTGCAACCTGCTACGGGACTACAGTGCACCTCCCTGCTGACTACAGGATCCTGCCTTCTGCTCCAGTGTTCCAGTCAGGCACTTGTGCCCCTCTGTACTTTCGAGTCCCTGTTCACACCTTCAGGGGTTCTTAAGTCAGAGGTATACGAGAGGCCGTTCTCTGCATTCCGGGCTCCACCTACCAGGTACGTGACACCAGGTATATTTGAGGGAAGTGTTTAAGAGCGAATGTCATGGTGCCAGTTTTAGTGAGGTGTGTTTCCTGGATAAAAATGATGTCCACTGCAGACTGCTTGAACTCTCGTAGGGCTAAGCTTCGCTTGACATTGTAGTTAAGGCTCTTCACATTTAGTGACAGTATGTGAATCATGGTGGATAGAGTGAGAGGAGGAGCAATAGCTTAACCAGCGGGCTTGGTGGTGTCCAGGCGTTCAGGGGGCCTGCAGGCTGGTTCCCCGGGGTGGTTTCGGATCGGAGATTCAAGATCCTGTCGCTGGGGTCCGAGCTCCATGGGGGGGGTGTCCAGTAGGTTGGGAAGTAGAAGAGAGAGAGAAGGAAAGAGCCCAGAATAGGAAAAGAGGAGAAGGCATAAAAGAAACATAACATTTAGTACAAAATCAAATCCGGTTAACAATTCACAGTATAACCCACCTAAAAAAGGTGGCGGTTTGGGAATCTCCGAAAGGCTCCTCCTGACAGGGGTGGCAAAAAAAACCCCATCAGAAAAAATGGAACCAGGAACCATTCGGAGAGCCCCTGTAGACCCAGGGAAGGAGTGACCCTCTCCCAGGCCTGCCTGCAATTGCAGTTAGAAATGAACCTGCTTTTATCAAGTGGTATCAACTGTAACTATAACTATAACCCAAGAACAACTGATTGAACTATTTGCTCGGGGAAACAAAAAAGAAAGGGGAGGGGTGAAGTCCAGCAGCCTCAAAACTTGGGGCAGATGAGTCCCCGTGTCCGATACTCCAAAAGAGAGTACCTGGGGGGGGGGAGATCATGCCAGGTATGGTCTAACATCCCAGTGAGCAATGGGAAGGGGTAGAAGGGAAAGGGGTGGGAAATGGGGCGAGGGGGGACAGGGGAGAGTGGAGGGGGGGAAGGGAGGTGGGGGGGTTCACCTGTAGTCACGAGAGCCCCATTGGGTGCCTGTAATCATACTAGTATATGAAGTGTGTCCATAAGTATGCACTCTTATTAGGTAAACCCAAGCATTTGGATGAAAAAAATAGCAAGTCCCATCTAGGAGCATTGTGGGGAGGGTAGGGCTGTAGGAGCCAGTCAGCAAGTCACCAATATGGAAAAGACCTCTGGAGGAGCGGGGATTCACCCCTGCTGAGGCGGCGAAAGGGGGCCAGAGGGATGTGATCTCGGGCGCTTCCTTCCGGTAACTTGAATTCAGGGATCTTGGCGCGGCGGAGGAACAGGTAGGGGGTCCCAGCCGGGAGTAGGTGGAACCGGAATGTCCAGTTCTCTGCAAAATGATTGGAGGTCTTCTGGATATCAGATGGTGGTGGACCTTCCGTCTCTCTTTGCAGTGAGGCTAAAGGGGAAAGCCCAGTGGTACCGGAAATCATGTTCTCTTAGTGAGGTGAGGAGTGGTTGTAGGGAGCGCCGTTGCTGGAGAGTGATCCACGACAGATCCAGGAAGAGCTGAATGGGGGCGCCGTCAAAGTCTATAGTGCACATGTTGCGCTCTTTTCTCATTATTTCCTCTATGAGGGTGTAGTTGTGTATCCTACAGATCACGTCTCGGGGTCTGGACACCTGTATACGGGGGCGAAGGGCACGATGGGCCTGGTCCAATTTGACTTTTTGATGTTCTGGGCGGCTGAATACATTGTTGAAGATGGCTTGTAAGGTAGAGGGTAAATCTTCATCCTGGGTTGCCTCTGGGAGACCACGGACCCTGATGTTGTTGTGCCTGCCCCTATTGTCGAGGTCCTCGAGGTGGCGTTGGAAGTCCCTGAGGGTGGAGGCTTGTGAGGTAAGGCTGGCATGTATTTGTGAGAGTTCGCAGGCATCTTCGTCTAGAGATGTGACTTTAGTAGATAGATGGTGAAGGTCAGTACGTAGCATGTTGATCTCAGATCTACAGGTGTCGCGCACTTCCTGAATGAGCATACGGAAGTCCTTTTTTGTGGGCATGCATCGGACCTAGTCCCGCCAGGAGGTATACGCCTTGGGTTCAGTGTCAAAGTTTGTTGCAGTGTGGGCATAGGTGCCTTGTGCTGGGGCTGAGTAAGGTGCTGGCATGGGGTAGCCTCCCTGAGCTGGTTGGAGGGGGTGGTAGTTTTAAATTTGGTCTTCTTGGAAGAGCATTGTGACTGAGCCCCCTGAAGCCCTGGTGAGTGTGGGGCTTGGGGGGGTACTTGGACCTGAGGTGAATTCCTGTGATGTGGAGAGAGGGAGGGAGCTCTGTCCCTGTGAGCCTGGGATCATTGTGGCAGAGAATGGGGATCCCATTCAGGGATAGAGGAGTCCCAGGAGGAGGATGGCTGGGCGGTGTGTGCAGATGGTGATGGCTGGAGCCCCACGAGGCAGGGGGGGAATGGCTGCGAGAGGCTCTCTACTAAGTGTACTCCTGAGGGAGCGGGGACCCCGATCAGGGAGCTGGCAGGGGGGACCGAGGTATGTGCAGTCAGGAGATCGCCTTCAGAACCATACCTGGATGTCCCGTGTCCCGGACATGCTCGTGGAGAAGGAGAACAGAGGACCGCGGTGCAGGGAGCCGGCGCCATCTTGGCCGCGTGTAGTCCCGCTGGAGCTCTGTGGTTAAAATACTCCGTGATGAGTGGCGGAGGAGCAGAGGAGGACCTGGTGGCGTGTCCCTGGGGGTTAGCTTCCTTATTTTTCCTCGGTTTTCCCATGATCAGCGGGGTAAGTATGCAGGTTGTAGCTGTATGCAGGCAGGCCAGGCGAGGAGCTTCAGCGCGACATGTCCGCTCCAGAGGCCATCCAAACCACACCCCCCCAATAGACAGTTCTTGAAAATACCTTTATCCAAAAAGTCCAGCGATGTCCATCCATCTTCAATCAAGCCACCCCCGGACCCGAAAAATAAAACAAAAAAAAAAGCTCCGCCCCGATGGGAGCCCTCCTGGCGACTGCTATCTCTTGGCTTTGACAGCTGTTATATAGACAAGGGCTGCCACCCGGTGATGTAACCGAGTGACCCCGCCCCCTTCTGACATCATGTGATGTCAGAGGGGGCGGGGTCATCCGGTTATGTCAGCGTGTGGCCCTGCCCTTGCCTATATAACAGCTTTCACAGCCAAAAGAGAGCAGTCGCCGGGAGGCCTCCCATGGAGGCAGAGTTTTTTCTATTTTTCAGGTCCGTGGGGTGGCGTGATTGACGATGGATGTCCATCGCGAGACACTTTCTTTTTTTTTCTTTTTTAATAAAGGAAGTGTCAAAAACTGTCCATTGTGATTTTTACTTTTTTGACACTTTTTTTTTGTGAATGGGTATGGGGTACAATGTACCCCATACCCATTCACATAGGGGGAGCAGGATCTGGGGGCCCCCTTGTTAAAGGGGGATTCCAGATTCCGATAAGCCCCCCACCCGCAGACCCCCAGCCAAGGTTGTGGGAAAGAGGCCCTTGTCCTCATCAACAGGTGCTTTGAGGAGGACCCCAAAGCACCCTCCCCATGTTAAGGGCAAGCAGCCTGGCATGGTTCAGGAGGGTGGTGCTCACTCACCCCCCCCGGCCTGCCAGGCTGCTTGGTCAGATAAGGGTCTGGTATGGATTTCGGGGGGGACCCCACGCCAATTATTTTTTTTAAATGTTGGCATGGAGTTTCTCTTAAAATCTATGTGAGACCCATAGGGCCTGGCATGGATTTTAGGGGTAGAACCCACACAGTTTTTTTTTTTTTAAATGTTGGCATGTAGTTCCCCTTAAAATCCATACCAGACCCAAAGAGCCTAGTATGGACTGGGGGGGGAGGGGACCCACGCCAATTTTTTCCTTGATTTTTTTTAATCTATATTGCCGGTGTTCTATCGAATAGTGCCCTCCATCAAATATATAGAGTCCACAAGCTATGGTGCCAATCTCTGAAAATTGATCACACCTGATGCACTGACTGCCTATCTAATTTCTTAAGACCCTAACAAGCCAGGAAAGTATAAATACCCCCCAAATGACCCCTTTTTGGAAAGTAGACATTCCAAGGTATTTAGTAAGAGGCATAGGGAGTTTTTTGAAGTTGTAATTTTTTCCCACAATTCTTTGCAAAATCAAGATTTTCACAAAATTGTTATATTAGCAGGTTATTTCTCACACACAGCATATGCATAGCACAAATTACACCCCAAAACATATTCTACTACTCCTCCTGAGTATGGCCATACCGCATGTGTGAGACTTTTACACAGCCTGGCCACATACAGAGGCCCAACATGCAGGGAGCACCATCAGGTGTACTTGGAGCATAAATTACACATATAATTTCTTGACTACCTCTTACACTTTTGAAGGCCCTGGAGCACCAGGACAATAGAAACACCCCAAAAATGACCCCATTTTGGAAAGAAAACAACCCAATGTATAATCTATACGCATATGCATAATGAGTCTTTTGTACATGTAATTTATTTTCAATAAAGTTTTTGGAAAATGTGTAAAGAAAATGAAAACACATTTTTTTTTATACAACGTTGTCTATTTACACAGTATTTCTAACACATAGCATGTACATATCAAAAATTACACCCCAAAATAGATTCTCCTACTCCTTCTGAGTATGGCGATACCACATGTGGGAGACTTTTCCACAGCCTGGACATATAGAGAGGCCCAAAATGCAGGGAGCACCATCAGGTGTTCTAGGGGCATAAGTTTCAAATCTAATTTGACTACCTATTACACTTTTGTGAGGCACTGTAGTGGCATGGGTGTGGCATGGATGAGAACTAATGTGGCGTGGATGAGCATGAAAGGGGATGGCTGAGTATTGCTGGGTATGGCTGAGTATGGCTGGGTATGGCTGAGTATGGATGAGTATAGCTGAGTATGGATGGGGGTGGATGGGATGGCTGAGCATGGATGGATGGATGAGTATTGCTGAGTATGGATGGATAGATGAGTATTGCTGAGGATGGATGGATGGCTATGGATGGATGGATGGATGAGTATGCTGAGTATGGATGGATGGATGAGTATGTTGAGCATGGATGGATGGATGAGTATGCTGAGTATGGATGGCCGAGCATGGATGGATGGATGAGTATGCTGAGTAGGGCTGGCTGAGCATGTATGGATGGATGAGTATGCTGAGTATGGATAGCTCAGCATGGATGGATAAGTATGCTGAGTATAGATGGCTGAGCATGGACAGATGGATGGCTGCAATGGGCACATATCAGCGCTGTGGGCACTCAGATCCAGCCCACAGTGCTGCTGCCACTGATCTCTTCCCTCTCCACTCACACTGTACTGAGAGGGGAGAGAGGAACCGGACGTAACACCGGTTTGTTTACAAGTGACAGAGCGATCACGTGGTAAATGACTGCTATCAGCGGCCATTTACCATGATCCTCTGGACCCAGCGGTCACGGATATTCCCGGGTGCACGCCCCAGGGGGTGCGCAGGAGCGGGATCCTGGGAGGACATCAATATACGCCCTCCCAGAGTTGGCTATGGTGTGGTCGTTAACTGGTTAATGATTCATTAACCACTTCAGCCCCGGAAGAAGAATTTACCCTGTTTCTGACCAGAGCACTTTTTGTGATTTGGCACTGCGACGCTTTAACTGACAATTGCGCGGTCGTGCAACGTGGCTCCCAAACAAAATTGACGTCCTTTTTTCCCCACAAATAGACCTTTTTTTTTGGTGGTATTTTATCACCTCTGCGGTTTTTATTGTTTGCGCTATAAACAAAAAAATAGCGACAATTTTGAAAAAAACGCATTATTTTTCACTTTTTGCTATAATAAATATCCAAAAAAAATAATTAAAAAAACATTTTTTTCCCTCAGTTTAGGCCGATACGTATTCTTCTACATATTTTTGGTCAAAAAAATCGCAATAAGCGATTATTGATTGGTTTGCGCAAAAGTTATAGCGTTTACAAAATAGGGGATAGTTTTATGGCACCTTTATTAATAATTTTTTTTTACTAGTAATGGCGGCGATTGGCGATTTTTATTGTGACTGTGACATTATGGCGGACACATCAGACATTTTTGACACATTTTTGGGACCATTGTCATTTATACAGCAATCAGTGCTATAAAAATGCACTAATTCCTGTGTAAATGACACTGGCAGTGAAGGGGTTAAACACTAGGGGGCAGGGAGGGGTTAAGTCAGTACTAGGGATGTGTTCTAACTGTAGGGGATGGGCTAGCTGTGACATGTCACTGATCTCTGCTCCCTATGACAGGGAGAGTGATCAGTGACACTGTCACTAGGCAGAACGGGGAGATGCTGTTTACATCAGCATCACCCCGTTCGTCCTCTCCGCGAGGCGATCGCGGGTTTCCCCGTGGCGATCGAGTTCGCGGGACCCACGACCCGACTCACGGAGCCCCCGGCTGGCGCAATGGCACGGCGGGGAATTCAAATGGGACTTACAGGTACGCCCATTTGCCCAGCCGTGCCATTCTGCCGACGTACATCGGCGTGCGCCGGGCGGGAAGTGGATAAAGGTCACCAAAGTTCATTCAGCTCCCCTACACCCAAATGACACAAAACTGGTCTCATTGGTTAGTGCTACGTTTGTGCTGTTTTGTGCTGTTTAACTTTCTGTTCTATGTTTTATCGTTTTTGCGTTATTAATGATTTATTAAAGGTCACCAAAGGTCACTCAGCCACCCTACAACACCCAAATGACACAAAACTGGTCTCGTTGATTAGTGCTACGTTTGTGCTGTTTAACTTTCCGCTCTATTTTTTATGGCTTTTACGTTATTAATGATTTATTAAAGGTCACCAAAGGTCACTCAGCCCCCTACAACACCCAAATGACACAAAACTGGTCTCGTTGGTTAGTGCTACGTTTATGCTGGTTTGTCCTGCTAAAATTTTTATTTGTGCTGTTATGGTTTTCAAATTATAACAGTTTTTTTTCAAACCCCACCCACTTTGCCCCCCCTAAAATCGGCACAAATAAAAACACAAGCGTGTTTCTTTAGTGCTACCTTACGTATCTTTTATCATTTTTGTGTTATTAATGATTTATTGAAGATCACCAAAGGTCACTCAGCCCCCCTACAACACCCAAATGACACGAAACTGGTCTCGTCGGTTAGTGGTACGTTTGTGCTGTTTAACATTCCATTCTATCTTTTATCATTTTTGCGTCATTAAGGATTTATTAAAGGTCACCAAAGGTCACTCAGCCCCCCTACAACAGCCAAGAGACACAAAACTGGTCTTGTTGGTTAGTGCTACGTTTGTGCTGGTAAAATTTTTATTTGTGCTGTTATGGTTTTTAAGTTATAACATTTTTTTTTATCAAACCCCACCCACTTTGCCCCCCCTACAATCAGCACAAATAAAAACTCAGGTGTGTTTCTTTAGTGCTACATTTGTGCTGTTTTGTGCCAAAAAAATTTACATCTGTGCTGCTTTTATTTTTACGATATTAGCATTTGTTTTTTCCAGACTATGACATCACCCAGCCCCCCCTACAACAGCCAAATGACACAAAACCAAACTGGTTGATTAGTGCTAAGATTGTGCTAGTTGGTGCCATTTAAATCTCGATTCTATCTTTTATCATTTTTGCGTTATTAATGATTTATTAAAAGTCACCAAAGGTCACTCAGCCCCCCTAGAACACCCAAAAGACACTAAATCAGGCTGGTTGCATTTGTGGTGGTTTCTGCTGCTAAAATTTTTATTTGTGCTGTTATGGTTTTTTAGTTATAACAGCTTGTTTTTATTTGATAAAACACCCACTCACTTCGCTCCCCATGTTATTAAATCTTAAAAACAAACTTACCATTTGTTAGTGTTACATTTGTGCTTTTTTGTGTCATAAAAATTTATATTTGTGCTGCTTTTATTTTTAATATACCGGTAATAGCAATTGTAGTAGACTGCGTGGTGGCAGTAGTCAGCAGGTGGATGTGGCAGCAGAACCAGCTGGTGGCAGATGAGCTGGCACAGAGCTTGGCTTATGTATGCACCGGGAGACATCAGACATCATTTGTGCTATGGGCAAGCCTTCCCTGACACCCCCTACAACAGCCAAAAGAAATGATGACGGGCTGGTTGGTTGGTGGTTGGTTTGTTGGTTGGTGCCACTTTTGTGTTGGTTTGTGCCGTTTTAATCTCCATTCTATCTCCTTTTTTTTTTAGTTATTGTTGATTTAATAAAGGTCACCAAAGGTTACCCAGCCCCCCTACAAGAGACAAAAGACATGAAACCGGGCTGGTTGTTGCCACCTTTGAGCTGGTTTGTGCTGTTTACATCTCAGTTCTACCGCTTTTTGTTTTTAAGTTGTTTACTATTTATTGAAGGTCACCAAAGATCACTCAGTCCCCCTACACATGAAACTGGGTTGGTTGGTTAGTGCTGCGTTTGTGCCAGTTTGGGCTGTTAAAATTATTATGGGTGCTGCTTTGATTTTTTTAATTGTAAAAGTTTGTTTTTATTTGATCAAACCCCGCCTATTTGTCATTCCATGTTATTAGATACTATAACAAATACACCATTCATTTGTGCTAATTTGTGAAAAAAATAACATTTGTGCTGGTTTGGTTTTGGAGATATTGTACATTATATTTGATCAAACCCACTCCACATTTGAGAATCATGTGCTAACCATTTCTCTTTCACACAGACAGCACTTCTTCAACAGTCTAAAACCATTTTTCACATACAAAATGAGAGTGCATGTGAAAAAAATAACTATGATTTTCATGTATGCTTGAATAAATGTAATGAAGAATTCCAAGTTGTACTTATCTATTGGTTTGCTGGATAAAATATAAAGAGGGCAAAGAACATAATTGGAGTCTTGTTGTTTAAGAATGCATGGAAACAGGTGAAAGAGGAGTGCAAGTTACATAAACACTTTTCACTAATCAGTACATTTTTTTTTCTAAATTGTAATATCCATATTGTTACAATAGCAAAAATCTTTGCTAGGCCCCATACTCAGCCTGGAGTTTATTTTTGTAATGCTCCTCCTCTGTACCGGGCTCTGTAAGCGCTGCACACAGTACCCTGGGGGAAGGCACTAATACAGCTTAAGCAACCTCGTGCTTGAGATTTTGACTGCTACCCTGAGAGATTACAGGTTAAATTGAAGTTTAACCCACTTATTTTTACATCTTATACAACCTCATGCTTGATGTTTTGACTGCTACCCGAGGGTAAATCAAGCAAATTGAAGTATAGCCAACTTATTTTTACTTTTGTTGTTTGTTAGTGATGCATCCATGTGTATACAGTGTGTTCTGGGTTAGCCGGTTTTTTAAATCCCTGTAGCAATATACTGAAATCATCATTAAACCCTTGCCTGTCTACTAGTGATTGCCCGAACACCCCCCGTTCGGTTCGCACCAGAACATGCGAACAGGCAACAAATTTGTTCGAACACATGAACACCGTTAAAGTCTATGGGACACGAACATGAAAAATCAAAAGTGCTAATTTTAAAGGCTTATATGCATGGTATTGTCATAAAAAGTGTTTGGGGACCTGGGTCCTGCCCAGGGGACATGTATCAATGCAAAAAAAAGTTTTAAAAACTGACGTTTTTTGGGAGCAGTGATTGTAATGATGCTTAAAGTGAAACAATAAAAGTGTAATATTCCTTTAAATTTTGTACCTGGGGGGTGTCTATAGTATGCCTGTAAAGTGGCACATGTTTCCCGTGTTTCAGTCTGACAGCAAAATGACATTTCTAAAGGAAAAAAAGTACACCAAATTTGAACCAAAATTTAAGAAAAATGCATGGGGGTCCCCCTAAATTCCATACCAGGCCTTTCAAGTCTGGTATGGATATTAAGGGGAACCACACGCCAAAATTTAAAAAAAAAATGGTGTGGGGGTCCCCCTCAAAATCCATACCAGACCCTTAAGGTCTGGTGTGGATTTTAAGGGGAACCCCGCACCAAATTTAAAAAAAAATGGCGTAAAATCCATACCAGACACTTATCCGAGCACGCAACCTGGCAGGCCGCAGGAAAAGAGGAGGGGGAAGAGAAAGCGCCCCCACCTCCTGAACTGTACCAGGCCACATGCCCTCAACATTGGAAGGGTGCTTTGGGGTAGCCCCCCCAAAGCACCTTGTCCCCATGTTGATAGGGAGAAGGGCCTCATCCCCACAACCCTTGCCCAATGGTTGTGGGAATTTGCGGGCGGGGGGCTTATCAGAATCTGGAAGCCCCCTTTAACAAGGGGACCCCCCGATCCCGGCCCCCCTGTTTGAAATGGTACACATTGTACCCGTACCATTTCACAAAAAATGTGTGAAAGTGGTAAAAAAAAAACACACACACCATGGGAGAAGTCCTTTATTAAAAAATAACAAAATAAAACTGTCCCACGTAGTCCATTCACCTCCACCGACCTTTAAAATTAGCACTTTTGATTTCTCCCATAGACTTTTAAAGGGTGTTCCGTGGCTTTCGAATTTGCCGCGAACACCCCAAATTGTTCGCTATTCGGCGAACGAGCGAACAGCCAATGTTCGAGTCGAACTCATGTTCGACCCAAACATAAAGCCCATCCCTACTGTCTACACACAAAGGTACATTGTGCAAAAAAAAACTGAGAGTACAGTTACCAAACTGGGAACCTATTTGTTCTGACTTCAACTGGTCTTTTTACTAAAAGGTAAACTGTAAGGGAATTGTAAATGCTAGGCCAGACTGCGATTTAAACACTTTCTACAAATGTATGTGAGATTTTATATATATATATATATATATATATATATATATATATATATATATATATATATATATATATATATATATATATATATATATATTTATATATGAGTTAAAACCAGATGATGCAAGCAATAGGCTGTGCTGTGTTTAAGACATTAATGCACGGAGAAAACTTCAGTATAAGCTTGCAATAGCTGTAGCCTTTACTGTTACATGGTGTACAAGGTAGGGGGAGAATATTTTTAAGGTACAAAAAGTAACACAATTGAATGGTGCATTTATATTTAAAATATAATAACATGGGGTGCAAAGTGGGCAGGACTTGAGGTGACACAATGTAAAATATAATGTGAAGTTTCTCCAAAACGAAACCATTGTTCTGTCAAGATCTTCAACTCATCAAAATCTCCAAGTAGCTGTACTGTGCATGCGCTGGTTGGAAATGTTTAGAGCAGCCTTCAGTAAATGGCAGACCGAGTAATACCCGTGTTCACAATGTCAGCCCACCAGTCTGCAGCGTGATGCTGGCTGCTCAGCAGTCTTTAGTTGCTGGGATCGCCAGTGTCCCAGCAACCAGTGACGTCACATGTGCGCCCCACCCCCTGTAGCAAGTTGCTCCACCCAGCTACTGCCCCCTGCAGCTCCTCCCTTCTCCCATGTACTGTGCCTGCCCAGCTACTTGACATTTACAGGTATGCTGTTCACTTGGATGGGTTTTATAGGTGCACTCTGATAGGCAGATATGGTGTAAAGGGGCGCTCTGATGGGCACATATGATATAAAGAGGCATTCTGGTGGATACATATGGTGTAAAGGGGCATTATGGTAGGCACATATGGTATAAAGGGGCATTCTGGTGGGCACATATGGTGTAAACAGGCATTCTGGTGGGCACATATGGTGTAAGGAGGCATTCTGGTGGCCACATATGGTGGAAAGGGGCATTTTCATGGGGACACCTGATGTAAAGAGGCAATCTGATGAGGAAATATAATGTCAAGGGAGCACATATGATGGAAAGGGGCACTGTGATGGGTGCGGACACCTGATTTAAAGAGGCACTCTGATGGGAAATGTGATGCAAAGGGGCACTCTATGAGCCCATATGATGGAAAGTGGCACTCTGATGGGGACAACTAATGTAAGAATGTCGTAACTGAAACTTGACAAAAAATATTGTTGAATGCTATGGAAAGTGTACATTTCTCAGTTTTTGATAGACATACAGTGACTACAAACAATCTAGGTCATAGCACAAACTTGAGTTTTTGACCTTGGCTGAAAGAGAATTTTAGTGACCTAGAACTGAATTCAATACCCGTAGTTTAGAGCATATGATGTCTTTGGGTGTACCTAAAACATCTAAAGTTGAGGGAACTAAGATGGGTTGATGGTAGACATCCCCCTTGCCCCTTTGTATACTTTGCATGTTGGGAGTAGGCTAGAGGCCCCCCAAAAGTTGGCAGTAGGGCCCCTAGCATGCAAAGTATGCAAAAAGGGGAGGGGGTCTGCCATCACATTGTCTTGGAATCCTAACTTTGAAGATGCCAGGGGTCCCCCTGGACATCATGATCCATCAGAATCTCCAAACCGCTGTACTGCACATGCACATATTACAGTTAAATGAAATGTTCAACGAGTTGTCTAACTTGACAGAACACCAAAGCAAACATTCGTTTTTTCAGCACAAACAAAAGACAATGGATTTTTTATTCTTAACACTCATCCAAGACGTCAATTAATTTTATATCCATATTGTTTTACAGGTGCCCAGGGTACCAAAGTTTCCAAAGGAAGAGATTGTTAGAATCATTGTAGAGAGAACATTAGAAATTGTGGAAGGTGGCAAAATTGTTCTTCAGTGCCTTCTGTTAGTTCATTCTGACCAGCCGACCGTTTTGAAGCCATGTTGCGGGTACGTGCTCGTCATAGAGTTCGTGCTATGCGGGGGCTTGGTGTTGGGCTTCTGGCTTTGACCCAAGGCCAGTCCATGAACAGGGTGGGGAGGAGTTCATGGACCAAGAATTGGTTGCTTCAGCGTGACCAATTCTCTCACATGCCCTTGCTGTGGGAGATCCGTGAGAATAACCCTGATGATTTCAAGAATTATCTCAGGATGACGAACCCTATTTTTCACCGTCTGTTGGCTTTGCTGTGCCCTTATATTAGCAGGCAGGATACCTGCTTGCGGCAAGCCATCACACCGGAGCAGAGGCTCGTCGCCACCTTGCGGTACTTGGCGACGGGGAGAAGTCTGTCCCCATCAACATGGACCTCAAGTTCTCGACAGGCATCTCCCCCCAGGCTCTGGGGAACATTATCCCAGAGACCTGTTCTGCCATCATCCAGGTCCTGCAGAAGGATTATATTAGGGTAAGTTTTCTCCTTTAACATAACCATCATCTCCTTTAACATCACATTATAAGTATTTAATGTTTGCTAATGTATTGTATTTCTTTTATCATTCCCTAATTACCATGATTGTAATATGCTGTGAATGTCCCCTTTGTTCTCATGCATGTTGGAAGCTTTTAATGCTCCTTTTTTGTCCTTCATGCATATTTGCCTTCACTAACCTCCCCAGCATGCTATCCTGGGCCCATATACCCCTAGCCTAGTCGCTTAACAATGTATTTTGTCAGCTCCATTGTAGTGCTTTACCCTAAACACCCCCTAAAATGTGTACAAATGTTATTTGTGTCCTAAAATTCAGGCAGAGTGCCAGAGGCTTTTTTTTGGGGGGGTCCCAAACTCATTTGGAACCCTCCCTCCCCCCAACCGCTAAGTCAACCCATACCAATCCTCTATCTGCTGACTTTGCCAAATCGATACATACTATACCCACCTCTTTTGTGGTCATATTTATGGATGAATTCCCCAAAGCATGTACTGAAAGGGCCTGCCTGAATACTTTCAAATGGTACAGTTTTGTTCTTCTATTATTATCTTGATAGGTAATAGCAGAATGTAAAAATGTGCTTCAATTTGGACAGTGTGTATTTAGATTTTTCTATTATGACACTTCTTACCTGTCAATAGTGTAAGGAGGGGCTGGCCAAAGTAAAACACATTATTTATGCATTCAGCTCTCGATGAAGTGGAGAGGGTTACCTGTCCAAAACATCTCCCCCCCCAACTGTGGAGGGGCAATTGATGGCAAACACGTCCACATCGTCCCACCACCCCATTCAGGGACATACTATTACAATTACAAGGGGTTCAACAGTATCGTGTTGATGGCGGTGGTGTCGGCGACATATGAGTTTTTATATGTGGACGTGGAGAGGAATGGCCGGATGTCGGATGGTGGAGTATTTGCCAGGACTGAGTTCTACCAACGTCTTGAGAGTGGTGGCTTGGGATTACAACCTCCGGAGGAGAACGTGAAATGGCAGAATACAAACTGAACCATATAATTTTGAGTTGCTGCACCCTGCACAATTTTCTTAAAAAACATAATGCTAGTTATGTTGCCTTTGTTGGACCTGAGGCCGGACTTTCAGAAGTTCCAATGACGGCCCTGGAAGTGAGCCGTCCTGGCTTGCCCCCCCCAAAGTGTCCGTGAAGTGAGAGAAAATTATGTCCAACATTTTACGGGTGGGGGGGCCATTGCTTTGCCACCAAATTTGGAATAAATTTACTTTTTTATCAGATAAAATCTTGATTTTCATTTACTGCTTGGGTTTATTTTTGCTGTCTCCTAGGTTCTCCTAGTGCACTTATAGTGCCAAGTGGTTTTTCCATTATTAAATATTACCCATTGTCACTGTAAACAGCAACTTAACACAAAAAAATGGAATTTGCCCTCCTAATGACCAGCCCACTTTTTGCAATACGGCACTGCAACGGTCATGCAACATTGTACCCAAATAAAATTTACTTCCTTTTTTCCCACAAATAGAGCTTTCTTTTGGTGGTATTTGATCACCTCTGTGGGTTTTTTTTTTTTGCGCTATAAACAAAGAGCGACAATTTTGAAAAAAAAATATTTTTTTAACTTTTTGCTATAAAACTATAATACATATCCCCAAAAAAATATTAAAAAAATACATTTATTCATCAGTTTAGGCCAATATATATTCTTCTACATATTTTTGGTAAAATAAATTGCAATAGGTGAATATTGATTGGTTTGCGCAAAAGTTCTAGCGTCTACAAAATAGGAGATAGATTTATGGCATTTTTATTATTTTTACTAGGAATAGCAGCAGTCTTAGCAGATTTTTAGCGGGACTGTGATATTGCAGCGGACAGATCGACACTTTTTTGGGACCATTGACATTCATACAGCAATCAGTGCTATAAATAGCCACTGATTACTGTGTAAATGTCACTGGCAGGGAAGGGGTTAACACTAGGGGGGCGATCAAGGGGTTAAATGTGTTCCCTAGGTGTGGTCTAACCATAGGGGGATTGGCTGCCAGGGACATGACAGAGATCACTGTTCCCGATCACTGGAAACAGTAGATCCCTATCATGTCCCCTGTCAGAACGGGGAATTGCCTTGTTTACAAAGGCAGTTCCCCGTTCTGCCTCTGTAATAGGTGATCGCAGGTTGCCCGCGGACATCGAGTCTGCCTGACTCACGGGCACGCTCCCGCATCAGGCGCTCCTGCACCTGCATGAGCCGCCGTACAGCTACGGCGATTTGCGCAGGAGAGCTGACCAGCTGGCGGGCAAGCGGTTAAACTTGCTCGCACCTGTAATGTATTGCTGATTCCCGGAAATATAGATGGAAAAAAAGGCGTAGGGTCCCCCCCAGTCCATACCAGGCCCTTTGGGTCTGGTATGGTTCTTAAGGGGAACTCAACGCCAAAATCCCCCCCTAAAATCCATGCCAGACCCTTATCCGAGCATGCAGCCTGGCAAGTCAGGATGGGGGATGAGCAAGCCCTCAACATGGGGGATGGGTTCTTTGGGGCAGGGGGGCTTTGCGCCCCCCCCACCCCAAAGTACCTTGTCCCCATGTTGATGGGGCAGGGTCACCCAGTTACTTCACTGGGTGGCCCCGCCCTTGCCAATATAACAGCTGTCAAAGTGAAGAGACAGCAGTCAACGGAAGGCCTCCAACAGAGGCGGAGCTAAATTCTCTTTTTCGGGTCCATTGGGCGGCATGATGGACGGTGGATGGACATTGCATATTTTAATAAATTAATTGTCAAAAACTGTCTCTTGTGGTTTTTTTATTTTGACACTTTTTTTGGTGAATGGGTAAGGCTACGATGTACCCAATTCACATAGGGGGGAGGGCGCCGGGATCTGGGGGCTTCCAGATTCCGATAAGCCCCCCGCCTGCAGACCCCGCCAACCACCGACCAGGGTTGTTGGAAAGAGGCCCTTGTCCCCATCACCATGAGGACAAGGTACTTTGGGGTGGGGGGGGGGGCGCAAAGCAGATGTACTGTGGAAGGCCAGAGAACCATTGAACAACCTATTTCTGGCATATGCCATCTGTTTTGAAGGCTGAGTATGGCTGATTACTGTCAGCATGCTGCTAGAGAAACATCTCTAATTTTGTTGCTTTTTGCTTGGTAGAGGCTGCAATTAGTGCTGGTGGGGAAATCTGAAGGCTGATTATTGCCCTTGCCCATGGAAAACATATGACTTGATTTGCAATGGTGGTGGAACCCTCCTCCACATAAATACTACATTTAGACATAATTTGAGTAAGGACATGAGTCATGTTTAACCTCATAGGGAGAACAGAGAACTTCTCTGAATGAATGACTTGTATAGCGCTGCTATGCGAACTAAATCATGACATGAAGTGGCATTTTTGGGATTCAAACCAACAACCCCAGCACTGCTAAGCAGAAGTGCTAACCTGTTATCCACTGTGCTGCCATATGGATGGAGGCTGCATATCTGTGGTGTCAAACAGTCCTAAGTCCCAGGGGTAGAATAAGTTAATCAATGCAAATGTACTAAAAAAAGTAAAGAGTACACCCCTAAGTGAAAATATCCAAATTGGGCCCAAAGTGTCAATATTTTGTGTGGTCACCATTATTTTCCAGTACTGCCTTAACCTTCTTGGGCATGGAGTTCACCAGAGCTTCACAGGTTGCCACTGGAGTTCTCTACCACACCTCCATGATGACATCACAGAGCTGGTGGATGTTAAAGACCTTGCGCTCTACCCACTTCCGTTTGAGGATGCCTCACAGATGCTCAATAGGGTTTAAGTCTGGAGACATGCTTGGCCAGTCCATCACCTTTACCCTCAGCTTCTTTAGCAAGGCAGTGGTCATCTTGGAGGTCTGTTTGGGGTCATTATCATGTTGGAATACTGCCCTACGGAAGAGAGGGGATCATGCTCTGCTTCAGTATGTCACAGTACATGTTGGCATTCATGGTTCCCTCAATGAACTGTAGCTCCCCAGTGCCAGCAGCACTCATGCAGCCCCTGACCATGACACTCCACCACCATGCT
The DNA here is from genome assembly GCA_037952925.1 of Lithobates clamitans. NCBI lineage: Eukaryota > Metazoa > Chordata > Amphibia > Anura > Ranidae > Lithobates > Lithobates clamitans. The sequence goes on from JBBGZY010000318.1 coordinate 3,449,752, forward strand.
TGACTGTAGGCAAGACACACTTGTCTTTGTACTCCTCACCTGGTTGCCGCCACACACGCTTGACACCATCTGAACCAAATAAGTTTATCTTGGTCTCATCATACCACAGGACATGGTTTCAATAATCCATGCCCTTAGTCTGCTTGTCTTCAGCAAACTGCGGGCTTTCTTGTGCATCATCTTTAGAAGAGGCTTCCTTCTGGGGTGTCAGCCATGCAGACCAATTTGATGCAGTGTGCGGCATATGGTCTGAACACTGACAGGCTGACCCCCCACCCCTTCAACCTCTGTAGCAATGCTGGCAGCACTCATATGTCTATTTCCCAAAGACAACCTCTGGATATGATGCTGAGCACGTGCACTCTTCTTTGGTTGACCATGGCTAGGCCTGTTCTGAGTGGAACCTGTCCTGTTAAACCGCTGTATGGTCTTGGCCACCATTCTGTAGCACAGTTTCAGGGTCTTGGGAATCTTCTTATAGCCTAGGCCATCTTTATGTAGAGCAACAATTCTTTTTTTCAGATCCTCAGAGAGTTTTTGCCATGAGGTGCCATGTTGAAATTCCAGTGACCAGTATGGAGAGTGAAAGCGATAACACCAAATTTAACACACCTGCTCCCCATTCACACCTGAGACCTTGTAACACTAACGAGTCACATGACAAGGGGGAAGGAAAATGGCTAATTGGGCCCAATTTGGACATTTTCACTTAGGGGTGTACTCACTTTTGTTGCCAGCAGTTTAGACATTAATGGCTGTGTGTTGAGTTATCTTGAGGGGACAGCAAATTTACACTGTTATACAAGCTGTACACTCACTACTTTACATTGTAGCAAAGTGTCATTTCTTTAGTGTTGTCACATGAAAAGATAAAATATTTACAAAAATGTGAAGGATGTACTCACTTTTGTGAGATACTGTATATATGTGTATGTATATATATATATATATATATATATATATATATATATATATATATATATATATATATATACATACAGTGGCAACAGAAAGTATTCAGACCCCCTTAAATTTTTCACTCTTTGTTATATTGCAGCCATTTGCTAAAATCATTTAGGTTCATTTTTTTCCTCATTAATGTACACACAGCACCCATATTGACAGAAAAACACAGAATTGTTGACATTTTTGCAGATTTATTAAAAAAAAAACTGAAATATCACATGGTCCTAAGTATTCAGACCTTTTGCTCAGTATTTAGTAGACGTCTTTTTGGGAAAGATGCAACAAGTTTTTCACACCTGGATTTGGGGATCCTCTACCATTCATCCTTGCAGATCCTCTCCAGTTGTCAGGTTGGATGATAAACGTTGGTGGACAGCCATTTTTAGGTCTCTCTAGAGATGCTCGTTTGGGCCATTCAAGAACAGTCACTGAGTTGTTGTGAAGCCACTCCTTCGTTATTTTAGCTGTGTGCTTAGGTTCATTGTCTTGTTGGAAGGTAAACCTTCGCCCCAGTCTGAGGTCCTGAGCACTCTGGAGAAGGTTTTCCTCCAGGATATCCCTGTACTTGGCCGCATTCATCTTTCCCTCGATTGCAACCAGTCGTCCTGTCCCTGCAGCTGAAAAACACCCCCATAGCATGATGCTGCCACCACCATGTATCTCTGGAGCTCAGCCACAGTGATCTGTGGGTTCTTCTTTACCTCTCTCACCAAGGCTCTTCTCCCCCGATAGCTCAGTTTTGCTGGACGGCCAGCTCTAGGAAGGTTTCTAGTTGTCCCAAACGTTTTCCATTTAAGGATTATGGAGGCCACTGTGCTCTTAGGAACCCTAAGTGCAGCAGAAAATTTTTTGTAACCTTGGCCAGATCTGTGCTTTGCCACAATTCTGTCTCTGAGCTCTTCAGGCAGTTCCTTCAACCTCATGATTCTCAGTTGCTCTGACATGCACTGTGAACTTTAAGGTCTTATATAGACAGGTGTGTGGCTTTCCTAATCAAGTCCAATCAGTATAATCAAACAGCTGGACTCAAATGAAGGTGTAGAACCATCGCAAGGATGATCAGAAGAAATGGCCAGCACCTGAGTTAAATATATGAGTGTCACAGCAAAGGGTCTGAATACTTAGGACCATGTGAAATTTCAGTTTTTCTTTTTTAATAAATCTGCAAAAATGTCAACAATTCTGTGTTTTTCTGTCAATATGGGGTGCTGTGTGTATATTAATGAGGGAAAAAATGAACTTAAATGATTTTAGCAAATGGCTGCAATATAACAAAGAGTGAAAAATTTAAGGGGGTCTGAATACTTTCCGTTCCCACTGTATGTATGTATATGTATATATATATATATATATATATATATATATATATATAGTGACTGTTACTAGTAGATTCAATACATTAAATCCAAAAGAAAAACTATTCTCAGTGCACGTGTCTACATCTTCAAGTGACAAATCCAAAATAAGTGATCAAGCACACCACCGTGTCCTCCACCGGTCTCTATATATACTCACCTCACATGAAGACCCACCATAGGGTCTAATGGCACCCTCAGGGGTATAAATCCAGCAATCTGTTGTTCCTCTATCCTCATGAGAACTCCCAATCACTCAGATGCTGTTCCTCGTAGTTATATGTCATAAAGGCAGGAAAAAACTCAACATAGTGCTTTACCGTTTAACCACTTCAACACTGGGCACTTTCACCCCCCTCCTTCCCAGACCAATTTTCAGCTTTCAGCGCTGTCACACTTTGAATGAGAATTGTGCGGTCATGTAACACTGTAGCCAAATTACATTTTTATCATTTTCACACAAATAGAGCTTTTTTTGGTGGTATGTAATCACTGCTGGGGTTTTTATTTTCTACGCTACAAATAAAAAAAGACGGAATTTTTTTAAAAAAGAATGCATTTTTCTTAGTTTCTGTTATAAAATTTTGCAAATAAGTAATTTCTCTTGATAAATATTGACCAAAAATGATGCTGCTACATTTCTTTGGTAAAAATAACCCAAATCAGTGTTTATTTGATGTTGGCAGTGATGGGGGACAGACAGATGTTTTATGGGGACACTGAAATGTGTATAGGGACAGAGGTATCAGTGGTGCTTGGTGTACTGTTTGTGGGGTGATCTGTAACAGCTCTCTGTGTAAAATCATCCTCAAACAGAAAGCTGTCACAGATCTGCAGATTCCCCCTCCCCCAGCACTGAGCTCTCACTGAGCTCAGCGGGGAGAACTGTCACAGAGACACGCGTCTCTGTTTACATTGTGGCGGCTGTGATTTGACACAGCTGTCACGTGATCGGGGGCAATAACAATGCCCATATCCCGATCTCTGCTCAGCTGGATTCTGTGATCATAATAATCACAGGATCGAGCCGCAGTGTGCCTCGTGGCCACGCTGTGAGCACTCTTTCTGAGGGACGTTCCTGAACGTCCACTCAGAACAAGGAAAGGACTACCCGTCCGTTTATGTGCAGTGCATGCATTTGGCTATATAGCGCGCATTTTAGCCAAACGCTAATTTGCAAATTTACTATAGCGCTTGGTAAAAAAAATGAATGGGAGTTAAAATGTGAGTAATTTGCATGTTTGTGCATGCACACTTGTGCTGATACATAGTTGTAGAAAGAGGGGGAATTTATCTCTTCTTTGACTTTTAATGATATTCCAGTTTATACATCATTTTTTCAGCAGTTTAAAAGCAGATTTTCTACAAATAATGTTCCACATATTTAAGAACCATTTAGGCTATCATATCATGCTTTAAACATTATTTCCATGTGCAATTTCCGTATTTCTAGTACGACTAATGATTTGGACGGTCTCTGTTGTCTGCGACCTATAGTGAATTCTATTTTGTGAGTATTTTTTCCCCAGCGCTATAGTGAATTTCATTTTTACGCTAATTCACGCGGTTTGGCTATTTTGCGAGTACTTATGCACACATTCGCATATTCGCGCTATAGTACATCAATTTTGATCAATCAAATTTGATGGTAATGCTCCTGTGTAGAGGGTAGCTAATTGTCCTCCTATATTCTTTGAGAGGGTATGTGATGGTAATGCTCTTGTGTAGAGGAGAGCTGGTGGTCTTCCTTTATTATTTGAGAGGGGATTTGATTGTACTGCTATGGTAGAGAGGGAAGCTGATGGCACTACTCTAGCAGTGAGGCTAATTGGTAACATTGCTCTTTTCTTTTAGAGGAGCTGCTGGTACTAAGCATCTCTGTAGATGAGGATAGTGGATGTTACTACTTTGCTGTGGTACTGATATGTTGGAGAGGAGTGCTGATGGAATTGTTCTTGGAGTGAGGAGTTGATTCTGTACTCTTGTAATTGGCATACAGATATATTAATATGAGACAGTTTAATGTGTTATGACAGGAGTACCTTGACATAAATACTTTGATATTAATACTCTTCAAAACTGAGCTATACTTATACAGTTCTTACATAACTACTCATCACACCCAACTTATATTTATACCGGCGTAACATCCTAACTTTAGAGAGAAATAAAAATGTGAGCCTGGTTTTAATCTGTCAAATTCCCCCCAGAAAATTCATATTTTGTAAAAACCACAACTCTTTTTGTACTTATTTCTACAAAGCCCTCTAAACTGATATTGTTCCACTAAAATCTGGACAGGTGGGAAGAGTTCTTTATATACCATACATTATCATAGTGTAAAGGTCATGTAATAGTTGCTTTTGTTTAAAGAAACCACATAGAATCATTGTCACCTTGCTCATGCAGGGTAAAGTGACAGTGTCTGTGTAAAATGCACCTTTCTCCGCATACTTATCCTTGCTAACTCTCCCTCACTGCTCTTGCTTCCATCAGAGACAGCAAAAATACCCAACACTTCCAGGGATGTAACCTCCTTGGCTCTAACCAAGTATGCTACGCATACTAGCTCATTATGAAATACTCTCCTTAGATTGAAGCCCCCACAGCGGTCCTGGCACACTGCTCTGCCTGGCGACATGTCTCCCAAAGTTATTTCCGGGTATCGTGGGCTCCAATGCTGTGATTGGCCGGAGCCGCAATGACGTCAGCTGAAGCAATGGCACGAACGAGCCGTTGCTTCAGTGCGCATGTGCCGATGATGTCGGCACATGCTGATACAAGGCATATCTCCTAAACCGTGCAGGTTTAGGAGATATCCACGGTAGCTACAGGCTTACCGGTAGTGAAAAGTGGTTGTAAAGGGTTTATAACCACTTTAAGCCAGGCACAATCTACATAGCTCATGTTCAAAAGAGACATTTACTGACCCACTTTTCACAAATAGTGTTGAGTGCCGGTATGACAGTGTGCGTTGGCATGGAACTCTAGTATAAACAAAAGAAATAAGGTACTTCATTTGAAGAGTCCGACTCTTCAGGCTGAGAGTCAGTGTTAACAGGTCACTTGAAATTTATTATTTTTTTCTAACAGTTGCTGTTCTGGTAATTGCCTGACCTCACACATTGGGGTTGATTTACTACAATTGGAGCAGAGCAGAATCTGGTGTAGCTGTGCATAATAACCAATCAGCTTCTAACTTCAGCTTGTTCAATTAGCTTTGACAATAAAACCTGGAAGCTGCACCAGATTCTGCATGCACCAGCTTTAGGGCCCTTTCAGAACACTGGGGCATTGGCGGTAAAGCGCCGCTATTTTTAGCGGCGCATTGCCGCCGTTTTTCAGCCCCTAGCAGGGTTAAAACAACATGCAAAGCACCGCTGCAGCTCGGCAGTGGTGCCCATTCAGTTAAATGGGCAGTAGCGGTTTAGGAACGGTGTATACACCACTCCAAAGATGCTGCTTGCAGGACTTTTTTTAGCGTCCTGCCAGCGCACCGCTCCAGTGTAAAAGCCTGAGGGCTTTCACACTGGAGAGACAGGAGAGACTCTTTACATGCGCTATTTTTAGCGATGTAGCGCCTCAGTGTGAAAGGGGTCTTAGTAAATATTCCCATTGTGTCTCTGCTTCTTATGCCGCGTACACACGGCCGGATTTTCCGACGGAAAATGTTCGATGGGAGCTTGTTGTCGGAAATTCCGACCGTGTGTAGGCTCCATCGGACATTTTCCATCGGAATTTCCGTCACACAAAATTTGAGAACTGGATCTCAAATTTTCTGACAACAAAATCCGTTGTCGTAAATTCCGATCATTTGTACACAATTCCGACGCACAAAGTTCCGCGCATGCTCAGAATCAAGCAGAAGAGCCGCACTGGCTATTGAACCTCCTTTTTCTCGGCTCGTTGTACGTGTTGTACGTCACCGCGTTCTTGACCTCCGGAATTTCCGACAAGATTTGTGTGACCGTGTGTATGCAAGACAAGTTTGAGCCAACATCCGTCGGAAAAAATCCATGGATTTTACTGTCGGAAGTCCGATCGTGTGTACGGGGCATTAGAGTACATAACAATATAAACTAATTCATCCTGGCAGTTGAAGGGAACTGGTTAGGAAATAAATATAGAAGCTGCCATCACTTTGTGGCAATCATCCTGATCCTTGCTGTTTCTATAGGCTCCCTTTAAGAGAAATATAAACAACTATAGAGCTCTATTACATCAGGAGATAGAAGAATGCAAGAATAGAAAGGAATGAACAAAGGGTGATCCATACAATATGTTCATAATACAGAGGGAAGTATTGAACTTGTGATTGCCAACCTCTTTCTGAAAATGGAAAATTTCTCTGGTTCTGGCAGGGATGTCCAACAGGAGCAGGAGAAGCCCCCACCCTGAATGTTACAAAGAGAGGGGTGGTGGGCTGGCTGTCTCCTCATTAAATATGGGTAACACTTTGTAATCTTGACCTCGGGAGCCGAATGACTGCCCCAACACTGTCGCTAGTTTTAGTACTTTAAGCCATTGGCACAAAGCATGCAGCCAACAGGGTCAGAACTCCCACCTGTAGGTTTATAAACTGAGCGCTGACCTTGCCACTAGATATGTGCAATTAGTTTTGGTCCAAATACAAATTCGGACAAATTTTTGGTTATACATCTCTGAATTAAATAGTAACGAATTTCATTGAAATCCGTTAAAATTCCTTTAGTTTATTCGTTTTGTAATGAATTCCAACTTTTCACAACGATTTGAATTCAGATCAGTCGAAAAACGATCGACCGATTTGAATTCTATCTGAAGAATAGCTAGTTGTTAAACAGCGGCCAGGAAGCCATCCGCCCACGTCCTTACCAACCGATGACTCATCATCTGTCAGCTGGCTTGCCCATTGACAGATGAATCTAAAGAAAATACCGGCAATACAAGAATGTCTATACCAGGCCCTACGGGACGAATATGTATTTTAAGGGGAACCCCACGGCAAAATGTTTTAAAAAAACGGCGTTTGGTCCCCCCAAAATCCATACAGATCCTTATCTGAGCATGCAGCCTGGCAGGTCAGGAAAGGGGGGGAATGAGCAAGTGCCCCCAGCCCTCCTGAACCATACCAGTCCACATTCCCTCAACATGGGGGGGGTGCTCTAAGGGTCTGTTATGAATTTATGGGGTGACCCCGCGCTGTTTTTTTTTCAAAAAAAATTGGCGTGGTATGGACTGGGGGAGCGTTTTTTTTTTAAACATTTTTCTATTGCCAACATTCTTTTCTTTACAATCATCTGTCAGTGGGGAAGCCAGCTGACAGATGATGAGTCATCAGTTGTTAAAGACGCGGGCGGCCGGCTTCCCAGCCCCCTGCTTAACAACCAGCTATTCTTCACACAGAATTCGAATCGATCGTTTTTCGACCGATCCCAATTCTTATTCTGAAAAGTTGTAATTCATTAGAAAATGAATAAACAAAACAAATTTTACCGAAAACGAAACAAATCTAAACGAATCCCGAAACCAAACAAAACTTCCATAACGAAACAAAATTAGTAACATAACAAATCCATGCAAAACAAAAGGAAACCAATTTAGACCCGGAAGGACCTTAATTTATGAGGCGGACTGCAAACCTGGGACACTCGTATTCATAAGGGTATTATGAATGTTGCACTGCTAGAGGCAAGCTTTAACCATTTACCTACTGGCCACTTTTGAATGACAATTGCGCGGTTATGCAACACTGTACCCAAACACAATTTTTATCATTTTAAACACAAATAGAGCTTTCTTTTGGTGGCATTTATTCACCACTTGTTTTTTTTTTTTTTTTTTGTTAAATAGATGAAAAAAGATCAAAAATTTTGAAAACAAAAACATTCATAGTTTGTTATAAAATGTTGCAAACAGGTAATTTTTCTCTTTCACTGATGTGCACTGATTGGCAGCACTGATAATCAGGACCCTGATTATTAGTGTAGAGAAGCCAGTTATTAGCATGAGGAAAGGAGAGCAGATAACCAGCATCTGTTTACCTCTGTGATTGGACACATTGGCTGATCACATGGTAAAGAGCCACTGTTTGGCTCTTTACCTCAAACAGCAGGACACTACAATCAGAGTGCGCTGCCCATGTCTAGACGCAGGTGCTATCACACGGCGTTCCAGAGCTAGACGACCACGCTGTGGCCGTCTTTCAGCTATAGTGCAGTTGACAAGCGGTTAAAGGTTTATTCTAGGTTGTATTTAGTACCAGAATGCCTCTCAAAAACGTTCCCAGGTATTTCTTCCTTATGCTTTCAGGGTTGTGGACATGTGGGGACAGCCTTTAATATCTGGTGGCCATGCCCCCAAGGTTAGACGGTTCTGGGGATGTGTCCACTCTGATATATTCAGTCACAATGCTTAATATTGTTAAGGACACTCAGATTGCACTGTTGAACATCCCAGTAGATGACATTCCGAGACATAGCAAATCCAAGTTTACTTTATATTTTTAGCTGGCAAGATAATTATTGCTTGGAAGAGTCCTTTAGTTGGCCCTGCTGAAGCGCAAGTTGACTTGGATTATGCATAAAGAAAAAATTGTGGGTGGCTTACAGAATAAGGAAAAACTTCTCGATAATAAGTAAGGCAACGGCTTTCATACCTTTACAAGTACCGGATGCCTAATAGAAATAGGATACATGATCGGTGGGGATCTTCCACGTAGACAGGATTTTTCTTTTCCCACCTCTTTTCTCTCCTCTGCTTTTCTTTTTTTTTTTTTTTTCTTCTATCAACAATGCTGCATATTGTGTGGTCTTATGTTCACACCTTTTTGATGGCTAACATCCACACGTAAAGTATTTCTGTTCCTTAAAGGGGTTGTATGGGTTAGTTTGTTAAAAAAAAATAAATAAAATAATAATATACACGTTATACTTTCCTCCAACTGTGCAGTTCATTTTGCAGAGTGGCCCCAATCCTAATGTTCTGGGATCTCTCAGCAGCTATCTCAGCTCCTCCCCACAATAACTAACGCCCCCCACCCCCTCTGGAAAGCTCTATCCCGAGGGGGTTAGCTTGCGGGCACGCTCCCGGTCATACACGCTGAGTCCATAGACAGAGTGTATGACTCGGTCCTGCCCCATTGTATGTGCAAGCCAATGGCTGCGCTGCTACCTAATCAACGGACAGACTCTGTGGAGAAGAGGACGCGCACAGCAGGTGAACGGACTCAAGTAAACGAGGGGGGGGGGGGGTATCAAGGTGAAAAACACAAACCTTTACAACCCCTTAAAAAGTGTTAGTAAACCAAAAAAAAATAAATTTTTTTTTTATTTTTTTTTTACATTGCTTGCATTACCCACACATTCAGTTTTACCTGTGTCTCTCCCCCCCCCCCCAATGAAGAGGAAGAGGAAGAGATCAGCACGGTGCAGGGCTGTATCTTTTCTCCCCTTACTTCCTCTTTACACTGTATTCGAGCAGAAGGAGCCATTGGCTCTTGCTGCTGTGAGAAGTAGTGGCGGCGGGCAAGTATAACAAGTTTTTATAAAAAAAAAAAAAAAAAATTAGATATAAAATAGCATTTAGTAATACTAACAATATCCCAGAATGTGTTGGACGTGAATAGTGATAGTGTAGTTTGTTTTCCATTTTGTATTTCTCTAACTTTATTTTTTTGTTGAAAAGCCAAAAAAAAAAAAAATTTTCCATGAACATTTTCTGACCACCCTTCTTAGGTATGCTATATTGCATGTTAAGCCTTGTCTTTTTAATTAAAATGCCCCCCCCCCCATCATTTATGGACAATGCTGCCATGCATGTGATGTACCCCAAAAATACCAAATCATTGGCTGGCTTTATAAATTTCATCCTAAAGCCCATTCATAAAAATGCAGATTTTGTCAAAGTATTCCCAATGAATTGGCATTTGCACCCAATGCCAATCTCGGTAGTAGTCAGTCTCAAAAAAGTGTAGCTTATGTTTTGTTTTATTAAACATGTAACAGGTGCACAAATACAAACAATTGCAGTGTATAGAAACTAGAAAAAAAAACCCACACATTTAAATGACATAATTTAAAACAAATTCCTGACTACCAAGCAAGTTATAAATAAATGGCCAACATGACAGCTGCAACTGACTGTCAAACATAGCTTGAAAACTAGGCTTTACAATGCTAAAAGTGGTTCAAGGCATAGAGTAATATTTTTGTATGAAACAAGTCAAGATATTTAATGCATTTTTAATCATTCATATGCTATCGCTTATGTTCTAGTCTCAAAGCCTACACTAAACATTCAGCAGCAAGGCAGTCTTCCTCTGTTTGGAGCAAAGCTGGTTACATGCACCACAACAGTATTTTTTTTAGGTTAGATAAACCTAAATGATTTAAGTGGTAAGCTGAAGTCAAGCAAGTAGTATTTCTATAGGAGTGTAAACATTTTATGGGACACGTCTGCATTATTCCCTGTTAATTACACGCCCATTTATGCGGGAAAAATCTTGCATTTCTTCCTCTTCCGCTACCAGCATTTCTGGGTCACCTTCAGTTTCTGATGATAGGTCAGAAATGGTGAAGTCAGGTACCTGTAAGAGAAGAGATCATTAGACAAAATAGGTCTTAGTTTATAGATTTAATATATGGCCAACCAAATCCCTGGCAGTCACACAAACCAATTTTACATTTTGGCAGGTACGTATATTTTTTTTGATGCCACCTTACATGTATGGTTTCCTGCATTTAGGGTACATACATCCTCAACATGAAGTTTTGCTTATTTGTTACCTCTTGCACTGGAGCCTGCTGAGGGATGTGGGTACTATGTTGGGTTCCTGTAGAGATGTCTTCCAGCATTCTGCCCTTACCTTTGCATGGGCCGTTAGAAAGCTAGAGGACTACTAGGACACTTACCAGTGCCCTTGCAGTCCATTAAGCATGTTACAATAGTTAACCTTACCATCAGCGGCCAGCTCTCTCCCCTACCGGTCTACCACCTGCAGTGGGCGGGGCCAGGATTTCCTCACTGACATTAGTAAGGATGAGAGGAGGAGAGTCGGCCAGTCACATGATCACCGAGAGATGCTGTGAAATACAGTATAGTCCGCCCCCCCCCCCCCCCAACACAGACAGGAGCACCTATCATTAGGACACAGGATTATATGAAAATAGTAATTTCAGCAGCGGGGGGGGGAGAGAATACGACAGGCAGAGAAGGACAGAGCAGCAGAATGATGGAACGAACTGACCCTGGTGTCAGGGCTCAGCAGCCATGATATACAGTAGTTAGTTTACAGAGGGAGGGCATAACCAGGCAGGATAAGCCAGGTTTTTAGGCTATATGGGGGGGGGGGGCCCAAATTACACAGCACAAAAGGAAAAAAGCCTCATTAAACAAGTTAAACATTTCTACATTGTAGAAAAGCATACAAGATACAAATGGTCACAGCTGCATCTTTGTTGCCCTGCACAAGTCCCTCCCCACCCCCATCTTTACACTCTGGGTGTAGCACCAATAGGAAAGATTGTGTGTTGGGACAAATGCTACAAGTAGAATTTTGTTTTTTGTAATTTGAACTAGGGGGGGGCGGGGGACCACCACACAAGCATCCCCCCCATCTTACTCTATTATGAGCAGTATAGTGGAGAGCCCAGTAGCTTCTGTGCTGCACAATATGCAAAGTTTTTTTTTTTTTTTTTTTTTTTTTAATAGAAAACACAACTTATGAGACAGTACTTAAAAGACAGACTGATAACTGCTCCATTCAAAAGGCATAGACCAATGCCCCACACCAAACTGCCAATTTTTTTTGTAATGCAGCACAGTAGTGTGACAATTTATATTGTGGAGATGCAAATTCATGCCACAGCAGCAGGTTGTGCATAAATGCAACAGTTGGTTAAAAAGGCCTCTATACTATGATACCAATGATTAATATTTCTCTTGCATGCAATATCCCATACTTCCAAATGTCATATGTCTGCATCTCTCCCATTTGGTTTCTTCATCTCTAGCAACCCCTTAGGAGCTGCAGAGGCACTATTGATTTAGCAGCCCACACCAGGGAGATGCAACCATCCAACATACCAGTAAACATTGGGGATATAAAAAGACAGGAAAGTGAAAAATATGGTGTAGCACTGCAAAGAAACCAAGCAGCTTACAGGTTAAGTACTTAGTGTTACTAAACCCAGGACCCTGCGCTCACTATATCTGATCTCTCCCTGTACACAGACATGCAATTTTAGGAAATTAACTGCTTAATACCCTTCCCCAGGAGTATTTAGCAGTATTGAGACTTCTCCTACAAGCTTTAACTGGACATTGATAGGAGTTTTCATTCTACACTGATTGTCCTACAATGCTGCAGAAACCCTGACCCTCTGTCTGGACAGTACCAATTGACCTTGTGCGAATCACATGCAGCACACCCCTCCAGAAAAAAAATAGCAATACACACCAAATTGTGCATGTGCAGACTCCAAAGGCTCTGTACTATCAGATGGATTGGGGGACTCCAGAAGGGAAAGGGTCAGAGTAGACAGGATCAAACCACCTTTACACAAGGTGCAGAATTAACCTTGTAGGTTCCACAGCAATCATGCTTTACAGACCGATTTTACTGTTGTGGGTTTGGTAACACTTTAAATGAACAAGCCGATTGGCTACCATGGACAACTGCACCAGTTTTTGGAAATCTCCATGATGAAGACACCAATAGTAGGTGTAGTTTGGCCACAGCAGTGCTCAAGTAGTCTTTAAGGCCCCCATTCACACTTGAGCATTTTGTAACTTGAAGCCAAAAACGCTTATTGGGCGGGGGGGGGGGTTAACAACTCCAAGTCACCTGAAGCTCAAACAGGTTTTGGACCTTTGACGCTAAAATTGGTCAGATTTAGGCTTTTTACCCAGGAAGGAAAAATAAATATAATATAATACACACGATCATTTTCCTATTGGCTGATAAAACCAAAGCGCAAAAACACCTGAAAAAAAATTTGATACGCTTAGATGTGAACGGGGCCTTAATGTCTGCCTTTTCAAAGTAGCATCATTAGAGGCAGGCTCAGTCCTAAATATTGAAAAGTTCCAAGACAATGTTTTGAACCATTTTAACCTGCATCAAGGAAATTGTGTTATTGAAACTGGACTACCACCAGATTTGCGCATTTACACCAGTCATTAGACTATGGGGGTTATTCCAGATTAAGTCTATTCAACCAGTGAGTGATAAAGGACCCCCCCCCCCCCCCCCCCATATACTAGCCACTGAAGCATTTTAGCAGGCAGTGGACACAAAAACCCAAGTGCAGAAACTCAATTAGGGTGGCATTTACAGCACTATGGCAAACCAAAGTGTAATTTTAAATTGTGGCCCCCCCCCCCATTCTCCTTACCATCAGCTTGCAAAAAGAGACTTCAAAACTGCTTCAATTTGAAAAACTAGTCTAACAAGTCTAAGGCTACTCTCACACTGGAGGTGCTTTACAGACATTTTAGCACCCCCCCCCCCCAAACCACGCCTGTAAAGCACCACTGTCACTCTAGTGACAAAGCCCAAGTGCTTTTGCAGGATGTTAAGTCCTACAAGCAGCATCTATGAGGCAGTGCATACACTGCTCTAAACGCCTCTGCCCATTGAAATAAATGGGCACCGCTGCTAAAGCACCTAGAAAGGGCTGTGGTGCCATTAACCCCTTCTTCAGCCCCTAGCAGGGGTTAGAAATGCCATGCTAGCAGCTGAAAAACACCACTAAAGCTAGCTGGTTGCTGTAATGTACATGAATCCTAAATGAGTACCACATTTGTCTGTCACTCCACCTACATTTGTATACTATTGCACAAGTTACCAATATTATGTTGTCAGCAAGAGACTTTGTTCTATCTCAAGAAGTTTCTGACCTCTAATAACCATGTGTGATAGGCCAGACATTCAGAAGGCATTGAGCTAGGGACAAGGAAACCCAACTTTTTCCCCAGAGGTCAGCAACGGGACCAACATTCTTTAGTCTGTATAACAGTACACGTTAATAGCCAGGAAACATTTGTATCCTTCCTCAACTTTCCTGGGTTGAGCCATTTTTTTAATCATGACAAATTTAGCAACGGGGCTTATCACAAAGCCAATGAGAGGGCACTGATAACATATCACCTTTATGCAAGTAGCTTCCTACACTAGAATTTTACTGTGCATACAAGGTATGTGATGCAATCTGGTTTGGAGGAGAAAAAAAAAAAAAAAAGACATACTAGAATACTACATAGTGGTCTAGTACATTTCAGGAAATTCTGCAGCACATGACTTTCAGCATGGGCAAGAGGAAAGTTTCACCACTGACAACAGCAAGTAAAGCAAAATATTTATTGATACAAAAGTGAACAGAGTGACAGTATATACAGCGAATGGGCTGAAAAGAATACAGGTTTTTCACAGTGTACTAGAGCTCAAGGTAGCATGCTTTGGCCAAGGTTAAGACACAAGACCACAAAGTAATGACATGCAGAGCTAGAATGCCTCAGATGAAGGCACAAATGTGTTAAGTCAGTTCAAAACTACTTTGGTGGGGAAAAAAAAAAAAAAAAAATTAAGTGCAGGGTGACTCCTGAAATAGAAGCAAGCTCATTCTGCTTTGCTGGTTGTGTCTGCCCCATCAGCTTCTTGCTCCCCATGTGGACCAGCCAATGAGTAAAAGGGACCTACCAGCCAGTTTAGAGGAGTGTTGTTAACCAAAAAGTCCATCACATCATCCATGGAATCCTTCATATTTGTGAACTTCTCTCTGCTGGTATTTATCAAGCTGTCTGAGAGATCTTTGAAAGAGGAGGCAGAGAGAAAACTCTGGTACACTTCTGCAGCCATGGTACTAGCATTCTGAGCTTTGTTCTGGATGTTTAGTGGAAGGCCTTTGACACTGGACACCAGGGAAAGACATGTAGTTTGCAGTTGATGGGTCAGATTCCGTGCGATGGTCAGAGTGCGGGATTCAATTTGCTACGGATAGAAGAATAAGTTAATAACGCATTCTAACCCATGGCTAAATTCTTACTCAAGTACTAGAATGATACTCACCTCAGTGCTTTCAGAGTCTCCACAAGGATTCTGTTCTGTGCTTTTTGTCCATGCTACCCATTTATTGTACAGCTTTCCCTGTGCATCATGTACTTTTTGATTGGCATCATTCATGTTCTTTCTGGCAAACTCAATCTTAAAGACAAAATCCATATGTTAGGGGGGGGAGGGGTATTAAAAAATAAACATAAAGAGCATCTGTAGCATTAAATTAACAGCCACCATTTGCTACATGGCAAGTAGCCAGCTAAACAGTAATAGGGCTTTTGTGCACAGGCTGACAAGCTGCTGTTGGAAACAACTACTTTCCATCTCTGGATGGGGCACCAAGACTACCTCCAAATTCAGCACCTAGTGCCAAAATGGCCAATCACCAGGCCTGATTAAACATACACCCCCTATGAAAGTTTGAGCTTGCATAACTGAAGGTCTGTAGCATTTGGGGAAATTCTGTAGAGCTGGCTAAAATACCCCTTTAGTTTGGAATAGAGCAAGGAAAGGTTTTGTGATCTGTCCCCATTTACCTATAACCACTGCCACAGGGACAATGAAAGGGAACCCTGCCCTAGAAGTAGGTTATACAATGACAGTCACACGTAAAAGCACGATACAATGAACTAACCAGGTCAACAGTGGTATTCAGCTGAGAAATAGCCTCCTGGCTTCTGCATTTAACATCTCTGAATTTTGTCAAAGCCTGTTGGTAAGCACGTTTGCGGGCCTTTGTAGAGAGTGATCCCAAGCGAACATAGTAGCTTGCATTCAATGTTGATACCTCAAATCCCTCTGTTTTTGCAGCCTCCTTTGCTAAAGAGAAAATAAAAGTTTGTTGGTAAGCAACTACAATTCACTCTTCAGTTAGTTGCTTTTCCATTAATAAAGCAACAAAGATTGTGACATTTTCAGAATGTACCTTGCCAGTTTACCCATTTCTGTAACCCATTGGATTGAAAAAAATAGTCAAAAATTTGGACAAAGCAAATCAGAAAGCACTTTAGCCCAAAACCAGCCAAAAGTTTTTGCTTTAGACCAAGCAGGGATTCATGTTTATTTTTGTGACCTCTGCACTACAAAGATGGAGGTGCAGTTCCAACCAATTCAGTTTAGGACCAACTCTGAAGTTCAGAGTAGCAAAAGTTGTCTTGTTTTTGACTCCTGTCCATCCATTTGTAATGCCTACCTTTACAATAGGAGTCCAGTAAACTGCTTTGATTCTGGTTTAAGATTGTAAAATTAAACTTTCAAGTCACAGGGTAAATTTGTTAGAATTAGTTCCCAGCAATACCTTTAAAATCTTAGCACTTACCTAGCTCCTCATCAGTTGGCGGGAGATATTGTTCCAGAAGAGTCTCAGACTTCGTAAGTGCATTATCAACACCACTGCTCATCTTGCGCACTGCATTACTCCCAAGAACAGTGTTAATACTTCCATTCACAACAGCCTTGGTCATCTCCACACTGCCAAACACAGCTCCCTTGGTCTTATCAACTACTCCTGTTATGCCATTAATTACAGCATCTTTAGCACCAACAACAGCCTCAGAGGCGTTAGCAATAATCTAAGGGAAAAAAAAAAAAATTTAAAAAAAAATATATAAAAAGTCAAACTTACAAAAAGGTAGAGTTGTTCCACAAGTGTTACTGTGGGCAAAGTTCGAGTACTGGCTAGAGCAGGCAGATGCCAATACCGCATTTAAAAAAAAAACTGTCAGAGGCTAGGAAGACTAGAGTTGCTTTACACCATGCTGTAGCTTGCAAGCATAACTTTAATATATGGGCAGCCATAACTGTTTTTTTCTGAATGACAATTCTCATGCTTTTAAAAATTCCAAAGCCTGGTGTCATAGGAACAGAGGTGAATTTTTCCAATTCAACACTAGCTGTAACAACTAAGAATATCCCTCACATAGGAAAGATGCTCTGCTTTCCTGTTTGCAAGGCATAAAGTACATACATGAAAAAGGTGTTAAAGGCCTATGCCAGATCTTCAGGACCCAACAGAGACCTGTGGCACATCTGCACATACAGTATCAGTGTATGGGACTTTGATACCTGAAGCATCAGCTGCATGTATGCCAATAAGCCACAGGTTTCCATCAGGTCCTAAAGACCTGCATGAAATCTATCATTACACATGCATCTGGCAGGAAAACTGCTTCCTGGAGTTGTAAGACTTAGGCACCAAGACAGTCTCACATAGGTGAGAAATAACCAAGAGCTTTACATGAGGGGAAAAAAAAAAAAAAAAAAAAAAACCATGTTGGGTAAACCGGTCAAGTAAAGGCAACTTACTTTGTCACTAGGCTGATACAAAATAGGCAGCCTCTCTTCAATCTTATCAAGTCCAAAACAAGCAAGGCTGTTTGCCATGGCAACTAAAAGATGGGAAAAAAAAAAATATATAAAATAAAATTTTAGTCTGACGCAACCAGTATCAAAGATTACACAGACCTGCAGCAAAGTTCAGAGTGAAGGTGAAATACTGAGCAACAGCTATAGCTATGACATGTCACCTACTTTCTATCCAAGTTGCCATGAAACCAAGCTTACTCGCTCCACAAAATTTACAGCTGCAGAAAATTCTTCATTCTGACAGATTGGAAGAGTGATCATGCTTAACGCAGGATTCCGGTCAGGAAATGTTTTTTTCTTCCTTCTCTAAAAGTCAGCAGCTACAAACACTGTAGCTGCTGACTTTAAGTACACTTACCTGTCCTGGGTGCCCGCAATGTCAGCCGCCGAGGCCGACCCGGCACCGCCATCCTAACTAAGGGAAACAGGCAGTGGAGCCCTGCGGCTTAACTGCCAGTTTACTACTGCGCACGCGTGGTGCTCTGAACGGCCCCGTGGTTTTCTGGGAACAGTTCCCAGAAGGCAACAGGGCCGCTCACCAAGGAGCAGGACACGCCGCGGAATATTAAGAGGCAGATTAGGAAGACTGCCTAGCAACAAGGGTTCAGGTAAGTTTTACATTTTAATTTTTTTCTTCAAATGTTTAATTTTTTTTAGGATTTTTCATTTTAGCGTGGCCCTCCACTTTAATATAAGCTCCATTAGTGTTGATGCCAAAATATACCAAATGTTTTTGCTTTCAAGGCTCCCTAGCACTACAAGCATGTAGGGAAACAGTGTGGTTTACTGCAACAAAACATGCTGTTCAACAATTAAAGGAAAATACTGATACAAAGTTGCCATTGCTGACTTACTAGACAGCTGCCAGCTTAAAATGAATTTTTTTGTCCTGCTAGATCACTTTAGGCTGACCTTTTGTAGGTATAGCTATGCAAAACATATAAAAATAAGTGCCTACTGTTTAAAATACAGTACTATACTGTCTAAGCCCGCTCTGCACATGCTCAGTTGCACTCCATTGTTAGAACTGTGCTTACTTTTGTAGAGGCCGATCTGCTGACAGCCTAAATATTTACTACTGTTCAGGGGCTCTGGGCTTCAGCAAAATGGCAGCCTCCCGCAAGCAGAAACAATGCTGGAGGCAATTTACAGCACAAATTACTAATGTGGAAACGTATGTTTCTTGCTAAAGAACATTTTATCAAGTTATGGGTAAAGTTCCAGTTTACAGGCTGTTCAGATTAGCCTGCACACTAAACTGTATAAGCTTAGTCAGGGCTAGTGCAAGGATTTTTGAAACCCTAGGCGAAAGCTCATTTTGCCCTGCCCATGTGACAGGAGGCGGTGCTATACAGGAAGCATCAGCTCCACTCCCTCTAATTACACTAGATGTTAGACAGAGCAGCTGCCTGAGACTGAGTTAGTTATATGCTGCAGCCACGGAGGGAAACAAGCAGCAGTGTGCCCTAGGCAGCTGCCTAGTGGTAGCACCGGCCCTGAGTTTATAGTGTGCAGGCAGCAGCCATAAGGGGGGGGGGGGGGAATTTAAACCCAAACACTGTATAGAACACTTGCTGTGCAGGGCCATCCAGAAAGGTGCAACTAAAACATGTTGCATAATATCACAGCACTCTGTTACAAGACACAGAAAACAAATTTCTCTGCGTCGTTGACATTAGCCATGTTTATCTGAGGGAAACAGTAAGGAACTGCGCAGAGGCCCTTAACTTTCTAAGTCTTACATGCCAGCATTCAGTTAATAGCTTTATCACATTTGTTCCCAGTCTGAACTTAAACCATAAGATCAATGTCCATAAGGGAGCTTGCATTTCAAAAGGGTTAGTCAGCAGCATACAGTGCTCAAAAGAAAACTTGTTATAAAATTGGCAAAAAAAAAAAAAAAAAAAAAAAAAAAAAGTCACATACTCTGAGGTTCCAGTTTATGTATTATTGGCATAGCACCATTAACAGCCACTGTAGTAATGGTCTTTGCACTCTTCTCTGCCACGCCGCAAACCGATTTCAGGTAAGGATGGGCATCTTTAGTGTTCACATAAACGGAAGACACTATATCATAGGTTGAGCTCACCAAAGGAAGGTTAATAAACCTAACCACGACATTCTGTTGAAGAAAGCAAAGGGTTATACATCAGCATGCTTCCAGGCATTTGGAATAGTGTTGCCAGTTCACTGCTATGCCAAGTGCATTTCTGGCATAACATTTTTCCTGTACTTTTAAAATCTTAAAAGATAAGCAGAAAATGCAAAATAAACCTATGCAGTCAACGCACATTTGCTTTAAAGCCCAACTGTGGGAAATAAACATCCATATCCCAAAAGCTCAAAGAAGAAAGCTTAAAGGAAATTAATAAAGCCAGCAATTGTAAGCTACACCATACTAAAGTATAGTTTTAGATTTAATCGCTTTCAACTACAGCAATACATTTTTCTAATCTAACAGCAACAGTTACATAAGTGATAATGTGCAACCACACATTTAAAAAAAAAAAATGCAATAGCTAATAAAACCCAGTGTTAACTCTACCCCCTCTGTACTGACCAAGTAATGTGCGCTGTTCAGACAACCATCTAGCCAATAGCTTTAGATTTCTCAGACTACAATCAGATTGTATGGCCAGCTACAGACTCAAACACACACAAAAAAAAAAAAAAAAAAAAGTAAAAAAAGGTAAAACTAAAAAGGAAATTTAAGAAAGTTGTATGGGCAGCCCATACATCATGCAATTCTTTCCATCACTGTTTACAGGGAAATTCCTCCCACTGCAAGGGGAAGAGTGGGGGGGGGGGGTTGGAGCTAAAATACTCCCAACAGCTTTTTATTCATGTACTGTAAAATGCTAATGCTCCAAAGACAGTACAGGAAGCTGGCACAAAATAGAATCAGTTTTCAAACTGCATTTTTTCTAGCGTGCTCTTATAAGCTCAAAAATAGCAAGTGGGCGTGGAACCTAAATGTAAAAGAAAAGCCAAGTTTGGGTTGTCCCCACAGGGAAATCTTGCAATGGGGACACTAGTTCTGGTGACATGCAACCCCCCCCCCCCCAGAATATGCAGCAAATTCCCCACCCCCACTCCTGTTTTGGCTATAGGACAGGAAGTGAAAGGAAATATCAAATGGGATGCATTACATTTTTTAGGCTGGGATTACACTTAAGCAATTGCAGACATTACATGTGAGTCACACCACATTCCTGTGCACACCACACGCAATGTTTGTGCAATGCAAATTCAGCCATACAGTTCGTATAGCTAAAAATCGCATTCCTGCACCATTTGTGTGACCTTTTTTGGTCTGCACTGGACTTGGATCACATGGGTGTTCAGACCCATGAGATCAGATTCTATAGTATGTACTGTTCTACAAACAGTTTGGGGGGGGGGTTGTCTCATTACCTTTATATGAAAACCCACAGCAGAACAGTGAACTGTTCGTCATTCTGGATGCAATGCAGGAACCTGCACAGGAAATCGCAGCGATTCCCACATTGCATCAGGGTGAACCTAGCCTTAAAAGTGGAGTTAAATAAAGTCAGCAGCTACAAATACTGCAGCTGCTGACTTTTAATACAGGGACACTTACCTGACCAGGGCACCCACAATGTCCTCACCCAAAGCCAACGTCACTCGGCTCCTGGGTGGAGGCACCACCATCTACAGTATGAGAATCAGAAAGCTAAGCTTGGCAGCTCCACAGCCCGGTTCTCTAGCGGACAACATGCACGTTCTAAGTGGTCCCTGCATTTCCCAGAAGGGGGTGGGGGGGTGGGAAAGAGGAAAAAGGACAGACATGGCATAGATCACTGTGTTAAACAGGAATCTGCTCCCAATGAAAAAAAGGTGCCAAATGTGACACCCGGAAGGGGGGGGGTGTGGAGAGAATTCAGATAGCAGAAGTTCCATTTTTGGGTGGAACTCCGCTTTAAGAACAAAAAGTTTCTTTAATCTGTAAATGAGTGTTCCAATGTGATGAGATTACCGTTTCTAGTTACAACAGTAATCTATGCCCACCTGGGAACAGATCACATCAAAAACGAGGAGGAGGGCAGTGCCCACACCACCCATATAACACACATCCTCCTGACACCTTAGACTGTCTGTAGGACAGAAAAGCAGCATCAGCTGACTGCCATGCTCCCTGGAATCCTAGCAATGCCAGCCTAAGACTGGGAAATCCTCCTTGGGTCATAAAAAGAGGCATTGATAAAGAAAGAGGATCAGCACAGTGGATGTAGATCAGGTCATTAGATTAGAAGGAAAGGCAGGCCCTATGGCAGCTCCTGGAATTACCTGTTGCTCTTGTTGCTGCTCCACTACTTCAGCCATATTGTAGAACCTAAAGAAAAGAAAACAAACATTAACGCTTAGCAGGAGCTCAGAACAACCATAGAGAGCTCAGCCAAGAGGACGTGGGTACACCAGAAACCACTCCAGCAGGTATGAAGAACAAAACAGACCGTCTACGTACCACAACGACACACAGCACTTCACAGAACACCACAAACTCAACAGAAACCGAATACTGATAGGAAGGGCTGTTCACTCATTTATAGGGCGTTCGGCCCCGCCTCCGTCATCAGGCCCGCCTTTCCCCGCCATCAGCTGACTTCTGAGACAGGCGAGGTGACATCATCCGCCGTGCGCTACGCGTGGAAGCAGACAAGGGTCAAGGGTGTAGGGCAGATGACACGGCGTGTAGAAGCTGAAAGTACAGATAGAGGAAGCCGGGGTTTTACACTGACTTCATTGTACATGGCTGTAGGGCTTTGCATCCTAATAGGGAGCCTGTGGGTTGCAGGTGTTCACTACTTCTCTTCTAATCACCTTCTTTATCAACCACTTGCCGACCAGGCTTTTTTTTTTTGGCGACAAACTACAGTACTTAAAACTCTCCATATGTTACAAGCTGAAATAAGTATTTTTTGCTAGAAAATTACTTTGAACCCCCAAACATTGTATACATTTTTTTTTCAGCCGTGACAGGAATAAAATGGCAGTTGTTGCAATTTTTTATGTCACATGGTATTTGTGCAGCAGTTTTTTTAAACGTAATTTTTTGAAAAAAAAAAAAAATACATTTTAAAGAATGACAAAAAATAAAAAAAACGACATACCCCATTTTTTTTTTGTAAAATGTGAAAGATGGTGTTGCGCCGAGTAAATAGATACATAACATGTCATGCTCATGGAATCACGACAAACTGCACTACATAAAACTCTCTATTAAACGCCTTTACAGGTTACCTGTTTAGAATTACAGAGGAGGTCTAGTGTTGGAATTATTGCTCTCACTCTAACGTTCGCAGCAATACCTCACGTTTGGTGTGAACACCATTTACATATGTATGCGCGGCTTATGTATGCGTTTGCTTTTGCACGCAAGCACAGAGTGATGGGGGGCGCTTTAACCACTTGCCGACCGCCTCACGCAGATATACTGCGGCAGAATGGCACAGGCAGGCAAATTCACGTACCTAGGACGTGATCTGCCTCCCGCGGGCGGGGGGTCCGATCGGACCCCCCCAGTGCCCGAGGCGGTCGGCTTCTGTCCGGGAGCGATCAGAGGTGAGGGGGAGGCCATCCATTCGTGCCCCCCCCCCTCGCGATCACTCCCAGCTAATGAAATCCTGTATAGTAAACAGCGGCAGAGGAAGTGATGTCATCTCTCCTCGGCTCAGTATTTTCCGTTCCGGCGCCGAGGAGAGAAGACATCCGAGTGCACAACACACACACATACAGTAGAACACACCAGGCACACTTTACACCCCCTAATCACCCCCCCCCCCCCCCCCTTGTCACACTGACACCAAGCAGTTTTTATTTTACTGCATTGATGTCAGTTTGTGACAGTTAGTGTGTTAGGGCAGTTAGTATTAGCCCCCTTTAGGTCTAGGGTACCCCCCTAAGCCCCCCTAATAAAGTTTTAACCCCTTGATCACCCCCCCGTCGCCAGTGTCACTAAGCGATCGTTTCTCTGATTGCTGTATTAGTGTCACTGGTGACGCTAGTTAGGGAGGAAAATATATAGGTTCGCCGTCAGCGTTTTATAGCGTCAGGGACCCCCATATACTATCTAATAAAGGTTTTAACCCCTTGATTGCCCCCTAGTTAACCCTTTCACCAGTGATCACCGTATAACTGTTACGGGTGACGCTGGTTAGTTCGTTTATTTTTTGTGTCAGGGCACCCGCCGTTTATTACCGAATAAAGGTTTAGCCCCCCGATCGCCCGGCGGTGATATGCGTCGCCCCTGGCAGCGTCAGATTAGCGCCAGTACCGCTAACACCCACGCACGCACCATACACCTCCCTTAGTGGTATAGTATCTGAACGGATCAATATCTGATCCGATCAGATCTATACTAGCGTCCCCAGCAGTTTAGGGTTCCCAAAAACGCAGTGTTAGCGGGATCAGCCCAGATACCTGCTAGCACCTGCGTTTTGCCCCTCCGCCCGGCCCACCCAAGTGCAGTATCGATCGATCACTGTCACTTACAAAACACTAAACACATAGCTGCAGCGTTCGCAGAGTCAGGCCTGATCCCTGCGATCGCTAACAGTTTTTTTGGTAGCGTTTTGTTGAACTGGCAAGCACCAGCGGCCTAGTACACCCCGGTCGTAGTCAAACCAGCACTGCAGTAACACTTGGTGACGTGGCGAGTCCCATAAATGCAGTTCAAGCTGGTGAGGTGGTAAGCACAAGTAGTGTCCCGCTGCCACCAAGAAGAAGACAAACAGAGGCCCGTCGTGCCCATAATGCCCTTCCTGCTGCATTGGCCAATCCTAATTGGGAACCCACCACTTCTGCAGCGCCCGTACTTCCCCCATTCACATCCCCAACCAAATGCAGTCGGCTGCATGGGAGGCATTTTCTTTATGTCCTCCCGAGTACCCCTACCCAACGAACCCACCCCAAAAAGATGTTGTGTCTGCAGCAAGCGCGGATATAGGCGTGACACCCGCTATTATTGTCCCTCCTGTCCTGACAATCCTGGTCTTTGCATTGGTGAATGTTTTGAACGCTACCATTCACTAGTTGAGTATTAGTGTAGGGTACAGCATTTCACAGACTAGGCACACTTTCACAGGGTCTCCCAAGATGCCATCGCATTTTCAGAGACCCGAACCTGGAACCGGTTACAGTTATAAAAGTTACAGTTACAAAAAAAGTGTAAAAAAAAAAAAAAAAACACAAAAAAATATATAAGATAAAAAAAAATAGTTGTCGTTTTATTGTTCTCTCTCTCTCTATTCTCTCTCTATTGTTCTGCTCTTTTTTACTGTATTCTATTCTGCAATGTTTTATTGTTATTATGTTTTATCATGTTTGCTTTTCAGGTATGCAATTTTTTATACTGTACTGTTTACTGTGTTTTATTGTTAAACATTTCTTTGTCTTCAGGTACACCATTCAGCTGCAGCGCATATTTATTTATTTTGACAGCAACAGCGTTTGCTCCCACGATATATAAAGCCGTGACTCCAGCGGAGGTGACATATGCCGAAGCATGGGGGCAGCAGGGGCGGAGGAGCAATTTGCTCCCACCTTTTGGGGAGGATGCCCCCATGCTTCGGCATATATAAATGGTGCATGTATGCCCATCATTAGAAGTGGGTGGATGAAGGGAGGTATTCTAATGGTGGGCATACCCACTGATCAATCTCTTTTTTTCGTTCAGCCCACAGGCTGCATGAAAAAAAAAGATTACAATATATGCCCAACAAGGACCAGCAACGTACTGGTATGTTGCTGGACTTTGAGTGGCTATACCAGAATGATGCCTGCAGGTTTAGGTATCATCTTGGTATCATTCTTTTTAGCCAGCGGTCGGCTTTCATGTAAAAGCAATCCTAGCGGCTAATTAGCCTCTAGACTGCTTTTACAAGCAGTGGGAGGGAATGCACCCCCCCCACCGTCTTCCATGTTTTTCTCTGTCTCTCCTGTCCCAACAGGGAACCTGAGAATGCAGCCGGTGATTCAGCCAGCCGACCATAGAGCTGATCAGAGACCAGAGCGGCTCCAAACACCTCTATGGCCTAAGAAACCGGAAGCTACGAGCATTTCATGACTTAGATTTCACCGGATGTAAACAGCGCCATTGGGAAATTGGGAAAGCATTTTCTCACACTGATCTTGATGTGGTCAGATGCTTTGAGGGCAGAGGAGAGATCTAGGGTCTAATAGACCCCAATTTTTTCAAAAAAGAGTACCTGTCACTACCTATTGCTATCATAGGGGATATTTACATTCACTGAAATAACAATAAAAATGATTTAAAAAATGAAATGAACAGTTTAAAAATAAGATAAAAAAGCAAAAAAAAAAAAATGAAGGGAAAAAAAAACACCCCTGTCCCCCCCTGCTCTCGCGCTAAGGCAAACGCAAGCATCGGTCTGGCATCAAATGTAAACAGCAATTGCACCATGCATGTGAGGTATCACCGTGAAGGTCAGATCGAGGGCAGTAATTTTAGCAGTAGACCTCCTCTGTAAATCTAAAGTGGTAACCTGTAAAGGCTTTTAAAGGCTTTTAAAAATGTATTTAGTTTGTCGCCACTGCACGTTTGTGCGCAATTTTAAAGCATGTCATGTTTGGTAGCCATGTACTCGGCCTAAGATCATCTTTTTTATTTCATCAAACATTTGGGCAATATAGTGTGTTTTAGTGCATTAAAATTTTAAAAAGTGTGTTTTTTCCCAAAAAAATGCATATGAAAAATCGCTGCGCAAATACTGTGTGCAAAAAAAAAAAATGAAACACCCACCATTTTAATCTGTAGGGCATTTGTTTTAAAAAAATATAATGTTTGGGGGTTCAAAGTAATTTTCTTGCAAAAAAAAAAAATGTTTTCATGTAAACAAAAAGTGTCAGAAAGGGCTTTGTCTTCAAGTGGTTAGAAGAGTCGGTGATGTGTGACATAAGCTTCTAAATGTTGTGCATAAAATGCCAGGACAGTTCAAAACCCCCCCAAATGACCCCATTTTGGAAAGTAGACACCCCAAGCTATTTGCTGAGAAGCATGTCGAGTCCATGGAATATTTTATATTGTGACACAAGTTGCGGGAAAAAGACAAATTTTTTTTTTTGCACAAAGTTGTCACTAAATGATATATTGCTCAAACATGCCATGGGAATATGTGAAATTACACCCCAAAATACATTCTGTTGCTTCTCCTGAGTATGGGGATACCACATGTGTGAGACTTTTTGGGAGCCTAGTATTTTGCAGACCTCACTTTTTGTCACAAAGTTTTGAAAATTGAAAAAAGAAAAAAAAATGTTTTTTCTCCTCTTTCTTCATTTTCAAAAACAAATGAGAGCTGCAAAATACTCACCGTGCCTCTCAGCAAATAGCTTGGGATGTCTACTTTCCTAAATGGGGTCATTTGGGGGGGGGGGGGGTTGTGCCACCTGGGCATTCCATGGCCTCCGAAACTGTGATAGGCAGTGAAGAGTGAAATCAAAAATTTACGCCCTTAGAAATCCTAAAGGCGGTGATTGGTTTTCAGGGCCCCGTACGCGGCTAGGCTCCCAAAAAGTCCCACACATGTGGTATCCCCATACTCAGGAGAAGCAGCTAAATGTATTTTGGGTGCAATTTCACATATGCCCATGGCCTGTGTGAGCAATATATCATTTAGTGACAACTTTGTGCAAAAAAAAAAAAAAATGTGTCAATTTCCCGCAACTTATGTCAAAATATAAAATATTCCATGGACTCAACATGCCTCTCAGCAAATAGCTTGGGGTGTCTACTTTCCAAAATGGGGTCATTTGGGGGGGGGGGGTTTGTGCCATCTGGGCATTTTATGGCCTTCAAAACTGTGATAGGTAGTGAGGAGTGAAATCAAAAATTTACGCCCTTAGAAATCCTGAAGGCGGTGATTGGTTTTCGGGGCCCCGTACGCGGCTAGGCTCCCAAAAAGTCCCACACATGTGGTATCCCCGTACTCAGGAGAAGCAGCTGAATGTATTTTGGAGTGCAATTGCACATATGCCCATGGCCTGTGTGAGCAATATATCATTTAGTGACAACTTTTTGTAAATTTTTTTTTTCTTTTGTCATTATTCAATCACTTGGAACAAAAAAAATTAATATTCAATGGGCTCAACATGCCTCTCAGCAATTTCCTTGGGGTGTCTACTTTCCAAAATTGGGTCATTTGGGGGGTTTTGTACTGCCCTGCCATTTTAGCACCTCAAGAAATGACATAGGCAGTCATAAACTAAAAGCTGTGTAAATTCCAGAAAATGTACCCTAGTTTGTAGACGCTATAACTTTTGCGCAAACCAATAAATATACGCTTATTGACATTTTTTTTACCAAAGACATGTGGCTGAATACATTTTGGCCTAAATGTATGACTAAAATTGAGTTTATTGTATTTTTTTTATAACAAAAAGTAGAAAATATTTTTTTTTTCAAAATTTTCGGTCTTTTTCCGTTTATAGCACAAAAAATAAAAACCACAGAGGTGATCAAATACCATCAAAAGAAATCTCTATTTGTGGGAAGAAAAGGACGCAAATTTAGTTTGGGTACAGCATTGCATGACTGCGCAATTAGCAGTTAAAGTGACGCAGTGCCAAATTGTAAAAAGTGCTCTGGTCAGGAAGGGGGTAAATCCTTCTGGGGCTGAAGTGGTAAAAAAAAAAAAAAAATTCTTACTTATTTTATTTTTTCACTGTCCCTTTAATTTTTTTTTTTTATCACAATTATTCCTATTACAAGGAATGTAAACGTTGCTTGTAATAGAAATAATAATGACAGCTCCTCTTTATGGAGAAATGTGGGGTCATACCGACCCCAAATCTCTCCTCTACCTTTTAAAAGTGAAAGATCAAAAAAAAAAAAAACTTTTTTTGATCTTTCGCTTTAAAAAAAATAATTTACTTGCAGCTTGGATCAGGCTCCATTCCTCCAAGGCCATAAAGACGATCAAAGAGGATCTACTCATCGATCGCCTATGGGAGCAGCTGGCTGCACCGTCGGATAGTTTTTCGGGCGAACCAGCGGAAACGGTAAGCCCGAGAAACACTGGCAGGAGGGGGGACGTCCTCTCCCGCTGCTTCAGGAAACCGTTTCAGCGGCTATTGTCGGCAGTGGTACCGTCCGAATCGGTGCAACGCCGACTTTGCGGCGCCTTACCGATTCCCAAAAGTAGTTTCTGTACTACTTTTGGCTACTTTGGGTGCGATTTCAATAGATATCTGTGTAGCAACCCACACAGATGTCTCTGAAATCGCCCACCAAGTCGGACTGATATGCAGGAATGAAGTTGTGCGATTTCAACTGAACTTGCACAATTTCAATCCCGCAGCAGTGTGAACCTAGGCATAATCCCGGTAAACCACTTGCAAACCGCAATGTATATATAAAATGTTGCTGCCTTCTTTTTTTTCTTGTTTAATATTTGTATTGGTTTTGTTCAAGTATACAGAAATAATCTAACATTGCAAAAAGTTTTGGAGTGCATTATAGCAACTATATAATTTTTCCTCCCCCACGTGCCCCTTCCCCTGATCTCTCTGTCAAAATCGATGGCACAACTATAAGCCCATCTTTGCATGCCAAACTGGAGAGTGCAAAATCTGGTGCAACTGTGCATAGAAACAAATCAGCTTCCAGTTTTTTTTCCCTCTAAGCTTAATTGAACAAGCTGAAGTTAAAAGCCAATTGGCTACCATGCACAGCTGCACCTGATTTTGCAATCTCCAGTTTTAGTAAATCTCCCCCTATCTGTCACTAGTGTTCTCCATTCTGACAGACAGTTTTATTCAACCCACTTCTTCGGAGTCCAGATCATCCAAGGCTCCCCACAAGCCTGTGACTGGACATTGAAAGGAGAAACAGCACAGTGATAAGCTCATTGCTCTGTTACTCTACTTTCCCCTCCTATTAGAATGCTTCTTGACAGCAAATTAACTGATTGGCTTCCTGTACTGCTTCTCTCACATTCTGGCTTCAATATACACAGATTGCAAAAGACCGATACCAGGTACTTACACGCATTACATTTAAAAAATACATTTGATGGTGTATCAAAGTAGTAGAATTTCAGGATAAACCTAACTAGTCTTAAAAGTACTCCCTCCTGCCACCTAGCACCTATGCTAACTAACCTGTGTAAGAATGATGTATATACTACCTATTTTCAGCCCATTCTGGTCCAGTCACATGATCTGGCTCCCCTATGTCAGTCAGTGGCGGCTGCAGGGGAGAGGAGGGAGTGCCGACAACAGATAGCCCATGGGAGACTAAAGCCGGCCATAGACAGTTCAAATCTCAGCAGGGACCAGCCGAGATTCGAACCAAGTATTGGAAGACTGAATGTACCCAAGTTGATCAACCAGCCTGTCAGATTTTACATGCATTTTTTGCTATCAGATGTTATAGCCACTAGCAATAATCACTGTGTTCTCCTGGCAGCAATGGCTTCCCCTGCCCCCCTGCCAGAAGAACACAATGGCTCCATGGGAGTCAGTGGTCCCTCTATGGCCGGCCTTAGGGTGAAGTCACTGCTTCTAGGCCTTCCCAGGATTGTCGATTGCTTTCTTCTCTCCCCTGCAGTCGCCACTGACTGACACAGGGGATCATGTGGCCAAACAGGAGTGGGCTGAAAGTAGATAAGTATATACATCTTTCTTACACAGGTTAGTCAGCATAGATAATAGGAAGAAATTAAAGGAGCTTTTTTTAAGACTAGTAAGGTTTAGCCTGGAAATCTACTTTAATGATTAGAGAGCTGCATTATTTCTGTATTTTATATCTGGATAGAGTTCAGCTTTAATAGCAGGGGTGAAAAGGCTCCATTCACACTAATGCGTTTTTTGATGCTTTTTGCATTTTGCAGAAATGCAGGGAATTTTTTTAACATGGGTTTCTATGGAACACGTTCACATTAGTGCAGTTTTGTGCCTCTGCGTTTTTGGAAAGGGTCGGGGACTTTTTTCCCTGCAAAGTGCAGCGTTTTGCATGAAATAGACCCGCATCCAAAACGCAAGTACTACATTTTTATGGGATTGTGTGTTTTTTTTTTTGTTTAGTTTTTTTACATTCACTGTATATAGCTGGTTGCTAAGGAGTGGGTCAGGAAGCCGACCGCAGCATCTTTACCAACTGAAATTCACGAAAAAAACAGTGTGTGGTCCCCCCCCAAGACCATACCAGACCCTTCAGTCTTGTATGGATTTGGAGGGGAAACCCCATGCCCCAAAATCCACACTAGACCCTTATCTGACCATGCAGCCCGGCAGGACAGGAATGGGAGGGGGCGAGCGAGCACCCCCCCTCCTTAACCATACCAGACCGCAAGCCCTCAACATGGGAGGGTGGGTGCTTTGGGGCAGGGGGGCTCTGTGCCTCCCCATCCCAAAGCACCTTTCTCCCATGTTGATGGGGACAAGGGCCTCTTCCTGACAACCCTGGCCGGTGGTTGTCGGGGTCTCTGGGCAGGGGCTTATTGGAATATGGAAGCCCCCTTCAACAAGATCCCCCACCCCTAACCATTCAGCCCAAAAAGCAGTAAAATGTAAAAAAATACAAGCCGGTTTTTGATAAGACCTTTATTAAAAAAACAGCTCTGTCTTCTCCCTGAGCCGTCTTCTCGTAGCCATCCGATGACGTCACTCTCCGGGTGTCGTCATCGAATGGCCACGCCCATGGCTATATAAGAGATGTCAGACAATGGGGGACATCACAACGGAGGAAAACAGCCTCAGGACAACAGCGGCAGTGAGGAAGAAGACAGCCGTGGCAAGGAAGAAGACTGCAGTGCGGGAGAAGAGAGCACTGGGAGAAGACAGCACAAGAAGAAGACCGCACCGGGAGAAGATGGTACCGGGTGAAGTAGGCACCAGGAGAAGACGGCTCAGGGGGAAAACAGAGCTATTTCTTTAATATAGGACTTGTCAAAAACCAGCTTCTTCTTTTTTTTTTACATTTCATTGCTTTTTGGGGTGAATGGGTAGGGGTACCCACAGAGGGGGGCCGGGATCAGGCGGCCCCCTTGTTAAAGGGGGCTTCCAGAGTTCGATAAGCCCCCCACCCGCAGATCCCGACAACCACCAGCCAAGGTTGTTGGGAAGAGGCCCTTGTCCCCATCAAACAGCATAGAGCCCCCCTGCCCCAAAGCATCCACCCCCCATGTTGAGGGCATGCCGTCTGGTATGGTTCAAAGGGGGGTGCTCGCTTGTCCCCTCCCTTTCCTGACCTGCTGGGCTGCATGTGCGGATAAGGGTCTGGTATGGTCTTTGTGAGGGACCCCCATGCCGTTCTTTTCCTACCACAGATATTTGTTTTTAAATTTAATTAGGCGTTTTAGCAAGGAGAGAGGGCAAACTAAAAAAGCAGACTTTGATACGCAGGTAAAAGGTCTGATTTAAAGGCTAAGTTTCCCTTCTAGAAAAAAAATAATACATGCCCTCGCAGTTCATTGAGAAGAATTACAAACCATCTGCTGTGGTGGAAGACAGGACATGTAGTTCCCTCATTCATTCAGATGCCTGTCAATGAATGAAATGGCTGTGTGGGCGGAGGGGATAGTCGGGTGTGGAAGACATGTGTAGCCAAGCCCCTGTAGGGGTTGCTGAATGTGGTAGAAATTATGGGATGCCCAGAAGATTTAGTGTAACTTGCTTGGACTACGATATACACTCCTGTATATACACTCCAGTAATCTCTCCAGCACTTCACTTGCTCAAGACCTCTTTTCCTTCCCTTTTCCGGCACTTCACTTTCTGCATAACGTTACTCCTCCAGCACTTTCCTTGCTGCAGACTGTTACTCCTCCAGACTAGCTAGCACTGCATGGTTAGGCCTGACACTAACTCAGCCAGGCCTCAGTGGATTGCCTTTTTTGCGGGCAGGGGACTCAGGCCCCTATGGTGTAGAAATAGTTCAGGTGCTAACCGTCCTCTATTCAGCTACCAATCCCAGATAGCTCTCTTCAGGCCCTGCCAGCCAGCCTGGCTGCAATGACCTCTCTCCACTGCCCTTCCCACAGTCCACTCTTCTGGTTCTGCACCCATCTCAAACTGCAAACTCCCAGTTCTCTCAGACGTGCCTCCCCAATCCTCCCGACTGTGCTTCACTCACCAGCCCTCTTGGGGGCAGTTGTCTTCCCTGGAGTCTCTTAACAGTGTCCTCTCCTGCTGTCCTCTCCTTGCTCTCTCATGTGCCTCTTCTTCCAGGATCTCTTCTCTCCTCCTGAATGCACCCAAGCCCCAGCCCAAGGTCACCCCCCCCCCCCCCCATACTGGGGAGCTCCCTGTGTGCCCCGACAGCCTCCACACTCTCTCACTCCAGCTCTTCCACCCGACAACTCCTCCCCAGCTGGGCTAACCCTCGGTATTTGAGGAGGCCTGCCCCCTGCCAATACAAGTTGGGGATTGGTCAAGGCTCCAGGCATCTCACCTCTCCTCCTCTCTTTCTAGCACCTAGAAAGAAGAGGGAGGCGACAGTGAGTCACTCAGCCCTGCCCTGCGCCACTCCCAGCCTAGAATAAAAACAAACAGGCCTAGCAACCAGCTAGGCCTGCCTAAATTTACCTACTCTATCAGAAAAAATCCTCACTCTAGCACCTACCTAACTAGAGGGTGCAACACACATATATATTGCACCCTAAATATGGTTTACCGTGCAGCATGCTCGAAAAGGCGAACTTACTGATTAAGCAGAAAGTTTGAAGACAGGCAGTCGTTACTTATCAACTGTTTGTAGTAAGTGTTTGTAGTAAGTGTTACAAAATTCATGTCATGTCAGGTCAGTCTTTGCAGTTTTATGACAAAGAGATTGTTTATTTTTAGAAACAGATTATAGAACAGTGTGAGTAATATGGCACAATTGTATACCAATAACAGTACTCAGTGGTTTAGCTCTATGGGTAGCAAAACTCCTTGAGGTACAGCTGTGAATTAGATTTAGGAATTTTTTTTCCTCTCATATTTTCCACTTTATGTTAATTGGGCAAATTTCACCTTGTTTGGAGCACACGGAGAACAATGTGCTGCTATTTAAATGACTATAAACAAGTATTTTAATCTCCTAAATACCAAGAAATATAATCTAAAGATTAGTCATTTTTTTTGAGGGGAGGGTCTGTCCTGTTGCGCTATGCCACCGGATACTGTTCTAAAGTTAATAGCAGCTGCTGCTTCTGAGAAAAGTTGCACCACCCTCTTCTGCCCTCTGTGTCATTCAAGTAACTCCTACTATTATTATCCCACAATGCTTTGTGTTCTGTGAACAGGCAGAGGAGGGCCAGTAATTTTTAACTCCATTCACAGAATGCAATGCATTGTGGAATAATAATAGTAGGAGTCCTGTAAATGACAAAGAGGGCAGAAAATGGCGGGTGAGCGGTGCAACTTTTCTCAGTAGCAAAGGCCGCTAAGGGCTAGAAGATAGTCAGGCAGTGGCGGCTGGTGGTTTTTTTTTGGGGGGGGCCATAAACACTCACCCATCTCCCCCCGTAAGTGTCACCCACCCAACCCCCCCACTCCCCCTCTCTGTATGCCGGTCGGTCCAGCACTTACCCCATCAGCGGCGGTGGGTGGCAGGCAGCAGGCAGCGTGGTGCAATGGCTCCGTGTCCTCTCCTCCGTGGCGGCTTCCAGTTCCTCCCCTCCTCCTCCTAGGAGTCCAATAGGATCGCCTGTCCTTTCAGCCAATCGGGTGACCAATGTCAAAACCAGATTTCTGATTGGCCGGGAGGAGGATCAGTGTTACAACAGAAAATATTTATTCGCTGTTGTAACATACTTGGGTAGGATCGGAGCACACTCTCTGCGACCCGAGCCCACCCTATATTGAAGCCTATTAGAGCCTTGGCTCTAATCGGTGCTTCAAAAAATTAGCCCCCCCGCATTGGAATCCATGCGCCGGTGTCCTGAAAGGGGGGAGGCGGCGATGGATGAGGGGGGCGGCGCCCCTGCACCCTTAATGGATAGGCCGCCCCTGCCTCAGGGCAGTGTTCAGCAGCTCTGTTTTTAGCAGAAGTAGCTGCCTGCTGGTTTTAGAACACACACCATTACACATAACTAATTTGTTTGGAGTTGTGTCTCAAACAATACTTCATCTTTAGCTTTAACATTATTTGTGTAGCCCTAGTCTTATACGAGTTAGGCATTTGTGTATTTGAAAGGTGTTGGTAATGGGGTAATAACTAGAGGCCCGTATTGCATTTTTGGCAATGGGATTTAAAATATGCCCCATCCCTGACTGTCCTAGGACACATTTACATGATTTACTAAAGGCAAATCGGCTGTTCACTTTCCAAGAGAATTTGCACTTTGTATGAGGAGTTTTGCCTTGGCTTAGTGAATATGGGAAAGCAGTGCTGAGTTCCATCATTCAATTATGTGCAAGCAAAACTATATATTTTTTATTTTCCTTAAACAAGATTTGCTATACTTTGCAAAGTGCAAATGCTAAGAAAAGACGAGAGATTTTATGCAAATCAAGCTAAATTAATCTTTTTTCTCTCCCTGTTTGTGCTATGTTTATTGTATACTCCATGGAAATTATGCATATAACATTGACAGAATACTGCCTTCATTATGGATATTTTTTGTGACCACAGTCAACTAACTTTGTCAATTACGAAAAGCTTGTTTGAAAATGCATCATTGGTCACTTTCAAGGGGCACCATAATTGTTAGTGATACCTAATCCTGAACTCCGAGGCTCCACCTAACTTGGCCTTGGGTTGTGTACCTAAACCTTGCTAAAAATTAAAAGAAAATCTATGGTCGCAGCATAAACTTTCATTTTATAACATAAGCATTGTAAAAGTAACGCAAACAATACAGAAATAACAGAAAATTTCCTAACAAATACTTACCGTAATTTTCCTTTCCTGATAGGCTACATGGCAGCATACGCATGGGTTAACCCCGCCTCCACTCCTCCCCTATAGAACCCCACTCCCATAAATCTTTGCTCTGAGCTAGAGGCCGTGTTTTTCTGACCGACTCCATGGCTGGATACGTATGGGAACTAACTGGCCATACACCCAATGGGCGGGCAATGCTAAAGGCTTTAATTTGTACCGTCAACAGGCAGGACCTGCAAGCCAAAATAAACAGAGGATAAGGAAGCAGACTCTACACAATAATGAGCCATAAACGTACTGATTGAGGACCACACGGCCGCCCTACAGACTTCTTTGGAAACCACATGCTGCAAAGCTGCCCAAGGTGTAGACCCAATCCTGGTTGAGTGAGCAGACACTACCTCCAAAGGAGCCAAGTCCTTGGCTCTGTGAGCCTGTTGGATGGCCTAGGCAATCAGTGCCACAATCGGCCTAGATGAGGCATGTTCCTCTGTTCTTTCTGGCAAAAGAATGAACAGGCGTTTTGAAGCGTGAAGGAAGTTGTAGCTTTGAAGATAAAACTTCACAATATCCGAGGGATTCCTAGAACTGAAAGAAGGCACTGCTGGGAGTCATATCTGGACTCCCTGTTTACTAGACATGTGCTTTGACCAACTAAGCCGCAGCGTGCCCTCTCCCACATCTAAAGGACGCAAGTTAGAACCCTAAGGTTGGCAGAACAATTTCTTGGCTCCCATGAAAGTCTCATGCACCCTTGGGAATTGAGTCAAGCATAGGTAACAGCACAGCTTGAACTGTAAAGAACGTTAAGCAAAGTTCTCTATGACCAGTGAATCAATCTCTGAGGCTTTTTATGCCGACGTAATAGCCAGGAAAAAGGTAAACTTGACAGAGAGGCCTTTAACGGAGACAGCCATAGAACACTCTGCTCCAATTCCCGAGAAGGAGTTGAGAACAAGAGGGAGACTCTACTTGGAAAGCCGCCGCTTACTCCAAGGTCTGAGCCTAGCTGCTCCCTTGAAGAATTGTTGGGCAGGAAAGATGCCTAGACCGGGATACACCTGTGAAGGCCGATAAAGCTGACACTTAAACTCCGAGAGAGCTGACCGTTAGAGCCAAATCTAAATCCAACTGGAGGAAGTTTAGAATATTTAGAAATTCTAGATCACTACATGATCTGTCAGCAGCAGACATGTATTGAACAAACTTTGACCAGATTCTCCCGTAAACTTTGTTTGTGTTCATTCTTCTAGTGTTCAAGAGAGTGGAGATAACTCTGGAGGAGCAGCTGAGGACCTCCAGTCTCAAGAACCAGACCGTCAGACGCAACTGTGCTGGACATGGATGTAGAATTGCACCCAGTGACAGAAGGTCTGGCCTGAGGAGAAGGTGCACTGGGTCCGGAAGCTGAACTGTGCTAGCAAGGGGAACCATGGCTTAATTGGCCAATAAGGCATCACTTCCACTACCTCCACAACCTCTGTTCGGAGTCTTCGTAGAAACCCAAGGTTGACCAGGACTGGAAGAAATGCACAGGTCCTACCGCATTTCCAATGATTGATCAGGGCATCTGTGCCTGAAAACCTCCACATGTAGAGACCATTCGTTGTTGTCCAATTGGACTCTGGAAATGGGGCAACGGAATGGCGAATGGGTCAGTTTCTCCATTGCAGCTGCCAGGGGACTCACTCTCATGACTGAGGTTATGTAGATGACCTTAATTCTGCTTCCTGGCTCCCACTCTGGATGGGCTGCCTTCTCCAGCTTCCACTTGACCCTTGGACCCGTAGACACCACAGTGCCATTCATTTTAAACACTAAAAGGTGCGCAGGTGGGAAGAAGACAGAGCCAGGAGTATTCTGTTCCAGAACATCAGGATCCAGAGTCAAGGCAATAGTCCCCTTGATTATATTGAACTGAGCCCCGCTGCACACAGGAGACTGAGTGGGCTCCAGGTGAAGCTTTTCCAGATTCAGCTGCCAGCCGAATTTGAGGAGCATTGAAAAGAGCTCAGCTCTGGGATCCAGCAGCGGCCCTCTGTTTTGGGACAGTAGGAGAAGGACATCCACGTAACTATGCAGGCGTATGCTCCTCGTTTTGATAAAGACTATAACAACCAATAATACCCTCAAAACACACAGTGTGATGTTGAAAGCCCGAATGGCTGGAGCTGGAGATGGTCTATTGGAAACAAGCCAGTCACCTGGCTGGACCCCATGGAATATGTAATATATAAGTATACATCACCACACACAGCATGAACACAGATCTGCAATTCAATCCTGCTTCCACGATCAAACTGAGCCAGGTAGGCTAATCATGCTGTACTTGGGGCAGATAGGGCCACCCACTAATAGCTGGGCTATCTGGCCGTTTGCCTGCCAATGGCCAGGCTTCAGCTCTTCCAGCGCCTCTTCGTTTGCCCACTCCATACCCTGCTAACAGCTAAGGCATATCAGGGTATTGCAACCTGTCTTCCTATAGGGGAGGAGTGGAGGCGGGGTTAACCCATATGTATGCTGCCATGGAGTCGGTCAGGAAAATAATTTTTGAAATGCCATACAGTATAGCTTACTTAAAAAATCCCCTTTCATGCTGTGAGTTCTGTCTGTCTGCCGGTCATTTCTTTAAACAACTTCTTGGATTCCCTGCATGCTTTGCAGCTTCTCCATTGCTCATCGCTTTGGTTTACTTTTGATTTCTGAAGGACTATATAACCCATGGTAACTTGCTGCCCACAAGCTGTGATTCCTGTACTGACTCCACCTTCTGAAACTTCTCTTCTCAGCATCTCTCTAGTTCAGAAGGCAGGCTTTGTGAAGTCTGTGACACAGCACAGGACATAATGAATATTAGTCACAGAATTCAGGAAAGTAAATATGTGGAGATCTTCACAAAGTAAATTTACAAACTTCAAAAGCATTCAGAATAATAGGAGTAGGCTAGAAATAATTGAAAATCAGTGCGGAAATGAATAGGATTTTACACTTTGACCATAGATATGCTTTAAATGCATCCTTTAATAATAATTACCCAATACAGCGCAAAACACACACAGTAGTATGGCAGGAATGGTTTCATGAGACTATAGAAGTCTTCTGCATTTGTACCATTCTTTCACTTTGTGGGATTCAATCCAAAATTTAAGTTAAGCTTAGCTCACATATGTTGCTGTTTAATTGAAAGACCTTTCACAAGTCCTAGGATGACTGTTTAAACATTGCTGAAGGTTAATAAAAGGTGAACATTACTTAACCACTTAAGGCCGAGCCTTTTTTGAGATTTGCTGTTTTAGTTAAAATCATTTTTTTGCTATAAAATTACTTAGGAAAATATATATATAATGTTTGGGGAATCTAACACCCTCGAGAATAAAATGGTGGTCGTTGCAATACTTTATGTCCTACCGTATTTGCGCAGCGGTCTTACAAGCGCACTTTTTTTGGAAAAAATACACTTTTTTGACATAAAAAATAAGACAACAGTAAAGTTAGCCCAATTTTTCTTATATTGTGAAAGATAATGTTACGCCGAGTAAATTGATACCCAACATGTCACACTTCAAAATTGCGCCCACTTGTGGAATGGCTACAAACTTTTACCCTTAAAAATCTCCATAGGCGACGGTTAACAATTTCTACAGGTTACATGTTTAGAGTTACAGAGGAGGTCCAGTGCTAGAATTATTGCTCTCAGTCTAAAAATCGCGGGGATACCTCACATGTGTGGTTTAATATGCGTTCGCTTCTGCACGATTTCACAGACATCTGTGCAGGTTTCTGCACAGGTGTCAATGGAAATCACACCCCGAAATCACAAATAGTAGTACAGAAACGTCTTTTTAAAATCAGTGCGGCGCCGCAAATGCAACGTCGCACCGATTAGGACGGTGCCATTGCTGGCAATTTGACATGTCAAATTGCATGTCAAAACGCACCAATGTGAACCAGGGCTTAGACTCACTTTCCCACATGGGCACAGGGAAACACACAGGGATTTCTTCAGAATAACAAAAGGTAGGAATCTGCAACAAAGTTTGTTAAAATCCTTGCAATGTACATAGATCACCCAGGGTGGAATGTTTTTTTTCTCAACAAAAGTGGAGTTACGCTTTAAGCTACTAATTGTACTAGCTGGTACTAATATATTTCTGCAATTTCTATGTAGGTGCATTTCCTTGTACTTACTTCATGTGAATTATAGTGTTAAAATTAACTCAGATTTCAGCATAATGAGGTCTGCAGGGATCCAAATGTGCAGTATTGTAGTTCCTTCTTTTGCAGCTATTAGGGCTTGACTGACTGACTGCTGACAAGAACTGGGAGCAGGTCCTGCCTGCTCCCAGCTCCCAGATAATTGTGTAATTGATCTATCAGTAGCTTTGTCTGATTTCTGACCATCCCCTTCGACAGAGATTATGTAGTTAGCATCAAGAGGATGCCATAGCACCAGTTTCTGCAGTAAGAATACATAGAATAGAATGTTTTTTGACAAGGTGTTTTATGTTTCTTAAGCCTAGTACACACTATCAGGTTTTTTGAATGAAAAAAAATGACAGTTCCGGTCAGAGCCCCTGTACTAACGATTTGATGTTAGTACAGCAAGCTCCCCTGCTGAACTATTATGTTCTGATAGTGGGGCAGCCCCCCGCCAGAACACTCTGGTCAGCGCTCTCAGCTGTTGGCTGAGAGCGCTGATCGGGAGTCGGTTGGCTGCTGGTTTTCCAGCATGCCTGTCTGACAGAAGCCAGCAAAACTGCCGGATTCTGTCGGACCGGCGGCCATACACACGAGCCGAATGTCGGCCGGTTTTTATTGAACTGGCCGATGTCGCCCAACATTTGGACCATGTGTGCTAAGCTTTAATATTGTGCTGTGGTGAAGGTATGGCATCCAGTGTCTGCCTACTACAAGTCCAAAAATAAAAGGGTCAGTTCAGCCGAAACAAATATTTCAATGTTTGAAGGTGCTGCAGAGATAAATTATGAGACAATTTCTTATATCTCACATAGATGAAATTTGTGTGCTTGAGTTTCTGGATCTGCATACCTGATGTTACCATTATAAGGGGTCCCACACTATTGAATGCATATGCTACGTTAAGCTATGGAAAATGCAACTTGAGGTGTTGGAACATACAGATGAGAATGGGAACATCCAAAACTCCTAGGTAGACAAGAACAGAGCTGGGAATGGGCAGGGTGATCTTCCTGTTGAAGTGTCATTTATTTCAGTGGTTTTGCAGTCACTCACCTGGCACAAGTATACAGAAAGTGAAGTTAGAACTGCACACTTGCTCTGCAAGGCAACCCAGAGAGTATGGAAGCCAGATATTCAATATACAGACATCCCAACCTGCAGAAACTAATTTCAGGGAGGTGGTAAACCCAAGCCCGCAAATGCCCCCCCCCCCCCAAGGCAAAACATTATTTAAATCACTTTTTCAATATTTTTTCGCAGTGCTTCTGGGGAAGGGGGTTGGTGGTATGTGGACGGTGTCGGTAGTTTTTTTTTATTTTTAATAATTGATTTTTTTTTACAATTTAATTTGGGGTTGGGGCAGTGGACAGTGTTGGTAGGGCAGGGGAGAGTGGTGTCAGTAGTTTTTTTGTTTTATTTTTTTTACACTTTTTCATTTTTTTGGAATTATCTTACAGTTTTTTAAAATATTTTTGGGGGGGCTATGGTGAGATGTCAGGGGTCTAAACAGATGTCAGGGGTCTAAACAGACCCCTGACATCTCCCCTTTGAGACAGACAAAGTGACTGAGGACATACATTCGCCAGTCCCTTTCTCAGCAAGATGAATGAACAGGAGACAGAGGCTCTTGTCCATTCATAAACTGAGCAGAGTAAACACAGTTTACTCTGCTCATTTATCACAGGACACAGGAGCGATCTCACTCACTGTGTCCATTAACTAGTTCCCCCCGCAGCCAGCGGGAGAGGAGGGGAGGGGTGCCGGCTGCGGGGGACGAGGAAGGCCGGAGGAAAATAGGGGAGGGGGGCGGAGAAGGACATGGAGGGGGCCGGATGAGAAAGGGGGTGGAGAAGGACATGGAGGGGGCCAGAGGAGAACGGGGGTGGAGAAGGACATGGAGGGGGCCGGAGGAGAATGGAGGTGGAGAAGGACAAGGAGGGGGCCCAGGAGGAGCACACAAATCAGCTTGGGATGATCGGTGTGGCTGGAGGGACAGCTGTGATCACCGATCTCCCTGTATAGCTTTTTAGCTGACAGCCGCGGGAGGGAGAGAAGGAGAAGCGGCTGTCAGCTAAAAATCTATACAAAGGTGATCGGTGATCACAGCTGATCCCCGTCGCACGATCATTCCCGGGAGATCAGGAGGCGCTTGTGGGTGTGCTGGAGCCGCCGCAGAAATGCGGGAGTCTCCCGCACCTTCTGGGAGACTTGAGATGTCCGAATATAACACCTGGGTAACTACTGTTTTCAGCGGGAGAGGTCAGCTGGGGAAGACAACATATTTCTCAAAGATTTCCTTTTAAAACATAATACAATTCACACACACACACACACAAAATATAAAGGCACAACTCCTTAAACTTTGTGCACCTGTAGGTCACATTCAAACATAACAAGCTGCAGACAGACATGCTATAGATAGCATTTAAATATGAGTGCCAGCAAACAGCAAAATACACAGTTGAAAAATAATAATTTTGAATGTAGTTAGTTGTGTCTATATTCAGTCTTTTGATTCAAACAACCCTGGCAGACAGCACAAAGAGATCCAAGACATCACTTTTCTGTACTGTAGCTAACTTCAGCTTGTACCCAGGCCTGTACTGGGCATCGGGACTACAGGGAGTTTCCCGGTGGGCCGATGGCTCAGTGGGCTGGTTTCAGTGACAGCCTGTCAAAGTAATGGCTTTCTTGGTTCGCCCTCAACTTCACACAGTGATGTGAGAAAGATGAGAAAAATACAGAGGAGAATAAGTGAAATAGTAAGAGAGGTTAGTGAGGACTCCTTATGCTATGCTACTTATGTTTTTTTGCACAATTGCGTATAGTTTATATACTGTTTTTGTGCTTGTTTGCACAAATAAAGTGGGCCGGTCTGGATGAAGTCCAGGGCCAAATTTTTATCCCAGTCCAGCCCTGCTTGTACCTATGCATTAAGGTGAAAAAACACCTTTCAGTGACCGGTAACCGGTAACCAGCGACCGCCCCCCCCCCCCCATTTTACTTACCTGAACCCTCAAACTTGTCCCACGGGGACGCGCCTTCTCTCTGCAAGGGGGTTCTCGGCTGCTGATGGGATAGATTGATAGCAGCGCAGCCATTGGCTCCCGCTGCTGTCAATCAAATCCAATGACGCAACCACCAGGGGCGGGGCCGAGTCCTGCATTCAGCATCTCCGGACGCTGAATGCTGGCCTCGGAAGCGAGCCCACATGGTATCCCCCGGGAGAGTGCTTCTCCCAGGAGGTTATCTGATGCGGGGAGGAGCCAAGAGAGCTGCCGAGGGACCCCAGAAGACGATGATCGGGGCCACTCTGTGCAAAACGAGCTGCACAGTGGAGGTAAGTATGACATGTTTGTTATTTTAAAAAAAAATACCTTTAGTGTCACTTTAATGTGGCCATACAGGGTCTACAAGGTGCTAAGCCTAGTGAAAACTTGAAGGTCACCCATTCTAGGCATAGGAAGCACCATAAGCAGCTTGCATTTATCTTCCTTGTGCACTCCTATGCAAGTGAATATAGGAGCATGACAACTGCAAACCAAAAGCTTGGCTTGCAGTTTTGGCACAGTCCCACATTGCAAAATTGCCATTTGGCAATTAAAAAAAAGGGCAAGAGAAAAATTAAAAACAGACGTCAGGAGGCAGCAGCTTTGCCTCTTGAGTGACTGAAAACGTCCTTTCACTGACCTCTGAAAAGTGATCCACCACAGATTGCTTCTCAAAGGAGTGGTAGGCACTACTGCAAGTATGAAGGGAGCCTTTGGGTTGATCTGCTTTAGGACAACTTCAGCTCCTTCTAGTGTATTTAAAATGTTTATTTTTTATATATAACCAGACTGCATTGGTGGGAATTTACTAAAACTGGAGCAGAAAAAATCTGAAGCAGTTGTGCATGGCAACTAATCAGCTTCTACATTTCATTTTTAAAGCTTAATTGAACAAGCTGAGGTTAGAAGCTGAATGATTACTATGCACAGCTGCTCCACATTTTGTCAGTTCCAGTTTCAGTAAATACCATTGTGTCCTCTTAATATCTGCAACGTGTTTATCTTTAAGCCCTGGTTCACATTGCTGCATTTTGAGAAATTGCATGTCAAATCGGCGGCAGTTGCCGGCAATGGCACCGTCCTAATCGGTGGCATCTGCAGTTTCTACTACTTTTTGCGATTTCCATTGACATCTGTGCAGAAACCTAGCTATTGAGGCAGTCTCCTTTTATCTTGAGTGTATGACGGATCTATTTATTGAGCATCAGTCATGCATTCTGGATATTTTGTGGTAATTATGTCACACATTTTTTTCATTTTTGATGGGGTTTTCTACCTCCAAAGATGCAGGGCTGCAAGTTTTCACCTTCCCACGCCAACATATATATGGGTTGGTGGGAGTGGTCCCACATCTTTGGAACAGAGAACCTCTTCCAACCACAGATTAAGCTGTACCTGAGGTATATAGACGATCTACTACTAGTCATGATAGGTGGAGTCACTAGTCTTGCACGGTTTCTTGATTTTTTAAATTCAAACAATAGGAATTTATTGTTTACAGGCCAGGCCGATCATAACAGCATTTGTTATCTGGATGTCAGATTGACTCAGACAAATTCCAGGGTCGCAACCTCTCTATATAGGAAACCCCTGT
Source organism: Lithobates clamitans (assembly GCA_037952925.1). Lineage (NCBI taxonomy): Eukaryota > Metazoa > Chordata > Amphibia > Anura > Ranidae > Lithobates > Lithobates clamitans. The sequence goes on from JBBGZY010000318.1 coordinate 3,494,168, forward strand.
CTGGTAATACGCTGCTCCTTGCTCAGTCTGGACATCCACGGCACACCATCAAAGGAATCCCGGTGGATCAATTCCTTAGAGTCAGATGACTATGTAGTAGCGATATAACCTTTGAACAGGAGGCATTGTCCCTATAGGGACGTTCCTTGGATAGGGGTTACCCTGGATGGATGCTTGAACGGGCTTGGAATATTGCTAGGAATAAACAGAGAAATGATGTGCTTGCCAACACCAGTAGTCCTCATATATCCTTTAAAGCGGGGTTCCACCCAAATTTTGAACATTATCTCTATGCATTCTCTTCCTTGCCTAGATGCTGACATGCTGTGTAAAAAAATTTAAATCGCCGTAATTACCTTTTTTTTCTAATCTTCTTAGCACTTCCTGGTTTTCCTCTCATGGGAGTAGGCGTGTTTCTAGCCTCTCCCAGACCTTCCACAGTACCCTGGGAGCTAGTCTCAGGCTTCCCAGCATGCATTGTGCAACAGCGTCATCACAACATCTCGGTGAATGCTGGGAGCACAGCATTCACCGCATCCAGGAAATACATGCTTGTGGGCTTCAAATGCCCACAATGAAGATGGAAACCGCCTTCAGTGAATTTTATAAGTTATTCTTTACAACAAAATCGGACACAGGTGGACTTATTACACAGAACATGTGAGTAGATAATCATGAGAAGAAAAGTTTGTGAATGAACTCCCAAAAAAAAAAAACGATAGATAGGTGGACCCCCGCTTTAAGAAAGCCACATGAGACAACAAATCAACTATCACCATACAGTACAGAATTCGATTCCATTAAAAAAATTATTAATAAGTATTTACTGATTTTGTATGTGGATGATGTCTATGCTGACATTTTATAAACAGGGGTCATCATAGTTTCTCGTCGGGCACCCAGTCTGGGCAGATATTTGTCCCCAACCTTTTTTAACAGTAAACCTGTGAGATCCCTCACTTGGTTGCACTGTAATGCCACGTACACACGACCGGTTTTGCCGTCTGAATAAACTCTGAAGGTTTCTCTGACGGAACTCTGACGGAATTCCACTCAAGCGGTCTTGCATACACACGGTCACACCAAAGTCCGACCGTCCAGAACAAGGTGACGTACAACACGTACAACGGGACTAAAAAAAAGAAGTTCAATAGCCAGTAGCCAATAGCTTTTGTCTCGTACTTGCTTCAGAGCATGCGTCATTTTTGGTCCGTCGGAACAGCATACAGACGAGCGGTTTTCCCGATAGGAATTGGTTCCGTCGTAAAAACTTGAACATGTTCCATTTCTAGGTCCGTCAGAATTTTCGAAAAAAAACACACGGTCGTAATAGACGCTGAAAAGCTTCCGTCGGACTTTTTCTGTCGGACATTCCGCTTGTGTGTACGTGGCTTAAAGGTAACTATAAGTGCTGTGCTACTGAATGCCCTTGCTGTCCTTATGTTCTTGGAGGCAATGCATTCCACTCTGAGGTCACTGGAAAGGAGTGTATTATAGACTCCTTTTACAATTGCAATACCAGTTATGTGGTGTACCTTTTCACATGCAGTTCTTGCCACATATAATACGTGGGGAGAACCACAAGACGTTTACGAGACACCCCTAAGTGAATATGTCCAAATTGGGCCAATTAGCCATTTTCCCTCCCCGTTGTCATGTGGTCTCAGATGTGAATGGGAAGCAGGTGTTTTAAATTTGTTGTTATCGCTCTCACTCTTTCATACTGGTCACAGGACGTTCAACATGGCACCTCATGGCAAAGAACTCTCTGAGGATCTGAAAAAAAGAATTGTTGCTCTATATAAAGATGGCCTAGGCTATAAGAAGATTGCCAAAACTCTGAAACTGAGCTGTAGCACGGTGACCAAGACCATATAGCGGTTTAACAGGACAGGTTCCACTTAGAACAGGCCTTGAATGGTCAACCAAAAAAATTGAGTGCGCGTGCTCAGCGTCATATCCAGAGGCTGTCTTTGGGAAACAGACATATGAGTGCTGCCAGCATTGCTGCAGAGGTTGAAAGGGTGGGGGGTCAGCCTGTCAGTGCTCAAACCATACGCCACACACAGCATAATGGGTCTGTCCCAGAAGGAAGCCTCTTCTAAAGATGATGCACAAGAAAGCCTGCAAACAGTTTGCTGAAGACAAGCAGAGTAAGGACATGGACTACTGGAACCATGTCCTGTGGTCTGATGAGAACAAGGTAAACTTATTTGGTTCAGATGGTGTCAAGCGTGTGTGGCAGCAACCAGGTGAGGAGTACAAAGACAAGTGTGTCTTGCCTACAGTCAAGCATGGTGGTGGGAGTGTCATGGTCTGGGGCTGCATGAGTGCTGCCGCCACTGGGGAGCTACAGTTTATTGAGGGAACCATGAATGCCAACATGTACTATGACATACTGAAGCAGAGCATGATCCCCTCCCTTCGGAGACTGGGCTGCAGGGCAGTATTCCAATATGATAACGACCCCAAACACACCTCCAAGATGACCACTGCCTTGCCAAAGAAGCTGAGGATAAAGGTGATGGACTGACAAAGCATGTCTGCAGACCTAAACCCTATTGAGCATCTGTGGGGCATCCTCAAATGGAAGGTGGAGGAGCGCAAGGCCTCTAACATCCACCAGCTCCATGATGTCGTCATGGAGGAGTGGAAGAGGACTCCAGTGGCAACCTGTGAAGCTCTGGTGAACTCCATGCTCAATAAGGTTAAGGCAGTGCTGGAAAATAATGGTGGCCACACAAAATATTGACACTTTGGGCCCAATTTGGACGTTTTCACTTAGGGGTGTACTCATTTTTGTTGCCAGCAGTTTAGACATTATTGGCTGTGTGTTGAGTTATTTTGAGGGGACAGCAAATTTACACTGTTATGCCCCGTACACACGGTCGGACTTTGTTCGGACATTCCAACAACAAAATCCTAGGATTTTTTCCGACGGATGTTGACTCAAACTTGTCTTGCATACACACGGTCACACAAAGTTGTCGGAAAATCCGATCGTTCTAAACGTGGAGACGTAAAACACTTTGGCGGGACTATAAACGGGGCAGTGGCCAATAGCTTTCATCTCTTTATTTATTCTGAGCATGCGTGGCACTTTGTCCGTCGGATTTGTGTACACACGATCAGAATTTCCGACAACAGATTTTGTTGTCGGAAAATTTTATATCCTGCTCTCAAACTTTGTGTTTCGGAAAATCCTAAGGAAAATGTATGATGGAGCCTACACACGGTCGGAATTTCCGACAACAAGGTCCTATCACACATTTTCTGTCGGAAAATCAGACCGTGTGTACGGGGCATTATACATGCTATACACTCACTACTTTACATTGTAACAAAGTGTCATTTCTTCAGTGTTGTCACATGAAAAGATATAATAAAATATTAACAGAAATGTGAGGGGTGTGCTCACTTTTGTGAGACACTGTAACAATATGTGTCCCAGTGTCTGATCTATATTTAAAAAAATGCAGATTATACCTTATATCAGAGTGTCTGCCGGCACTCGTGTGACTCCTTGGCTCTCTCCCTGGCTGACAGCTATAGTAGGCGGGGCCAGGCACTCCCGCTGACGTCAGTCGGGGAGGAAAGAGAGCCGAAGAGTCACGTGAGCACCGGGAGATGCTCTGATATAAGGTATAAGCAGCATTTTTTTTATATTTTTTTATATAGATCAGACTCTGGGACACATTTTGTTATATACAGTCAGGTCCATAAATATTGGGACATTGACACAATTCTAATCTTTTTGGCTCTATACACCACCACAATGGATTTGAAATGAAACGAATAAGATGTGCTTTAACTGCAGACTTTCAGCTTTAATTTGAGGGTATTTACATCCAAATCAGGTGGACGGTGTTGGAATTACAACAGTTTGTATATGTGCCTCCCACTTTTTAAGGGACCAAAAGTAATGGGACAGATTAACAATCATCCATCAAACTTTCACTTTTTAATACTTGGTTGGAAAATTCTTTCCAGTCAATTACAGCCTGAAGTCTGGAACTCATGGACATCACCAGACGCTCGGTTTCATCCCTGGTGATGCTCTGCCAGGCCTCTACTGCAACTGTCTTCAGTTCCTGCTTGTTCTTGGGGCATTTTCCCTTCAGTTTTGTCTTCAGCAGGTGAAATGCATGCTCAATCGGATTCAGGTCAGGTGATTGACTCGGCCATTGCATAACATTCCACTCTTTGGTTGCTTTCGCAGTATGCTTCGGGTCATCCATCCATGCTTCACTGATGAGGTGGTATGCTTTGATAATGAACAGTTCCTTTCCTTCTCCATACTCTTCTCTTCCCATCACTCTGGTAGAAGTTGATCTTGGTCTCATCGGTCCATAGGATGTTGTTCCAGAACTGTGAAGTCAGTTTTTAGATGTTGTTTGGCAAACTCTAATCTGGCCTTCCTGTTTTTGAGGCTCACCAATGGTTTACATCTTGTGGTGAACCCTCTGTATTCACTCTTGATTGTTGACTTTGACACACATACACCTAAATCCTGGAGAGTGTTCTTGATCTTGCCAACTGTTATGAAGGGTGTTTTCTTCACCAGGGAAAGAATTCTTCGGTCATCCACCACAGTTGTTTTCCGTGGTCTTTTGGTGTTGCTGAGCTCAGCGGTGCGTTCTTTCTTTTTAAGGATGTTCCAAACAGTTGATTTGGCCAGACCTAATGTTTTTGCTATCTCTCTGATGGGTTTGTTTTGTTTTTTCAGCCTAATGATGGCTTGCTTCACTTATAGTGACAGCTCTTTGGATCTCATGTTGAGAGTTGACAGCAACAGATTCCAAATGCAAATAGCACACTTGAAATTAACTCTGGACCTTTTATCTGCTCCTTGTAAATGGGATAATGAGGGAATAACACACACCTGGCCATGGAACAGCTGAGCAGCCAATTGTCCCATTACTTCTGGTCCCTTAAAAAGTGGGAGGCACATATACAAACTGTTGTAATTCCTACACCGTTCACCTGATTTAGATGTAAATACCGAATTAAAGCTGAAAGTCTGCAGTTAAAGCACAGTTTGTTTGTTTCATTTCAAATCCATTGTGGTGGTGTATAGAGCCAAAAAGATTAGAATTGTGTTGATGTCCCAATATTTATGGACCTGACTGTAACAGAGTGGATGGCATGAATATATTATAGTTTTTAAAGCAGCAGGAGGAGAAGGGACAGGCACTGTCACGAGCAGACAGGCATGGAGGGGGGAGGACAGAGAAAGACAGAGCAGGGCTGCGGATGGCGGAGGCATGTAAACTGTCCATGGTGTCAGGGTTTAGCAACCATGATAAATCATGGTCAGTTTCAAGGGGGGGAGGGCAGGATCAGCCAGGTTTTTTAGGTTATACAGGGGGCCAAATTACACAGCACAAGCACTGTGCTGTGTAACATGCTTTAAGGAAACCGGATCTATTTTTTTTCAAGGTAACAAACACTTTAGGTTGCAGATTGGTTTGGTAGTAATTTTTACAGTCTGGAATAAAATTATCCCAGTCAAGTTCCATTTGAAAGAACTGGTCATCTCCCATGGGAAGCAGCTTGTTTTCCTTTCTCAGGACAAGCATCGCTCCATTCTGGCCTGTTGTGCAGTTAATAAACGGTTGAAATTTACAGAAACTGCAGTTCAGGCATAGGGCTCATTTTACAAAGCTTTTAACAAGAACAAGAATCCTAATTTTTAGCCATGTGACTGAAAATTTCAAGTCTTACTGGATGCAGAAAATATCTGTCACTTTTTTGCAAATATAGCTGGCTAAAGACAGATCAAGATTTGGTTGTGTTAGCAGGGACTGGCCAAATTTCGCGTTCTCACCCAATAGAAGTCGATCATTGTATGTATAGCAGCTGTGTACATTGTATACCATCAATAAAAAAGTATTGGATTAAAATAACCAAAATTATGATGCTGGTTCAAAGCATTGCAAAGTTATTTTCAAACAAAATAAAGGGTTCCTAGGATCCACCCATACTTAAAAATTTGGCAACCCTGAGCAGACAAAATTTTACCCCCTGACTTTGGCACTACCCTGTTGGAATCCTGACCTCTAGTACCACTCAGCCCTTATATTTGAGCACAGAGACACTTGCTCAGCCTACCTGTGGATGCCCTCCTGCCTCACCTTAACCCCTCTGGTGTCTATCTGCCCTAAGCGAGCCCCGAACTATGGCTGGGGAGGGGCATTTAGCAGCCACTTTGACCGTAATGTCTTCCTTACTACTTATTTGTTTGATTCTGGGGGTCTTTCCCCATTTGTTTACCTCTGTATTTTGATACATTGAAAAACAGGTCCGGACTGGGCCAAAAAAAACAGGCATTTTTAAATGAGCAGTCAATTTTTCAAGGGACCAGGGGGGGGGGGGCGGGTGGCTGACAGGCGTTCACGGGGGTGGTTGGTGATGAGAATTCACTGAGTCAGTCCTCCTCATTGTAATGTAAAGGGACACTGTGATATAATGGAGACTACAGTGCCCCTTTACAGTGCAGTCCCCTTTATATCACAGTGTCCCTTTACATTACAGCGTCCCTAGCTATCACAGCCCCCCATCACAGTGCAGTCATTCTCCCACCCTTTTCTCTCTAATCACAGTGCCCCCTTTTACTCTCTGCTCACTATGCAGATCTCCAGCTCCTCCTGCCCCCTGCGCCCCTACATCAAAGTCCACAGAGCCCCCTTACATTTAATTCTGCAGAGCCCCCCTAACATCAGAACATCTGTGTCCACAGAGCCCCCCCACATCAGAGTCAACGGAGCCCCCTTTACATTAGAGTCCACAGAGCCCCCTTACTTCAGAGTTCACAGAGCCCCCTTACATCAGAATCCACAGAGGCCCCCTTACATCAGAGTTTGCAGGGACCCCCCATACGTCAGCGTCCCCAGAGAACCCCCCATGTCAGAGTCCGCAAAGTCCCTCTTACATCAGAGTCCGCAGAAACCCTCTTACATCAGAGTCCGCAGAGACCCCCATACATCAGAGTCCGCAGAGACTCCCCCACCTCAGAGTCCGCAGAGACCCCCCCACCTCAGAGTCCGCAGAGACCATCTTACATCAGAGTCCGCAGAGACCCCCTTACATCAGAGTCTGTAGAGACCCCCATACATCAGAGTCCGCACAGCCCGCTTACGCTGGAAGCTTTGTGGACTCTAATGTAAAGGGGAACCCTGATTTAGGGGGGCTCTGATGTAAAGGGGAATGCGGTGGACTCTGGTGTAAGAAGAATGATGATGTAAGGTGGTCTCTGCTCACCAAAGCCCCCGTGCATCAAAGTCCACAGAGCACCCCTTAAATTAGTTTATACACCGGGAGGCAGGAGAGAGGGTGAGCTTACTCACCCCAGGTTTGAGGCTCATGCATAGGCTAATAGTACTTTTCCTCTACAAGCTGGCGGCTGCTGGCTTCAAACTTCCCACGCACACGTCCCCAGGGAGTGTGGGCAGGGCAGACATAGGAGGAGAAGGGCGGGAGGAGGAGTAGCAGATGAGCTCTCTCCTCTCCCGTCCATGCGGAGGGAGAACTGTCAGCGCTGACTCTGAGCTGTCTGTGAGAGAGACACAGCTCAAAGCCCTGCAGTTTGCTGGTAGTTCCACAGGGAGAGGAGACACAGACGTGGATGCATAGCAGGAGGTGAGCGGCGACCACGCTTGTGTGCACTCTGCACATGCTCAGTTTGGTGTGCATTGCTAGAGAGGTTTTTTTTGGGAGGGTGCATGTGATCGGCACAGGGCCAATCGGCCCTGTCCAGACAGAGGGCCAGGGGTCATGCAGCCTCATAGGACAGTCAGTAGAGAATGAAAGCTCCTCCTACAAGCTTTAACCAGTGCTCGGCTGGACACTGATGAAAGTCACAAGACTGCTATATACTGCTGATGAGAAAATGGAAAATTCCCTATCAAATACTTACTGTAATTTTCCTTCCTGATAGACTCCATGGCAGCATACATGTGGGTTTAGCCCCGCCTCTACTACTACCCTATAGGACTCCACTCCCATAAATCTTTGCTCCGAGCCAGCGGCCGTGTTCGATAACTAGCCTACTTCAGCCATTGGGAGGGAACTCCTAGTGCCATAGAGTCCATCTGGAAAGGAAGATTACGGTAAGTATTTGATAGGGAATTTGACGTTTTCCTGACAGACTCCACGGCAGCATACATGTGGGAAAGAACTCGCCGTACACACCCGGGTAGGCAAAATGCTGAACAAAGATTTAATTAACACCGTCAACCGACAATACTTGTAAACCAAAATTAACAGGAAACAGAGCGGCTGGTTTAAAACAGTAATGAGACATAAATGTGTGGATTGTTGACCAGGAAGCCGCCCTGCAGATCGCTTCAGAAGCGACGTGACGAGAGGCTGCACCTAAAGTTGAGACGCTTCTGGTTGAATGCGCTGTCGCCACCTCCAGAGGCGCCAAGCCCTTCGCTTTATAGGCCCATTCAATAGCTTGAACTATCCATGCAGCAATTGGTATGATGGAGGCCCGCTTCCCCTTGTTCTTCCCGTGGAACAGGACAAAAAGATACTTGGACTGTCTAAAGGAAGCCGTGGCCTCCAAGTATTGTCTTTCACATCGAGGAGATGCAACTCCTGACTTCCGGCTGATCTAAAGGTGGGAAGTGTGATTTCCTGATTCTCATGGAAAATTTTCGGTGACCTTGGTGTTTGTGCCCAGCATTGGAATTTAAACCACTCTGTCCGGGAAGAAGGTTAGAAACAGCTCTTTTGACCCTAAAGCTTGGATCTCGGATATCCTCTTTGCTGAAGTGATGGCTACCAAAAGGGCAGTTTTGAGGGCAAGTTCTTTAATCAAAAGTGGTTTGTCGAGCTGTGAGAAAAATTCAAGGACCAGCGGGAGATCCCATTTGGGGAACCTCGGTTTCCTTTGTGTTTTGTGCCTAACTGCCCCCTTGAAGAATTGATGAACAAGGGTTTGCCTGGCCAACGACACTCCAGTGAAAGCTGAGATCGTTGACACCTGTACCTGGAGGGAACTGACAGAAAAGGTTATATCCATTCCCGACTGCAGGAAGCATAGGATGTCCTGGACTGCCGATTCACTACATGGTTTGGCTCTGGAAGACGTGTGCCTAGTGAATATAGCCCATATCCGTTCATACACCCAGTTGGTGCTTCTTCTCCTTGCACTCAGGAGTGTGGGAATGACCTCTTCCGGGCATCCTAATGCCTCCAGCCTTCCCCTTTCAAGAACCAGTCCTTTAGGCACATATGAGCTGGGCAGGGATGAAGTGCCCTGAGACAGCAGGTCTGGTCTGAGTGGCAGGGGAACCGGTTCCCGAAAAATAAGAAGCGTTAGAAGGGGAAACCAAGGCCTGTTGGGCCAGTAAGAGATTATGGCTATCACCTCCACTTCTTCCGTCCTGAGTCTCTGCAGGGACTGGTGGATAATAGGGGTCGGAGGAAAGGCATAGACTCTGCGAAACTACCATCGCTCCGTCAGGGCGTCTATCCCGTAGGCCTGAGGGTCCCGGAATCTTAAATAGTACCTCGCTAGCTTTTTGTTGCATGGGGAGGCGAAGAGGTTGACTTCTGGGGAGATCCCCAAGGTTAGAATCTATCTGCACACCTCCTCCTGGAGAGACCACTCGTTGTCTAAACGGACTAGAGAGAGGAAGTCCGCCTGGACATTCTAGATCCCGGGTACATATCCTGCTGATATGTTGGCCAGGTTCTTCTGTGCCCAGGTCATAATTGTTTCCACCTCATGTAGCAGGGACAGGCTTTGAGTACCCCCTTGTTTCCTTATGTAGGTCACTGCCGTTGTGTTGTCTAATCTGAGTAATACGGCGGCCCCTGTTGTCAAGTGCCTGGAGCGCTGCCTGTAGCTCTAGAATGTTCAACACTGTTCCTCGAGAAGAAAAATCCCAGGAGCCCTGCGCTACCTCTGCTAGACAATGAGGGCCCCAGCCCCTGTTGCTGGCATATGTCATTATTGTGACCCATGTAATAGGAAGGATGGAGTGACAGTTGCATAGGTTTTTCCGCTGGGAGGGAACTCCTTATGGCCAGAGTAATGTAAATATGCTGGACTTTGCTGCCCGACCACTGATGAAGAAAGCCTTTCTGGAAGAGCCGCATCCTCCACTGCATCCACTTCACCATCAGTATCGTGGCCACCATGGTGCTGATGATCCTCAGACACAGGAGGGCATGCAGATGAGAGTAAGAGAGAGCCATACGAATCCTGTTTAGAACTATCGCAACCTTCTCCTCGGGTAAGGAAATGGTGCCTCTCACTGTATCGAAGCGAGCTCCGAGGAACACAAGGGACTATAAAGGTTTCAACTGACTCTTCTCTAGGTTCAGAAGCCACCCGAATTCCCGGAGAGTGGAGATGACCTGAACCTTGTGTTCTAGGAGTTGTTTTCTGTCTTGAGCCAGGAGGAGGAGGTCGTCTAAGTAATGATGGAGACGGATCCCTCTGGTTCTTAACAGAGCCACAACAGCCAATAAGACCTTGGAGAAGACACGTGGAGATGTCGACAGCCCGAAGGGGGGGCAGGTGAATTGTAAATGAGGCTGGCCTATGGCAAACCGGAGAAACTGTTGGAAATCCACTGCCGCCGGAACGTGCAAATAAGCGTCTTTTAGATCTATAGAAACTATCCAGTCTCCTGGTTGGACCAACTGCTGGATTGTGGACAGCGTCTCCATTTTGAATCTTTCTTTTCTGATGAAGCGGTTCAGGTGGGTCAGATCTATGATGGGCCTCCATGCACCATTCTTCTTTTGTACCATAAAGAGAGGGGAGTAAATCTCCATACCTCGCTGGTTGTCTGGGACAGGGATAGCAGCACCTTGATCCAATAAATATTCTACGTCGGCTAATAGGATCTGGACCGTTTTGACGGTCTAGAAGTTCTTGGATTGAGGCCACCCAGAAATGGCAAAAGTGGAGAGGACGAGCCCCCACCTGGCCTGTCTGAGCAGGCCCAATTTAAAAATGACTTGATTGGTTCCCTCTCTCCCATCGAACCGTTCTTGGTGGATTTCTTGAAGGAAGACTGCCTCGACTTCCAAGATCTGGAGAATTCACGACCCGGCCTGTAACTATGTTCCTCTCTGGCACGTTCCTGGTTCTGTTTCCTTGGAAATGTTCTTCTCTGGCCTTGCATACGCTGGTCCTGAAGGAGGAACCCCGACTTACCTCCAGTGGCCCGGGTTATGTCGTTATCCAACTTGTTGCTGAAAAAGGAAGACCCCTCAGGGGGTATTCAGCACCACACTTGTTTAGATTCTGGGTCGGCCAGCCAAGGGTGCGCTTGGCGGTGATGGCTGAAAGCATAACCCAGGCCACCAGGCAGCTCCTGGATGGGCGAACTTTTTTTGTATTTAGCAATTTATATTTACATAAATAATTGCATTTCCATGTTCTAGTTAGGTTGCTTTAACTGATATATCTGTAAATCTTATCCATTTGATCTGCAGATTACTGAAACAGAGTACATACAAAAGTAACAATTTCACTTTGTATCTCTCTGTTTCCAGTCTGAATAAAGTCAGACAGTTTTCTTACAGCAGCTGCTGGGGCTGCTGTATTTACACAGCAACTCTTGGCTTTTATTTTAACCACTTGACCTCTGGAAGGTTTTACCCCCTTCATGACCAGACCATTTTTTGCTATTCAGCACTGTGCTTCTTTAACTGGCAATTGTGCGGTCATGCAACAATACGCAAATTAAATTTATATAAATTTTTTTTTAACACAAGTAGACAAAAAAACGCAAAAAAAGTGTGCACGAGGCTCCATTCCTACTTGTGCAACTTGTCATCCGACTTTGGGCATCAAAGTCGCTTAACAAGTCGCAGCCCATAATTTTCAATGGTACCTGTTCAAATTCGCACTCAAAATTGAAAAAGAAAAAAAAATAATTCTATGGGCTGCTTTGGACTGGATCAGCAACAATCTGGAGCAGCTGTGCATGGCAACCAATCAACTTTTACCTTTCATTTCCAAAGCTTTAATTGAACAGGCTGAAGCTGATTAGATGGCATGCACAGCTTCCTCCTTCTCCGTAATATGCCCATAGCCTTTCCTTGTCTGAGAATTCTTTAACCACTTGCCAACTGCTATACATATATCTGAATTTAAATCTTCAGGAGTAAGCCATGAGTTTTGAAGAATATAGATGATTAGAAGACTGTGCTAACAAGGATTACATTTTTATTTTATGTTTTTGTTAAATGCTGTTTCATCTGAGAAAATAAAATTGTTTAAAAAGAGCAACGACACAGGCTTTGACTTTCAACTAATAAGGAAATTTGAACTTCAACCACTGTTAAGTTCATTGCTCTGCTACTATTTTTAAATAGTATAAAGTCTATAGTACTGTACTTTGGCTGTTCATCCAGTTTATCTTTGTTGCTTTCATATCTTTGTACATAATAAATTAATATGACTCAAATACATTTAACTGAGATAAAACAAGTAACGGTTAGCCTGGTTCAACCAGCCGGTTCTTCAAAAGGTAACTAGAGACACAAGATTACTACTTCCTGATGACTTTAGATTAGAATGTATGTATTTAAAAACTGGATAGCAACTCATGAGGGACCACCACTGGGAGACCAATAATAGGTACAAAAGTCCAGATACTTCTGGCCCTGTAAGCCAAAATGGAATATCAAGATCTTAGAGATGTTCAGCACTGACAGCTTTTAGTGCTCATACATTAAATAGGTGCTGCTGAAAAGGATCATTTAGAATAAGCGATTATTTTGGGTTTAAGGGTGTAGGGGGTCAATGTGACCCTACCATTACAGAGTTGAAAGTAAAAGAATGGCAGCCTGTAAAAGAAGACAATCTATGCATTGCTTTCCGACAACCTGTGTGTTACAGCTTTGGTGTTTTGCCAATCCCCAACCGCTGCAGGTACTTGACAATTGTAGGTGTGTTTCCCCATTACACCACGGTTTCTCCTAAAGGGCTTGCACATCCTATAGTGTCACACAAGTCCCCCCCCCCCCCGTGATATATATATATATATATATATATATATATATATATATATATATTGCTTGGCCATTACACACTTAAGTATTGTATCTGTGGTGTACAAATTAACTTTTCATACCTGTATAATTTCTTTACCAAAAGACCATCATGTTATGTTTATTGAGAGCTAATGGAACATAAAGAATAAGACAACAATGCAAGTCTTCCTTGTCCATTGGTGGGGAACTAGCATATGTGGGACACGGTTACCCCTTTTTTATGTGCAAAAACCAAACGTAGCGCAGATATGGGTGACCAAAATGGGGCTTGAGTTAATATTTCCCAAATTCCCTTTGGGATTAATAAAGTATTCTGTATCAATGGCACAAGCGCCTACTAAGTGTAGCAATATGATAACTTTAATGAAAGTAAAAGAATATTAATCACAAAAGGCTCAAGCATGTAGCACAGTTTTACTTTCATTAAAGTTATCACATTGCTACACTTAGTAGGTGCTTGTGTCTATCTCCTTGTACCTCTTTCTTATGTGTAATCTGATCTTCTTGAATATTGACATTGGGAACAAAGTACAATAAAAAAGACTGTTAAAACTCAAATCGTGTAGCCACCCAGCTGGTTACAGCGGCTTGGTGGCTAAATCCTGATGTTCCTAATCCATCTGTAATGGTTGAGGTGGCTGTGGTAGATTCCCTGGAGATGTTAAAATTCCTTGTATTTTGTGGTCCTCAAGACCCACACCAATTACCACCTTCTATGCTCACGACTATCTGTGCCTGGGGGGTCTTAAAAGTGAGAGCTACGCTAAACAAGCAATCTCCCCTAATGCCCCCCTGTGGCGTAATCCTAATTTACACCATTTCAACAACCTGCTAGAGCCTTATGCCTGGACCAAATTTACCATAAAATCGCTCCCCCAGATCATAGTCAACCGATTCCTGGCCCCTTTATCCCTACTATCTTCCAAATTTAATATTCCAGAGATGTATTTCTTTCGCTATCTCCAACTCTCCCATGCCTTTCGTAGCCAATTCCTCCACTCTGGTCCTCAGGTTGTACAATCAGCACTGGAGGACGTGTTAAGATCTGGATGTGGGACAAAGCCTACCTCTCAGCTGTACACTCACTTGATGTTGGTCTCCCTGCCTGTCCTGGAGGGTCTCAGGGCTAGGTGGCAACGGTATACCCCAGAGCTTGACCATGACAACTGGGATGATATATTGGATTTTCCCTTCTGTTCCTTAGTCTCTGTATGGGAACGATTAATACAATTCAAGCTGGTCCATTGGGCATGTTTTACCCCCTACAGGTTACATAAAATGCACCCAACTCTTCTCCTGAGTGCTGGTGCTGTGGAGGTACTCCAGGAGACTTTGCCCATATTTTCTGGACTTGTGCAGTACCCCTACAGCCATCCATGTGCATGTATAAATTGGGTCTTGTTGAGAACTTGGTTCCCACGTGTCACACGCACACCCTGATCGCTCTCCTCCTGTTTTATGCCAGGAGGGCCATTGCACTTCACTGGAAGAAACCCCCCCCCCCCTCCCCAGTCCCTACCCTTGTGGAAACAACTGGTAAATAACAGTTTGCCTCTTTTTTCTGGTTGGCTGAACCCTCAACGGCTTCTGAAGGGTCTTCACTTAATGTGCCTTTATGGAAGCCATTATTTAGTTGAACGGTAGCCTTAAACTTACTCCACTCAGACTCACACTGGTTTAGTATATAGCAGTGGTTGCCCATGTCATCACCTGACGTAAGGTAGCTAGGTCCTCTCCTTTCCTGTAATGTGACCCTCCTATGGTTGTGTTATATATAACTCTGCTATCCAGTGTTTAATGTATTCCCCTGCAAGGATCACTGCAATATTCATGTTTATTGTGTGTATTTGTTACATGTTGATGACATTTAAATCAATAAAAATATTAAAAAAACAAAAACTCAAATCTTGAGTATGGTAATACAGTATTTAATGTCGTTTTTTGATAGATACATTGAAGCATGTGAACTAGTAGATATGATGGTTAAATAATGATTTTGGGTAATAGAAACATAAGTCATTACCAATACAAGATGTGGTTATGAGAACATGTTGGCATGCACATGCTGATATTTGGTGTGTGGAGTGGTTCCTAATCAGGGAATAGGTATGGTAGGTTATGCATGCCAGTTTGGCAAGGTATTGGCCGAAGAATGGGGGTGTTAAGACAAAGGGTTTAGAAGGTCGGAGCAAAAAATAGATTTGGAGGGGTAGGGAGGGAGGAGGATTTGTTTGGGCAAAGGAGGGTAATTCCTTCCCCAACTCAATCCAATCTTCAGCAATGGTAATGCCTTATTTGGAGATAAAATCTCAGAACTCTTGAGTGTGTGTATATAAACTGTCAGTGCAGCCAAAGTAAGGCTGGCCATACATGATTCAAATCAATTGGAACCATTAAAGTGTAAGTAAACCCTGTTATCGTTTTCAGCCAAGGAAGCTGCCATCTTTGCCTCTGTTTAATCTACAACTGCCATGATGCTGCACATGTGATCAGTTATGACACCAGCCATTGGATGGCTTGACCGTTTGGTTGGGAGCACAACCAATGGGAGTGTTACATTTCCGGCACGTGCCGGAAATGAAACAGTTTTATGGATGGGTTTACTTCCGCTTTAATGGGCAGGCTGAATGTACCAAGTCAATCTATCTATCAACTTGGGTACAACCAGCCTGCCGAATTTTCCTGCAATAACCGCTAGCGGCTGCTATAGCCGCTAGCGATAATCCCTGTCTTCTCCCAACATCCCCAATTGCTTGGCAGGAGGGATTCCCCTGTCAGCACTCAGTGTGTTGATGGGGGAATTTACAGGAGCATTTACAGGCTGGAAAAAAACATCACCAAAGGAGAGGGGCTGAAAAGCAGAAAAAAAATGCTAGGCATACCTAAATGTGCCATTCCAATCACCAGAGTGAATTAATATTTTGGCCTATGGAATCCATCAATTCTGAATTGCTTGATGTGCCTAAATGCATGTGCTTTGGGTGCATTTTTTAAACTGCTTTTTGCTGCCAGGAGTAAAGGTGTTTAGAGGAGAAAATTACTATTACTATTGTTAGGTGTTAAAGACACATGATGGAATCCAACACCACTACCCATTCTGCAATGGTAGGTGTCTATTGGGATCACCAGTGGCAAGGGATAGCAGCTCTAGCTACTGTTAGAAAATGACGTAGGACATCTTTTAAATAGACTTGAATAGTGCCCAGGACTAAAGGTCCTGAAGGTAAAGTGGTCGAGGAGGTTATTAGGCATTGTTGTACGTGTCACTCTAGGACAGGGGTGTCCAAACTTTTTTCAAAGAGGGCCAAATTTGATAAGTGAACATGTGTGAGGGCCGAACATTTTGCCTGACATTCTTTGAACTATTAAAATTAAATGCAAATTAACTAAGACACTGCAAAACAAGAATTTTCTTGCCTTCATGGCTGTGTGTGGTGAAGAATTTAAGGATGAGCTTGGGCATGTTATTTGAATATATATCTTTTGTGGCCCCCAACGAATCCCAGAGCAATGCTCAGGACTAAGGATGAGCTCGGGCGTGTTATTCTGATATACTGTATATCAAGAACTGTGAAGCAAAATAAGGGTCAGTGCCCATCTGCAGCCTCACCATTACCATGAATGCAGCCTCACCATTGCCATGAATGCAGCCTCAACATTTCCATGAATGCAGCCTCATCTTTGCCATGAATGCAGCCTCATCTTTGCCATGAATGCAGCCTCACCATTGCCATGAATGCAGCCTCATCTTTGCCATGAATGCAGCCTCTTTTTTGCCATGAATGCAGCCTCACCATTGCCATGAATGGTTACATCCTCCCAAATTGACAAAGCTCCGCCTGGCTGTTTATATGCAGTGGCTAGGCGAGAAGTGTTCGAGAAGGGAGAAATTAGGGACACAGCTATCTGAAAGCAGCCTGTACTGTCAGTGTTCCTGTGTTGCTACTACAAGAGTATCTGAAACTGTTATTTCAAGTGTTCTGCCACAGTTGCTACTTTGTTAACTGTTTTGCTTACAACTCATCAATACAAAATCTGTTCAACCTTATTTTTTAAACCTTGTGTAGCGTTCCTTTGACTTCGGTCCAAACCTCCTGGCCCTGAACATAAGGAAAGCGATAGAGAGATGATCTCATAAGTCTGCTGTCTCCTTTCACTGTCCAGGCACAGATTGGGAGAGGGACAAGACCCGTTAGGCCGGCCATGCACAGAGCAAATTTATTTCCTGCAACCACGGGTTGCAGGAAAGAAATTTGCTTGATTCCCCCATCAACACAGACAATGCTGATGCAGAAATCCCTCCTTCCGGGCCATTGTCTTCTCCTGGCAGCACGGGGCGGGCGGGGGAAGCCATCCCTGCTGGGAGGAGACAGTGATTTGCAGCCGCAAGCAATAATTGCAAGACAATCTGGCAGGCTGGTTGTACCCAAGTTGATTGATCGATCAACTTGGTACATTCAGCCTGTCCATTAACGGTTCCTGCTGAACTGGCCAGGATTTGAACCGTTTATGGCCGACCTTAGTGTTGCTTAGCTGCAGCATAGAAAAATCAGGTCTTCTGCGCTGCCAGATGGGGCTGTGCTGTGGGGTAGAGCTGTGTATATCTTGGGAATGGATGAACAGAAATACAAACTCTTGGCAGATATGTATGTGTATTTGTCATATGCATTTGACAAGCACATTTACATAGATTTTGTATTGTATTTTTGTAGTGTTAAAAAAACATTTATTAGATGTCGTAACCACCCAGAAATAAATTCAGAGGCATCTGAAATGCACACCACACCCATTGCATTAAAATGTGTTGATAGTTGGAAAAAAGTTGGAACTATTCCTGGAAGTAAAACAGTACAGCTAGCTAAGAAAAGAGATGCAAAGCAACTGGATACGTACCCACAAGGCTTGATTATTTACGTAATTTTTCATGTAGTCGAAAAGATGAAAGTAGTGTTATGTGTTTTCTGTACAGCTAGCTCAGAAAGTCTCTGTACAACACAACAAGTAGGGCAAAGGTTACTGTAAGCGTTGCCTTTTTGCTATGACTCATTACATGGTTTCCTGTCATTCTACTTGCAGTTTTTCATGGTTCATTGCCCTTTGTACACAGTAATGATGATATACATATCCGTCACTTCTCTGTGTCTGAATAAGCCCAATTAAGAAACAGCTTGGGTTATTGTCATACACTGTGGATTAAACTCCAATAACCTCTATTATGTATACATCACACTAACTTGGAACTGGCTAGAGGAAGTCTGTTCTGTTGTAGTAATGAAGCTAAACTACATGGGCAGCTGTAGTATGATTTTCCATTACACATTGCTGCAATTAGCAGTACATTTTCTACAAGGTATGGTGTCCTTCCAGAACGTTAGTGGAGTGCTTAGAACCGGCAGGCACATTGCTGGGAATTTATCAAAACTGGAGCAGCCAGAATCTCGACCAGCTGCTCACACCAACCAATTGGCTTTTATTTTAACTGAACAAGCTAAAGATAGAAGCTGATTGGTTGCCATGGCTGCTCCATATTCTGGCTGCACTGGGTTTGCTAAATGTTCCCCAATGTGTCTTGGTCCACAAAGAAAGTGTGCCTGGATTCTACAAACAGGGTGTCTAGGACCTACAAATGCTGTTTGCCTGGAGCTTATAAGCAGGATTCCTATGAAATACAAACCTAGGGTACCTAGGGACTACAAACACAGTGTGCCTATAGCCTAAAAAACAGGGTGTCTGGGTCCTAAAATTTAGGGTGTTTAGGCCCTAAAATCACTGTGTCAATCCTCCCAACATTTTGAGATGGGAATGAGGGACACCTACTAACATATGTAGGCATAGGGCACACCCCCCTATCACACCCCCTTAAAGGAGAATAAACCAAAAAAAGTTAATTAAATCCACAAGGACTTTTTTTTACCACTACTATTCCTTTATATTGGCTTTTAACCACTTACCAACCAGCCCATAGCCGAATGACGGCTGTAGGGCGGTTGGATAACTCTGGGAGGGCGTACTATGATGTCCTCCCAGAATTCCCCTCTCGCGCGCCCCCTGGGGCGTGCACCCGAACACATCCGTGACCGCTGGGTCCAGAGGACCGGGCGCATCACGGATCCCGGTAAATGCCTGCTGATCGGTACACTGTGAGCGAAGAGAGGGATTGATGGATGGCTGCAGCGCTGTGGGCTGGATGTATAGTGCCCACAGCGCTGCACAGTGACATCTAGCCATCCATCCATCCATGCTCAGCCATCCATAATGCTCTGCAATGCTGTGCAATACTCTGCAATGCCCTGCACTACTCTGCAATGCACCACAATACTCTGCAATACCCCCACAATACTCTGCAATACACCGCAGTACTCTGCAATACCCCACAATACTCTGCAATACCCTGCAATACCCCGCAGTACTCTGCAATACCCTGCAGTACTCTGCAATACCCCACAATACTCTGCAATACCCCGCAATACCCCGCAATACTCTCCAATACCCCGCAGTACTCTGCAATACCCCGCAGTACTCTGCAATACCCAGCAGTGCTCTGCAATACCCCGCAATACTCTGCAATACCCTGCAATACTCTGCAATACCCCGCAATACTCTGCAATACCCCGCAGTACTCTGCAATACCCCGCAATACTCTGCAATACCCCGCAGTACTCTGCAATACCCCGCAATACTCTGCAATACCCCGCAATACACTGCAATACCCCGCAATACCCTGAAATACCCCGCAGTACTCTGCAATACCCTGCAGTACTCTGCAATACCCCGCAATAACCTGCAATACTCTGCAATACCCCACAATACTCTGCAATACTCTCCAATACCCCGCAGTACTCTGCAATACCCCGCAGTACTCTGCAATACCCCGCAATACTCTGCAATACCCCACAATACTCTGCAATACCCCGCAGTACTCTGCAATACCCTGCAATACCCCGCAGTACTCTGCAATACCCTGCAATACCCCGCCATACTCAGCCATACCCTGCAATACCCCGCCATACTCAGCCATACTCAGCCATACTCGGCCATACCCTGCCATACCGAGCCATACTCAGCCATACCGAGCCATACTCAGCCATACCGAGCCATGCTCTGCCATGCTCAGCCATACTCGGCTATACTCGGCCTCTGTATGTGGCCAGGCTGTGGAAGTCTCACACATGTGGTATCACCGTACTCAGGAGGAGTAGGAGAATCTATTTTGGGGTGTCATTTTTGGTATGTACATGCTATGTGTTAGAAATATTGTATAAATGGACAACTTTGTGTTAAAAGAAAAAAATGCGTTTTAACCACTTCCCGCCCACCGGCTGTCATACAACGTCCTTGACTTTGTGCGGGGATATCTAAATGATGGGTGCAGCTACAGGCATCATTCAGATATCAGCTTTTTCAGCCGGCGATTCCCTACACCATAAGAACGATCATAGCGGCTGTTCCACTGCTTGATCATTCTTACGGGAGGCGAGAGGGGATGTCCCCCCTCCCGCCGCCCTCCGGTGCTTCTACCGACTCACCGATATGATCGAAGCCAGGATCTTTTTTTTTTTTTAAATTTCAGGCTTCCCAACCTAGAGGTGAGATGTGGGGTCTTATTGACCCCATATCTCACTGTAAAGAGGACCTGTCATGCCATATTCCTATTACAAGGGATGTTTACAAATAAAGTAAAATGAACAAAAAAAAAAAAATGTTTAAAGCGCCCCTGTCCCCGTGTGCTCGCATGCAGAAGTGAACGCATACGTAAGTCCCGCCCACATATGAAAACGGTGTTCAAACCACACATGTGAGGTATCGCTGTGATCGGTAGAGCAAGAGCAATAATTTTGGCCCTAGACCTCCTCTGTAACTCAAAACATGTAACCAGTAAAAAATGTTAAAGCGTCGCCTATGGGGATTTTTGAGTAGCGAAGTTTGGCACCATTCCACAAGCGCGTGCAATTTTAAAAGGTGACATGTTGGGTATCTATTTACTCGGCGTAATTCATCTTTCACATTATGCAAAAACATTGGCCTACCTTTACTGTTTTGGTTTTTTTTAAAGTACAAAACTGTTTTTTTTTACAAAAAAAAGTGTTAAAAAAATTGCTGTGCAAATACCGTGCGAGATAAAAAGTTGCAATGACCACCATTGTATTCTCCAGGGTCTTTGCTAAAATAACATATATAATGTTTTGGGATTCTATGTAGTTTTCTAGCTAATAAATGATGATTTTTACATGTAGGAGAGAAATGTCAGAATTGGCCTGGGAGCTCCAGAACGCCTGAAGGTGCTCCGTGCATGTTGGGCCTCTGTATGTGGCCACGCTGTGTAAAAGACTCACACATGTGGTATCACCGTATTCGGGAGTAATAGCAGAATGTGTTTTGGGGTGTAATTTGTGGTATGCATATGCTGTGTGTGAGAAATAACCTGCTAATATGACAATTTTGTGAAAAAAAAAAGTTAAAAAAAAAACTTGATTTTGCAAAGAATTGTGGGAAAAAATGACAACTTCAAAAAACTCACCATGCATCTTTCTAAATACCTTGGAATGTCTTCTTTCAAAAAGGGGTCATTTGGGGGGTATTTGTACTTTTATGGCATGTTAGGGCCTCAAGAAATTAGATAGGCCGTCAGTACTTCAGGTGGGATTAAGTTTCAGATATTGGCACCATAGCTTTTGGACTCTATAACTTTCACAAAGACCAAATAATATCCACCGATTTGGGTTATTTTTACCAAAGATAAGTAGCGGTAAAAATTTTGGCCAAAATATATGAAGAAAAATTACTAATTTGCAAAATTTTATAACAGAAATTAAGAAAAATGCATTTTTTTACAGATTTTTCGGTCTTTTTTCTTTTATAGCGCAAAAAATAAAGAACCAAGCGGTGATTAAATACCACCAAAAGAAAGCTCCATTTGTGTGAAGAAAAGGATAAAAATTTCATATAGGTACAGTGTTGCATGACTGAGTAATTGTCATTCAAAATGTGAGAGCACCGAAAGCTGAAAATTGGTCTGGTTAGGAAGGGGGTTTAAGTGCCCAGTTGTCAAGTGGTTAAAATGTACAAATGCAGCAATTTAGAAATTGGATGAAAGATTTAGCACTGGGAAAAACTTTTTGAAAGATAAAAAGTGCATTTTATATACAACTATATAGACCAGACCAAAATGAGGGACAAATGAGGAGGAAAGAGAGACAGAGGGACAGAGGGACATTGCTCCAAATCAGGGACAGTCCATCGAAATCAGGGACAGTTGGGGGGTATGCTGTGTGCCTGGGGCTCATAAGCAGAAGGCTTATATAATACAAACACAGGGTGCCTAGAGCCTCCAAACTCATTGTACCTATGGCCTAGAAAACAGGGTGCCTGAGGTTTACAAACACAGGTTATTCAAGGCTTACAAACACAGAGTACCTAAGGCAGCAATCACTAAATGTTGGACTGCGGTCCGGATCTGAACTGAGCCACTGTTCCATCCGGAACCACGGTCACCCCATATAGGAGCCAATTCTTACCCTCAGCCTACGCTACTCTTATTATAACGGCAGAGTGGGAAGCGGGAGATAGCACATTTATGAATTGAGTGCAGGAGGCAAAGCATCGAACTGAGTCAAGTTAACCAGCAGGTGATTGGATACACGGCGGTTCTAGCAGCCAGTTACCTGCTGGTTGATACAAAAGGCCAACCCCGGCAACTACCACTCCCGCACTCCATTCAGTGCTGTGTTCTGCCTCCCACACCCGATCCAGAAATATTCTGCCTCCCGCTCTGTCTAAGGTAGGAAAGTCAAAGGGGGCAGAGGACACTACTCTGGCTGTGTGTGTGTTTGAAGGGGTGCAGTGCTGTGTGTGGGGGGGGTGTATGTCAAGAGGACAGAGCACACAACTCTGAGGGGGGTAAAATGGGAAGAGGGGCAGTGCGGTGTGTGTGTGGGGGGGCTAATGTAAAGGGGGGCAGTGCTGTGGGGGGTCATATGAAGCAAGGGGGCAGTGCTGTGGAGTGGGTGTTTGATGTAAAGAGGGCAGAGCACACTACTGTTGGGGGAGATTTGTAATGTGGGGGGGGGCAGTGCTGTGAGGGGACATGTAAATGGGGCAGTGCTGTGGGGGGCAGGGTGTAAAGTAGGGGCAGTGTTCTGGGGAGAATGTCTAGGGGGCACAGTTCTGCTGGGGGATGATGTAAAAAGGACAGATTACAGTACTGTGGGGGAGGGATGTGAAGGGACAGAGGGCAGTACTGTGGGCTGGGGGTGATGATTTGAAGGGTGGGGTTGAGGACTGTGATGTGTGGGGAAATAGAGAACACTGATGTAAGGGATTGTGATACAGGAGGAGAGGGCTGAAAAAAATGCAGTTCGGACCTCTGCTGTAAGAAAATTTTACTGGTCAGACCTCCGTGAATTTTAATTCAATACCCCTGGTCTAAGGTGTACAATCGCAGGGTTCCCAGGGCCTAAAAACACAGAGTGCCTAAAGTCTACAAGCAGGGTGCCTAGGATCTACAAACAGAGGGTGTCTATTGCTTAAAACACATTGGGGTTGATTTCCTAAAACTGGAGAGTGTAAAGTGGTGCAGCTTTGCATAGAAACCAATCAGCTTCCAGGTTTTACTGTCAAAGGTTAATTGAACAAGCTGAAGTAAGAAGCTGATTGCCTTCCATGCACAGCTGCATCAGATTTTGCACTCTCCAATTTTAGTAAATAAACCCCATTGTGCCTGGGAATTACAAACAAGGACCCTAAGGCTTATAGACAGGGTGCCTAGGACCTACAAACACAGGGTGTCTATGGCTTAAAACCAGCCGCGGCTGGTGCTCAAAATTTTTAGGGGGGCGCAAACAAAGTGAAAAATTCTGAAAAAAACCCCCATCAATTGCAGCCTCACTGTACCATCAATCGCAGCCACTGTGCCATCAAATGCAGCCACTGTGCCCATCAAACGCAGCCACTGTGCCCATCAAATGCAGCCACTGTGCCCATCAAATGCAGCCACTGTGCCCATCACTTGCCGCCACTGTGCCATCAAACGCAGCCGCTGTGCCATCAAACGAAGCCACTGTGCTCATCGATCTCTGCCACTGTGCCATCAAACGCAGCCACTGTGCCCATCAAACGCAGCCTCACTGTGCCCCGTCAAATGCAGCCTCACTTTGCCCCATCATATGCCGCCTCACTGTGCCCCATCATATGCAGCTTCACTTACTTACCTTACTGGTAGCTCCGCTCAGGCCATGCGTTCCACGGAGCTGCTGACGTCACTTCCGGTTCTTCTGTAGAACAGGGAAACCGGAAGTAACCTCTTAACTTGAACAACAAAGCTCCCCCCATAGTAAGTAGAAAGCTGTTCGGCACTGTCTCGTGATTGCATTGACGTGGTGGTTCCCATAGTGCACTGTGTCCGGCGCCCGAACAGAATGCACTTTCTATTTTTATTGTGACTGTTGGGGGGCTGGCACCCGTGCTCCCCCTATGGACCGGCCATCACTGCTTAAAACAAGCTGTGCCCTAGGACTGCAAGAAAAAATTACCATGGTCTAGAAATGTGATGCCTGGGTTCTGTAAACACATTGGGTGGGAAAAAAAACCTAAATAAAAAAAATGCTGCTCCTAATTAACAGAATTATCTATTCTGCTCAGGCTATGACAGATACAGCACACAAAACAGAGAACAGAAGAGCTGGAGCTGCATGCGCCAATCTCTCTGCTCATCCTCATCCCCTGCTCAGCTCAGAGTGGGAAGGAGGTGGTGGAGGGTTGTTAACCCTGCAGGCTCTACTTGTTCAGGTAAACACTCACATACAACACGTCATGCTTGGTGGGGATGTGTGGCAGTTTTTTGTATGGAAAACTGCAGCATTCATTCTGTTAATTAGGTGCCCTACTCTAGTTTCTATTTCACTCTAAAGGGGCATGCTGGATTGATGATATCACAAGGGGCAGGATCACCAGGTAACATCATTGGGTGACTCTGCCCTTAGCTATTTAAGATATGTCAGACGGAGGAGCAGGCAATCCACAAGAAGCATTCGATGAGGCCGGGAGTTTACATTTTCTTTCTTTTTTCGGGTTTAGCGGTGCAGCAGGTGGCGTGAGATGGATCTACATTAGGGGACATTGTTTTTTAAAGTTTTTTTTTTTTTTTAATAAAGGACTTTATTAACCGTCTACTGTTTTTCTTTATTTTTGACACTTTTTTTGGTGAATGAGTAAGGGTGCAATGTACCTCATACTCATTCACATGGGGGGCCAGGATATGGGGGCCCTCTTGTTAAAGGGGGCTTCCAGATTCCTATAAGCTCCCTACCCGCAGACCCTCACAACCACCACCCAGGGTTGTGGGGAGGAGGCCCTTGTCCCTATCAACCTGGGGATAAGGTGCTTTGGGGTCCCCCCCTCAAGTCCATACCAGGCCCTTTGGAACCCCACTTAAAGTGAAACAATAAATTCTTTTACATGTAGTGCCTGGGGGGTCCCCTTAGTCTGGTGAGACTCAAAGGTTAGCAGCAGGCATAACAGGCAAAGGTGATCCTAGAGGCGTGCCAAGAATAGCCAGGTCAGGAACAAGGTAAGCAGACTAGATTTGAAGACAATGAAGCAGTGTGGGTAGGCAGACCTTTAAATAGGACGCTGGCCACCAGAAACTGTATGTGTGCCCATGTCCAATGCATGCTCATGTGCATTTTTGTCTTTGCAAATTTTTTAATAAAGGAATTGTAAAAAACTTGTTTACAGTTTTTCTTCACTTTTACACATTTTTGGTGAATGGATTTGCATTTTTGTCTTTGCACATCTAGTTGGGCTTCCATGCTCATAATCCTGCACATGCCCATGAAATTGACCACTTGCCGCACAGGATCTCTGGCACTGTGTGATTCAAGATTGAACCAGTACAACTCTGTCTCTGGTAAAAATGTGTTTTTGTATCTTACTATTCCGCTGTGGTAATTGATGCGGGGCATGTGCATCCATAGAAGGTTTCACCCTAATATTTTAATGATTGAAAGTCAAAATAGTTTATTTTGTGCTAATGATTTTTTTGTTCTTTTCATATTTGTTTTCTGTTATGATGTTTATACTTTTTTTGTAGAACTCATCCACTTCAAACCCCCCTGAAGAAGACAAAAAATAATTAAGAAACACATTGGGACAGTATACACTAGCAGGTGTACACTATACACTAGCGGGGACATAGACTAACCACTTTATACTATTGTGTCTTACTGTCCCCGGTCAACCCCCCACCAAAAAAACACCACCTCCTCCCACCACCCCTGTTGGAGGGCTTTCAATTCAATTTCTTCCTGTCCTGACAGGAAGTGAAAAGTGAAAATAAATCTTTTTTAGTAGGGACATACACTGCAATAAAAAACAGGTACTCTATTCCTATAGCTTCCAACGGTCTCTCATTTGGAGATACAGTCCCTCTTTCTCTTGTTCCTTCTTAGTTGCCCCTCTTTTCTTTTTGGCCTGATGTATAGATCTCTATTAAAATAAATATCATATTGACTATATATTTTTTTTAAAGTACATAAACCTTTCACCCAACCTCTAAATCAGTGGTCTCCAAACTTTCTAAACAAAGGGCGAGCTTACTGTCTTTTAGACAGTAGGGGGGGGCAGACTATGGCCATCGGGTGTAGAAAATGTCCCAGAATCAGTGGGAGTTAACAATGTCCCATCTTTGGTGTCATTGGAAGGAATTGTGCCCCACCACTGGTGCCAATAGAGGGAAAAGTGCCCCATCGTTGGTGCCATTGGAAGGAATTGCGCCCCATCATTGGTGTCACTGAGAGGAAATGTGCCCCATCATTGGTGCCATTGTGCCCCATCGTTGGTGTTATTGAGAGAAATTGTGCCCTTCCTTGGTGTCAGTGAATGAAATAGTGCCCCAGGGCCAGATAAAAGCAAGCTAAGGGCCCCATCCATCCCTCGGGCCGCAGTTTGGAGACCACTGCTCCAAATTATTACATTTGTTATTATGAGAAAGAAGCTGGTATAAAGAAAAATGTAGTGGTGAAATCTGTTTAACCAATCATATATTGCTTATTAATTCTTCATGGTTCACGTAATTGGGGGCATGGTAGAGGAGTGACCTTGCCTATATACTTCATGCTATACTGTGGGGGTTATTTACGAAAGGCAAATGCACTTTGCACTTAAAGTGCACTTGGAAGTGCAGTCGCTCTAAATCTAAGGGGTAGATCTGAAATGAGTGGAAGCTCTGCTGATTTTATCATCCAATCATGTGCAAGCTAAAATGCTGTTTTTTATTTTCCTTGCATGCCCCCCTCGGATCTACAGCGACTTTACTTCCAAGTGCACTTGCAGTGCAAAGTGGATTTTCCTTTAGTAAATAACCCCCGTGTCCCTTTTTTTCATCTTAGAAAGTTGGAAGGTATGCATTTCTTGCCTGATTCATCGGAAACAAAATAAACATTTTGGATTACTGCTTCTTCTACATATTACCAAGACAAAGTTCATCAAAATTACCTAACAGGCGTGAGACAGTCAAAGTCTGAAATTGCAGCAAGCAATTGAGTAATTGACACTTTGACATCATAAACCTTACAGCAGCTTACACCATCCAGTTTCAAATGATGTTATAAGATCAGTTGTATTTCAGAATACTTTATTAATCCCAAAGGAAAATTATTGACTTGTAAGCATTTTTAAGATGTTTAACCACTTCCCGCCCGGCCTATAGCTAAATGACGGCTGGGCAGTGGTTGCGCCCGTGGGGGCGCGCATCGCGGCGATCAGTGGTGCAGTGTGTCAGTCTGACACACCGCTACACCGATCTCGGTAAAGAGCCTCCGATGGAGGTATCAGTGCCCATCAGTGCCCAGCAGTGCCGCCTATCAGTGCCCAGCAGTGCCGCCTATCAGTGCCCAGCAGTGCCGCCTATCAATGCCACCCATAAGTACCCATCTTTGCAGCCCTTCAGTGCCCATCAGTGTTGCCTATCAGTGCCCATCAGTGCCTACCAGTGCCACCCCTGGGTGCCCATCAGTGACGCCTATCAATGCTCATCAGTGCTGCATATCAGTGCCACCCATCAGTGCCACCTACCAGTGCCCATCAGTGCCGCATATCAGTGCCCATCGTCGGTGCCCGTCAGTGCCCGCTTATTGGTGCCACCTCATCAGTGCTGCTTTATCAGTGCCCGTCAGTGCCGCCTTATCAGTGCCCATCAGTGAAGAAGAAAACTTACTTATTTACAAAATTTTATAACAGAAACAAAAGCAAAACTTTTATTTTTTTCAAAGTTTTTTGTCTTTTTTTACTTGTTTAGCAAAAAATAAAAACGGCCGAGGTGATCAAATACCAACAAAAGAAATCTCTATTTGTGGAAATAAAATAATAAAAATTCTGTTTGGGTACAGTGTAGCATGACCGCGCAATTGTCATTCAAACTGCGACAGTGCCGAAAGCTGAAAATTGGCTTGGGCATGAAGGGGGGTAAGTACCTGGTATTGAAGTGGTTAACCACTTGCCTACTGGGCACCTAAACCCCCTCCTGCCCAGGCCAATTTTCAGCTTTTAGCGCTGTCACTCTTTGAATGACAATTGCGCGGTACAACACTGTACCCAAAATAAATTTTTATA
Organism: Lithobates clamitans; assembly: GCA_037952925.1. NCBI lineage: Eukaryota > Metazoa > Chordata > Amphibia > Anura > Ranidae > Lithobates > Lithobates clamitans. Next base: position 3,522,800 of record JBBGZY010000318.1, read on the forward strand.
ATTTTTTTCCCACAAATAGAGCTTTCTTTTGATGGTATTTGATCACCTCTGGGTTTTTTATTTTTTGTTAAAAAAAATTTAAAAAGACCGAAATAAAAAAAAAAATACAAAACCGTTTTATATTTTGTTAATAAATTTAGCAAACAGGTAGTTTTTTTCCTTCATTGATATACGCTGATGAGGCTACACTTATGGGCACTGATAGGCTGCACTGATGGGCACCAATAGGCTGCATTGATGGGCACTGATAAGGCGACATTGATGGGCACTGATAAGGTGGCACTGATGGGCACTAATAGGCGGCACTGGTGGGCATTGATAGGTGGCATTGGTGGGCACTGAGAGATGGCACTGATGGGTGCCACTGATGGGTGGCACTGAAGGGCATTGATAGGTGGCACTGAAGGGCACTAATATGTGTCACTGATAGGTGGCACTGATAGCTGGCACTGATGGGTGGCAGTGATGGGCACTGATCGGCACTGGTAGGTGACACTGATAGGCAGCACTGCTAGGTGGCACTGATGAGGCACTGATTGGCACCACTGGTGGGCATTAATTGGTGGCACTTGTGGGCACTGATAGGTGGCACTGATTGCTGGCACTTACATACTGTGGACACTGATTGGTGGGCACTGTGGGCACTGATTCATGGCACTGGCAGGTGGCACTGGCAGGCGGTACTGGTGGGCACATATGAGGCTCTTCCTCTTCGGGACCAATGTCCCTTCAAACAGAAGCCAGTGATCACCTTTTTTTTCTCCTCACACTGTCAGCGTGAGAAGAAAAAAAAAAAGAGATTACCGATCCTCTGTTTACATCACGTGATCAGCTGTCATTGGCTGACAGCTGATCACGTGGTAAGAGGCCGGGATCTGTGATCACCCAAGTCTTCTTGACCCGGGTGATCACAGCTCCTCCATGGCCTCCATGAGCTGGTTTTCTGTAAATGGCGTGGAGACCAAATCACCAGTGGCCTCGTTACTGGGGTCCAGCCCGCATTCGGGTGAGGGGGGTGACAGTGTCTTCCCCAGCTAGAGTTCTGGGACCCCAGAGTCACCTCCATTCCCTCCGTGCACAGAGCCCTCCAGGACAAACAAACTTCCACCCTAATATTTTAATGTTTGAAAGTCAAAAGGAAAGTCAAAAGTCAAAAGGACGAATAAAGTTGAAACACATTGGAACAGTATACACTAGCAGGGGTTCTCTACACCCCTGAAAGTAAAGGGTCCCACATCCCTGAACAGAATATGAATGCAAAATAAATGATGGATGGGACTTTAGAGGCACAACACAAATGTTACAAATTAAAGATATAAATTTTTATAATAAATTGATCAAAAACAGATCAAAGGTCACAATAAATCACATTATGCATTATAAAAGATCACGTAACAGTCATCAATCCACATGGGGGGTGTAGAGAACCCCTGCTAGTGTATACTGTCCCAATGCGTTTCAACTTTATTCGTCTTCTTCAGGGAGGTTTGAAGTGGATGAGTTCTACAAAAAAGTATAAACATCATAACAGAAACCAAATATGAAAAGAACAAAAAATCATTAGGACAAAATAAACTATTTTGACTTTCAATCATTAAAATATAAGGGCGAAACCTTCTGTGGATGCACATGCCACACGCGTCAATTCCCACAACGGAACAGCATGATACAAAAACACATTTTTTACCAGAGACAGAGTTTTACTAAGGGCTGTTTCAATTTTGAATTACACAGTGCCAGAGATCCTGTGCAGCAAGTGATCAATTTCATGGGCATGTGCAGGATTGTGAGCATGGAAGCCCAACTAGATGTGCAAGGACAAAAATGCAAATCCATTCACCAAAAATGTGTAAAAAGTGAAGAAAAACAGTAAACAAGTTTTTTACAATTCCTTTATTAAAAAATGTGCAAGGACAAATATGCACATGAATGAGCACGCATTGGACGTGGTGCATACGTGCGCACATGTGCACACGAACAGTTACTGGTGGTCAGCAGCCTATTTAAAGGTCTGCCTACCCTCACTGCTGGATTGTCTTCAACTCTAGTCTGCTTACCTTGTTACTGGCCTGGCTATTCTTGGCACGCCTCTTGGATCACCCTTGCCTGTTATGCCTCCTGCTAACCTGTGAGTCTCACCAGACTAAGGGGACCCCCCAGGGACTACTTGTAAAATAATTTTTTTGTTTTTCTTCATGCTACACTGTGTCTCTTTTTTCCATCTTAGAAAGTTGTAAGGTATGCATTTCTTGCCTGATTTATTGGAAACAAAATAAACAGTTTGGATTAGAGTTGGGCTTTAAGTTATTTTAAAGTGTCTCACTGTATCTGATGGCATCATGCTATGACTATTCACTCAATGTTCCTGTATTGGATTACTGCTTGTTCTATATATTACCAAGATAAAGTTCATCAAAATTACCTAACTGGATTTCAAACAGGCGTGAGACAGCCAAAGTCTGAAATTGCAGCAAGCAATTGCGTAATTGACACTTTGACATCATAAACCTTACAGCGGCTTACACCATCCAGTTTCAAATGGTATAAGATCAGTTGTATTTCAGAATATTTAATTAATCCCAAAGGGAAATTATTGACTTGTAAGCATTTTTAAGATGTTTAAAATCCTGGTTAACATTCAGATTGCCATTTGTTTATGAAAATAAATCATCTGCATTAATATTCCTATTATTAACAAATGTGAAAATCTCCATAGCTGCTGAGTGCACTCCAAACAAAGACCAAACAACAAAACTATTCAAAAACTCACGCTAAGGTATTAGATAAAAATAAATACAAAACTGCAGCCGCTATGCAAAGGTGCTATAACCTTAATAAGTGATAGAAAAAATATGAAAATGAAAGTGCTAGCAGCATATAATAATCTATACTTCATCTATCTATAATTCATAGTGGTTGGTGCCATATAAATCAATATGCTTGTGCCATAAAAAATGCAACAAAAAATATATATATAATATACACAAATCTGTAAAGTGCTTGGTGCTCATATAGTAATGAAAAAAAGTGCAACGGTGCTCCAATCTTGCAAAGTGTGAGGTGCCATACCCCCCCTTCGGTGACCCCACTCACCAGAAACAATGGACCCTCAGCTTTGCAGTCTGGGGTCAAAAAGGCTGTGATCTATTGATCTGGGATGTGTTTTTTATTTTTTATTTTTTTATTTGTATTTTATATATTCATATTTATTTTTATTTGTATTTTATTTTTCATATCATTTTATTATTTCTCAACGCAATTAGTTTTATAATCATGTATTGAAAATCTTTTGTCCGATGACCCGGACTCCACCCTCCTGGAGGCTCAATGAAGCCTTGTTACAGTCTGAGGAGATTTGTTCAGAAATACAGGCCAAGTTGCGGGAATACTTTGCTGTCAATGAAGCCTCAGTACCTAACCCGTTAACGGTTTGGGAGGCCCACAAGACAGTTATTAGGGGCACGCTAATTAGTATAGGTGCCCGCCTTAAGCGGGACAGAACACGCCGCATTGATGAACTCTTCGCCCAGATCCGTACCTTGGAGGGTGCCCATAAGGCCAGTCTTGCCCGTTCCACCCACCATGACCTCCTTAAAGCCCGCGAGGAGCTTCGCGCACTTTTGTTCCATAAAACGAAACAAAAATTGGCGTGGGCACGCCGAACGATGTACGAATACTCCAATAAACCTGGCTCGCTCCTAGCCAGAGCACTACGTGGCCCACGTACCAAAACCTATATCTCCCACATCCTGTCACCCTCTGGTCGGAAGATGACTGCATCCTCTGATATTGCAGCGGAGTTTCGATCCTTCTATGAAGGCCTTTACAACCTTGACAAGCAACCACCAGAAGACCCTAATTCTGCCGGGGGATTCACCCCCCGATCTTACATTACCATGTCGGGTATGCCCTCACTCCCAACTGCGGTCCAGGAAGAATTAGAGGAACCCATCACCTTAGAAGAATTGGGTGTGGCACTAGCGAACTCAAAGCCTAAGAAAGCCCCAGGCCCAGACGGGTTTACACCGGCGTACTATAAGACATTCTTTGAGACGCTTTCTAAACCCCTGATATCTGCACTTAATTCGATCACTGAAGGTAACTCCTTTCCCATTGACACTTTAAGAGCCTATATTTCCCTTATCCCTAAAGAGGGGAAAGATCCCCTGCGGTGCGGAAGCTACCGGCCGATAGCTCTCCTGAACACTGATCTGAAATTGTTTGCCAAGATACTGGCCAATAGGCTAATTTTGCATATGCCGAGCTTGATTCATAAAGACCAGGCAGGTTTTGTGCCATTGCGAGAACCCCGTGATAACACCATCAGGGTAATCAATTTGATCCATGCAGCCAGGACATCACGGCGACCCCTTCTCCTGCTGTCTACAGACGCGGAGAAGGCTTTCGACCGTGTAGATTGGTCCTTCATACAGGCCACCCTGGAGCATATCGGTCTCCGCTCATCAATGCTCAGCTGGATACTATCCCTCTACTCTCATCCTACAGCAGCAGTTAAGGTAAACGAAACAAGGTCGAGCTACTTTACCATACGTAATGGCACCCGACAGGGCTGTCCTCTGTCTCCGCTAATCTTTATACTCACGTTGGAGCCCTTCCTTTGCAGGATAAGGGCGAACTCGGGCATTATCGGCTACCACAAATCCTCTGGGACACATAAGGTAGCCGCTTTCGCTGACGACCTCATCTTTTTCCTGACGGACCCACTGGCCTCACTTCCTACCTTACTTCACTCCCTCCGAATCTATGGAGATCTCTCCCAATTCCGAATTAATTTAACAAAATCCTCCTTACTTAACATCACGGTGGGCACAGACATTGTACGCCGCCTGCGCGCAGAGTACCAGCTACAGTGGGCAACCGATACTATCCCATATCTGGGAGTTGACATTACCCCCGACCCTGCCAATCTATATCAGGCGAATTTCGCTCCTCTACTCCTTCGACTCAAGACGGACTTGCTCCACTGGCACTCCTTGACCCTGACGTGGTTTGGTCGATGCAATGCCATCAAGATGACAGCCATGCCAAGGGTGCTCTATCTGCTACAGGCCCTCCCCATTCGTCTCCCTCCTCCCTTCTTTAAGCGGATCCACTCACTGTTCCGTGACCTTATCTGGTCACACCGAAAGCCGCGCATTAAACTGCAACTTCTCCACATGGCAAAACACAAAGGTGGAGTTGGTCTTCCTGATGTGAAAGCATACTATAGGGCAACTCACCTCACCAGGGTAGTGGATTGGCATTGTCATGCGGAGGCAAAGCAGTGGGTGGCAATGGAGTTCGAGGACTCCGAAGGCACGGCCAAAAGCTGGCCCTGGACCACCACTCCCATACCGAAGGCCATTGCTGCACACCCTACTCTAGGAAGCACGATTCAGGTGGCGAGAGATGCCTTCAGGCATTCCTTGATATCCCCAATACCCTCACCTATGGTGCCAATTCCGGGCAACCCTGATTTTCCACCCGGTTGCGAAGGTCCTGTATTCCGTCACTTAACGAAGGAGGGCAGTTGGCCACACCTCCACGATTTTCTAGACACGACTGGCCAGCTCACGGCGGACGCCGGGTTGGCAGGTTCTGACCCTCCATTAGACTTTTTGAGCGGCCTCCAACTTCGCAACTTCCTACGCCGTTGTGCACGGACTCCGGGTATATCGCGCCAGCTTACAGAGCTGGAACAAATCTGTCATCGTAAAGAACCGACCCGCCATTGTCTATCAATGATATACTCCTCACTGATATCACCAGCAGAAGGATTCGTACCCCCCTTTCTCTCTAAGTGGGAAGAAGAACTAGGCGTACAATTCACTGAACCACAAAGAGAAAAGATTCTACATTTTGCCCAGAAATCATCCCTGGCCACCAGGGTTCAAGAAACATGCTATAAGATTGTGACTAGATGGTGCAGAGTACCTTCTACTCTGCACCGTTTTTTCCCACAGGTTTCTAGCTCATGTTGGCGATGTGGGGAGGGAGAGGGAACGATGCTCCACATTTTCTGGGATTGTCCCAAAATCAAACCCTACTGGTTGGAGGTGGCACGCACAGTTGAACACCTTACTGGTGTTGCTCTGGAGGGGGACCCTGGGGCCTGCCTGCTGCATCTCTCTAAACGTCCGATCAAGAAATATAAAGCCTCTCTAACCATTCAATTATTGAATGCAGCCAAGGCATGTATACCCTTATGTTGGAGATCGGAGTCCCCACCTACAAAAACGCAGTGGTATGCTAAAGTGAACGAACTTCGCAATATGGAGGATCTAACTGCCACGCTGTATGACAGGGAGGAGGCCTTTCGGGAGACTTGGAGACCTTGGCAACACTTTACTTACTCTGAATCGTACCTCCAGGAGATGGCTCGGGCTGAATGATTCCGGGGCCTGGGCTGCCTGCCTGGCCAGGGGACGCCACCGTCGCTGTATTCTCTTCCTCTTCTTTCTTTTCCCCTCTTTCCTCCTTTTCTGCCCCCCCCCCTCTGTTTCCCCCCCAATCCCCTCCAGTTGTGGGGAAAGTTTAGCCAGATAATGAGAATATCTTGATACACATTACCTATCTATGCTCCCACGACTGGACCCAGCTGGTCGCACGGGGGTAATCCCTTCCGGCCAGCCGGGGAATTTATTTTTATAAAATTTTTTTATTTTAATTTTATTATCACTAGTCAGTCTTGGTTGCTATGCAGACTCAAACGGGTTATTAAGATGATACTTGAGAAGTTTTTTTTCTGCCTATCTCAGGCTGGGTTTTCGGACTGCCCTACCACAAGGTTGTAACCCTACACACGCTACACTGAACATATAATTAAGGGGCCTGTTTGTTTGCCACTTCTGATTCGATCTATAACCCTCTATGTGACATGCCCATGACTCAACCATCTCTGTATTTGCTGTCATTTGTTACATTTATATCCTGTTAATTAACATGTGATGTCTTTGAAAGAAATAAAGAATTACAAAAAAAAAAAAAAAGAAAATCTTTTGTGATTCTATAATATTATATAATTCATTGTAGTATGATAGCCAAATGTTACGTTTGCCATTACGGCTTCTGTTTATATTAAAGATTTTTTTATATATCTGGCAACAGAAAATTATGTCATAAAGGACGAAGTTGCTGTTTGTTTACACTGATCGTAATTGGTTTCTTCCTTCTCCCTAGAGGGGGGAGTGATTTCCTCTCGGGTATAAGTTGATTGCAAGGAAACGGAAGTGATGTCCTTTGATGATGCCCTGGAGGAGGGGCGAAACGCATCAACACACTTCCGGTTCACGTTAACCATTGATGCAATTTCCACCACCTCCATGGAACGCACGCCATACAGCGGCAGACTTGGATGTTTTTAACTGATGCCTGTTTTTGCCAGATATCCTGTAAGTGGCTCCTAGTTTGCACTCTACATTTTATTTTAGCGGTATTTCACTATGAGCTTTCTCTTTATTTCCCCATCTATGGAGTGTGGCATATTTTTTCTGTTATAAAGCAACTCCCTTGGAAACGTGCTTGAGCAACCATCCTACAAATCCCAGATCAATAGATCACAGCCTTTTTGACCCCAGACTGCAAAGCTGATGGTCCATTGTTTCTAGTGAGTGGGGTCACCGAAGGGGGAGTGTGTCACTTCACACTTTGCAAGTTTGAAGCACCATTGCACTTTATTCCATTACTATATGAGCACCAAGTGAAGAGGGGTGACAGTGTCTTCCCCAGCCAGAGTTCTGGGACCCCTGAGTCACCTCCATTCCCTCCGTGCACAGAGCCCTCCAGGACAAACTTTTAGCACACTTTTGCATCCCAGGCAGTGGTGTAAGGAGGGATTCTACTGGGGAGACCTGCTATAAGGAGAGACTCTACTGGGGACACTTGATGTAAGGAGGGACTCTACTGGGGACACCTGAAGTAAGGAGGGATTCTACTGCGGACACCTAATGTAAGGAGGGACTATACTGGGGCACCTAATGTAGGATGGGACTCTGCTGGGGACACCTAATGTAAGGAGGGACTCTGCTGGAGACACCTGGTGTAAGGAGGGACTCTGCTGGGGACACAATGTAAGGAGGGATTCTGCTGGGGACACCTGATGTAAGGAGGGACTCTGCTGGGGGCACCTGATGTAAGGAGGGACTCTGCTGGGGCACCTGGTGTAACGTGGGGCTCTGCTAGGGAAACCTGATGTAAGGAGAGACTCTGCTGGGGACACCTGATGTAAGGAGGGACTCTGCTGGGGACACCTGATGTAAGTAGGGACTCTGCTAGGGGCACCTGATGTAAGGATGGACTCTGCTGGGGGGACCTGCTGTAAGGAGGGACTCTGCTGGGGCACCTGATGTAGGGAGGGACTCTGTTGGGGATACCTGATGTAAGGAGGGACTCTACTGGGGACACTTGATGTAAGGAGGGACTCTACTGGGGACACCTGATGTAAGGAGGGATTCTACTGGGGACACCTAATGTAAGGAGGGACTATACTGGGGGCACCTAATGTAGGATGGGACTCTGCTGGGGGCACCTGCTGTAAGGAGGGACTCTGCTGGGGCACCTGATGTAAGGAGGGACTCTGCTGGGGATACCTGATGTAAGGAGGGACTCTGCTGGGGACACCTGATGTAAGGAGAGACTCTGCTGGGGACACCTGATGGCATCTGGTAGCAGGTGACGTAGCAAGTGACACACTCAGGGCTCCCACTGATTCTGCATTATGGTGAGTTGAATGATTTAATTTTATATTACAATGTAATAATAGAAATAATGTGCTTAAACCATTCTGACACCATAACAACCATGGTGCCAGGATGATTGAAGCACTAACACCAAGTGTTTGGAGTATCTTTAACTGCGGATTGTTAATCTTTTTGGAATACACATATTGCTATTGTGGTACCTGCTGTCCCTCCATCCCTCTTTCCTTCCTTTGTTCTCTCTCCTTCCCTCCCTATCTCTTTCTTTCTCCCTCCATCCCTTGTTCATCTCAGACTCAAACCACACCCCATTTGAGCCACGCCCCCTTTAAGCAACGCCCGATATTTAGTTTAAACCCCGCTCATTTTTCACGGCACCGCGCTTTGTGCCCCACATTCTTCCCCCATGCACACCTAGAAACGAATGCCCCGCACCTTAATTATAATACGACTCCGCCTACAGACAAAAAAGTGTCCCTAAAATTTTTTTGACAATGTTGGCAACTATGCCCCGTAAGGCTCTGAGCACTTCTGAATTTAGAAATGTCAAATTTGGGCCGGTATAGCAACAGATTGAGTGCAATCTGTACTTCATCTGTTAAAGCGGAACTAAAGGGATCCTTACAGTACTTAGCTTTCCTCCAACAGTCCCTGTCCCTCGTCGACATCTTCTTCTGTGTGCCAGTCTTTGGCTATTTCATTGGCTGGTGTGGGACGACATCACTCCTGCCCCTGAAAAGGAGCAGGCCAGCCAGTCACCCCTGGCACACAAGGATTATCCCAATGCTGCAAACTGAGCTGCGCTTGGCTTTGTATGTATTAAAATTATTTTATGTGTATTTTTTTTTTTACTGAAAATATAGGTTTGGTATACGGTTGTGCTAATATTGTGTCACAAAAAAAATTATTGAAACCATCAACGTTAGTATGGGTACTCAGTTTAAAACAAAAATGTTTTGGAATTTTAGGTGTGTTTTAATGTACCAAATAAGCACTTAAGCATGTGTGCGCAAAATTAAAAAAAATACTTCTAGCAGTAAAAGGGTTAAGGGCGTATGTACACAAGCGTATGAGTGAAACCTTTATGCCATACACAGTAATCTGATAAAATAAGTCTACTTTGAACTATTTGGGGAGCAATGGCATTAGAAACATTCCAAGTGTGTGCTGCGGACTCTAGTGGACAAATGTGGAATTACACCTGTTAAGGCACATCAATTATTTTAACTTAAAGTGGAGTTCCACACATATAAAAGTCAGCAGTTACAGAAAGTGTAGCTGCTAACTCTTATTAACCGGACACTCACCTGTCCCACGGTCCAGCGATGCGGGAGTAGGAAGCCCCGCCAATAGCTTTCATCTCTTCATTTATTCTGAGCATGCGTGGCACTTTGTGCGTCGGATTTGTGTACACACGATCGGAAATTCCGACAACGGATTTTGTTGTCGGAAAATTTTATAGCCTGCTCTCAAACTTTGTGTGTCGGAAAATCCGATGGAAAAAGTCTGATGGAGCCCACACACGGTCGGAATTTCCGACAACACGCTCCGATTGCACATTTTCTGTTGGACAATCCGACCGTGTGTACGGGGCAATAGAAGAGATAAATTCCCCCTTTTTCTACAACCATGTACCAGCACAAGTGCACATGCTCAGACATGCAAAATAGTCACAATTTAACCCCCACTCATTTTTAAAGAGAGTTACAGTAAATTTGCAAATTAGCGCTTGGCTAAAATGCCTTTACGAATGTGAAAATGTGTGTTATATAGCCAAATGTAATTTTCCTTGTCAAAATATTTTTATTATAAAATGTAGTATGGAAATAACATTATACAATTGACATATAGTAGTTATAATACAGTCTTATAGAAGATGGTTAAGTATAAATACATAAATAATCAAATATTGCTTCCATAGAAACAATATATTAATATTAAGAACAAATTAAAATATTAAAGGTAATATATAAGCCTTGTTCAGTATATTGTATATTATTGTATTAATAATAGACTTTTATTATAATCTTAACAATTTTAAAGAGACTGTTGATTGAAAAATATGAAAAAAAAAAAAAAAAATTATATAAATAAGACAGTAAAGGTATTATGAAATAAAAAATATACCATAAAATAAAAATAAATAAAAACTAACTTAAAAGAAAGAGGAAAGGAGGTAGAGAAGAGAGGGTAGAGTGGAGAGGTCCGCGAGGTAAGACTATAATCTATTACTACTATTTAAAGAAGCATACATTTAAAAATTCTTCATTCAAGTTACCACGGCAATAATACTTGATTATCAAAGGTTTGTGGTATATAATAAGTTATCCAGGGTTTCCACGTTCTTTCAAACTTAGGGATCGTGTCCATGTCAATAGCTATCATTTTAGCATGGGTCATAGTATTGTTCATTTTAACTAATGCTTCTTTTACGATTAAATTAGAAGTTTTCCATGCTCTTGCTATTGTTTGTTTCGCCGCTGTAAATAGTTGCATTAACAATTTGAATTGGGCATGTGTTATATTATCAGGTTTTAGATTAATTAGTGCTATTGCTGGATCAAAGGGAATGAACTTATCAAATAATTTAGATGCTATATAAAAAATTTCTTTCCAATATATTTGAGCTTTTGGACACAACCACCAAATGTGAAAAAACGTTCCCAATTCAGCGCATCCCCTAAAGCATTGCGCTGAATAGTTTGGTACATATTTTGCCACTCTTGCTGGTACTAAGTACCATCTTGTTAACACTTTATAGCTTGCTTCAAGCTCCAATATATTAAGTGATGCTGCTTTAGTTGAAGACCATATTTGATTCCATTCAGATCTATCCAGTTTTCTATTCAAGTCTTTTTCCCATTTCTGTATATATTGTGGTTCATTGTGATTAGTATGAGCCAGTGCATGTGCATATAGTACAGAAATAGTACCTCTAGCGTGTGGGTTATTCTTACAAATAGCTTCAAAAGTGGACAAGTGGGTTAGAGAAGTTACAGCATTTAATAATGGTGCGAAAAAGTTTTTGATTTGGAGGTATCTGAACAACTCCGATTGTGGTATATTATACATTTCACATAAATTCGGAAAAGAAATGAATGATGAAGAATTTACAAATTTGTACATATGAGTTACATCTCTAGATGTCCATTCTTTGAAGGATTTGGGGTATACCCATGCAGGGTAAAAAGCAGGATTTTTGAAAAAAGAGAGTAAAGGATTATGTAAGGATTGTAATTGATTTTTATATTTGAATCTATCCCAGAGGGAAATAAAATGCTTGGTAACCGGGTTTCGTATTTTTTTGCGATGTTTTGAAGACAACCAGAGTAAGTTGGAAATAGAAATAGGATCACATTCGGCAGCTTCAATAGATACCCAAAGTGGAACCTCGTGATGAGCATGATATTTTGCAATACTCGCTAAATGAGCAGCCCTGTAATAGTATGCAAAATTAGGACACCCTAAGCCCCCATTTGTTTTAGTTAAAAAAAGTGTATTTTGCTGGATTCGTGGTTTGGAAGATCCCCAGATGAATGACATTGTTTTCCTTTGTATAATTCTCAGATAATGTGTTGGGATTGGAATTGGTAAAACTCTAAACAAATAAAGTAATTTAGGTAACAATGTCATTTTGATGGCATTTATTCTACCAAACCACGAAATTGGAAGGTGAGACCAAGAATCAATCATATTTGATAAGTTTTTCAATGTCTGAGGATAGTTGGCTGAAAATAAGTCAGATAATAATGAAGTAAGTTGTACACCGAGGTATGGGATTGATTTGTCATTCCATATAAATGGGAGTGCAATTTTTGCAGAAGATAGTTCCAGATTCGAAAGGGATATATTTAGAGCTAGACATTTTTTTGGATTAATGTAAAGACCTGAAATTGCAGCAAAATTATTGAGAGTTGGCATAAGATTAGGGCCAGACACTTGTGGCGAGGAAAGAAATAAGAGAATGTCATCAGCGAATAAACAAAGTTTATGATGACAACCTGCTACTTCAATTCCAGTAATTGTAGGTTCATTTCTAATTTTTTGTGCTAGTGGTTCTATAAGAAGGGCGAAAAGTAAAGGAGAGAGTGGGCATCCCTGTCTAGTACCTCGTTCAATATCAAAAGAGTCAGATTTATAGCCAGCATATTTGACGTATGCTTTTGGTTTGTTGTACAGTGCAAATATCCAGTTAGTGTAGTTTGGACCAAAACCCCATTTCTGTAATGTATATTGCATATAGTTCCAGGCGATAGAGTCAAAGGCTCTTTTGATATCAAGGGAGAGAAAACAAGCAGGAATATTGCGTGTTTTTGCAATGTGTGCCAACAGGACTGCTCTACGTATATTATCACTGGCCTGACGTGAAGGCATAAAGCCTACCTGGTCTCTATGAATAAGTGTTCCAATAATCTTTTTTAGCCGAGCTGCTAAAATTTTCGCTAATATTTTAATATCAATGTTTATCATAGATATAGGGCGATAGTTTATGCTAAGGGAGTCATCTGATTGTGGTTTCGGGATCATACAGATAGTAGCCATTAAGGACTCTTGACGGAATGATTTGTTATTTAAGAGGTCATTAAACGCTTCTGCGAGTATAGGAGAAATAATATCACTGTAACTTTTATAATACAATGCTGAATATCCGTCAGGACCCGGTCTTTTATTTATTTTTAAGTCCTTAATGGCTTCTGTAACATCTTTAACTGTAATATTGTTTTCTAATTGTGTTTTTTGTGCTTCAGTCAATTGAGGGATATTTATTTGGGAGAAAAAGGAATCTGCCTCATCAGTGTTGAATGTATTTGTTTCAGTATATAGATCTTTTAGATGTGATTTGAATTTCTGTACTATTTTTTTGTGGATTACTAGTGTATACATTATTACCCATTTTAAGTTTTATAGGTTTGAAAGATTTATTAATGGATTTTAAAGCCTTAGCTAGTAAAGTACCATGTTTGTTAGATTTCACATAGAAAGTATGTTTAGTTCTACGAATTGATTTATCAGCGGAGTTTGTGAGAAAGAGATCATATTCTAGTCGTGTTTTTTCTAATTGTGTTCTAGCAGAAGGAGTAGGATTATTTTGAAAGGACATATACGCTGAATTAAATTCCGTTTCTAATCGTTTTGCCAAATTTTTACCCTCCCTTTTAAGAATTCCTGATTGTTGTTGAAAAATACCTCTAAGGACCGGCTTATGTGCTTCCCATAGTGTAAGAGAGGATATGTCTATACTGGTATTGATCTTTAAATATTCCTTTAATGCTAATTCAATGGTTTTGCGGTGAATCGGATGTTTAAGTAGTGAGTCAGGGAGGTACCAAGTAGGATCATGAGCTCTAGGTATAATAGAAGCAATAGTGGTACATACCGCATTATGATCCGACCAAGGAATGGGAATGATGTTGGACATAATTATTTCTGGTGCCATACCTATTGTTATAAATATATGGTCTATACGGCTAAATGTTTTATGCGGATTTGAGAAATATGTGTAATTTCTTCTTGTTGGATTAGATTCTCTCCAGGAATCAACCAATTTGTGTCTGGAAAGAAGCTGAGAGAGAGACCATTTAGTTTTGTATTTTGGTGTGATATATGGGGTTTTGTCTAGAAATGGGAGTAGTACATGATTGGAGTCACCGCATACAAAAATGGAACCCATTTTGTGTGTAATTATAACTTGAAAAAGATGTGATAAAAATGATAGTGGTTGACGGTTGGGGGCGTAATAGGAAACCACTGTTATAGGGGCGTCCATTAGATATCCTGTTAATATTAGATAACGTCCTTCTGGATCTTTGATTTCAGAGTGTAACGTGAATGGTGTAGTACGATGGAATGCTATGAGAGTACCTCGTTTTTTGATGTTAGCTGAAGCTGTAAACACTTGTGGGTAGGATTTACTGAAAAAGGTGGGAGTTTTAGATTGTGTAAAATGCGTTTCTTGGAGACATACAATATGTGCCTTTTTAGCTTGAAAGGACCTAAATGCTTTTGTTCGCTTGTGCGGAACATTGAAACCTTGGACATTTAGTGAAAATATATTTAAAGGAGGCATGTCAGAAGTTTCAGTCAGCTAAATATAGTTTATGAGATAAACTTAGTTCAGTGATAATTGGACTTACCTTCGCGGACAGGAAAGGGAGAAAAGGATAAGAAAGTTCAGAATAATTTAACTTAAAAAAGAAAATAGAAACATAAATTGTTATATAGCATGCTAGTACAGTAAAAACACATAAGAGTACAAAGATTGCCCGTGATGAGGAGTAAAACTCCCCATCAGGGGATAAAGGACCTTCCTCGAGTCCCCACATAATAATGTGGGGGTCCGAGGAAAGCATGTTGGGGCACATGAAGCATCCGTGCACTGGGGAATCGCCTAAGAAGTATAATATACATCTCAGGGATGTAATAGTTCTAGCCCTATCTATATATTTCAAGGCATATATAAATTAAGGTCTAAGATAATATAATAATAAATGAAATGAGAGGAGAAATCTCTCAGAAATATATTTTATAAAGCTAAAGTAATGAAAAAGATTATTCACAGTATTGGTGTAACCAAAGTTTGTTCAGAACATTGAAAATGAGATACTCACAAACTTTGTTATTTAGTTTCAAAACTGAAAATTACTATATAATTACAAAGTAACTCACAAAACTGCTACTAGATAACAATAACAAGTGGAAGACCCATAACTACTTAGTTCATAAGCAATAATGGATCTTAGGCTGGGAAATTAAAAGGACAATTTCCAATATTTCAGATATAAGAAAAAAAAAAAATATTTGATTTGAGCTACAGATTCAATAAATATTGACATTGAATCTGAAGATAAAAAAATAAAAAATAAAAGGGATCAAGTGGAATAATAAATTATTACTAAAATAAACTTTCAGAAATAATTCGTAGAGATATATAAATTTATTTAGCATTTTTAATGCATCTCAATTTATGAGATATATATCCTGTTGTTTATGTGGGATAATATGCAAAATTAAAGCATCCCTTAAATTTTTCTTAGCCCTAAAAATGAATTATATTAACAAAAATTGAAGAATTTTATGTTATGTAAGAATTTATTCAGTCCATGGAGTCATCTTGTCCTTGGGGTGAAGTTGCAAATCTTCCTCTTTTATGTGAATGGTAGTTTCCATTTCTTGCCTCAGAATGTGTTGCATTGTGGATGGAGGAGGCTGAAGCTGACCTTCTTCTTGTAGCAGTATTAGATGAATTCCCATCAATTAAATTGAGGTCTTGAAGTGCTTGTTGGAGTTCATCAGCTGTTCTGCAGGATACTCTAGTGCCTTGGTGGGTGAATCTTACAGAAAAAGGGAAGCCCCATTGATATTTTATATTATGACGTTGTAATTCCATTAAATGTGGTTTCATTAATCTCCTCTTAGTTATTGTTAATTGGGAGAGATCAGCAAAGAGTTGGTAATTATTTCCTTGAAACATGAGATTGTTTTTATCTCTAGCTGCATTTAAGAGCTGTTCCTTTGTCCGGTAAAAATGGAATTTTGCTATTATATCACGCGGGGGTCCGTCTACTTTTTTGGGCATGAGAGCCCTATGCACTCTGTCCATTTCCATCCTTTCTAATGGTATTCCTGGCAATAGTTCTTGGCATAATGCTGTTATAGTTGCTTGAAGATCTATGACCGATTCTGGTATCCCTCTGAATCGCAGGTTTGATCTTCTGGCGCGATTCTCATAATCTTCCAGTCTGTTCTGCAATGTTATATTTTCTTCCTTCAGAAGGTCAATTTCAGTTATAAATTCTTGGTTAGTGCTTTCAATTTCCTCCATTTTAAGCTCCAGTGAGGCTGTGCGTTGTCCTAATTCTCTAATTTCTTTGGTTAAATTAGTAGTTATTTGCTCTGAGGTTTTCTTTAGAGCTTTATTAAGCATTTTTTCGAATTGTTTCATTATGCTAGTGGGAACTACAGATTCTTGAATTGTTGTATGTGATACAGTTAAATCAGTCTCTGAATCAGAGTCCCCAGGGGAGATAATTTGTGACATCTTAGGCTTATTACTCCTCTCTGAGGTAAATTTGCCTGAGGTGACTGGCGCTTTCTTTGTGATATTCCGCGCTTGTGTGCCGCTATTAGGGGTCTGTTTTGTCTTATTTCTGGCACCCCCCAGCACCATTTTAGTATTAAAATGTTCCCCTCACCTCTCAGGAGTAAATGCCTTAGTTTATTGTAGTTTTATGACGGCGGGCTGTCAGTGTGTGTCGGCTTTCTTCCCCTCACGGAGCGGAGCTCTAGCCTGACATGTCCGTCCCGCTAGCCTCCGCGCATGCGCCTCGCCAAATGTAATTTTCAACCATTGATTATAATTGTACAATTGTTACTTCCACAAAAAAAAAAAAAATGTTTATTTTGTGATGAACTGTTTATTTCTCTAAAATAAATTGTCCTTTCCTGACAGACTCCATGGCAGCCTGCGTGTGGGTTAACCCCGCCTCCTCTCCAATGCTATAGGACCCCATTCCCATAAATGAGCACTCACCGCTAGATACTGCATTCCTTTTTTGTCCTCCTCCAATGGACCTACACATGCTGTTCGCGTCCGGTCGGATGGATCCAGGATTTTGGCATACCTTATGCGGTGCAAGCTCAGAGCCCAGCCACGGGCGGGCGAGTAGCTTTAGAGGCCTGAGAATGCCCCTATGGTGGAAGGGTGGTCGCCTCTGTATGCCCGATGGAAACATCAACGTTTGGCAAGGTCTGCGACTCTCATCGTTTCTTCCTCCATGGTAGTTATCTCTGTGTTTGTATTGTTGCGCTTGTCTCCCCATAGTCATGCACATAGCCAAATTTGTGTATTGTTCCCTCATGGCGGCTGGAGTGCTTGTGCGTTCCAGCTCGCCACAGCACTTCCGGGTTGCGGTTGCCTCCGCTATTCGCGCATGCGCAGAGGCTTCCTCGAGATCGAGGCTTGGCTCGGCGATGACGTCATGGGCGGGTGATTTAAAATCAGCTTCAAGCTCCTGCCTAAAATGGGACTCGCCCTGGCAGTGAAGGGAAGCAAAGCCGGTTTCCCCCAGCCCTGGTCTGTGCTCTGCTCTGGCGAGTGCCTGATTTTTTTCCCTAGGAAATGTTTTTAAAAAACATTTTTGTGTCTGACACAAAAACCTGCCATATACAGCTAAAGGAGGTTTTCCAAGCTACTTTTAAAGTGATTCTAATAGGAGTTTTAGCCAGTTCTAAGGACGGTCTTGTATTGCTACACAGTGGCATATATTGTGGATGCTTTTAACCCCAGGAGGGGGAGAAGAATCTGGTGAGTGCAGCCGCAATAGGAACACGAACTAAGATATGCACGGTGTGTTCACTCACTGAAAAGTCCATCAGACTAGAAAGAGGATTTTCTTCACAGGCACAAGAGCACTTTAAATTTCATAATTTATTTATTTTTCGTAATTTTGGTTTGTTTTGATGATTTTTATCAGTTTATTTGAAATGGACGAATATGTAAATGCAGACATAGAAAATCTTCTTGTTGTAGGTTTAATAACACGAATAGCACTTTAGAAAGCATATTAATTATATTGCACCTTAAACTGTTTCAGTATGCACAATAATTTATTTAGTGGTTTAGTGTTTTAACTTTTCTTTCTTTTATCCTAACGGGTATCAAATATAAGCATATAAATTACAATTGCACCTTAGAGTGTTTCAGCACGCACAACAGTTTATAGTATTTTATTTTTTAACGGTTATCATATATATTGATTTTCCACACCAAGGATCATACACTTTGGTTGATTTTAGTTTCAATGCAAGACCACACTGTAGAAGTAATTTTTGGTTTAGTTTATTTTGCATTATACACTTATAATTGACAGGGTGTAATATCTTCTTAGTCTTCAGGATTTTTCCAAAGGAAGCAGCTTAAGTATTTTTACACCACTATGTGTTAGCAGTAGAACAGTGCCATATCTACTTTGCTGAGCCTGTGCACCCAACTTCTTTGGTTGACCATAGCGAGGCCTGTTCTGAGTGGGACCTGTCCTGTTAAACCGCTGTATGGTAAAGTGCTGCAGCTCAGTTTTAGGGTCTTGCCAAACTTCTTATAGCCTAGGTCATCTTTATGTAGAGCAACAATTATTTTTTTCAGATCCTCAGAGAGTTCTTTGCCATGAGGTGCCATGTTGAACTTCCAGTGACCAGTATGAGAGAGTGAGAGCGATAACACTAAATTTAACACACCTGCTCCCCATTCACACCTGAGACCTTGTAACACTAATGAGTCCCATGACACAGAGGAGGGAAAATGGCTAATTGAGCCCAATTTGGACATTTTCACTTAGGATTGTACTCACTTATGTTGCCTGCGGTTTAGACATTAATGGCTGTGTGTTGAGTTATTTTGAGGGGACAGCAAATTTACACTGTTATACAAGCTGTACACTCGTTACTTTACATTGTAGCAAAGTGTCATTTGTTCAGTGTTGTCACATGAAAAGATATAATAAAATATTTACAAAAATGTGAGGGGTGTACTCACTTTTGTGAGATACTGTATATATAAGGGGGCAAGATTGTTTTAAATCTCCTCACTGATTCCTTGGCTTTTCAGACCCTTGTTTTTTGCAGACCACCCATATCGTGATGTTCAGTCCAGAGATCCATGGACAAGTCACCGCCTAAGTGGCCAGCCCTCACTCACAAGGTATGTGCTAGTGAAGGGTTGAGGTACAGTCGCAAATATTTGCGTTTTCTAATGCCATATCTTGCCCCCCCCTGTTTTCTTTCTAGAGCCCTTCCAGATCGGACCCTCAGATCGTGTTCCAGAATGATAAAGACCTTGCCAGGCCACAAGATCACTCATCGTCTCGATCGAGTCTCCGTCTGGAACTCACCACCAGAGGAGATGCTCCCATTCCTCTTCCAGACACCGCTCCCACAGCCATGACAGCCGCTCTGATTGCAGAGCCTGCTGAGGATGTGGGACACGAGTCCCGGAGGGCTAGTCCTTGTGTGACCGTTGCTATGCCCGTGCGGTTGGGGAAAAAGAGATGGAAAACCAGCGTATGGAGTCTCTTGTGAAACGTGTGGTGCAACAATCCCTGAGGGAGATGGATACATCCCACACGCTGAGCCAGTCCACTACTTTGTCTGGTCCTCCAGCTGACGAGGCCCGTGATGATACGGGCACTTCCCAGCCCTACGTTGCTTCTCCTGACTCTTCGGATGACGAGCTTGAAGACGAAGAGGATATTGGAGGCTTTGACTTCGCTATGGTTTCACCACTAATCAAAGCAATTAAGGAGGCCCTTAAGTGGGAAGACTCATTCACCCCCCAAGCTAAGCAGAAAAAGTTCTTTAAGCATTTGGGGAAAGAACGCTCAAACTTTCCGCTCCTTTCTGAATTAAAGGACATTATTGATGAGGAATGGAGTAAGACGGACAAGAAGTCCTCCATGTCGAATAAAACTTCCAGATTATACCCCTTCAAGTCAGAAGAAGTGAAGTATCTGGAAAATACTCCTCTTGTGGACGCAGCTTTAATGCGTCTGGCCAAACACGTTACTCTCCCTTTGGAAGATGTGGTGTCCTTCAAGGATGGTCTTGAAAGGAAGATAGATCAAGATCTCTAGAAAATTTATGGGCTTGCCGGTATGGCCTGTAAACCTGCCCTGGCACCAGCAGCCATGTCTAAGGCCATGGAGGCCTGGACAGAGAATGTAGATTTCTTCCTCAGGGGCGTTTCGGAGGAGCTGGCCGGAAGTACAGCAGATGCAGAGCTAAAGCTGGAAGCAGTCTTCCTGGGGGAGGCGTCTATCGATTTGATCCGCCTGCTGGCACCAATTATGTTATCCTCAGTTACAGCCAAGCGGGCCTTATTGTTACGTATGGTTACAGAGCACTCGAGAGAAGCACGCTCTTACAAGCCTGGCTGAGACTTCAGGAAAAATTGGAGCAGAGGGCAGGCATCCTTTCGTAAGCCCACTAAAGGCCAGGTGTCCAGCTGCGTGAGCCGACTAAGTCCTTTTGAGATTGCGCCCACCCAGGCAGGTCGGGTGGGAGCCTGTCTGCTCCTCTTCTGGCACGTCTGGGTGGCCTCAATCTCGGACTACTGGGTTGTCAGGACGGTCTCCTCAGGACACAGATGGGCCTTCTCCAGTACTCCTCCCCCCAGATTCGTTTACACTCTACTTCCTCGTTCGGAGGAACAGAAACAGGTGTTACTGTCCTATGTGGACTTACTGAAGATTCAGGGAGCAGTGGTACATGTCCCAAAGGATGAATGGTTCCAGGGGATATACTCCCCTCTCTTCCTAGTTCAAAAGAAAAGTGGTTCTTGGCACCCGGTCATAGACCTGACTTACCTCAAACTTATAAAACATGGACAATTCAAAATGGAGACCCTGTCAACCATCCAACAAGCCATACAGCCAGGAGATTGGCTGATTTCAATCGACTTAAAAGACGCTTATTTCCACGTCCCGGTGGAAAAGGAATTTCACAAATATCTCCGATTCCAAGTCGGGCAAGATCACCTTTGGGCTGACAACGTCCCCCCGAGTCTTTTCAAAGGTTCTCTTGGCCATAGTGGCCCTCGTGAGATTAAAAGGGATACGTCTTTACCATTACCTCGACGACCTCCTAGTGTTGTCCCAAGACAGAGAGCAGTTGCTGGTCCACTGGGAGCAGGTGATCTCCACCTTGTCCAGCTTTGGGTGGCTTCTGAACTTGGGAAAAAGCCACCTAGACCCGGTCTAACGCCAAATATACTTAGGGGCTCAGTTCGATACAGTGGAAAACACCATCTCTCTTCCAATAGAGAAGATTCTGACTATTCAAGACAGAGTTTCTCTGGCCCTATACGCCCCGCGTCTGAAAGCCTCTCAGTGCCTGGAGATTTTCGGCACAATGGTCTCCACGACTCCCCATGGTCAAGTGGGCCTTGTGGAGGTTACACCCTTTCCAGTCAGGTTTCCTGCAGCAATGAAAGTCAGGAGACAAGAACCAACCTATTCACATAACTGCGATAATGAGGAACAGCCTCTTCTGGTGGCTTCAGTGCAAAAATCTTTTAACTTGCCACTCTATTGCCCCCATCTCTTAGGTCACGTTCACGACCGATGCCAGCGCTACTGGTTGGGGGGCCCTCTGCGGATCGAACCTTGCTCAGGGCAAGTGGGACACTCATCTCCCCAACCCGGGCCCGAACATCCTGGAACTTCGAGCAGCCTGGTGTGCCCTCCAGTCCTTCTCTCACCTTCTTCGTCCCAGGAGTCCAGAACACTCAAGCGGACTTCCTATCATGCACTCAGTTGGACAACGAGTGGTCCCTTCATGTACAGACATTTGAGTGGATTCTGTCGCTGGGAATCAATCCCGATGTAGATCTATTCGCTTCCCCCTGCAATTTCAAGGTGAAGAAATTTTACACTCGAGGCCGTAGCAGCCAGGCCTTCGGAACAGATGCCCTGACAGATCAGTGACGGTTCAGGAGGGCATATGCCTTTCCCCCGATTCCAGTTATCATCAGATTCCTGCGGAGGCTCCAAGTGGAAGCGGTCAAAGTGGTGACAATAGCTCCCTATTGACTGAACAGGCTTTGGTTCCCCCTCCTGATCCAGCTCAGTTTCCGGGATCCGGTGCCTCTCCCTCACAGGCCGGACCTTCATTCTCAGGGGACAGTCCTGCACCCTTGTTTGGCACTACTGAGACTGATGGTCTGGTTCTTGAAAGGGAAAGGCTAGAATCTCTCGGGTGCGCCTCAAGAGTGATTTCCACCCTCATGAGCTCAAGAAGGACAAGCACAAATAAAGTTTATGGGAAAATCTGGACCAAACTTGTTGAATTTTGCTCTTCCATGGGTAGGTCTTTCAGACATCCAGAAGTCCAGGATATTCTCAGCTTCTTTCAAACTGGCCTAGATCTACCCTTATCTATCAGCTCTCTTAGAGTCCAAGTATCAGCTTTGTCAGCCTTCTCCGGTACTTCATGGGCGGTTCATCCCTTGATTCGGCAATTCTTCCTTGGAGCGTCAAGACTCAAGCCCCAAAGAAAACAAAGATTTCCCAAGTGGGATCTTCCCCTTGTCCTCGATTTAATCTCTGGACTTAGTACCACAGGGCCCTCCCCGCTTTACATTAAGGACTTTTCAACAAAAGTAGCCTTTTTAGTAGCCGTCACCTCGGCTAAGAGGGTCTCTGAGATCAGATTATTGGGTCATGAAGAACCCTTCCTGACATTTTTCCGGACTGGGTAGTCCTCATCCCCATGCTGGGTTCAAACCCGAAGGTGACTTTGGTGTTCCACGTGAACCAGGAGATCGTCTTACCTACATTCAGGTCCCCGGTGTCTACTGAAACAAACTCACTGGACGTAGGTGAGGCTATGAAATAATATCTACAAATTACTTCTCCCTTCAGACCTTCTGACCACCTTTTTATCCTGCACTCTGGCAGCAATAAAGGGAAGAAAGCCACCAGGACACTCGCGGCCTGGATCGTGCAGACCATACAGCAAGCATACAGGGCTAAGGGCTTGGCTCCTCCAGAGGCAGTGACAGCACACTCCACCAGGGGAATGGCAGCCTCTTGGGCGGCGGCCCGACATGTGGCTCCTGACACCATTTGCAAAGCGGCCTCTTGGGCCTCTATTAATACATTCATGTCTCATTCCTGCATAGAGCCTGCTTCACTGTCTTCTGTAAACTTCGGTTTGAAGATCCTCTCGGTTGAAGGACAAATGAAAATTATTTTTTGTTCAGCATACCCACCCGTGTGGTTGGCTGCCATGGAGTCTGTCAGGAAAAAGGAAAATTTATTATCAAATACTTACCGTAATTTTCCTTTCCTGGGCTCCATGGCAGACAGAGTTCCCACCCATTGGTCAAAGAGTAGACTAGTTACGGAACGCAGTATCTAGCGGTGAGTGCTCATTTATAGGAATGGGGTCCTATAGCATTGGAGGGGAGGCAGGGTTATAACCCACACGTAGGCTGCCATGGAGTCCATCAGGAAAGGAAAATTACGGTAAGTATTTGATAATAAATTTTCCTTTTTCCTTGCTGGGTTTTTATTGTGCTTCTTCTTCATATTTTTTTTAAGAATGCTAGTAATGTGTAATGTTTTCATTACACATTACTAGCATTTTGGTAAAATATATTTTTCTCTGTCTCTCTCACTTGTTGCTCTCCATCTCACAAAAGTCCAAAACTCCCACAGGTGTTTTCACAAACAATACCATTGCTGATGCAAATTTTAAATGAGTCACAATTTTGTGTGTTGTTTAGTTTTTCCAAATGATTATAATTTTACCCCAAAAAATGTGATATGTGTACAAACATCAGAAATCAAAATGTAATTCCCAAAATTCAGAGGAATTAATCAAGAAGCATAACTCCTGCCTAATGTCATTCTACCACCTATAGGTGTATGTCCAAAGAAATGCAGTATTTATGTGTAGGAGGGTTCCACCACCATTGCAAATCGTGTTATATGTTTTCCATGGGCAAGGACAATAATGAGCCTTCAAAATGGAAAATTCCCTCATGGGGAAGTTCTTTTATTTTATCAAAAAGCAATAACAATTTCATGAAAGTTGTAAAAAAATGAGCTCTGGCATTTACATGAAAATAACATTACCCATCAATCATGATAAAACTACACATTTATATGGAACCCGTTATTTAGCATTTTACTGCAACGTGGTCATCCACATGACTCCTCTACGCATTTCGACCCTTCTAATTATGGTCTTCTTCAAAGGGGCTTTTTTTTCCTATGCGGGGAAAGAAAAATACATTTTTCATATTTAATCATCATTTTATATTAAGCATCTAGCCACATAAAATGGTGTA
Organism: Lithobates clamitans; assembly: GCA_037952925.1. Taxonomy (NCBI): domain Eukaryota; kingdom Metazoa; phylum Chordata; class Amphibia; order Anura; family Ranidae; genus Lithobates; species Lithobates clamitans. The sequence goes on from JBBGZY010000318.1 coordinate 3,547,340, forward strand.
TATTTACCAATTATGATGATGGGGAAAAGGATAGACATGTCCTGTAGCCAGAGCTTCCTTTAAAATTTGGCCTTGGTGATCCTGAAGCCTCTATGTGTCGTCTCCACTCTCCTTGGAATGCCCCTATCTCCAAAGAACTTACAAGAGACCACTCTTTTGGACTTCCAAGGGACAAGCAGGAGAACGTGTAGGGGTGTCATGTGGATGACCACGTTGCAGTAAAATGCTAAAAAAAGTGTTCCATATAAATGTGTAGTTTTATCATGATTGTTGGGCAATGTTATTTTCATGTAAATGCCAGAGCTCATTATTTGACAACTTTCATGAAATTGTAATTGCTTTTTGATAAAATAAAAGAATTTTAATCCAAAAATTTGAATATTTTTCTTGGCTGCTAAAAAACCTTGTGAGGGAATTTTCCACTTTGCATAACCTTTTGGGGTGTGCAGCACCAACAGCTCATATACATGTGTTATTCTATTCTATTTTTTTGGGTGGATAAACACCCACTCCTCTCCCTCCCTCCCTCTAACACATGAGAGTTGTAAATTAGTGAGCTAAGGGTTGGCTTTTTCTCTGTATATGTTGTTGTTATTTTGCAAAAATTAGTAATTTTCAAGGTGATGAATGGGTTACCTTAATGTCTGGCTACGAAATAGATTTCGAACAGGGAGACCAAATTGAGACTCAAATCTCCTCCCTATTTCAGAAACTAAATACCATACTCGAGAAAAAATCCACCCTTTTTTGGCATATTAGATCATTTGATTGTTGTACTAAAGATAGGATTAACCCATACGGGTTACGAACCCAATTATTCCAAATATAGAACAAATTAGCAAGCAATGCAAGAAAGCATGGGAGAGCAATCTGCAGAGATGTTCACTGGAGATCATGTCTACACTTACCAAGGAATATAACAAACAAATTGCGTCATTAGATAAAGAAATCAGTACTTTGGAGTTGGCTCCTTTTAAAGACCATACTCTATACTCCAAAATACAGAGCAAACTCAACAAAGCTCAACAAAGTCTGTGCTAAAGAAACATTTTCCTATGTATGGCTCCTTCCCCTGTGGACATTGTTCACATTGCTATCTCAATAGGAGAGAGAAATCCTTTTTACTTCCTAATGGCGAGATGTTTGATCCTAAACATTTCACCAACTGCCAAACATGCGGAGTTGTATACATAATGTCCTGTGAATCTGGGGCTTACTATATAGGTAAATCGAAGCCACAATTCTGGTGTCGAATTTCCAAACATGTCTACAGCATGGAAATTGTAAACAGATATCTACCAATAGGCAGACAAGCAGCATTACACCATCATTACCAAATGCCAAATGTCACCTTTGCTCCCCCTGACAGGATACATATCCCTGATCGAGAAGGAGACTGGAAAAAAGTATTGCTCCAACTTGAGCAACGCTGGATTTTCAAATTACAGGCCACCACCCTCCCAGGCCTAAATTAGTCCATTACGTACGCTCCCTTTCTAAAAGGGTTTGCACCGGGTAAAATTAGTTAAATGGTAAAATATTTCCTTATTTTTTGCTTATTTGACAGAATTAACCCAATTGTTCTCAGGAATGAGAACAACAACCAGGGAGTTAGCCAGACCTTTAGCACACTTAAAAAAGTTCAATAAAAAATGAATTGTAAAAATATACTAATACTTATAGAGCATCAGCAACAACCAATTCCAGTATGTATTTTGTGATTATGATTTTTTCACTATATGCATTGTACTTTTTTAGTACTTGGTGATACCTTGGTCCAGTGCCCTCTCTGCATCCAGGGGTGAATATCCCGCTCTTCATCCAACTTCCCGGCACGTAAGGGAGAAGCATTATATGCCTTTCTCCCATCTTTTGCTCCCGGTTGGTGTAATCCCCATCGGCACCACAAGAGGGAACCTCATCGAGCCGACGGCGTTCTGCGTTCATTGCTGGACATTTTGTAACGTCGCGTGCATGCGCGACGTAGTCACGTGTGCATGTGACGTCATGACACCAGGCGTTTCGGGTGGAGATGACAGCGACGGCCGGGGCTTGGTCTTCTGGAATGCCAGGGAGACCACGCAGAGATCACCATGCTGGAGGCTAGGTCATGTACAGGGGGAGGAGGTTCTGGAGGAGCAAGCACCTGTACTTGATTAGAAGTGAGTATAAAATGATACAATCTCCTGAGGATCTTAGAGTGTTCCCAGGAGAGCTGCTGACACACAGACACATAGGAAAAATCTCAGTATCAAGTAAGTACCTTAGGTGGGATGTGCCAAACGATTTTAAAATCTCCATGCTTTCGAATAAATAACACAGAAGCTTCTTTCTGATTTCATTTTGATATAGATACTGATGCTTGGAAAATAATTTCCTGTCATCCGCATCATAGATTTGTTTTACAACCTCCACTGCGGGTCATGATTAACTTTTAAACAGCCTAAGGTAATTACTTGGGGTTTTTCTTTTTTTTTTTCTTGTAATATAAGTAATTGGTGGTTTTTGCACTTATTTTGCTGTGCACCACATCACATTAAAAAAAACTATTTTTCACACTGAACATATCACAATTCAACATTACAATTTGTTTGGATGTTTTTCTTTTTAATATCAAGCTCATTAAATATATTTCTTATACTAATTTTATTCAGTTACTTTCAGTAAACGAATTTACAATTAACTACATCACATTTAACCACTTCCTGCCCGGCCTATAGCAGATTGGCGGCCAGGCGGTGGTTCGGTTAGCCTGACTGAGCTTCATATGACGTCCAGCAGGATAACAGCCGCCGCGCGGCGATCGGTGGAGCGGTGTGTCAGTCTGACACACCGCTTCACCGATCTTGGTAAAGAGTCTCCGGCGGAGGCTCTACCACGTACTCAGCTGTGTCCAATCACGGCTGATCACGATGTCAATAGGAAAAGCCGTTAATCGGCTTTTCCTCACTCTCGTCTGACAGACGCGAGTAGATCAGAGCCGATCGGCTCTCCTGACAGGGGGGGGTCTGCGCTGATTGTTTATCAGCGCAGCCCCCCCTCGGATGCCCACACTAGACCACCAGGGAAGCCGCCAAGACCACCAGGGAAGGGGGCAACATGTGGATGGCCAGGTATGTACCCCATGGCCATCCACATGTGAATTATGCCCAATCTGTGCCAATCAATGCCCACAAATGGGCACTGACTGGCACCATTATATATCAGTGATGCCCAGCAATGCCACCCATCAGTGTCATCAGTGCCACCAGTCAGTGTCATCAGTGCCACCCATCATTGTCCATCGGTGCCACCTGTCAGTGCCCATCTGTGCCCATCAGTGCCCACCTATCAGTGCCCATCAGTGCCCATCCGTGCCACCTATCAGTGCCACCCATAAGTACCCATCAGTGGCACCCATAAGTACCCATCAATGCAACCTACGAGTGCCCATCAGTGCCGCCTATGAGTGCCCATCAGTGCCCCATACCAGTGCCACCTATCAGTGCTCATCAATGCCGCCCATCAGTGTCCATCATCAGTGCCCGTCAGTGCCAGCTCATTGGTGCCACCTCATTGGTGCCACCTCATTGGTGCCCATCAGTGCAGCCTTTTCAGTGTCCGTCATTGAAGAAGAAAACGTACTTATTTACAAAACTTTTTAACAGAAACAAAGAAAAACTTGTTTTTTTCAAAATTTTCTGTCTTTTTTTATTTGTTGCGCAAAAAATAAAAACCACAGAGGTGATCAAATACCACCAAAAGAAAGCTCTATTTGTGGGAACAAAATGATAAAAAATTTGTTTGGGTACAGTGTTGTATGACCGCGCAATTGTCATTCAAATTGCGACAGCGCTGAATGCTGAAAATTGGCCTGGGCAGGAAGGTGTCTAAGTGCCTGGTATTGAAGTGGTTAATCAATTAATTTTTGACACACACAAATTCACCTCTTTATTTATTCATTTTTACTTTATCACTTCATATTATTTTCACTGATTTTTATATCTATACACAATGATCTTTATGGTCTCTCTGTTGTCAGAGTAACATAAATATACAATTAATTAATACACTAAACCATAGGAGTCAAAATAAATAAAATCATTCACAATTAACAAATAAATAAAAAATGTATGATTTAATTTAATTATTCGGTTGGTGGCTATCTAGTTTGGTAACCATCTAATATTTAAAAAAATCTCTTCCCAAAAATCCCTTTGAATTTTTATTGTAAAAACATTAAGGTTTCTATAATATATCACAGGTGCTTGCTTGCTCTCCTCTTTGTCCCCTTGGAAGTCCAAAAGAGTGGTCTCTTGTAAGGTCTTTTGAGGTAGGGGCCCGTTCCAAGGAGAGCAGTGACAACACATGGAGGCTTCAGGATCGCCAAGACCAAATTTTATAGGAATCTCTGGCTACAGGACATGTCTATCCTTTTCCCCATCATCATAATTGGTAAATATACACCATTTTATGTGGCTAGATGTAATGCTTAATATAAAATGATTAAATATGAAAAATGTATTTTTCTTTCCACGCATAGAACAAAAAAAACCTTGAAGAAGACCATAGACCATAACTAAAAGGGTCGAAACGCGTAGAGGTATCATGTGGATGACCACGTTGCTGTAAAATGCTAAATAACGGGTTCCATATAAATGTGTAGTTTTATCATGATTAATGGGTAATGTTATTTTCATAAATTAATGCCAGAGCTCATTTTTTTCCAACTTTCATGAAATTGTAATGTCTTTTTGATAAAAGAAAAGAATTTTAATCCAAAAATTTGAATATTTTTCTTGGCTGCTAAAAAACCCTGTGAAGGAATTTTCCATTTTGTATAACGTTTTGGGGGGTGCAGCACCCGTAGCTCATATACAGTATCTCACAAAAGTGAGTACACCACTCACATTTTTGTAAATATTTTATTATATCTTTTCATGTGACAACACTGAAGAAATGATACTTTGCTACAATGTAAAGTAATGAGTGTACAGCTTGTATAACAGTGTAAATTTGCTGTCCCCTTAAAATAACTCAACACACAGCCATTAATGTCTAAACCGCCGGCAGCAAAAGTGAGTACACCCTTAAGTGAAAATGTCCAAATTGGGCCCAAAGTGTCAATATTTTGTGTGGCCACCATTATATTCTAGCATTGCCTTAACCCTCTTGGGCATGGAGTTCACCATAGCTTCACAGGTTGCTACTGGAGTCCTCTTCCACTCCTCCATGACAACATCACAGAGCTGGTGGATGTTAGACACCTTGCGCTACTCCACCTTCCATTTGAGGATGCCCCACAGATGCTCAATAGGGTTTAGGTCAGGAGACATGCTTGGCCAGTCCATCACCTTTACCCTCAGCTTTTTTAGCAAGGCAGTGGTCATCTTGGAGGTGTGTATGGGGTCTTTATCATGTTGGAATACTGTCCTGTGGCCCAGTCTCCGAAGGTATCATGCTCTGCCTCAGTATGTCACAGTACATGTTGGCATTCATGGTTCCCTCAATGAACCGTAGCTCCGCAGTGCCAGCAGCACTCATGCAGCCCCAGATCATGACACTCCCACCACCATGCTTGACTGTAGGCAAGACACACTTGTCTTTGTACTCCTCACCTGGTTGCTGCCTCACACGCTTGACACCATCTGAACCAAATACGTTTTTCTTGGTCTCATTAGACCACAGGACATGGTTCCAGTAGTCCATGTCCTTAGTCTGCTTGTCTTCAGCAAACTGTTTGTGGGCTTTCTTGTGTATCATGTTTAGAAGAGGCTTTCTTCTGGGACGACAGCCATGCAGACCAATTTGATACAGTGTGCGGTATATGGTCTGAGCACTGACAGGCTGACCCCCCCACCCCTTTAACCTCTGCAGAAATGCTGGCAGCACTCATACGTCTATTTCCCAAAGGCAACCTCTGGATATGGCGCTGAGCACGTGCACTCAACTTCTTTGGTCAACCATGGTGAGGCCTGTTCTGAGTGGAACCTGTCCTGTTAAACCGCTATATGGTCTTGGCCACCATGCTGCAGCTCAGGTTGAGGGTCTTGGCAATCTTCTTATAGCCTAGGCCATCTTCATATAGAGTAACAATTGTTTTTTTCAGATCCTCAGGGAGTTCTTTGCCATGAGGTGCCATGTTGAACTTCCAGTGACCAGTATGAGAGCGTGAGAGTGATAACACCAAATTTAACACACCTGCTCCCCATTCACACCTGAGACATGGTAACACTAAGGAGTCACATGATACCGGGGAGGGAAAATGGCTAATTGGGCCCAATTTGGACATTTTCACTTAGGGGTGTATTCACTTTTGTTGCTAGCGATTTAGACATTAATGGCTGTGTGTTGAGTTATTTTGAGGGGACAGCAAATTTACACTTTTATACAATCTGTACACTCACTACTTTACATTTTAGCAAAGTGTAATTTCTTTAGTGTTATCACATGAAAAGATATAATAAAATATTTACAAAAATGTGAGTGGTGTACTCACTTTTGTGAGATACAGTACATGTGTTATTTTATTCAATAATCAGCCTTCAGATTTCCCCGCCAGCACTAATTGCAGCCTCTTACCAAGCAAAAAGCAACAAAATTCAAGATGGTTCAGCATGCTGACAGTAATAAGCCATACCCAGCCTTCAAACAGAAACATATGCCAGAAACAAGTTGCTCAATGGTTCTCCGGCCTTCCACAGTACATCTGCATTGATTAACCACTTAAGGACCGCCGCACGCCTATGTACATCCAAACTTTGAACGGGGATATCGTTGTTATGGCAGCAGCTAGATGCCATAACCCTCGGTATCCCCGTTTTTGTGCGGCGGTCGGCTTTCAGATAAAAGTGGCCCCTGCGGCGGATTTACCGCGAGATCACTTTTATCGGTGGCGGGATAGGGGCCCCCCCTCCCGCCGCGATCCGGTGCCCTCCGCCGCTTACCGGAGCCATCGGTAGCGGCGGAGGCGATCGCGTCCTTCCCTGTGGTGTGTCTGGAGATGAGTGAGGCTAAGATGGCGCCCACTCGTCTCCATGACACTGCTGGGCGGAAGCGACGTCAAAATTTCACTTCCGCCCACGCCTCTTAAAGGCACATATTTTCAAATGTCATTTTTCTAAATGACTTTTTTTTTTTTATTGCATTTTAGTGTAAATATGAGATCTAAGGTCTTTTTGACCCCAGATCTCATATTTAAGAGGTCCTGCCATGCTTTTTTCTATTACAAGGGATGTTTACATTTCTTGTAATAGGAATAAAAGTGACACATTTTTTTTTTTTTAAACCGTGTAAAAATAAATAAAATATTGTAAAATAAATAATAAAAAAAAAAAATAAAATTTTTTTAAACCCCCCGTCCCGACGAGCTCGCGCGCAGAAGCAAACGCATACGCAAGTAGCGCCCGCATATGAAAACGGTGGTCAAACCACACATGTGAGGTATCGCAGCGACCGGTAGAGCGAGAGCAATAATTCTAGCCCTAGACCTCCTCTGTACCGCAAAATATGCAACCTGTAGAATTTTTTAAACGTCGCCTATGGAGATTTTTGAGAGTAAAAGTTTGACGCCATTCCACGAACGTGCGCAATTTTCAAGCATGACATGTTGGGTATCAATTTACTTGGCGTAAAATTATATTTCACAATATAAAAAAAAAATTGGGCTAACTTTACTGTTGTCTTATTTTTTTATTCAAAAAAGTGAATTTTTTCCAAAAAAAGTGCGCTTTTAAGACCGCTGCGCAAATACGGTGCAAAAAAAAGTATTGCAACAACCGCCATTTTATTCTCTAGGGTGTTAGAAGAAAAACCATATATAATGTTTGGGGGTTCTAAGTAATTTTCTAGCAGAAAAACCTGTTTTAAACATGTAAACACCTAAAATCCAAAACGAGGCTAGTCCTTAAGTGGTTAACTTATTGCACCCCTGGGACTTAGGACTGTTTAACACCACAGAGATACAGCCTAAATCCATATGGCAGCACAGTAGTTAACGGGTTAGCACTTCTGCTTAGCAGCGCTGGGGTTGTTGGTTCAAATCCCAAACATGCCACTTCATGTAGAGAAGTTGTCGGTTCTCCCTATGTTGTTAACCTCTTCAAATCCGCGCTATTGCCAAATGATGGCAACAGCGCGGATCTACATTGCCGGGACAACGTCTATTGACGTTGTCCCTTTTCCTCGTTCCCAGCGTGCTCTCATGAGCGCGCCTCGGGGAAAATCTGTGTTGGCCGTGTCCCTTGGACATAGCCAATCACAGATCGCTGTAAATGGCCAATCACAGCGGCCGTTTACAGCGCGATGGCCATGGCCAATGAGAGATGATCTCAAATATAAACAATTGAGATCATCTCTCATTGCCGGCTCTCTCTCCTCACACAGAGACAGCGTGTGAGGAGAGAGAGCTTCTGTGAATAGTGTGTGAGTACATTTTTCAGTAAAAAACACAAAGTGTGCCCAAAAAGTGCCCAACAGTGCCCACAGTGACATCTATCTAGTGCCATCTGTGCCCACCTGTGCGCATCAGTGCCCACTTGTGCCATCAGTGCATCATCTGTGCCATCAGGGCCCATCTGTGCCATCAGTGCCCTTCTGTGCCCATCTGTGCCCATCTGCAATTAGTGCACATCTGTGCAATCAGCGCGCATCTGTGCCACCTCATCAGTGCCCATCTGTGCCACCTCATCAGTGCCCATCTGTGCCACCTCATCAGTGCCCATTTGTGCCACCTCAACAGTGCCCATTTGTGCCACTTCAACAGTGCCTATCTGTGCCACCTCAACAGTGCACATCTGTACCAATCAGTGCCCATTTGTGCCGCCTCATCAGTGCACATCTGTGCAATCAATCAGTGCACATCTGTGCCGCCTCATCAGTGCCCATCTGTGCTGCCTCATCAGTGCCCATCTGTGCCGCCTCATCAGTGCCCATCTGTGCCACATCAGTGCATATCTGTGCCCACCTGTGCCGCCTCATTAGTGCACATCTGTGCAATCAATCTGTGCACATCTGTGCTGCTTCCTCAGTGCCCATCTGTGCTGCCTCAGTGCCCATCTGTACCGCCTCATCAGTGTCCATCTGTGCCGTCTCATCAGTGCCCATCTGTGCCGTCTCATCAGTGCCCATCTGTGCGATCAGTGCCCATCTGTGCCGCCTCATCAGTGCACACCTGTGCCATCAATCAGTGCACATCAGTGCACATCTGTGCTCATCAGTGCCACCTCATCAGTGCAGACTTAGCGCACACCTGTGCAATCTCATAACCACCAGCAGCCATGTCCAAAAAAAGCTTTTCCGCCTCATACCAAATTCTTTCCACGGCCAACAAGAGCAACGGGGAGCTCTCTTTTTCGGATTCCCTTTCCAATTCGGATTCTGAGTCTGACGTAAATTACGAGCCAGTCCTCAGTAGTGGAACACTAACAGACTCAGAGGAGGAAGAAATTCGCCAAACAAAGCCGTTCTGGTGAGGAGGCAGTGGCATCCACCAGCACCGCAGTGGCATCCACTAGCACCGCAGTGCCATCCACCAGCGCCGCAGTGCCATCCACCAGCACTGCAGTACCTCGGCAAGAAAGGCCAAGTACCAGTGGGGTGTCACCTCAGCCCCAAAGGGTTAGGTCCCATGCCAGCCTTCCCTATGCCCTTCAGAACCCCTTGTGGCTTCCTCCTAATTCAGGAGAAGCTAGCGTTCTCCCTTTCACTGCCCAGCCAGGAGTCCAGGTGGACACAGAGAATTTTACCCCAATTAATTTTTTTAATTTAATTTTTATGGAGGACATGTTGGCATCAATTGTGGCCCAGTGCAACCTGTATGCACAGCAATTTATTTTGCAAAATCCCACATCATATTATGCCCGTCCCTACGAGTGGAGAGACCTAACAGTGGAGGAGTTCAAGGTTTTTTTGGGCCTCACATTTAATATGGGACTCACCAAAAAAAATGAATTACGTTCCTATTGGTCAACCCACCCCATCCACCACATGCCGCTCTTCTCCGCGATAATGCCCAGAACCAGGTATCTGATGATAATGAGGTTCCTACATTTCAGTAACAATATCCAGTGCCCTCCCCGAAATGACCCAAATTATGACAGGCTTTACAAAACTCAGCCAATATTAAATTATTTTTCTGAATTATTCCCCAAGCTGTTCACCCCGGACCAAAACATATGTGTGGATGAGTCCCTTGTTAAATTTAGCGGCTTGCTTAAAATTAAGAAATTTATCCCCAGCAAAAGGGCCCGCTATGGGGTGAAGGTGTACAAATTTTGTCACCGAGCCACAGGGCACACATATGCCTTCATAGTGTACGAAGGGAAGGACATCCAGCTGCAGCCCCCTAATTGCCCGGACAACTTGGGAACCAGCGGGAAAGTTGTTTGGGACCTTATATACCCCCTACTGGAGAAAGGCTACCACCTGTATGTAGACAACTTCTACACATCTCTGCCCCTGTTCCACAACCTTCACCGGAAGAAGACGCCAGCATGTGGCACGGTAAAAAAGAATCGGAAGGGCTTTCCTCAAAGTCTTGTTAATAGGAAGTTGAGAAAAGGAGAAACGGCAAGTCTGCGTAACAAAGAGATTCTGGCAATGAAGTGGAGGGACAGAAGGGATGTGTACATGTTGTCTTCCATCCACAATAACACCTATGTGGAAATCCCCAGAAGGAATGGCCCCATCCAAAAACCAACATGCATCCATGAATACAATTTGTTTATGGGGGGGGAGTCGATTTCAACGATCAAATGGTGGAACCATACCTTGCCCCAAGACGGACATACCATTGGTACAAAAAAAAGTAGCAATTTATTTTTTTCAATTGGCCATATTCAATTCCTATATCATTTACCGCAACTCCACCCAAAACCCCCAACCCTTCCTTGGCTACCAGGAGGAAATTTACACTGCCCTTATATTCCCGAGTTCACGGCCCACCAGAAAACATCCGATCAGATGTTGTTAGTCAACTCTCCAAACGCCACTTTCCAGATAAACTCCCTCCCAAACCAACAGGCCAAAGACGTCAAAAAAGATGTAAGGTGTGTACCAGAGCAGGAGTCAGAAGAGACACATCTTATTATTGTGCACAATGTCCTTCCCAACCAGGCCTCTGCATAGGTGAATGTTTCCCCCGTTTCCATACTTCACTAAATTATTAGTGAAGTATGGTAAATGTAATCATCAGTTCCTGCCTTCACACCCCTTATGCCACTGCCTGCTCTGTAACTGACCCTGGCTTGTTATTCGACCACGCTTCTGCCTGCTGATTTTGTACATACCGCTGCCTGATCTGGAACTGACCCTGGACTGTTATTCGACCATGCTTCTGCCTAACGATTCTGTACATACCTCTGCCTGATATGGAACTGACCCTGGACTGTTATTCGACCATGCTTCTGCCTAACGATTCTGTACATACCTCTGCCTGATCTGGAACTGACCTTGGACTGTTTGACCATGCCTATTGCCTGCCTCTTGGACTGATCTTGTACCCTGCAACTGGACTAGTGGGATTCAACACAGGGGTCTCACATATGTGAGGGGCTCCAGAATAGTTTTTCTGGATGAAGAAAACAATTTTCTTTGTTTTCTCATTCCTAGATTAGGGTCTGGAGACTCGGAGGCTTCAAAGAGATTTTGGTGGGAGAAGATTCTATCCCCATTCTGTCCTGAACGAGGCCCTACTTCTGCCTGCTGCCTGTAGGACTTACTGTCGTCATGCCTCTGTTTGTCGCACTGACCACAGCACATGGACCATGTTCCTGCCTACTACCAAGACCAATATTTTGGCACTGCTGACAATCTCTGCCTGCACTGACCCTGGACTGTATATGGACAGTATCCCTGCCTGCTGCCTGTACTGACTATGGACAGTATTCCTGCCTGCTACCTGAAAAATTGTGTCTTCGTTGTTGCTGACCAAGTCCCTGCCTGCTGCCTGGACCAGTGCTATCCTCCTGTGGACAACTGTGCTACTAAAACCACAGGTAATCTTTTGCTTACCCTTTGCTCAGCATAACGTATTTTGGGGTGTAATTCTTGGTATGTGCATGCTATGTATCCCTGGAACACCTGACGGTGTTCCTTGCATGTTGGATCTCTGTATCTCTGTATGTGGCCAGGCTGTGTAAAGGTCTCACACATGTGGTATTGCCATACTCAGAAGGAGTGGCAGAATGTATTTTGGGGTGTCATTTTTGCTATGTAAATGCTATGTGTTGGAAATATCTTATAAACGGACAACTTTGTGTAAAAAAAATGCGTTTTTTTTTTTTCCACATATTCCAGGAAAAAAAATGAACCATTCAAAAGATTCATTATGCCTCATAGATTATATGTTGGGGTGTGTGCTTTCCGAAATGGGGTCATTTTGTGGGCGTTTCCATTGTCCTGGTGCTCCAGGGCCTTCAAAAGTGTAATAGATGGGTGAGAAATTAGATGTGTAATTTATGCTCCTAGAACACCTGAAGGTGCTACTTCAATGTCAGGCCTCTGTACGTGGTCAAGCTGTGTAAAAGTCTCACACATGTGATATCGTTTTACTCAGGAAGAGTATCAGAATGTATTTTGGGGTGTTATTTTTGCTATGTAAATGCTATGTGTTGGAAATATCTTATAAACGGACAACTTTGTGAAAAAAAAATGTGTTTTCATTTTTTTCCACATTTTCCAAAAACTTCTGGAAAAAAATGAACCGTTCAAAAGACTCATTATGCCTCATAGATTATAAGTTGGGAAGTTAGCTTTCCAAAATGGGGTCATTTTGTGGGCGTTTCCATTGTCCTGGTGCTCTAGGGCCTTCAAAAGTGTAATAGGTAGTCAACAAATTAGGTAATTTATGCTCCTTGAACACCTGATGATGCTCCCTGCATGTTGGGCCTCTGTATGTGGCCAGTTAGTGAAAAAGTCCCACACATGTGGTATTGTAATACTCAGGAGGAGTAGCCGAATGTTTTTTAGGGTGTTATTTGTGGTATGCACATTCCATGTGAGAGAAATAAGCTATTACAATGACAATTTTCTGAAAAAAATATAAAAAATAAAATAAAATCTTAATTTGCAAAGAATTGTGGTAAAAAATGACAACGTCAAATAACTCACCATGCCTCTTACTAAATACCCTGGAATGTCTACTTTCCAAAAAGGGGTCATTTGCGGGGCATTTGTACTTTCCTGGCTTGTTAGGGTCTCAAGAAATGAGATGGGCCTCAGTACATCAGATGTGATCATTTTTTTATGATTTGCACCATAGCTTGTAGACTCTATAAATTTCACACAGACCACATAATATCCACTAATTTGGGTTATTTTTACCAAAGATATGTAGCAGTATAAATTGTGGCCAACATTTATGAAGAAAAATTGCTAATTTGCGAAATGTTATCACAGAAACGAAGAAAAAAGCATTTTTTTCAAAATTTTCGGTCTTTTTTCATTTATAGCGCAAAAAATAAAAAACCCAGAGGTGATCAAATACCACCAAATGAAAGTTCTATTTGTATGAAAAAAAGGACAGAAAAATCATTTGGGTACAGTGTTGCATGACTGAGTAATTGTCATTCAAAGTGTGAGAGCACTAAAAGCTGAAAATTGGTCTGGGCAGGAGGGGGGTTTAAGTACCCAGTAAGCAAGTGGTTAAACATAACTCCTGACTCATGTGCTTACACAAATTATGCATAAATGTAGTATTTATTTGTAGGAGGGTTCCACCACCATTGCAAATCGTGCCATATATTTTCCATGGGCAAGGACAATAATCAGTCTTAAGAATTCCCCACTAGCACTAATTGCAGTCTCTTACCAAGCAAAAAGCAACAAAATTAGAGATGGTTGTCTAGCCGCATGCTGACAGTAATCAGCCATACCCATCCTTCAAAACAGATGGCATATCACACAAACAGGTTGTTCAATGGCTCTATGGCCTTCCACAGTACACCTGCATTTATTAACTTATTGCACCCCTGGGACCTAAGACTGTATGACACCACAGAAATGCAGACACCATTCATGTGGCAGCACAGTGGCTAACTGGTTAGCACTCATGCCCAACAGCGCTGAGGATGTTGATTCGAATCCCAAGTGTTCTGCTACCTGGCTATTGGTTTGTATGTTCTTCTTCTGTTGTGGTGTTAAAGTTTATTTTTCACCAGTGATTACGTTTTTAACGGGTTTCACATAATGGAAACCCAAGAAATGACATTATAAATCAAGCAAACGTAGGTTTGCACCAAATCTTTAACTGTGTGTTTTGGGCCAGATATGGATGTATAAGTCTGGTGTGATCCGGCACACGTGTTTTAATGTTGTATGCTGATGATGACTGACGAATGCGCTTTGTTAACAATGTGTGTGAAGCAGCCCTCACAAAGTTGTCATTTCCTGTTTTGTACCCTCCACATGCCCAACAACATACAATTTTAATTCTTAGACCTTGTGTGACGTCAGAGGGGGGGGGTGGGGTCAACCAGGTATGTCACTGGGTGGCCCTGTCTTTGTCTATATAACAGGTGTCAAAGCGAAGAGACAGCAGTCAGTGGGAGGCCTCCCATCGAGGCGGAGCTTTGTTTGTTTTTTTCTATTTTTCGGGTCCGTCGGGCAGCGTGATGAACGGTGGATGTACACCGTGGGAAATTGTGGGATGTAAACATTTGTCAAGGTTCTGGGGGAGCAAGCACCTGTACTTGATTAGAAGTGAGTATAAAATGATACAATCTCCTGAGGATCTTAGAGTGATCCCAGGAGATCTGCTGACACACAGACACATTGGAAAAATCTCAGTATCAAATAAATGCCTTGGGTGGGATGTGCCAAACTATTTTAAAATCTCCATGCTTTTGAATAAATAACACAGAAGCTTCTTTCTGATTTAATTTTGATATAGATACGGATGCTTGGAAATCATTTGAGTCCTGTCATCCGCATCATAGATTTGTTTTACAACCTCCACTGTGGGTCATGATTACAGTAACTTTCACACAGCCTGACTGCCTCGATGAAAGCGATCATTAGGGCATTGGAAACAACCACAATTTTGATGTCCCCTAGCTATTTGGGATTTACGCCATCAGCCCCACTGTGAATGAATCCAGCCCTTCCTCATTTCTATTCTCTCCCAGTGGGTGTGTGGGGGGGGTTAAGGTGTTGGGAGACGTCACCATAGCGGGGGAGCTGTGTACCTTTGATCAACTAAAAGCCCGACATAATTCACCAAATTCCTTCTTTTTCCGTTATTTGCAACTGCGACATGCTTTTCAGGCACAGTTTGATGGAAAATGAATAGAATTCCTGCCATCTACACTGGAGACTCTTCTGACCGAGGAGGAGTTACTTAAACCATTATCTACAGTCTACAAATCTCTCTTTACAAAGACGCCACCAGGGATATCCAAATGCAGGGAATGGTGGGAGAAAGAAATTACCAGTATACAGGGGGAGGATTGGGACAACATGTGGGATCATCCTTTTCAATACTTGGTATCTGCAAGAGACCGTCTAATTCATTTTAAGTTCCTTCACCGCATCTATTTTACCCCTGCTAGATTGTCTCGCATTTATCCTTCAGTCCCAGGTCAGTGCTGGAGATGTTCCCACTCTCCAGCTGACTCAGAACATATATTTTGGAGTTGCACGCATATTCAAAATTTCTGGTCTGGAATTACGGACTGCCTTTCGGAGCTACTTAGTATCCCTGTTCCTATGACTCCAAGAGTCTGTCTCATAGGGTTGGTGGAGGAGGTGGTTCCTTCCAGGGCACATCGTACTCTGTTTAATATAGCGTTGTTCTATGGTAGGAAGGCTATCCTACTTAAATGGAAAAAAACAGCTCCACCCTCTATATTGTTTTTGAAAGGTCTGATCAATTCGGTAATACCTCTATATAAAACTACATATAGGTCCAGAGGTTGTGAAAAGAAATTTAAAAAAGTGTGGCAAGCTTGCTACAGTAGGCTAATGTACTAAATACTAATTGTATATGTGAAATTTTATTTGCATTGGAGACCTAAGATACTGTGACAGTTTGGGCAAATCCTTAATTCCTTAATGGATGAGACTCTTCTCATGAGACACAGATAAAGTGTCCTCTCACTGGATTGAATTGTTAATTATTCAAAGAACTGTACAATGGATTATGAAACAGTATTAAGGTGCATAATACCAACTATCTACGTATATTACCTATGGTCACTGGTCGGTTGGGAAGGGGTGAGGGGGGCATGGGGAAGGGATAGTTGAACTATGTTAGTTCTTGTTGATGGCTATGTGTGGCCAACCCAAGAGGCATGTTGCCTATCGGGGCAGTCTTTATTTTATGTTTTATGTTTTGTGCAAAACTCAATAAAAAAGAATTAAAAAAAAAAAAAACTTTCACACAGCCTAAGGTAATTACTTGGGGTTTTTCTTTTCTTTTTTTTCAGCTTTCTCCTGAATTTTGCTTATTGCTGCTTCAGCATTAACTTGACTATTAAGGTTCTTCCCAAAAACAACCCCCAAGATCTTAATAGTGTCGGTCTTGGGAATTACACCATCTCCAATCTCAATATTGCCACTCAAGTCACACCTCTGGCATTTCCCACAGTTCACTTTCAGTCCTGATACCCCAGTGAAAATCTGCAGCAGTAAGTTCACTCTATTGAACTCTGTTTATGATTTCAAGAGGAACACTAGGTCATCCATATATGCTAATGTCTTCACCCACTGCCCATTCCCACCTGGCAAAAACACCCCTGCAAGATCTTGTCCTTCTGCACTCTCCTAAGCAGTGGCTCCACCACACAGATAAAGAGGATCGGTGACAGTGGGCACCCTGCCTTACTCCTGTCCTAATCTCCACCATGGGACCCAGATTTCCATTCACCAACACTAGTTATTCCAGTAGGCCTCTGAGAAGCCCCATCCTCTCAAGACACTAAAACAGAAACACATGTTATACTTTATCGTAAGTCTTTTCGATATCCACACTTGCCACTGACAAAGGCCTATTATTAGCCTGTGCATGGAAGATCAGATCACAAAGCAGAACAAGACTATCCGACATCCTCCTACCCGGTATTGCACACGTCTGCCAATCCTCAACCAGTTTGTCCACCACCCTCCTCAACCGGTTCACCAACAATTTAGCAAAGATCTTATAATTGCAGTTAAGGAGGGTGATCGGCCTCCAATTCTTCAATTCCTTCAGGTCACCTTTCTTAAAAATCAAAGTTATAATCCCCTCCTGCATGGACTTGGAAATGCAATTACCTTCAAGGCAAAACTTTATCACCTCTAGAAGAGAAACCTCCACTAATGTCCAGAATTTGACAAAAAATTCCACTGGCAGCCCAGCACTACCCGAGGTCTTATTGGCTGCCATGGTTTTGACAGTACCCAAAAGTTCCTGTGCTGTCACCTCCTCTTCCAACTCCTCCACCTCCTCCTTACACACAGTCTTCTCTAAGATTTCACAGTATTCCTTGACCTCCTCCTCTTGTATTCCTTCTGCACCCTTGTACAAGTTTCTATAGAACTCACTAATAGCCTCCCACATCTCCTTTCACTTCTCTCCCTTGTACCTCAACAGATGAAAAACAGCCCCTCGGATTGAGGGCTTTCTTGAGAAAGTACCGTGTACAGTTTTCTCCCTCCTCCATCTCCCACACTTTAGCCCTGAAAATCATCTCCTTCCCCCTCTGTTTTAAATCATTATCCCTCTCCACTCTCACCTGCCTTATTTCTTCTGCCACCTCCATCCCCAAAGCTTTACACCTGTACAAGAAGTGCAGCTGGAATACCAACCTCATGTTTAGTTCCTTCCTTTCCTTGGTCTTCCGGATCCCAACCTTCTGAAACCATCCTGCATCCATCTTTCTTTGCCCAATCCCACCACAAAAGAATATTACCAAACTCACCCTGCTTACCGACTAAACTTGAAAAAAAGGAAGAAAAGGCCTCACATACTTCCCTATCTTCCAGCAGGGGATTGTTGAGCTTCCATACACCCCTCCCAAAGGCAGGTGCACCCTCAAAAGAAAGTTTCCCAGACAACATGAGGTGATCCGAAAAAGAGACCTTAAACGTGCTACAACTAAGTATTTGGACCTCCTGTTCAACAAAAATATCATCAATCCGGGACTTACACGATGGCCGGTCGGAGAAGAAAGTAAAATCCCTTCCCACGCTGCCCATCTCCTCTGCCACATCTTTAAGATTAAGATCAGAAGTAATCTCATTAAGAACATTTGAAGAGGCGTCAAATTTATTTTCACCCAACCCCTCTCTGTCCTTCAAAAATCTTACACAATTAAAATCACCTAAAAACATACTTGGCATCCTTCCTGGCAAAAAAACATTTAAGTCTTGAAGCAGCTCCCTCCTCTCTGCAACATTGGCATGCCCATAAAAGTTAACCAACTTAAAATGTATTCCACGGAAAAGCATGGTACATATAAGGACTCACCCCGATACCACCACCTCGTTTGAGCAAATCTGAATTTCTTTATTCTTGCATAAGATACCAATGCCTTCGTTTCGGGATGAGCATGCTGGTTCCCACACAGCCTCCCCTAAATCCCACTCCTCCTTCCCTGGGAAGCCTTCCAGACAATATGCTTGAAGGAGGATAATATCTGCCTCAAAGTTACGACTTTCTCCCAACACCGCAGCCCTCCTCCATCTAGATCCTCCTATGCCACGTACACATGGTCGGATTTTCCGACGGGAAATGTTCGATGGGAGCTTGTTGTCGGAAGGCTCCGTGTGTCGTGTGTAGGCTCCATTGGACATTTTCCGTCTGAATTTCCCACAAACAAAATTTAAAATCTGGATCTAAAATTTTCCAACAACAAAATCCGTTGTCGTAAAATTCCGATCGTGTGTACACAATTCCAACGCACAAAGTTCCACACATGCTCAGAATCAGGCAGAAGAGCCGCACTGGCTATTGATCTTCATTTTTCTCGGCTCGTCGTACGTGTTGTACGTCACCGCGTTCTTGGCGATTGGAATTTCCGACAAGATTTGTGTGACCGTGTGTATGCAAGACTAGTTTGAGCCAACATCCGTTGGAAAAAAAACATGGATTTTGTTGTCGGAATGTGCGATCGTGTGTATGCGGCATTAGTGTTAATGGAGCCATCACCAACAACCAAAATAAGGGAATCCCTGCCATACTAATCAATATGATTTGTTGCCCCCACGTTCCACTCTTTCACTCACTCTCCTGACAGGCAAAGGGGAATATAGACCAAATCCTGACCTTACCTACCAGATCCCTCTGAACCAGGAGTATCCCCAGGTCCAGGGCTCTCATCCAATCTGGCCTTCTTGTGACTATTCATCCCTTCTACTTCACCAGAGTGTTTTACCACTCTCTGCCCACATGTCAGATCTTCTCCACTTTCCTCTACTTCCACCTCTTCCTCCACTTCCTCATCTACCTCACTGGATGACATGTCACCCAGCACAATAGACAGCGACACGGGGGTAGCATCCACCCCCCCTGATTGGCTCCCCTCACTTCCCTGCTCCTCATCTACCTGATGCACAGGCACCTGATGAGCAGGGATCCCGGTATCCATTTCCTCAAAGTCCCTACTTGCTTCCTCCACTCATGTACCCTGTGTCTCCCCCCAGAAGCAGCTCCAGGGGTCGGGGCCACAGAAGACCCACCCTCCGTACTAGTCGAGGCATCCATCTCTTCCTCGCCTGTTTTGTTGGTCTCCCTACTACCTCCAGCCTGTTCAGCCCCCTCCCCTTCACCTGGGGTTCCTTGTTTTTCCTCCACTACCACCCATTTTGTTCCTGCCTTCTTCCACCTTGCCCGACTCAACGCATCTGCAGAGGAAGACTCCTTTGCCTCCTTATATTCGCTACACTGTCGGGCAAAATGCCCCTCTTGTTTGCAATGTCGCATACGTAACTCGCCTTGCACTGGGATGCCTGATGTTCCTGGCTCCCACAGTGCCTACAATTAAGCCCCTGATCACATTCAGAACTGGTATGGCCATAAGTGAGGCATCTGCGACAAAATTTCAGTTGCCCAGGTTAAAAGAGGAAACCCCTCTCACCCACGATAGAGAAGACAGCCGGTGGTCTCCTCACACCCCTGATAGAATCAGTGTCTCGTCGGAACCTTCCTACAAAACGGTACTTTCCTGTCCAAATACTGTCCAAAATTATTTACTTTCTCACCTCCTCTCAGATAATCACAATAAGAAGATAAAAAGGCTCTTATCAGGTCTGCGTCCGCAAACGGATTATAAAGATGGACAGTGATGACCTTCTCCTCTTCGATAAATAACGGGATCACTTCAAACATTTTCACGATGGGAACATCCATCAAACTGCGTGCCTTCTCATACACGGTCCAACATGTACCCAGAGAGTGAAAAGTGACATCGTAAATCCGCTGAGAAGGGAAATCCTGAAGACACACAATCTGTCTCACCTGGACTTTCAGAACATCCTTCAACAAATGCACCACCACGGTTTCTAAATTCACATCCTGTCCTGGCGACGCCAGAAAACGCATGGAGTCCCGGAGTTCAAACCTCGACATCCTCCTCCAAAAAAAAAGTCAAGACCCGACTAGTCAAGACTCGATCCCAGCTTGCAAACCTCTGGCAGCGCCTTGCCCAATAGCAGCAGGGGGTGCACCCGTAGGAAACACCCACAGTGCCTTCAGAAACCTCTTGGTAAGATACTAGATATTAGCCAAAAGGACTGTGCCGATAACTATTTTTTTTTTTTTTGTAAAGCCCGTGGTGTGTGAACACACTCCAAAAACTCCACCTGGTGCAAAAAAAAGTGCACACACGTAAAGAGTGATACACAAAACGTGCACAGACTACTGAAGTTTTCCCTTCTCAGTTTTTCATCAGCAGCGGCGTACACATTAATACACCTAAAAAAAACCCCAAAAAGCTCAAAATCCACCAACAAAATCCTACCCGGAGTAATCTCAGTCATTTTTTTTACCAAGATCTCCTTATTTTTTATGAGGAAACCTACACTGGTACACTTATTCTCATTTGAGCCTGACCAAATAGATTCCCCCTTCCATTCCTTTTTTAAACTGGAATAACTCAATTCAAAATTAATCCCACATTCCTGCAAGAAAATTATATCATAACGAGTACCTTCTATAAAATCATAAAAACTGTCTCTCTTAAACCCGTTTTTAAATCCCCTGATATTCAGGGATGTGACCTGAAGATCAATGCTTATTTTTCTTTTGGAAAAAAACGTAAAATTTTCCTCCAAAGAAGGACCTTGACCCTGATCCCCCGGGATAGCACTCACTATGGTCTATCTGGCCTAAACCAGATGGAGCCCGTCTAGGTACTAGGTGGGGCTCCCCCAAAGGGAGACCCAAGCCAGAAGGCCATGTCTACCCCCTCCAAAGACAGTCAGGGCAGGCCCGAGGACCTACACCCTACGAGTCAAACGTGAGACAAACAGCAAAAAAAAGAAACAGGAAGTGGAGAGAGCACGTGAAAGTGACCATTGTGCAATACAATGGCCAGCCCTTTGGCCAGGAATAAAAATTTTCTCTGGTCCTAGCCAAAAGGCTCGGCCCTAGAGGCAGATGTGGAAAACAGCGTGCAAAGTGCAGTGACCTTGGTGCCATAATTCAAAGTGACCCTCTCTCACAGTGAAGTTACGGCACCCCTGGACTGCCACTCCAGGGGCACATACACGACAGGCTTCTTTTGGGCCCGCCCCTTCAGCCAGACCAGTGCAACCTCCATCCCTGCCAAATAGCAAGCCCTTCTGGTTTTCCCTGGGAGAACCGCATACGCCGGTTACTGCTCTCAGCGATACTAGCCTTCCCGGCTCACATCATATCACATCATATCACATATCACATCATGGCAATAGTCCGACCCGCCCAAAGGTCAAGGTGACAGCGCCTCCACCGGACACTGACAGGAGCAGATACCACACTATTTTTGGCCAAAAGGCAAAGATGACCCGGCCTCCGGCCAGACCAGTGCAGCACCCATCCTCACCAGGGGCACCCTTCTGGCTCTCTCGGGCTCGACTGAGTACCAGCTTCCAAGTCTAGGAGCGCTCGGGTTCGGTCCCTGCCGATACAAACCGTCTAGGTACCATTAAACCAGAGGATTTGCATAGCCACCTGTCAGGGCTGGGCTCAGCCCTTCCTTCTCAGAGCTGGCCGCTCACCTGTCAGCTAATTGCCAGCTCCTATCTCTCCACAGTTACCCAGCTGTTGATTCTGCTCGTCAGTCCTGCCTACTTAAAGTCATCCAGCTCACTTGATCTCTGCCTTCGCCTTTGTCAACATCACAGAGGTTTTCTCCTGCGTTCCTGTTGAAGATTTGCTCGGCTGATGTCCCTTCTGGCTCTTGATCCTGCTGTTGATGATATCCTGCTCGTCAGTCCTGCCTACTTAAGCCGTCCAGCCCAAAGGATCTCTGCCTTCGCCTTGGTAAACATCACAGAGATGCTCTCCTGCTTTCCTGTTAAAGACTTGCTTGGCTGACATCCCTTCAGGCTCCACATCCTGCTTGCTGTTTTACTACGCTCATCTACGGCTCCCTGACGTTTGGCTTGTCTGACTATCTGTTCCGGTTCCTGAACTCTGGCTATATTTTGACTATGTTTGTTCTATTTACTTTTATTATTAAACAAGTGTGATTTAACTGTACTTCTGTCTCGGTCTTATTTTATGGTTTCTGACGGTAGGGGAAGGCCATGAATTCAGAAGATGCAGTCAATCCACTTGTTGGTAATGTTTTTTCCAGATTGGAGTAACTGGATCAATGCATGGATCAGTTTGCCATGGCGTTACAAATGCTCCTGAGTCACACGGCTCAACTGGAATCTCCCACTGTGGTTGCCCCGGTACAACCTATGTTGCAGGCCGTCTCTGTTGATATTCCAGTCTCTGTGCAGGCACCCGCCTCGAGTATTACCTCTACAAGAGGTATGTCTGGTTCGGCTCCGCTTCCCCAGCGATTTGGGGGTGATCCAGTCCAATGCAGAGGGTTTCTCAACCAGGTTGAGATATACTTTGAGATGCTGCCCCAAGCGTTTCCCATGGACAGAAGCAAAGTTTTGTGATATCTTTGCTTTCTGAGAGAGCCTTGGCCTGGGCAAACCCTCTATGGGAGGCGCAAAAACCTGTTGTCTTGGTTACCCTGAGTTTGTGGCTTAGTTTAAAAGGGTATTTGACGTTCCTGCACACTCCGCTTCTGCTGCCAAGTGCCTCATGTCCATTAGACAGAGTACGAGAACTCTTGCCGACTACACCATTGAATTCCATACTCTGGCAGCAGAGGTTGCGTGGAACAATGAGGCTGCTTTTTCTCATGGTCTCTCGGATACCATCAAGGATGAGATAGCAGCCTGAGATATACCCACTGAGCAGGAGAAGTTGATCAAGTTTGCCATCCTCATTGACTCCAGACTCAGAGAAAGACTCTCTTTTAAGGAGCGCTTGCGGAAGCCTCCTGTATGTTTGTCTCTGAGCTTTGCAGCCCCTCCCGTGCCTCCCTCACCTCCCATGCCTCCTGGTACAGAGTCAATCAGTAAGGGTGAACCCATGCACTTGGGTTTCACGCGTCTCTCTGCAGATGAGAGAACCTTTAGGAGGAGGGAGAAATTGTGCCTTTATTGTGGCCAGGCAGGTCACTTTTTGAAGTCATGTCCTACCCATCCAGGGAACGCTAGAACCATGAGGTCCTGTCACGGACAGACCTTAGGTGGCGTTGTTTCATCCCCGGTTATCCAGAAGCATAAGCCCCTGGTTTCGGTCACCCTTTTTTAGGCTGAGTCGTCCATCGAGATACAGGCTCTAATCGACTCTGGGGCTGCAGGCCTGTTCATTGATGCTGCCTTTGTATCTGTCAGAGAACCATTACAAACGCTCGTTCCCGGGCGCCAGTCAGACGTGCGACACGAACGTGTGAACCCCGGACCAGGCACGCACGTTAGTACTCTCATACGAACGAGTGCACGTCGACGTGGGCATGTCTGCAAGCCAACGAATCACAGCACAGGGCGCCCTATTTAAAGGATCAGCATACTAGTATCAGTGCTGGATTGTCTCAGCTGGTTCCTGTATCCTTGATTGCTGTTTGTTTGAACCTTGATCCTGAAACCTTGGCCTTCCTGACTTCTCTTTTGGATTATCCCTGCAACTCTGTTTACTTCTGCTTCCTGTACCGAACCCGGCTTGAACTTCTGACCACGGCTTTGTCTCCTGATCTTGTACCTCTCTGCCAGCCCATTGCCAACCTCCGCTAGCCCCTGACTACAAACCTGCCTATCGATTGTGTACCTTCCTGCCAGCACGTTGCCGACTCCTGCTTGTTCCAGACCTTGCAAGTTCTCCTGTTGGACTTTCCTGAACCTATCCAGGATCAACGTCCCACCAGCATCTCTAGGCTACGGTGTTCCTGATCCTGCCAACAGGCACCTGCACCCTTCTGTTGCCCTAGCAGCCCTGTCTCAACCTCCAGGGGTGTTAGGACCGGAACCGTGCAAGAGGCCACCCTCGTCATTTCAGACTCCGCTGTAAGGTACGTGACAGTACAATCCAGCCAAAAATGGAGTCTGAAAAGGGGGCCTCAGCTATGGATGCTCTGTGCCAGCAGATTGCAAACCTCACTCAAGCAGTCCAGGGCCTGCAGGATGGCTATCAGCGACTTGAGCAACGAGTGGAGTCTCTCTCTCCAAGCACCTCGGCACGCCAGACAGCCGCAGCACCTGCACCGTCGAGCTCAACTTCTACTCCCACAGTAGTGGTGCCACCCCCAGAGCCACGAGTTCCTGCTTCAGAAAGATTCATGGAAGACCGCAGTAAATTCCGCTCTTTCAGAAACGCTTGCCATCTGTATTTCCTACTTCAGCCTCGCACCTTCTCCTTGGAAAGTACCAAGGTGGGATTCATCATCTCGTTGCTACAGGGAGAACCCCAGACCTGGGCTCACCATCTATTAGAACAAGCTAGTCCCTTGCTAGGCACCATGGACTCTTTTTTTGACGAAATGGCTAAGCTTTATGATGACCCTCAGCGCACCACTACAGCTGAGGCTAGTCTCCACTCCCTCCAGCAAGGCCGCAGGCCTGTGGAGGACTATGTCACAGACTTTCGACGGTGGAGTTCTGACACACAGTGGAACGACGCCGCTTTTCGTTTTCAGTTCCGCTCAGGACTGTCAGAGGCATTGAAAAATGAACTAGCTCGGGTGGGGGTCCCCAATTCTCTTGAAGAACTGATTCAGCTATCTATTCAGATCAATCGCCGGCTGAGGGAGCGAAGATCTGAAAGAACCAGCCAATACCGGCCCATGTGGATGTTACCTAGGGTACCCAACCACCCACCTATTCCTGCAACCCCACTATCTGCTCCAGTCACGGAAGCTCCTGAGCCAATGCAATTAGGCCTGCTTCGTGCCCCATTGACACCAGAAGAGAAGCAGCGCCGCCGTATGAATAATCTATGCCTGTACTGTGGAGGAGCCGGTCATTACGCCAACATGTGTCCTAACAAGACTCGTAAGTGTGTCTCTCCTTCTTTTGATCCTTGTGCTTTGGCTCTATCAAGATCAACTCATATTGCTGTTCCTGTCTCCCTACAGCTTCCGGAAGGGGCACTCCAGGTCCAGGCCATCGTTGACTCAGGCGCCTGTAGTTGCTTCGTCGACCATGCCTTCGCCCTGCAACACAAGATTCCTCTACGTCCCAAGCAACACAAATTGTCCATACGACTAGCTGATGGGTCCAACATCAAATCTGGGCCCATCATTCAAGAAACTCAACCTCTGCCCGCTGATATCTCACCCAACCACCAAGAACTGCTGTGCTTAGACGTGATATCCTCACCACTCTTCCCAATCATCCTGGGAATGCCATGGTTGCATGCACACAACCCACAGATCGATTGGACAACCGGCAAGGTGATCTTTCAGTCTGCCTATTGCCTCCATAACTGCCTCCAAACCCTCCACCACTCAGTACCAGTTGTTGGCTGTCTCAAACCCACATCCGAATCCCAAGATCTTGTTCCACCCGTATACCAAGATTTCCTGGATGTCTTTGATAAACAGAAAGCAGACACCCTTCCTCCCCACCGGGCCTACGATTGCCCAATTGAACTTTTACCAGGGGCAGAAATCCCCTTTGGCCGAATTTTCCCCCTCTCTGAACCTGAACTCTTGGTCCTGAAAGACTACGTCAACGAGAACCTCAAAAAGGGGTTCATCCGACACTCTACTTCTCCAGCCGGAGCAGGAATATTCTTTGTTGAAAAGAAGGACCACTCACTCAGGCCGTGTGTGGATTACAGGGAACTAAATCGGATTACCGTTAAAAACCGCTACCCCCTGCCGCTAATTCCAGAATTACTCCAGAGACTCCGCTCTGCAACAATTTTCACCAAGTTGGATCTACGAGGTGCTTACAACTTGATCAGGATCAGAAAGGGTGATGAGTGGAAAACGGCCTTCCGGACGCGGTTTGGTCATTTTGAGTACCTCGTTATGCCCTTTGGGTTATGTAACGCACCAGCAACTTTCCAGCATTTTGTAAATAATATTTTCAGAGACTTCCTAGACTTATTCATGATCGTTTATCTAGACGACATTCTGATTTTCTCGGTTTCCCTGGAACTACATCGTGACCATGTGAAACAGGTCCTTCTTAGGTTAAGACAAAATGGACTCTATGCCAAGGCCGAGAAATGTGAATTCGAACGGCAGTCCATTCACTTTCTCGGACTAGTAATCTCTACAGGAGGGATGGCAATGGATCTTCAAAAGGTCGCAGCCATAATGTCCTGGCCGCCTCCCGTTGACAAGAAAGGGGTACAACGGTTTATTGGTTTCTCCAATTTTTACAGGAAATTTATTAAAAACTTTTCGGGTATCATCATGCCCATCACTCAGCTCACCAAAAAACAGAACCGATTTGAGTGGACAGAGGCAGCTCAAGCTGCTTTTGACAAATTAAAGGGACTATTCACCTCTGCCCCGGTATTGAAGCACCCTGATCCTGCCCTTCCCTACATACTGGAAGTAGATGCTTCAGAGAGCGCTGTAGGGGCCATCCTGTCTCAGCGCCAAGGACCTAAAGCTTTAATGCACCCTGTGGCCTTTTTCTCGAAGAAATTAGGGCCTTCAGAAAGGAACTACGATGTGGGGGACCGGGAACTGTTGGCAATCAAATCGGCTCTGGAAGAGTGGCGGTACCTCTTGGAAGGAGCAACACACCCAATACTGATCTTCACAGATCACAAGAATTTAGAGTATCTCAGGACTGCTAAACGTCTCAGACCCAGACAAGCAAGATGGGCTCTTTTTTTTTCTCGCTTCAGTTTTCACATAACCTACCGGCCCGGATCCAAGAATGTGAAACCAGACGCGTTGTCGCGTATGTTCACGGAAATCGAGGTTCCACCTCAAACGGATACCATATTACAGGCTGGGAACTTTCTGCTCACACAAAATGATCTAATGACACAGATACGTCAGGCATCCAGGGGAATCTCTCTGCCTCCAGATAGGAACCTTTAAGAAGACGATGGGCTCTATTGGCAGGGGAATAAAATTTTCGTACCACAGAATCTGCGTACCACTATTTTACAAGTGTGCCATGACTACCCGCTGGCCGGCCATTTCGGGGGACATAAGACCATGGATTTGGTCCAGAGACATTTTTGGTGGCCCAGCTTAGCAAGGGACTGCAGGAAATATGTCGGCTCGTGCTCAATTTGTCTCAGAAACAAGAACAGCAAAAGCAAAGCATGGGGACTATTAAGACCACTACCCATTCCTGAAAGACCCTGGGATAAGATTGCGATGGATTTTATTGTAGAGCTCCCTCCATCGGAAGGATTTTCATCCATCTTTGTAGTGGTGGACAGCCTCTCCAGGATGTCACATTTTGTCCCCATGAAAGGGACCCCATCAGCAACAGAAACTGCTGAAGTTTTTATTAAAGAAGTGGTGAGATTGCATGGAATCCCTAGTGACATTGTTTCAGATCGCGGAGTGCAGTTCACTTCAAGATTTTGGAAAACACTGTGCGAAGCACTGGGCATCAAACTAAATTTCTCCTCAGCGTACCATCCCCAGTCCAATGGACAGACTGAGCGTACCAACCAAACGCTAGAACAATACCTGCGATGCTTTACCTCTTTTTCCCAGGAAGATTGGGCCTCACTATTGCCCTTGGCGGAATTCGCATTTAACAACTCTACCCATACAGCTACCAACCAATCTCCCTTCTTCTCTAATTATGGGTTCCATCCCTCTTTCTTGCCAACGCTAATTCCAGACTCTCCCTTACCAGCTGTTCAGGACAGACTAAATTTCCTTGCTACTAACAACCAGGTGCTGAGAGAGACCATTGCCAGGACACAGGAGGTTAATAAAAGATTCTTTGACAGAAAGAAGAGAGGAGAACTGGATTTGAAAGTGGGTGACCGTGTGTGGCTTTCAACAGTCAATCTGAAACTGGCCTGCCCGTCCAGGAAATTGGGACCTAAATATCTGGGACCTTTCCCAGTCAAGAGAAAGATCAATTCAGTGGCGTATGAACTTGAACTTCCCGACACATTCAAGATACATCCTGTGTTTCATACTTCCTTGTTGAAACCTGACGTGGTTAATCCCTTTCCAGGACGCGAAATGGGGCCCCCAGAGGCCATAATGGTGGATGGAGAGGAGGAGTTCGAGATCAAGACCATTGTGGACTGCAGAAAAAGGCAAGGACATAATCAATATTTAATTAAATGGAAAGGTTTTGGCCCAGAAGAAAACTCCTGGGAACCGGAAGCAAACCTTCATGCCCCAAGGCTTATACAAGCTTTTCATCGCTCTCATCCAGAAAGAAGGATCCAGAGGGGCATCCGGAGGCTGCCCGTAAGGAGGGGGCAATGTCAGAGAACCATTACAAACGCTCGTTCCCGGGCGCCAGTCAGACGTGCGACACGAACGTGTGAACCCTGGACCAGGCACGCACGTTAGTACTCTCATACGAACGAGTGCACGTCGACATGGGCATGTCTGCAAGCCAACGAATCACAGCACAGGGCGCCCTATTTAAAGGATCAGCATACTAGTATCAGCGCTGGATTGTCTCAGCTGGTTCCTGTATCCTTGATTGCTGTTTGTTTGAACCTTAATCCTGAAACCTTGGCCTTCCTGACTTCTCTTTTGGATTATCCCTGCAACTCTGTTTACTTCTGCTTCCTGTACCGAACCCGGCTTGAACTTCTGACCACGGCTTTGTCTCCTGATCTTGTACCTCTCTGCCAGCCCATTGCCAACCTCCGCTAGCCCCTGACTACAAACCTGCCTATCGATTGTGTACCTTCCTGCCAGCACGTTGCCGACTCCTGCTTGTTCCAGACCTTGCAAGTTCTCCTGTTGGACTTTCCTGAACCTATCCAGGATCAACGTCCCACCAGCATCTCTAGGCTACGGTGTTCCTGATCCTGCCAACAGGCACCTGCACCCTTCTGTTGCCCTAGCAGCCCTGTCTCAACCTCCAGGGGTGTTAGGACCGGAACCGTGCAAGAGGCCACCCTCGTCATTTCAGACTCCGCTGTAAGGTACGTGACAGTATCAAAGCACTCGATTCCATTGCAGTTGCATGACACTCCACTTGCCATTGAGTCTCTTGATGGGAGACCTCTACAGCCTGCCCATGTGACTCATGAGACGGTTCCGTTGTCCATGGCCGTAGGGGCTCTTCACCATGAGATAATCCAATTCCAAGTTATTTCCTCACCTAAGTTTCTGCTGGTTATTGGTTATCCTTGGTTACTCTCATAACCCCTCTTTTGACCCCTCTGGCTCCGTGCTAAGGTTCTCCTGGTCGCCACGATGCAGTAAGACATGCTTCCAGAAGGTAGCCAAGGTCCTGTGCACCTCTTTACTCCCCTCCCTGCCGGAGGAGCACCGCAAATTTTAGAGAAGTCTTTGACAAAGGTCAACCCGGCAGTTTGCCTCCACTCCGGTCGTATGATTGCGCAATTGACCTTCAACCTGGTGCCATACCCCCTTCTGGCCGGGTTTACCCTTTGTCGGTCTTGGAGGATAAGGCCATGGAGGAGTATGTTGCAGACGCACTTTCTCGAGGTTTCATCCGCAAATCCTCGTCTCCTGCTGGCGCTGGTTTCTTCTTTGTGAAAAAGAAGAGTGGTGACCTGAGACCTTGTATTGATTATAGGGGTTTCAATCTTTTCACGATTAAGAATGCCTATCCGATTCCGTTGATTACGGATTTATGTGACAGCCTCAAGGGAGCAATGGTTTTCACGAAGCTTGATTAGAGAGGGGCATACAATCTCATGAGGATTAAAGAGGGTGACAAGTGGAAAACCGTGTTTAATACCAGAACAGGCCATTATGAGTACCTCGTAATGCCTTTTGGCCTTTGTAACGCCCTGGCAGTGTTCCAGGAATTTATTAACAATGTCCTCCGAGATTTGTTGCAGTTATGTGTGGTGGTTTATCTCGATGATATCCTCATATTTTCCAAGTCCCTGGAGAGCCACCACACATATATCTGTCCTGTAATTTATAAACTAAGAGAGAACAATCTCTATTGTAAACTGGAGAAGTGTGAGTTCCATCGTGAACAGGTTAAATTCTTGGGCTATGTCATTTCCACTGCTGGTTTTTCTATGGACCCAGAGAAACTTTCAGCAGTCCTACAGTGGCCCTGACCTGTGGGTTTATGTCCTCTGCAACGTTTCCTGGGCTTTGACAACTTTTATCGGAAGTTTTTTCATAACTTCTCGTCTCTGGTCAAACCTCTGACTGATATGACCAGAGAGGACGGTAACCCACAGAGTTGGTCTCCCGAGTCCGTTAAGGCCTTTGAGAGTCTCAAGGCTGCCTTTTTTTCTGCTCCTGTGTTGGCATATCCTGATCCTACATTACCTTTTATCCTTGAGGTTTATGCTTCTGAGACTGGTGTTGGCACCCTTCTGTCTCAGGGTCCTACATCTGAGAGCGCTATGCATCCTTGTGGCTACTTTTCCAAGAAATTGTCACATGTAGAGTGCAATTACAAGATTGGTGACAGAGAGCTGTTGGTGATCATTTTAGCCCTGAAAGAATGGAGACAACTCCTCGAAGGTACCACTGTCGGTTCTCATTCTTACAGACCATAAGAATCTCACATTCTTGTCTGAGGCTAAACGCCTCTCTCCCAGAAGGGCGCGATGGGCTCTTTTCTAGTCAAGTTTCAATTACATTGTCTCATTCTTACCCGGTACTAAGAATGTAAGGGCTGACGCTTTGTCAAGTCAATTTTCCTCCACTTCCAAGATGGAGTCGGTTACGGTTCCTGTGATCCCTCCTGATCATATTCTAGCTACGGATCGCACCAGTCTCACTTCTCCTTTGGGTGACAAAATTCTTGCTGCTCAGGTCCAAGAGAAAGACTCAGAGAAAGACTCTCTTTTAGGGAGCGATTGCGGAAGCCTCCTGTACGTTTGTCTCTGAGCTTTGCAGTCCCTCCCGTGCCTCCCTCACCTCCCATGCCTCCTGGTACCGAGTCAATCAGTAAGGGTGAACCCATGCGCTTGCTTTTTCCTCTGCGTATCACCCGCATTCTAATGGGGCCGCAGAACGAGCCAAACAGTCCTTGGAGCAATTCCTACGTTTTGGCCTTTGGCCAATTATGGCTCAGGGGGGACTAAGTCCATGCCCCACACTATATAAGGCTGCCTACATGGCGGCCCTGTGTAGTGTTGTTGGCGTGGACAGATCGATAGTGTGATTTCGATTAAGCAGGCAGGTTATTCTGTAAGTGGCAGTGTATTTGATATACAGTGGGGACGGAAAGTATTCAGACCCCCTTAAATTTTTCACTCTTTGTTATATTGCAGCCATTTTCTAAAATCATTTAAGTTCATTTTTTTTCCTCTTTAATGTACACACAGCACCCCATATTGACAGAAAAACACAGAATTGTTGACATTTTTGCAGATTTATTAAAAAAGAAAAACTGAAATATCACATGGTCCTAAGTATTCAGACCCTTTGCTGTGACACTCATACATTTAACTCAGGTGCTGTGCATTTCTTCTGATCATCCTTGAGATGGTTCTACACCATCATTTGAGTCCAGCTGTGTTTGATTATACTGATTGGACTTGATTAGGAAAGCCACACACCTGTCTATATAAGACTTTACAGCTCACGGTGCATGTCAGAGCAAATGAGAATCATGAGGTCAAAGGAACTGCCTGAAGAGACAGAATTGTGGCAAGGCACAGATCTGGCCAAGGTTACAAAAAAAATTTCTGCTGCACTTAAGGTTCCTAAGAGCACAGTGGCCTCCATAATCCTTAAATGGAAGACGTTTGGGATGACCAGAACCCTTCCTAGAGCTGGCCGTCCGGCCAAACTGAGCTATCAGGGGGAGAAGAGCCTTGGTGAGAGAGGTAAAGAAGAACCCAAAGATCACTGTGGCTGAGCTCCAGAGATGCAGTCGGGAGATGGGAGAAAGTTTTAGAAAGTCAACCAACACTGCAGCTCTCCACCAATCGTGGCTGTATGGCAGAGTGGCCCGACGGAAGCCTCTCCTCAGTGCAAGACACATGAAAGACCACATGGAGTTTGCTAACAAACACCTGAAGGACTCCAAGATGGTGAGAAATAAGATTCTTTGGTCTGATGAGACCAAGATAGAACTTTTTGGCCTTAATTCTAAGCTGTATGTGTGGAGAAAACCAGGCACTGCTCATCACCTGTCCAATACACTCCCAACAGTGAAGCATGGTGGTGGCAGCATCATGCTGTGGGGGTGTTTTTCAGCTGCAGGGACAGGACGACTGGTTGCAATAGAGGGAAAGATTAATGCGGCCAAGTACAGGGATATCCTGGACGAAAACCTTCTCCAGAGTGCTCAGGACCTCAGACGGGCCGAAGGTTTACCTTCCAACAAGACAATGACCCTAAGCACACAGCTAAAATAACAAAGGAGTGTCTTCACAACAACTCCGTGACTGTTCTTGAATGGCCCAGCCAGAGCCCTGACTTAAACCCAATTGAGCATCTCTAGAGAGACCTAAAAATGGCTGTCCGCCAACGTTTACCATCCAACCTGACAGAACTGGAGAGGATCTGCAAGGAGGAATGGCAGAGGATCCCAAAATCCAGGTGTGAAAAACTTGTTGCATCTTTCCCTCATGGCTGTATTAGATCAAAAGGGTGCTTCTACTAAATACTGAGCAAAGGGTCTGAATACTTAGGAACATGTGATATTTTAGTTTTTCTTTTTTAATAAATCTGCAAAAATGTCAACAATTCTGTGTTTTTATTTCAATATGGGGTGCTGTGTGTATATTAATGAGGAAAAAAAATGAACTTAAATGATTTTAGCAAATGGCTGCATTATAACAAAGAGTGAAAAATTTAAGGGGGTCTGAATACTTTCCGTCCCCTATATATATATATATATATATATATATATATATATATATATATATATATATATACTCTGCAGCATCCAGTCAGTGTAGCCTAGAGATTCTATTTCTAATCTACTTCAGGCGGTGTATTTGATATATATATACAGACAGTCTAGTATATATATTTCCTGGCTACCTCACGTCAGCACACCATGGGTTAATCCTCCAAAGGTAACCCCAAGGACCACCTCCAATAGATAGAATAAAATACCCACCCTCCTAATCCCCGGTGTTCTTCATTTTTTGTCGCTCCAGGCCATCTGCCAAAGGTTTCCAGATCGGATGGATGTCGGTGAGCAGTATCCCCCTACCGCACCTCCCCCCAGGTTCTCTGCCTCTCCTGGGTTGGAAGACCCTGTGTGTGGGGGGTAAATCCCTCGTAAGCCAGGGTACCCTTGTGCCTGGGTCACGGGCATTGTACTTCCTGTTTTCTCCGCATGTCAGTTCCAGGTAAGATAGTCTCTCTCTTCCTCCTTTTTCTTACTGTATATGAGGGGCTGTAGTGTAAGTAATCTTTCTTTTTTTTTTAGTCTTTCACTGATTAGTGACCTGCCTGTGGACTTAGCAAGCCGTCCATTGCACCTTGCTGCCTTCCCTCATTGTAAGCTGCTTAAAGGGGAAATGACACAAATTTTTTTTTTTTTTTTTAATAAAATGTTTAAGGAGAAAAACAGGGGGTGGAAAGAGAGTTTCTCTCTGTGCTCCTTGTCTCATGCGGTGATTCTTGATTTTTTTTTTAGATGAGCATACCGCACAGGTCAGAGGCACGAAGATCTAAAGAAAGGTACGAGGGGGCAATGTGGGACGATGGGGAAAAGAGTGCTAACCGTTCGCTCACAGTTGTCTGTCTTGGCTGTTTTGCAGGAGCCGAAGCCCAAAGCGCAGACGCTCATCAAAGCATAAGTCCCGCCAACTTTTTGTGTCACCGCGGCACCATGAATCCCGTCCATCTGTACAGAGGCTCTCGCTCTCTCCTGACCCGCATGAACTGGTTGTCCAGACATCTACCCCTGCCCAGACCCAAGCGCAACATCCTCCACAGGGTCTGTGCTGGGCCTGCAAACTCCCAGCCTTGCCTGGAAAGCTTATCTTTAAGGGTTGCCTTGGAGAAGTGGCAGCAGATAAAGAGGATGATGCAAGGAAGTTTAAAGATTATATCCATGAAGCAGTACAGGAGATCCTCCAGGACATGACGATTCCAACGAGACACTCTTCCTATAGGCTTACACAGCCCAAGACATCTCGCGCCTCACCTGAAGAGAGCGTATCTGAGTTACCCTCGGATCCAGAGGATGC
The DNA here is from genome assembly GCA_037952925.1 of Lithobates clamitans. Classification (NCBI taxonomy): domain Eukaryota; kingdom Metazoa; phylum Chordata; class Amphibia; order Anura; family Ranidae; genus Lithobates; species Lithobates clamitans. The sequence goes on from JBBGZY010000318.1 coordinate 3,582,060, forward strand.
TGGGCCTGGGACCTTTGATTATAATCTGGTAGGCCCCTTCGTGCAAGCAATTAAGGAAGCCCTGGATTGGGAGCCAGAGTTACTCCCGACACAAAAGATCCGTAGGTTCTTTCCTAACCTGAAAAAGGAGGCACCTACCTTCCCAGTATTTCCGGAGATTAAGGAATTTATCGAGGACGAATGGGAGAAACTGGATAAAAAAACTGAATGTGCAAAACAAACACTTAAAACTGTATCCCATGCCTTCTTCACAGGCTAACCTTTGGAAGACCCCACCAAATATGGATGCAGCCTTGCAGCATTTGGCATGGCATGTGTCCTTACCTTTGGTAGAACCCTCAAAGATTGTTACAGCATTGGAGGAGCCAAATATTTCAGCGGATTTCCTTGCAGAGGCATAGGTAGGTTTAGTAAAGCTGTTAGCCAGATCTATGGCCAGTGCTGTTACAGCAAGGAGGGCCCTGTGGCTCCGCCTTTGGATGGCAGACGGAACTTCCAAACAGGCCTTGTGCAACATACCATACAATGGCAAACTACTGTTTGGAAAGACCTTGGATGATGCAATTAAGAGAGTCACGGGAGGTAAGTCGGCTCTTCTCCCTCAGCCTGGCCGAAAGAAACCACTTGGACAACCCAGTCAGTCAACCTACAAACACTTCCAGAAGGCAAAATGGTACAGGGCAGGACGGGAGAGATCTCAATGAAGAGGGACTCAAAGTTCCTTTCTCCGGGGAATCAAGTCTAAGGCAGCACAGGCAGCTAAGACAAATGAAAAGTCCTTTTGAGGGTGCGCCCGCCCAGGCTTGTCCAGTAGGGGCAAAGCTAAGCTCCTATTGGAGGGTCTGGGCGGCGAAGGTTACTGATGGCTGGACCCTGGACACTGTAAAAAACGGATACTCTATAGAGTTCCTACACCACCCTCCAAATTCTTTTGTGAGAACTCAGTGGCCAGAGTGTCTCAAGAAGAGACAGTCCTTGCGAACCTATATAGACGAACTCTTCTCCAAAGGGGCTATCAAGCAAAAGAGCCAACTCCATCCCTCCCAAACAATAGAGTATTTGGGGGTAATTTTCTCCACTTCTCAGGGATGGGTGTATCTCCCAGACAAGAAGATTTATTAGTTGTGCCAGTGCACCCTAAGCACAATGAGGTCTACCTTTCTCTCAGCCGAAAAACTGCATGGTCCTGAATGGGATGTTTACCACCACAATTCCAGTAGACCCATGGGCCAGGTGGCACATGAGGGCATTCCAGGTAACCTTCTTGAGCCACTGGGACGAGTCATCCAAGAACCAGAAGATATACATCCCAGAGAGAGTACGTTGAGATCTTGGCTGGTGGACCGTGCCAGAGAACCTATCCTGGGGGTACCCCTCAACCCAGTGGACTATCGTTACCTCGGACGCCAGCCTTTGAGTTTGGGGGGCCCAGTGTCAGGGAAAAGAAATCCAAGACTGTTGGAACCCACTATACAAACAATCAATTTTTTGAAACTCAAGGCAGCCTTTCTTGCTCTACAGGCCTTTCAGGAAGATCTTCGGGGAGCACAGGTCAAGATGCTAGTAGCTTACCTTGCCCACCAAGGGAAGACAAGGAGTCTAACGCTGCTTCACCTGTCGGTAGACATCTTTGTCTGGGCAGAGGAGCATTTTCAGGACCTGACAGCAGCATATCTCCCAGGAAGGCAGAATCAACTGGTAGATCAGCTGAGCAGACATTTCCCTGAACACAGCGAGTGGTCACTACAAACCGAGGTACCTCTGCATAGTTTTCAGGAAGTGGGGCACGCCCACAGTCGATTTGATGGCGACTCCACAAAATGCTCAGCTTCCCCTGTTTGTGACGAGATACAATTACGCAGGAGCACTAACACAGGATGCATTTTCGATCCGCTGGGCCTTTCCGTTGGTGTACAATTTCCACCAATCCCATTATTATTGAATGTCCTGTTGAAGATCAGAGCAGAGAAGATCCATACGGTGTTGGTGACTCCCCGATGGCCGAGGAGGCCTTGGTTTCCTTTGATCGTACAGATGTTGTCAGCCCCGCCAATCCCGTTTTCAGCCAAGAGGGACCTTTTGACCCAGAACAAGTGGCGACACTCCAACCCGGCAAAACTAAAACTAGTGGCATGGCTGCTGAATCGGCCCGATTAAGGGCTCAGGGACTTTCCTCACAGGTGTTACAGACTCTAATGAAGGCCAGAAAGACCTCAACCAACCAAGTTCGCTGAATCTCCTTCTCGGCCAAACATACTGGATTTCCTGCAGTCAACTCTAAATAAGGGGTTAGCATATAACTCAATTAGGGTGCAGGTCTCTGCCCTATCATCTCTCACCAGGCATAGGTGGGCTGAAGATCCCCTAATAAGGCGTTTTCTGCAGGCTGCAATTCGCAATAAACCACCAAAGAAATGCCTTATACCTTCCTGGGATCTCAGCTTGGTCCTTAGGTCACTCACACAACCTCCATTTATACTTCCAGACTCTTGCTCCTTATGGTCCCTGACCTTAAAGATTGTGTTTTTGGTCGCCATAGTCTCGGCAAGGAGAGTTTCAGAATTGGCGGCTCTGTCCTGCAAAGAACCTTACTGTTGATCCTTCCACAAAAAGCCATTCTCTGACCTGCTCCAAGTCTGAGGTCTAAGATAGCATCTAGCTTCCATGAGAATTGGGAGGCAATCCTCCCAAGTTTTGACCAAATACCTTCATCTGCACTAACAGATGATTTCAGCTCACTGGATCTCGTGAGACTGCTAGCCATGTATCTAAAAAGATCTGCTCCTATTATGAAGGTGAATAACCTTTTTATCCTCCCAGTGGGTGCCAAAAGGGGTGAGGCGGCAACGTCAAGAATGATCTCTTCCTGGGTATCAAGGGTCATCACCCTAGCCTACAAGAACCAAGGTCTGGCTCCTATGGAAGTGGCACATGCTCATTCAATGCGAAGGATGGCAGCATATGCTACAGTTCCGCTAGAAGACATCTGTAGGCCTGCCAGTTGGAGTTCCTGCACAACCTTTGCGCTCCACTATAGCCTGGATATTCAGGCCACAGCATCCGCAAAGTTCGGGACAGCGGTGGTCTCGGCAGCCTTACAAGAGAAATAAAATTAGTTTTTCCTTATTATGCAGCGTATCTTGGCTAAGTGTCCTTTTTTCTCTTCCAAGAGAGGCAAGGATGTGGGTATGAATCGCAGATTGGGTGGGTTGCTGAACGTCCAGGCATGGCCTGATGGGACTGATTTGACAACCTAATAATCTTTGATCGAGGCTGCCCAGACGTGTTGAAAACGAAGTAAGCGAGCTCCGACTCGTTTTGTCTGGGCAGGCGCAATATAAAAAAGTCTTAGTGGCTTCACGTCCACCGGAAGATGCCCCTTTTGAAAACTTCTGGCCCGAAGGCTGTTTTTTCTTTCAGGTCTTCCTGAACTCACGGCCAGGCCTATAGCAACGAGCATCCCTTACTCAATCTGAACCTTGCCTGGGATGTGGTCTCTTCTGGTTTAGCAGACGGTGATCCTGAGGGAGGAATCCTGACTTGCCCACTGTGGCACGGGTGATGGCACTGTCCAATTTGTTCCCAAAGAACCGGGTTCAGCTACCCACGGGCGCAGCCACAAGGCACACTTAGCCATGACAGATGACAGCATGATCCGAGCCACCAGGGGAATTATGTCCAGGGAAGCCTCCCCCAGAAACGCCGCCAACCTTAGTTCATGTATAGGGGAGCTCCTGGCCATTTCTTCTGAGATGCTCCTCAGAGAAGCATCTACGTCGTCCGTCCAGACTTCCATCACTTTAGAAAGAGCTGTGAGAGCTAGAGCTGGTTTGCAGGTCATACCCGCTGTAATGTAGATCCGCTTGAGGTCGGTATCAATTTTCCTCACCAATCTCATTAGGGTTGCATCAATGAGAGGAGCTGACGCCAGATGTTTCACTTCCTCGCTTTTAAATGGGTACATCTTTGATACCTTTGTTAACAGGGAATTCTTCCTTTCAACACTACCCCATTCATCTGTAATTATTTCGCTAAGTTCACCCAAAAAGGGGAAAATTAGGGCATTCTTTTTTGAGGTGTTTAAAATATTTCCTCTGTTTGGAGGGTGCCTCCACTGGCTCTTTCCATCTCAAAGCTTCTTTGACAGCTTTGACCAGCTGTGATACTAAGGCAAATTCAAAACCTGCACCAGGGTCATCTACCTCCGCCTCACTGTCTGAGGCTTCAATTGAGGAATGGCTAAGCTGTGAAGGGCCTGGAGCCTCGAGATCATCCCCAATAGGGACTGACACGGTGTCGCCAGCAGGGTTGTGGGTACGATCAGAATCCACTTTACTCAGGGACTCATGGACCACCTTTCTGATCAGTGCTTCCACTCGTTGGTCTCCACCCTCTCTTTCTTTTGCAGTTTTAGAAAAGCATCGCTCGCAGAGCGACTTGCCTTCGGGGACCTGGGCCTCGCATCCCCAGCAGGCTTTGCTCTCAGAGTGGCTGGAGCGGCGGTAAGAGTGTTGACCAGAGGTGGTTTTAGACTCCTCTCTGTGGTGCCTCAATGTGGAGGTAGATCTATGACGTCTGGAGCTTGAAGAGGAGTGACGATGTTGAGACCTAGGACGGTCTTTATCTTCGCGTGCCATGTTTTGGTGTTTAAACCTAGAAGAGGTGAGTGGAAAAGAAAGAGTTAAGAGCTCCTGAATGAGTGAACCCAAGCATCACAGGAAGAAAAGACTTCAATCCTACCTGCAGAACAAGGGTTGGCCACAGGGGGCAGTGACAGATCCATGGCAAGGCAGCTTGAAACTGAACCATTAAAGCATCCCAACATTTTGGGATGGGAATGAGGAACACCTACTAGCAAATGTATGTAGGCATAGGACACACCCCCTGCTACACCCCCCTCAAAGGAGAATTAACCACAAAAAAAGGTTAATGAAATCCATACGGCTTTTTTTTATCACTACTATTCCTTTAAATTGGCTTTTAAAATTTACAAATGCAGCAATTTAGAATTTGGATGAAAGGTTTAGCAATGGGAAACACTTTTTGAAAGATAAAAAGTGCATTTTATATACAAGTATATAGATCAGACTAAAATGAGGGACAAATGAGGGGGAAAGAGGGACAGAGGGACATTGCTTCAAATCAGGGACAGTCCCTCGAAATCAGGGACAGTTGGGAGCTATGATTATAACCTTATGAGAAACAGGAGTGACAACAGACGTGAGAGAGCACATAACAAACATAGCCAGCAGCCAGCACCCAGGGAGCCTGCAGCAAGCCATTTACTTTGTAAACAGGAGACCAGTGCCTGGGGAAACCACTGCATAAGCCCGCAAGTCATCCCAAGGAATAGCTGCTTTGACAGCTATTTAAATCTGCCACCATTGATGATGTCACCGCGCCCTGCAGAGCGCCTGCGCTGGAAAATGTCGCCACCCGCGGAACCCTGGCTTTGTTCGCGGCTTGCAGATGCGCAGACAGGTCCCGGTGACTTCCTTAAGCGGCGAGCTGAACGCAGCTGCACTCCAGCCACCATGGCTAATCACTGGAGCTTGATAGCAAACAAGAGTGATACACAAAACGTGCGTACACATAGTCCTCCAAAATCTAAAGACCTTGCCCTGATCCCCCAGGGCATTAGGCTCCAGATGGGGACTGGGGTACTCACACTTGGTCCATCTGGCCGAAACCATACGGACCCCATTCTTTGGAGGGTCTCCAAAACAGACCCACCCAAGTACTAGATGGGTCTCCCCCGAAGGGAGACCCCATGCGAGAGGGCAAACTAAGCCAGAGGGCCATGTCCACCCCCTCCCAAGACTTTCAGGGCAGGCCCGAGGACCTACACCCTACCAGTCACACGTGCAAAACCATGTACAAACAAAAAAAGTGACAAACAAAGGGGCTTAAATAAAAGAAGTCAGGGAAGGAAGTGACAAGAGGAAGTGAAAGTGATATTGTGTGGAACAATGGCCGGCCCTTCGGCCAGGAATAAAAAATTCCTCTGGTCAACCAAAAGGCCCGGCCCAAGAGGCAGGTGTGAAAAAGAGTGTACCAAGTGCAGATGAAGCGGTCCATTTTCATCCGTTCTCCCGTAGAGAAGAGCGGGGCTCTGACAGGTCCATCCCTGCACAGTGGATCCCTGCTGAGCAAGCGGAGTCCGTCAAAACGGACATGTAGGTGTGAAAGGGGCCCAAGAGTTGCGGGTCAGTTTAATTTATTATTTTTTAGGTGTATAAGCTTTAAAACTGATGCCTTATATTTTGATGTATAAAAATCTCTTTATTTGACAAAAATATAAAAGGACTGTCAATTAAACATAAATAGGCTCTTGATAAGTATATAGGGCCTTTGTCAATAGGCTTTAGGTTTGTGTTGATTGCATTCATTCAGGCCCATCTTTAACATTGATTGGACCCTGGGCAAGCATTTTATTGGGCCCCCTCCCTCCATGGGCCGACTCTGACTCCCCACCATGCAATTTTGCTCTCCACCTGCTCTGAGACATACATTAAATAGCCTACTAAACTAAAAATCAGCTTACTGCAGCAGATAAGGCAGCAATGGCAATTGTTTGCCAAAGGTTACCACTCACTGACTGGTTGCCAGTGGTTACAGCACACATTAAGGCTCACTGACTAGTTGCTAAAGGTTACAGCACATCATTACTACTCACCCATTAGTTGCTAGAGGTTACTGCTAATTATTACTGCTCGCTGATTGGTTGTTAGGGGTTACTTCACATCTTTACTGCAAACTGGTTGCTAGAAATTACTGCACATTATTACTGCTCACTGATTGGTTGCTAAAGATTACTGCACATCATTACTGCAAACTAATTGGTTGCTATAGGTTACTGCACATCGATTGGTTGCTCGATAGATTATGCTACAAAAACAGTCCCCTTTCCAGAGTAAAAGTGTTCTCTTGCAGCAGAATTTAATATGTGGCAGAAAAGATAGGGTTACTGAAGCCAACCAGGACTACATTCAAAACAGTACTGTTAATATGCATAGTAAGCAGAGAGGCAGAGATTGGTGATAATTTAGTGGCTAAAGCAGTGAAAGTTGAATACAGCAGGGCATTCGGATTGTTAATCACACAACTAACATACCGGCTGTACGCTCATCCAAGCCTACCGACCAGCAAGCAGAGGGGCAGAGAAGGGCAATGAAAAGCCAAGCACATGTTCTCATTCAGATGCCACCCACCGGCTTTCTGCTCATCCATGCCGCCTATGTCGTTGCCTCCTCATAGCGATCCTCCCTCACTCCTCCGCCCCTGTCACTGCTCGTCAGTGTGTCTCTCCATCCGGACAGCTCTGCTGTCAGGAATGGACACCGCTGCTTACTGATTACCTGCAGCTGCTTATGTGAAAGGGATGGATTGTTAGGATTTTGGGCCCCATAGCATTGACAGGGCCCTGGGCAGGTACCCCTTTTGCCCTGCCTTAAAGACGGCCCTGCATTCATTTGACATCAGTTTTAGATGCTTCTCAAAATTCAAAAATAGAAAATAATTATGAGCAGATAGGCTCTTTATTGCAGAAGAGACATGATACAGTATGTCTCTTTTGCAATAAATCAAACTTACCTGTCTGTTTTCAGTCTTCTTTAGAATGACCACTTAGCTGCCCGTGCACAGCTTAGTGTACATTCCCTGCACACCCTGGTGCCAGAAAGAATGAACTTAGTTAAGTCAAGACCTGGCACTTTGACGGAGCCAGGGAGAAGATGTCAACAATTTTGCTGGCAGTCACCACATAGCTGGAGCAGAAGTGACACTAATCTCAGGCACCCAACTGCAACAGATTTGTAAAGATCTGGGACAGATTTATATCCCAGGATTAGGCAGATTTTTAAGTGTTCAGGTTTCATTCTGTTGCAGTGCTACAATAGAGGAGCCAGAGAGAGGAATTTTTTAACTCCTTCACGCTGACGTAACACATATATGCGGCCTCACTGGACTGGGCTTTTCTTCTGTGAGGCCACATGTATGCATATCTGTCTTTGTGCGGGGAGTGCGCCACACAGCACGCTCCCAGAACAAAGACCGGGTTACTAGCGATCGGGACCAGGGTCTCTCGGTTCCAGGTTCCTGATTGCTATGATATGCTCTGATTGCCTATCGCAGTGATCAGTCGCTGCAAAGCCAACCCCTGTGTTTCTCTCTCTGTGAATGGAGGGGAGAGATATATTTTATCTCTCTCTTTACTTGCAGAGAGAAGAAAAAAAGTGTGTATGTCAAAAAAAATTATAATAATATAGAACAAAATAGATCAGGGTCAGTATATTTTGGGCAGGATTTAAAAAAAAGCATTTTTTAACCTAGTATGAGTGTCAGTTAGTGTCAGTGTGTTTTAGGTAGAATAAAAAAAGAAAAAGGTGCACTATTGATTTTGGGCTGTACTGTGGATACATACAGCAACTAACGTTTGCATATGTGGTTTCGCTGCACTTATCTTGGGCAGGAGAATTTATTTTGGGTTGTTCTTTGGTGGTAGGTTAACAAGAAATATACATGTAAATTTAAAAAAAATATGTTTGTTTGTTTTTTACTATTTTGGGCCAGTTTTTCTATGATAATAACAAAAAAGAAAAATCAGGAGATATCCACTACCATTTACCACCAAATAAAAGCCCAATTTGTCCTGAAAAAAAAACAAGGTATAATCCACTTGGATGCACAAAGTTGTTGTGATGATATGTACATATGTTTTACTAACACATGTCAAAATTGCAAAATTGTGCTTAGGCATAACATTTTGAAGGGGTTAATCAAGCAGTAACGCTGAAATTCCTACTTAGATGTTTGAACAGTTATGTGTGTACATTTCTGCTTAAGCAACTGAGCTACGAAACTGCCTTTTTTTCAGCAAAGTAAATACAACTAGTTTGGCAAATTTGTGAAAAGAATCCTAGAACTCCACCTTCATGCTGGAAATTAAAATACATAGGAATGCAGACTGCACCCTTCCCTCCCTCCGAATACATCTATCTATAATAAATAAAGAGACGACACACACACCATCATTTGTTGGCAACATTTTTGGCCGCGGCACATTTATTGGTTTAAATATTTAAATAATCATAAATAATATAATAACATTTCTTTAATTATTAACATAACACAATTTATCTATCCAGAGTAAATTGCTCAGTCATTAAAGTGATACTAAAGTCTTGTTTTATTTTGCTTAAAAATAACAAACATGTCATACTTACCTGCTATGTGCAGTGGTTTTGCACAGAGCAGCCCAGATCATTCTCTTCTTGGGTCCCTCGTCGGCACTCCTGGGCCCCTCCCTCCTGCTGAGTGCCCCCACAGCAAGCAGCTTGCTATGGGTGCACCTGAGCCGCTGCTTTGTGTCTATTAAGACACGGAGCCACGGCTTGGCGCCGCCCCCTCTCTTTCCTCATTGACTAACTGACTTTGATTGACAGCAGCGGGAGCCAATGGCGCCGGGCTGATGTCTCAGCCAATGAGGAGGGGAGTCCTGAGCAGCCGAGTCTCTCCTGTAACATCGATGGATCGAGATGGGGCTTAGGTAAGTATCAGGGGGGCTAAGGGGGGAGCTGCACACAGAAGGTTTTTTATCTAATGCATAAAATTCATTAAGATAAAAAACCTTCTGACTTTACAACCACTTTAAGGACTCAAGCTAACTGACAAAACATAACCACAAGTCCCCCCTTTTTTTTGAAAGGGTGACATGACCACATAAAGTGCCTTGCGACAGAAGATGGGAGGGTGGGGAGCTCATTGTACCGATGCTGACTCACTGCTAAAATGCCTCAGCTGAGCCTTTTTTAATGTAATAAGCCCCAATCCTTCTAGAATGTTCCAATGGGTCACGTGATATGCTTTTATCCTGCCCAAACTCCTATTTGAAATTTTAAAGAGCCAGCATCCTCAAATTAAATCCTGAGGTGATTGTAATTTTTTTTTAAACAAATAAAAATTTAAGAGGGTGGGGCGGCCGCATGCCCATGACATCAGGCTTGAAGTCTTGTGCCCTCTTTTACCAATCTAATAAAGTGCATTTCATATCTACCTGACTCATAAAAAGCAAAAATATTTAAAAGATTGAATTTGTTTGTTCTAAACATAGTACATATACAAAAAAAAAAAACCCTTAAAAATATGACTTAAGAATATGAATAATGATGATAACACAGTACAGCTGTATTCAGTCAAGAATTCTTTGTATGTACTAATGCATAAACAGAATAAATATTGGATTTCTACATAATTTCTTTGTTATAGTAAATACCATATTTTTGTTTAGTCAGATAAATATGAAAGTTGCATATTAATATTTTGCATTTACCTTTTGGACCAGCAGGTGGAGCTTTAAGCTCCTTTTCATTCTTTCTTATTGACGTAAAGCCTTAAAGGCAAAATTTAGACGGTTTTGGTATTTTTATGGGTGCAATGGGCTTAAAATGGCTCCTCAGATTTACAGAAGCCTTTTTCCGACCTATATTGGACTTGTTTTGGGGCCAAAAAGCATCCCTTCTGAAGACTCATATTTTATAATATTTACACAAAAAGAAAAACATAAGAACAGTCAGTAAAAAAGAAAATAAGGATTTTTAAAGAGGCAATACAGAATTAACAATCAATTTCACAATGAAATATCTTCTAGGAACAGGGCTGACCAGAAATTAGGTGGCTGGAACTAAAATATGTGTAAAAATGTGGGATTTTGAGGGGACACAAAGAGAATGGTCCCCAAGGGACACAGAAGGATGCTGGATCCAGGAGCATTGAACAACTATAGTGCCTTACGTGACACAGGGAGACACCAGGTACAGGAGAGACCAGATTACTCCAAAGACTAGATAGGAACAGAACCCTAAGTGCCTGCTCATTCTGCAGAATTTAAAGCCTTAAGAAGGGCTGGGACACAGAATTTAGGGAGCCATCCAATTTTTGACAGAGTACTCTGCAAGAGATAATAGGCTTTCCTGCAGGACAGCTCTCAGGTTGGGGCCCTTTAACTCTATGACAACAAGCAGCTGCAGATCGTAAGAATCTCTTGCAGCACTGGGGTACTGAAGACAAAAGGGTCACCAGATGGTCAAGGAGTCACAGAGGTGCACATGAAAGACAGAGGATGCTTGGAACCAGGAACACAGAAGTTAACAACATCACAGAGGTGCAGAGGGGAACACGGAAGATGCTAAAGGCACTGGGCAATTACAGAGGCATTGGGGAATACCGGAGACAGTCACCAGAAGGTCCAGGGGTTTTTGGCAGCTAGTGCATAAACATGTTGCAACACATGTGCTAGCCGTTTAAGGAAGCAGCAGCGCTCTTCTTGGTACAGTACTGGCTGGAGTAGAGACCCAGGCAGGGGGCATGTCAGTGTGACAAAAAAACAGTACAAAGAACTTGAAATTAAATAAACAAAACTATCCAAAATACCTACCCCACCGCCAAAGAAAAAAAAAAGAGATAGGTTACAGTATGGCAATTAGGTTAGTTTGCAAGTCAGTTTCGACACAATCACTATGCCACAACTCCTTACCTAAACTATATATACAGTTAGGTCCATATACTGTATATTTTGACACAGGCACAATTTTAGTTTTTTTTCAGGTACTGTATTTAACAAAACATATTCAAGCTATAGTTATAAAATGGATATGGTCTAAAAGTGCACACTCTCAGGTTTAATTTGAGGGTATGTACATCCAAATTGGAGGAATGGTTTAGGAATTACAGCTCTTAAGAATACCCACCCCCACCCCCTTTTTTTTCAAGAGACCAAAAGTAATTGGACAATTGAATCAAAAGCTGTGTCATGGCCAGGTGTGGGCTACTCTTTCGTTATTTCTTCATCATTTTTAAGCAGGGCAAAGATCTGGAGTTGATTATAATGCTGCGTACACGCGGTCGAATTTTCAACGGAAAATGTTCAATGGGAACATTTTGTCGGAAATTCCAACCGTGTGTAGGCTCCATCTGACATTTTCCATCAGAATTTCCAACACACAAAATTTGAGATCTGGATCTCAAATTTTCCGATAATAAAATCCGTTCTCGTGAATTCTGATTGTGTGTACACAATTCCGACGCACAAAGTTCCGCGCATGCTCAGAATCAAGTACGAGACGGAAGCGCTCGGTCTGGTAAAACTAGCGTTCGTAATGGAGATAGCACATTCGTCACGCTGGAATTTTTAAAATCTTTTAATGCAGCGCATTCTCTTCTTCTTAGAATGCTAGAATAATGAAGTTGTTTTGCTGCTGATATTCACAGAGTTCTGAAAAAATGATTTCTTTATTATTTCTCGTGATCTCCTGAATAATATTATTTATTTTTTTCGTCAGATCTCCATAATAATGTATTGTATTTTTTTTATAGTGATTTTTTTTTTATATATTTTTTTTTATCAAAATCTCCTGTTTTATTTTCTATTTTTTTAGTGATCTCCATAATTTTTTTTTTTTTCGTTTTGTGTGTCAAGTTACCACAACAGTCACCATTATTATCTTGTATTTTTTACCTTCAAGCAGGTTGGTGTTGGTGTTCCTTGTTAATTTGACGTATTTTTGAAATGTACCTGCCTACTCACAAACAAACTATCCTTTCTGAATCAAAACACATAGGCAAGTATTTTAACAAAATAAATAGCCATTTATTATGGGTCATAACAAAATAAAGAGGAAGGCAACGCTGGATAAACTGGTTAAATGTGCGAAGCATTTGTACCCCAGGGCACACATCAAAACTATTTTACAGGCAAAATTGGTGGCCCGAGGAGTCCATATAATAGGGACCACAATCCAGTCCAGGAGTCCAAGAGATCACGAACAGCAGCAGATGACATATCTGTCCCCAGGCTGTGGGCTTACAACAGCCTGCATCTTTTGCCAGACCAGACAGAACCCAGGCCATCACACTCTTGTCTTCCTTAGACGCTTCCTTCCAGGTTGTGGTTCTTTTTATTTTTTGTTTTTATTCTTTTTTTATCTTTATTTCTTTATTGAGAGTTTTTCACATTTATATAAAAGGCAAAAAAGGGGACAGTACAAAAATATATCAAGAAAATACATATTTTCCCTTATTAAACCAGGTCTCCATCCCAGAACAAAGAAGCCCGTACATTTATTATCTAAATATAGGATGGGACCTGGAGATACGTCTCTTAGTATTTTTATTAACTAAACAAACCCACTTTCCCCACTCACACTGGTTCAAGCATCTCACCCTGTCTTCCCTCCATTCTCTCACCATTAAATTCTCTAAGATCCCCTCTTGGTTTATCTCTGTGCTTTTGCAGGGTTATTTTAATGATTATTAATATTTTACATGTAAACCCCTCTTGCTGCCCACCAGGGCTCCCAAATCAAATTGTATTTCCAAAGTGCACCTTGCTTAATGTATATCACTTTCTCTTTGATAATTATGCCATTCATACTATTTTTCCATTCTTCACTGGACGGAGGTAGCGCAGACTGCCATCTTCGGGCAATCAAGATCCTTGCTTGGAGCAAGCATCTCATCACTGCTACTTGGGTATTGCCTAATTTACCTTCACCCTCCTCTAATCCCAAGAGACATCTTTTCGGCTCCAGCTCCGTGGAGATTCCGAATACCCTGACAATGTTTTGCACCACCTCCGTCCAGTAACGAAATAACTTCGGGCACCTCCAGAAAATATGGACCAAGTCCCCTTCTAGTTCCCCACACCTAGGGCAACTAGAATCTGTCCGGCGACCAAATTGAAAGAGCCTGTGGGGGGTATAATAAGTTCTGCACAGTAAAGATAGGTGAGACATCCTCTGCGATGGGGATAAGGAGACCAACGGGGCCACTTCAAGAATTCTATCCCACTGGGTATCGGTTATGTTACCTACATCTTTTTCCCATTTACTCTTGTACCGAGGGGAATCTCGCTTAGCCGATCTCCCCTTGTTTATATGTGGGTATATGTTTGAGATTAAACCTTTTGTTGAATCACCGTTAATTAATTTTTGGAGTATAGGAATTGCACTCCATTCCAAGGTCCTTCCCCTGAACTGTACCTCTAATGCATGCCTGACCTGTAAATACCTAAAAAAGGTCTTTTTCGGCAAGGCATATTGGGCTCTTAGTTCCTGGAAAGTTTTCAGGTTACGTTCTTGGAATAACTGTGAGAGGTATCTCAGGCCACATCTCTCCCATTCCTTTATTGTCCCCATCTTCTGAAGCTCTCCCAGTTTGCTATTTCCCTACAATGGAGTAAGATCCCAGAATCCTCTGTAATTCAATATTATTTTCGCCGTGTCCCAAACTTTCATCATTAACTTCAGAGTTGGTAGTTTTGGGAGAAAGGATCCTGCCTCCAAAGCTTTGGGTATAGATTCATGTGGAGTGGTTTGTAAGAGTAACTTCATTCCTGCTTCTTATCCAGCTACATTACACCCCCCCTAAATATTGAAGTTGTGACGCCAAAAAGTAACTAAAATGGTGTGGGAGCGCTACCCCTCCTTCCTGTTTCTGAAGTTGCAAAGTACTTAACCAAATTTTAGCTGAGCCGTCTTTCCAAATCATTTCCCTAAACAGGGTCTCTATCCTTTGAAAGCATTTTTTGTAAAGCCAAATTGGTGAGTTGTGCAATACATAAAGGAGCTCTGGTAGCCAGATCATTTTAAACAAGTTGCACCGACCTGCCACAGACAATGGCAGGCGTTTCCAGATTTTTATTTTTCCCTTAAATTTAATCAGCAGAGGGTCGATATTATCTAAGGCGAACTGTTGAGGGTCTTTAGAGATGTTTATACCCAGATATTTAAATTTATTTACCACTGGGATCTGGGTTACCTCCTCCGGTAATGGGCTTACCAGGGAGTCTACTGTTAACAGACTGGACTTTGCCCAGTTTATTTTTAATCCAGAGAGTTGGCCAAATCTATTAATGATATTCATGGCTTTACGGAAGGAGTCCTGCGTATCCCCTAGGAATAACAGGAGATCATCTGCATATAGTGCAACTTTCCCTTTCAGATCACCTCTTCTGATGCCCTTCACCTGGTCAGATGACCTGAGTGCAATGGCCAAGGGTTCAATTGTGAGGGCAAAAAGAAGGGGTGACAGGGGACACCCCTGCCTAGTCCCCCTCACCAGTCCAAACTTGACTGATTGCTCGCTATTCACTCTTACTCTGGCCTCTGGTGCTTTATAAAGCATCTTGACCCAGCCGATAAATCCCGTACCCATTTGGGCCATTTCCATGACCTTCCACAAGTACTGCCACTCTAGGCTGTCGAAGGCCTTGGCGGCATCCAAAGACAAGATGGCCCTCTCCCCCTCCCCATCTGTTGGGACCTGGAGGTTCAAGTATAGGCGCCTGATGTTAACGCTTGTTGTTCTCCCAGGGCTGAAACCCGACTGATCGGGGTGGACGAGGTTCGCGATAACTTTGTTTAATCTAGCCACCAAGACCTTCGCCAAAATCTTCATATCGGCATTCAGCAGGGCAATCCGCCTATATCAGGCTACGTCGAGCGGGTCTTTACCCTCCTTGTGTATAATAATAATATGGGACTTCATCATTGAAGAAGGAAGCTCTCCCTGTGCAATCGAACCATTCAGGACCCCCAACAGCTCAGTGAGCAGTACCTTACCATAATGCCGATATATCTCGGCTGGAAGGCCATCTGGTCCCGGAGATTTCTGTCTCACCAGGTTGTGGTTCTGGTGTTGGAGTTGTGGCAGGAGGTGGAGGATGATGGTCGACTTCCTGGCTGCCACTTACCCCCGCCACCTCCTGACTGAGGCTTTCCTGTGTATGAAAAAGGGACATAGTTTTAGTTTTTTGGTCATCAATCACACACAATTTAGAGCTCATGACTGTTGTAAATTGAATGTTAACAAATCTAAAAGACTATCATTCTGAGCCCAACCACTTTGTTAAATCAGCAATTAGTGATCAATAATAACATCTACTTAACATCTACTTAACATCATTAATTTTATGACAAGAAATATGTTGAACAATACTCTACCTGACTCAAGCTGGGCTCCTCCACTTCTTCCTGCCTGGAAGGCCCAGGTTGGATGTCGGAAGCCTCAGCTGAGGTGGAAGGAAGACTGGTGAGTGCTGGCCTGGGTTCAGTCTGGCCTAACAGAAAATGCAGTCTGTCATAGTACCACGGCCTGTGTACATAAACCTCATCTGCTGCTCCTGATGTCTGGGAATTCTGGACCTTCTTTCGCTCCCTAAGATAAGTACTCCTCATGCCACCAATTGGGGCCTTCAAATAGGTGATGTCTGCCGTGGGGATCACCGGCTTCACAAATTCAAGCAGTTTCTCCAGCGCTGACTTCCTCTTTCTTGTCTTATTAAAAAACGGGTGGTTCACCTGCCACAGACAGGGCAGCTCCCTGAACATGTCAATGAATATTGGTAGAAATTCCCTATCATTGAATCAACTGAGGAAACGCTAGACAGACCTGAAATTGAGGGAGCTCAATCAGTACAGAAAGATCAAGAGAGTTCTTCAAAAAAGTAAGTAGTTGTCGTGTGTTCCTATTATTATTATTACTTGCATGCTGCTCCATGTGCTTTTCTTTACTGTTGTACAGTTTAGAATGGCAACTTTCAGGTTCGTGGGCACAGTAATCGTTCGTAGTAAACATCGTTCCTTCACCCACTAATACGATGTTTTTGGCAGATCCAGGTGTTCAGGCCTATTTGTATTAAAAGAATTTTAATACAATGTTGTCTAGATGGGTTTGTACTAGAATGAAATGCAAACTTGATTCAGTGTAAGGAGAGGACACTCAGCAGCTGTTTACACATCTGGACACAGGAGCACTAGTATGGGACACAAGAACAAACTTTTTAGGGTGTCCCACACAGGTACTCCAGTGGATACTAGGGGTATCTCCTTGTGAGAAAAATGTACAAAAAAGTAAGTATTCCAGCTTTATAAACGTAAAAAAATAATGTCTTTAACTTAGAACTCTGCCCAAAAAGACAATTGTACGACACTTCCAAGCAATGTTTCATATTTCTATTTATGCCCTCAAATATCTGTGTGCTAAGTATACCTTTTTTTTATTCACATAGGGGAGAAAAGACTCGGGACATCTGAGGACACCAGGGACCCCCATCTCCGAAAAAAAAGCAAATCCCCACACCACAACCAGAAGATGTGAAGGAAGGAGAGGTTTATTAAGTGGGCGAAATAGTGACCACAACAGGTGAGTGTCTGAGACCACGCCTTCATTCTAGCACAAACCCATCTAGACAACAATTTATTTAACTTCTTTTAATACAAGTAGGCCTGAACAAATGTAGTTAACCTGGATCTGCCAAAAACATCGTATTAGTGGGCGAACGAACGATGTTTACCAAAAATTCACTCATGGTGCTAAAAATGATGAATCTTTTTATCATTAATGCATTACATACATTTACAACAAAAACAAGGTGTGTGTGTAGCAGACCCACAACATAATAGTTCACTGAAGAAGAGATTGTCACCTCATGTATCAAATAAATTACGTTTGCACTATTGAAGAAAATGGCCAAAAAGAAAAGCCCATTGGAGAACCTAGGAGACAGCTAAAAGAAACACAAGCATTAATTCAAAGGAAATATTATTTCAGTTTAACAAAAAAACATATTTTTAAAATGTTTCTTAAACATTGTCTGGCATATCAATGGACCCCCTACCCACAAAGTACTCTAGATACTTTTTGCGAACTTCGCGGGAGCTTTGGGGGGGGGGGGGCAAGCCAGGACGGCCAGCTTCAAGAGCCGTCAGATGTGTTGGATCCGGTAATAAGCCGGCCTCAGTCCCAACTGAGGCCACATAGTTGGATGCATTTTTTCTTAAAAAGTTATGTAATATGCAGCATGCAAGAACGATGTGATTTATTTTATATTCCGCCATGTTTATTGCAGTGAGGAATAGGCAGAACCGGCTGGCCATTATACCGAAAGCGTTCTCCACCACTCTCCTGGCTCTGGCCAGCCTGTAGTTAAAAACCCTCTGGTCCAGGGTGAGGGTCCTCATCGGGAACGGCCGCATCAGGTGTTCACTCAGCCCAAATGCTTCATCAGTGACAAAGGCGAACGGGAGTCCTTCTACGTTCTCTTCAGCAGGTGGCAATCCCAAGCCACCATTCTGGAGCCGTCTATAAAACTCGGTCTGGGCGATGACTCCACCATCTGACATCCGGCCATTCTTCCCCACATCCACATAGAGAAACTCATATGTCGCCAACATCACAATACTATTAAACCCCTTATAGTTGTAATAGTATGACCCCGAGTTGGGGGGTGGGACTATGTGGACGTGTTTCCCATCAATTGCCCCTCCGCAGTTGGGAGTCCCACCGCTGGGCAAATTGGGAAGCCACAGCCTGCCATTCCTGTGGAGTTGAAGGAAACTGTGGAGTCAAACAAGAAAAAAGAAATGTTTAATTTTGCACATAAACATTGCAAGCAGATTAGACACAAACATTCTTGGCCAACATCAGTATAACATTTATTTTAAGGAGTATTTAAAGACAAAAATATAAGGTCCACTTATCAGTTTCCTTACCCCCTCTGATGGCCCACTGTAAAATATTTAGGGGGGAAGATGTTTTGGACAGGTAACCCTCTCCACTTCATTGAGAGCTGAATGCCTAAATAATGTGTATTCACTTGGCCAGCCCCTCCTTACTTACACTATTGGCAGACCACTGGACAGCTAAGAAGTGTCATAATAAAATAAAAATAATACACACTGTACAAATTGAAACACTTTTTTACATTCTGCAATTACCTATCAAGATAATAGGAGAACAAAACTTTAAACAGTACCATTTGAAAGTATTCAGGCAGGCCCTTTCACTACATGCTTTGGTGAATTCATCCATAAATATGAACACAAAAGAGTTAGGTATAGTGTGTATGGGTTTGGCAAAGTCAGCAGATAGAGGATTGGTATCGGTTGACTTAACGGTTGGGGAAGGGAGGGTTCATGCACTTTGCATGCATTTAAGCACACAAATAACATTTAAAAACATTTTAGGGGGTGTTTAGGGTAAAGCACTACAATGGAGCTGAAAAAATACATTGTCAAAGCGGGATTCCGGCCGGGAAAAAAAAAATTTACAAGTCAGCAGCTACAAACACTGTAGCTGCTGACTTTAAATAAGCACACTTACCTGTCCTGGGTGCCCGCGATGTCGGACGCCCGAGGCTGACCCGTCCCTCGGCTCTCGGGTCCCGGCCCTGCCATCCTAACTAAGGGAAACAGGCAGTGGAGCCGTAAGGCTCCACTGCCTGTTTCCCACTGCTCATGCGCGAGTCGCACAGAGCTTTGTGTATGGGACGCGATGTGTTGTGGGAGGTTTAGGGTGGACCTCCACTTTAAGTGACTTTAAGTGACTAGGCTAGGTGTGTATGGGCCCAGAATAGCATGCTGGGGAGGTTAGTGAAGGCAAATATGCATGAAGGACAAAAAAGGAAGTTTAAAAACTTTCAGCATGCATGAGGACAAAGAGGCCATTCACAGCATATTACAATCATGGTAATTAGGGAATGATGAAAAAAATACAATACATTAGCAAACATTCAATACATAGAATGTGATGTTAAAGGAGAAAACTTACCTTAATATAGTCCTTCTGAAGGACCTGAATGATGGCAGAACAGGTCTCTGGAATAATGATCCCCAGAGCCTGGGGGAGATACCTGTCGAGAACTTGATGTCCTGCAGACTTCTCCCGTTGCCAAGTACCGCAAGGTGGCGACGAGCCTCTGTTCAGGAGTGATGGCTTGCCGAATGCAGGTGTCCTGCTTCGTAATTTAGGTGACAGCAAAGCCAACAGATGGTGAAAAATGGGGTCCGTCATTCGGAGATAATTCCTGAAATCATCAGGTTTTTTCTCCTGTATCTCCTGCAACAAAGGCATGTGCGAGAATTGGTCACGCTGGAGTAACCAATTCTTAGTCCATGAACTCCTCCCCGCCCTGTTCATGGACTGGGCTTGGGTCAAAGTAATAAGAACCCCAACACCAAGCCCCTGCATAGCACGAACTCTACGAGGAGTACGTAACCGCAACATGACTTCAAAACGGTCGGCTGGTCAGAACGAACTAACAGAACGCCCTGAAAAACAGGCCTGAGAAGAGCGAGCTGAAAATCAGAAAGGAGCGGACAAGAACGCACTGCAAAATCAAATATGTACTATAAAATACGCACTGAAAAACAAATGCGAACTGACTACACGCACTGAAAACCAGATGCGAACCCACAAGCACAAACTGAAGAGCAGTAACGATCTGAAAAGCACGAGGCTGAAAAGCGCGAATCATCTCTCACCAAACTTCTACTAACATGAGATTAGCAGAAGAAGCCCAAAGGGTGGCGCACTTGGTATTGAACTTCCCTTTTATAGCGCCGTTGTACGTGTTGTACGTCACCGCGATCTTGACGTTCGGAATTACCGACATTGTGTGACCGTTTGTATGCAAGAGAAGTTTGAGCCAACATCCGTCGGAAAAAAACATGGATTTTGTTGACGTAATGTGCGATCGTGTGTACGCGGGATAAGTGTGGTATTTGCATTTGGAATCTATTACTGTGAACCTACATCATGCGTTCAAAGTATCTGTCTATGCAAGTGAAAACATCCATTGTAAGGCTTCAAAAATGAAACAAATCCATCAGAGAGATAGCAGCAACATTAATGGCTAAATCAACAGTTTGGTACATTCTGAGGAAAGAAGAATGCACTGGTGAGCTCAGCAACATAAAAAGACCTGGACATCCATGGAAGACAACAGTGGTGGATGATCGTAGGATCCTCTCTATGGTAAAGTAAAACCCATTCCCAACATCCAGACAAGTAAAGGACACTCTCCAGGAGGTGGGTGTATCATTGTCAAAGTCTACAATCAAAAGAAGACTTCATGAGAGCAAATACAGAGGGTTAACCACAAAGTGCAAACCATTCATAAGCCTGAAGAATAGAAAAGTCAGATTAGACTTTGCCAAAAAACATCTAATAAAGCCAATACCAGTTCTGGAAAATCATTCTTTGGACGGATGAAACTAATATTTTTCTGTACCAGAAAGACGGGAAGAAAAAAATGTGACAAAGGCTTGAAACAGCTCATGATCCAAAGCACACAATGTCATCTGTAAAACCTGATGGAGGCAGTGTGATGGCATGGGCATGCATGGCTTCCAGTGGCACTGGGTCATTGGTTGATGATGTGACAGAAGACAGAAGCAGCCAGATGAATTATGCAGTGTTTAGAGATATACTGTCATCCCAGATTCAGCAAAATGCAGCAAAGTTGATTGGATGGCGCTTCACAGTACAGATGGATAATGATCCAAAACACACTGCAAAAGCAACCCAGGAGCTTTTCAAGGAAGAGAAGTGGAATTTTCTGCAATGGCAGAGTCACTTGATCTTAACCCAATTGAGCATGGATTTCACTTGCTGAAGGCAAACCTAAAGGCAGAAAGACCCACAAACAAAGAACCGCTGAAGACAGATGCAGTTAGAGCCTAGCAAAGCATCAGAAAGGAGGAAACCCAGTCTTTGGTAATGTCTATGGGTTCCAGACTTCAGGCAGCCATTGCCAGTAAAGGATTCTCAACAAAATATTAAAAATGAACATTTTATTTATGATTATATCCAATTGTCCAATTACCGTACATTTGAGCCCCTGAAAATGGGGGACAGTTTATAAAAATGGTTGAAGTTCCTAAAATTTGTACTTGATATTTATCTTCAACTCCTTGAATTAAAGCTGAAAGTCTGCATTTTATTCTGGTAGCATACAGATTTATTATACATATACAGTACATTTATTTTATTCTGGTGGCATACAGAGCCAAAAGTATGAAAATTGTGCCCGTGTCCAAATATATATGGACCCAACTGTAATTTTTCAGTGCCTTACAAAAATGCTTATACAGTATCTATTGTAATAGGGGAAATAATCCCTATTCACACTCTATTCTTTCCCATTTAAGAAATCCCTTTGTGATATGTTAGAAGGGTAGATCTGTATGTCGTTTATCCCCCTAGTGCCCAGCGTTACTAAACTGACATCATATTTGTGAGCCCATCCAAAGGGATTGTGGGATTTGTAGTCCCACAAGGTATCTTTGCTACCATCAAGGAGATTGCTGGGAAGTTCTATAAAAGAGACCAGAGACCCATCCCACGCTCTCTTCCTCGTGGGCCTTGTGTCTAGATGGACCTCTCCATGTAGAGAGAGTGAGGTCGCGGCCTACCACGCGGTATCCAGAATTCCTGCCTTACTGAGAAGGGGTCCCGCGGTTTATCAGACATCTGAACAGCACCAACTAGACAGTGTAGCAACCCACACTACGGGCTCCATATCAGGTGATCATCACAAGTGAGTCCGCAGGCAGGACATCTATCTGGGAATCGCTATCTGGAAGGTGCTGAATCGGCCTGGTCATTGGAAAGTAGACACCCCAAGCTATTTGCTGAGAGGCATGGTGAGTATTTTGCAGCTCTCATTTGTTTTTGAAAATGAAGAAAGACAAGAAAAAACATTTTTTTTTTCTTTTTTCAATTTTCAAAACTTTGTCTGCAAAATACTCACTATACCTCTCAGCAAATAGCTTGGGGTGTCTACTTTCCAAAAAAGGGTCATTTGGGGGGGGTTTGTGCCACCTGGGCATTCCGTGGCCTCCGAAACTGTGATAGGCAGTGAAGAGTGAAATAAAAAATGTACGCCCTTAGAAAGCCTGAAGGCGGTGCTTGGTTTTCGGGGTTCCGTACGCGGCTAGGCTCCCAAAAAGTCTCACACATGTGGTATCCCCGTACTCAGGAGAAGCAACAGAATGTATTTTGGGGTGTAATTTCACATATTCCCATGGCATGTTTGAGCAATATATCATTTAGTGACAACTTTGTCCAAAAAAAACCAAAAACATTTGTCTCTTTCCCGCAACTTGTGTCACAATATAAAATATTCCATGGACTCGACATGCCTCTCAGCAAATAGCTTGGGGTGTCTACTTTCCAAAATGGGGTCATTTGGGGGGGTTTTGAACTGTCCTGGCATTTTATGCACAACATTTAGAAGCTTATGTCACACATCACCCACTCTTCTAACCTTCTAACCAGACAAAGCCCTTTCTGACACTTTTTGTTTACATGAAAAATTTTTTTTTTTTTGCAGGAAAATTACTTTGAATCCCCAAACATTATATATTTTTTTTAAAGCAAATGCCCTACAGATTAAAATGGTGGGTGTTTCATTTTTTTTTTTCACACAGTATTTGCGCAGCGATTTTTCAAACGCATTTTTTGAGGAAAAAACACACTTTTTTAAATTTTAATGCACTAAAACACACTATATTGCCCAAATGTTTGATGGAATAAAAAAGATGATCTTAGGCCGAGTACATGGATACCAAACATGACATGTTTTACAATTGCACACAAACGTGCAGTGGCAACAAAATAAATACATTTTTAAAAGCCTTTACAGGTTACCACTTTAGATTTACAGAGGAGGTCTACTGCTAAAATTACTGCCCTCGATCTGACTTTCGCGGTGATACCTCACACTTAGTGCGAGAGCAGGGGGCGACAGGGGTGTTTTTTTTTTTTTCTTTATTATTTTTTTGCTTTTTTATCTTATTTTTAAACTGTTCCTTTCATTTTTTTGTAATCATTTAGGTAGTGACAGGTACTCTTTTTTGAAAAAAATGGGGTCTATTAGACCCTAGATCTCTCCTCTGCCCTCAAAGCATCTGACCACACCAAGATCGGTGTGATAAAATGCTTTCCCAATTTCCCAATGGCGCTATTTACATCCAGCGAAATCTAAGTCATGAAATGCTCGTAGCTTCCGGTTTCTTAGGCCATAGAGATGTTTGGAGCCACTCTGGTCTCTGATCAGCTCTATGGTCAGCTGGCCGAACCACCGGCTGCATTCTCAGGTTCCCTGTTGAGACAGGAGAGCCAAAGAAAAACACGGAAGACGGTGGGGGGAGGCATTCCCTCCCACTTCTTGTAAAAGCAGTCTAGAGGCTAATTAGCTGCTAGGATTGCTTTTACATGAAAGCCGACCGCTGGCTGAAAAGAATGATACCAAGATGATACCTAAACCTGCAGGCATCATTCTGGTATAACCACTCAAAGTCGTGAATGGCGTACCTGAAGACAAAAAAATGGTTAACAATAAAACACAGTAAACGGTAAAGTATAAAAAATTGCATACCTGAAAAGCAAACATGATAAAACATAATAACAATAAAACATTGCAGAATGGAATACAGTGAAAAAGAGCAGAACAACAGAGAAAGAATAGAGAGAGAGAGAGAGAACAATAAAACGAGAACAATTTTTTAAAAATTTTATGTATATATATATATTTTTTTTTACACTTTTTTTTGTAACTGTAACTTTTATAACTGTAACCGGTTCCAGGTTCGGGTCTCTCAAAATGCGATGGCATCTTGGGAGACCTTGTGAAAGTGTGCCTAGTCTGTGCAATGCTGTACCCTACGCTAATAACTAGTGCATGGTAGCGTTCAAAACATTCACCAATGCAAAGACCAGGATTGTCAGGACAGGAGGGACAATAATAGCGGGTGTCACGCCTATATCCGCGCTTGCTGCAGACACGACATCTTTTTTTGGGGGGGTTCGTTGGGTAGGGGTACTCGGGAGGACATAAAGAAAATGCCTCTCATGCAGCCGACTGCATTTGGTTGGGGATGTGAATGGGGAAGTACGGGCGCTGCAGAAGTGGTGGGTTCCCAATTAGGATTGGCGAATGCAGCAGGAAGGGCATTATGGGCATGACGGGCCTGTGTTTGTCTTCTTCTTGGTGGCAGCAGGACACTACTTGTGCTTGCCACGTCACCAGCTTGAACTGCACTTATGGGACTCGCCACGTCACCAAGTGCTACTGCAGTGCTGGTTTGACTACGACCAGAGTGTACTAGGCCGCTGGTGCTTGCCAGTTCACCAAAACGCTACCAAAAAAACTGTTAGTGATCGCAGGGATCAGGCCTGACTCTGCGAACGCTGCAGTTATGCGTAAGTGACAGTGATCGATCGATACTGCACTTGGGTGGGCTGGGCTGGGCCGGGTGGAGGGGCAAAACGCAGGTGCTAGCAGGTATCTGGGCTGATCCTGCTAACACTGCGTTTTTTGGGAACCCTAAACTGCTGGGGACGCTAGTATAGATCTGATCGGATCAGATATTGATCCGTTCAGATACTATACCACTAAGGGAGGTGTACTTTGCGTGCGTGGATGTTAGCGGTACTGGCACTAACCTGAAGCTGCCTGGGGCTGGTGCTTGTCAGTTCACCAAAATGCTACCAAAAAAACTGTTAGCGATCGCAGGGATCAGGCCTGACTCTGCGAACGCTGCAGTTATGTGTTTAGTGTTTTGTAAGTGACAGTGATCGATCGATACTGCACTTGGGTGGGCTGGGCTGGGCCGGGCGGAGGGGCAAAACGCAGGTGCTAGCAGGTATCTGGGCTGATCCCGCTAACACTGCGTTTTTGGGAACCCTAAACTGCTGGGGACGCTAGTACAGATCTGATCGGATCAGATATTGATCCATTCTGATACTATACCACTAAGGGAGGCGTATGCTGCGTCCGTGGGTGTTAGCGGTACTGGCGCTAATCTGACGCTGCCTGGGGCCACGCATATCACCGCCGGGTGATCGGGGGGCTAAACCTTTATTCGGTAATAAACGGCGGGTGCCCTGACACTATAAAAAATAAACGAACTAACCAGCGTCACCCGTAACAGTTATACGGTGATCAGTGATGAAAGGGTTAACTAGGGGGCAATCAAGGGGTTAAAACATTTATTTGGTAGTATATGGGGGTCCCTGTCGCTATAAAACACAGACGGCGAACCTAAATATTTAGCTCCCTAACTAGCGTCACCAGTGACACTAATACAGCGATCAGAAAAGTGATCGCTTAGCGACACTGGCGATAGGGGGTGATCAAGGGGTTAAAACTTTATTAGGGGGGGTTAGGGGGTACCCTAGACCTAAAGGGGGCTAACACTAACTGCCCTACCACACTAACTGTCACAAACTGACACCATGCAGTAATCAGAAAAAAAAAAACTGCTTGGTGTCAGAGTGACGGGGGGGGGGGGAGGGGTGATTGGGGGGTGATCGGGGGGGTGATCGGGGGGTGATGGGGGGTGTTTTGTGTGCCTGGCATGTTCTACTGTGTGTAGTGTTTTACACTCACATTGCAGTCTTCTCTCCTCTGCGCCGGAACGGAAAATACCGAGCCGAGGAGAGATGACATAATTTCCTTTGCTGCTGTTTAGCATACAGCAGCAGAGGAATGATTCTCATTGGCCAGGAGCGATCGCGAGGGGTCCACGAATGGAAGGCCTCCCCCTCACCTCTCATCGCTTCCGGACAGAAGCCGACCGCCTCGGGCACCGGGGGGGGTCCACGGGAGGCAAATCACGTACCGTACAGGTACGTGATTCTGCCTGCCCGTGCCATTCTGCTGACGTATATCAGCGTGAGGCGGTCCGCAAGTGGTTAAGGGACTCTCTTACCATGCTGAGAGGCATGGTGAGTATTTTGCAGCTCTCATTTGTTTTTGAAAATAAAGAAAGACGAGAAAAAAAATTTTTTTTTTTTCTTTTTTCAATTTTCAAAACTTTGTGACAAAAAGTGAGGTCTGCAAAATACTCACTATACCTCTCAGCAAATAGCTTGGGGTGTCTACTTTCCAAAATGGGGTCACTTGGGGGGGGTTTTTTGCCACCTGGGCATTCCATGGCCTCCGAAACTGTGATAGGCAGTGAAGAGTGAAATAAAAAATTCACGGCCTTAGAAAGCCTGAAGGCGGTGCTTGGTTTTCGGGGTCCCGTACGCGGCTAGGCTCCCAAAAAGTCTCACACATGTGGTATCCCCGTACTCAGGAGAAGCAGCAGAATGTATTTTGGGGTGTAATTTCACATATTCCCATGGCATGTTTGAGCAATATATCATTTAGTGACAACTTTGCGCAAAAAAAAAAAAAAAAATAGTCTCTTTCCCGCAACTTGTGTCACAATATAAAATATTCCATGGACTCGACATGCCTCTCAGCAAATATCTTGGGGTGTCTACTTTCCAAAATGGGGTCATTTGGGGGGGTTTTGAACTGTCCTGGCATTTTATGCACAACATTTAGAAGCTTATGTCACACATCACCCACTCTTCTAACCACTTGAAGACAAAGCCCTTACAACCCACACTACGGGCTCCATATCAGGTGATCATCACAAGTGAGTCCGCAGGCAGGACATCTATCTGGGAATCGCTATCTGGAAGGTGCTGAATCGGCCTGGTCATTGGAAAGTAGACACCCCAAGCTATTTGCTGAGAGGCATGGTGAGTATTTTGCAGCTCTCATTTGTTTTTGAAAATGAAGAAAGACAAGAAAAAACATTTTTTTTTTCTTTTTTCAATTTTCAAAACTTTGTCTGCAAAATACTCACTATACCTCTCAGCAAATAGCTTGGGGTGTCTACTTTCCAAAATAGGGTCATTTGGGGGGGGTTTGTGCCACCTGGGCATTCCGTGGCCTCCGAAACTGTGATAGGCAGTGAAGAGTGAAATAAAAAATGTACGCCCTTAGAAAGCCTGAAGGCGGTGCTTGGTTTTCGGGGTCCCGTACGCGGCTAGGCTCCCAAAAAGTCTCACACATGTGGTATCCCGTACTCAGGAGAAGCAACAGAATGTATTTTGGGGTGTAATTTCACATATTCCCATGGCATGTTTGAGCAATATATCATTTAGTGACAACTTTGTCCAAAAAAAACCAAAAACATTTGTCTCTTTCCCGCAACTTGTGTCACAATATAAAATATTCCATGGACTCGACATGCCTCTCAGCAAATAGCTTGGGGTGTCTACTTTCCAAAATGGGGTCATTTGGGGGGGTTTTGAACTGTCCTGGCATTTTATGCACAACATTTAGAAGCTTATGTCACACATCACCCACTCTTCTAACCTTCTAACCAGACAAAGCCCTTTCTGACACTTTTTGTTTACATGAAAAATTTTTTTTTTTTGCAAGAAAATTACTTTGAATCCCCAAACATTATATATTTTTTTTAAAGCAAATGCCCTACAGATTAAAATGGTGGGTGTTTCATTTTTTTTTTCACACAGTATTTGCGCAGCGATTTTTCAAACGCATTTTTTGAGGAAAAAACACACTTTTTTAAATTTTAATGCACTAAAACACACTATATTGCCCAAATGGTTGATGGAATAAAAAAGATGATCTTAGGCCGAGTACATGGATACCAAACATGACATGCTTTAAAATTGCGCACAAACGTGCAGTGGCGACAAACTATATACATTTTTAAAAGCCTTTAAAAGCCTTTACAGGTTACCACTTTAGATTTACTGAGGAGGTCTACTGCTAAAATTACTGCCCTCGATCTGACCTTTGCGGTGATACCTCACATGCATGGTGCAATTGCTGTTTACATTTGACGCCAGACCGAGGCTTGCGTTCGCCTTAGCGTGAGAGCAGGGGGACAGGGGTGCTTTTTTTTTTTTTTTTTATCTTATTTTTAAACTGTTCCTTTCATTTTTTTTTTTTTTTTTAAATCATTTTTATTGTTATCTCAGGGAATGTAAATATCCCCTATCATAGCAATAGGTAGTGACAGGTACTCTTTTTTGAAAAAAATTAAGGTCTATTAGACCCTAGATTTCTCCTCTGCCCTCAAAGCATCTGACCACACCAAGATCGGTGTGATAAAATGCTTTCCCAATTTCCCAATGGCGCTGTTTACATCCGGCGAAATCTAAGTCATAAAATGCTCGTAGCTTCTGGTTTCTTAGGCCATAGAGATGTTTGGAGCCACTCTGGTCTCTGATCAGCTCTATGGTCAGCTGGCTGAATCACCGGCTGCATTTTCAGGTTTCCTGTTGAGACAGGAGAGCCAGAGAAAAACAAGGAAGACGTTGGGGAGGGGGGCATTCCCTCCCACTGCTTGTAAAAGCAGTCTAGAGGCTAATTAGCCGCTAGGATTGCTTTTACATGAAAGCCGACCGCTGGCTGAAAAGAATGATACCAAGATGATACCTAAACCTGCAGGCATCATTCTGGTATAACCACTCAAAGTCGTGAATGGCGTACCTGAAGACAAAAAAATGGTTAACAAAGCACAGTAAACGGTAAAGTATAAAAAATTGCATACCTGAAAAGCAAACATGATAAAACATAATAACAATAAAACATTGCAGAATAGAATACAGTAAAAAAGAGCAGAACAATAGAGAGAATAGAGAGAGAGAGAACAATAAAACGACAACTATTTTTTTTTTTTTTTATATTTTTGTTTGTGTTTTTTTTTTTTTTTTTTTTACACTTTTTTTTGTAACTGTTACTTTTATAACTGTAACCGGTTCCAGGTTCGGGTCTCTCAAAATGCGATGGCATCTTGGGAGACCCTGTGTTAGTGTGCCTAGTCTGTGCAATGCTGTACCCTACGATAATACTCAATTAGTGCATGGTAGCGTTCAAAACATTCACCAATGCAAAGACCAGGATTGTCAGGACAGGAGGGACAATAATAGCGGGTGTCACGCCTATATCCGCGCTTGCTGCAGACACAACATCTTTTTTGGGGGGGTTTGCTGGGTAGGGGTACTCGGGAGGACATAAAGAAAATGCCTCTCATGCAGCCGACTGCATTTGGTTGGGGATGTGAATGGGGGAAGTACGGGCGCTGCAGAAGCGGTGGGTTCCCAATTAGGATAGGCGAATGCAGCAGGAAGGGCACTATGGGCACGACGGGCCTGTGTTTGTCTTTTTGGTGGCAGCGGGACACTACTTGTGCTTGCCACCTCACCAGCTTGAACTGCACTTATGGGACTCGCCACGTCACCAAGTGTTCCTGCAGTGCTGGTTTGACTATGACCAGGGTGTACTAGGCCGCTGGTGCTTGCCAGTTCACCAAAACGCTACAAAAAAAACTGTTATCGATCACAGGGATCAGGCCTGACTCTGCAAACGCTGCAGTTATGCGTTTAGTGTTTTGCAAGTGACAGTGATCGATCGGTACTGCACTTGGGTGGGCTGGGCTGGGCCGGGCGGAGGGGCAAAACGCAGGTGCTAGCAGGTATCTGGGCTGATCCCGCTAACACTGCGTTTGTGGGAACCCTAAACTGCTGGGGACGCCAGTATAGATCTGATCGGATCAGATATTGACCCGATCAGATACTATACCACTAAGGGAGGTGTACGGTGCGTGCGTGGGTGTTAGCGGTACTGGTGCTAATCTGACGCTGCCTGGGGCAGGTGCTTGCCAGTTCACCAAAACGCTACCAAAAAAACTGTTAGCGATCGCAGGGATCAGGCCTGACTCTGCGAACGCTGCAGTTATGCGTTTAGTGTTCTGTAAGTGACAGTGATCGATCGATACTGCACCTGGGTGGGCTGGGCTGGGCCGGGCGGAGGGGCAAAACGCAGGTGCTAGCAGGTATCTGGGCTGATCCCACTAACACTGCGTTTTTGGGAACCCTAAACTGCTGGGGACGCCAGTATAGATCTGATCGGATCAGATATTGATCCGTACAGATAATATACCACTAAGGGAGGCGTATGCTGCGTGCATGGGTGTTAGCGGTACTGGCGCTAATCTGACGCTGCCTGGGGCGACGCATATCACCGCCGGGCGATCAGGGGGCTAAACCTTTATTCGGTAATAAACGGCGGGTGCCCTGACACTATAAAAAATAAACGAACTAACCAGCGTCACCCGTAACAGTTATACGGTGATCAGTGGTGAAAGGGTTAACTAGGGGGCAATCAAGGGGTTAAAACATTTATTAGGTAGTATATGGGGGTCCCTGACGCTATAAAACGCTGACGGCGAACCTAAATATTTACCTCCCTAACTAGCGTCACCAGCGACACTAATACAGCGATCAGAAAAATGATCGCTTAGTGACACTGGCGACAGGGGGTGATCAAGGGGTTAAAACTTTATTAGGGGGGGTTAGGGGGGTACCCTAGACCTACAGGGGGCTAATACTCACTGCCCTAACACTTCTAACTGTCACAAACTGACACCATGCAGTAATCAGAAAAAAAAAAAAATACTGCTTGGTGTCAGTGTGACAGGAAGGGGTGAGGGGTGATTGGGGGGGGGTCGGGGGTGTTTTATGTGCCTGGCATGTTCTACTGTGTTGTGTAGTGTTGTGCACTCACTCACATGTCTTCTCTCCTCGGCGCCGGAACGGAAACTGCAGAGCCGAGGAGAGATGACATCACATCCTCTGCCTGTGTGTACTACACACAGGCAGGGGAGGATTCCGATTGGCTTGGAGCGATCGCGAGGGGGGGCCACGATCGGATGGTCTCCCCCTCGCCTCTCAACGCTCCCAGTCAAATGCCGACCCCTGCTGGCACCGGGGGGGGGTCCGATTGGACCCCCCGCCCGCGGGAGGCAGATCACGTATGGGTACGTGATTCTGCCTGCCCGTGCCATTCTGCCGACGTATATCGTCGTTAGGCGGTCGGCAAGTGGTTAATGGTACTTATCCTTTTCAGGTTATGTCTAAGTGGTGCTCCATTGTACATATGTGTATATAGTATTCTGTGTTTGCCAACTGTCTTAACTGCATTTCTTGTGGAAGCATTCTACGGAGCTTGTGCTGTTATTCAAAGCTCAGTAGAACCATTACCTCTCCTACAACAATATTTTAACTGAAGTAATCCAGTAAACATTAATAGAATATAAACACTGAGTGTTGTCTTATTACTTAAAGGTGCCGCAATAATGTCTGAACCCAAAGTGTCAGGTGGGTTGGAATGTTTGCAGGGTCATGGTGATGCAAATGAGCAGGTGAATCCAAGCAGTCCCCGAGGGGGTCGTGCTACACACGTCTCAATGCTTTATTTTGTTGAAGAATTACTTTAAAAGAACACCGTCTAGCATTTTTGGGTGTGGCCATCTTGAGAAGGGGCAGATGATTACTTCCTGGAATCCATCTGCCCTTAGCTCAAGCATGCAGGGAGGAGGGTGTGCTTAGCTGAGAAAGACCCCCTATATGAAAGAAGAAAAATGCCCATGAAGACTCCAGGGATTTATGGCATAATTTTGACGTAGACCAGAAAGCAGGAAGCAACTGAAGAAATGTAAAAAAAAGTTAAAACAAGTAAATATAATATAATATATTATAATATAATATAATATAATATAATATACCTTCCTATCTATTTACTAAGGCTAGCAGTATAAGGTTTAAAAATTGTTAATGTGATTGACAGAGATTAGTTCCACTTTATGTTCAACGGGTTGTATGCTACCCCTTTTTACATTTTTACTTAGCGCTGGGACTACAGCTATCACTATACCAGCCATGGGCGTAGCATCAAGGGTCACAGGGGTCACAATTGTGACTCCGCCCATGCTCCAGGGGGGCCTGTGTGGCATCCTTCTCACTACAGATGTTATGTCGGCAGCGGCGCACACTGTCACATCCGGGCACTTAGTGAGGAGCTCACCTGTCACAGATAAGATATGGAGAAGCACATCACAGCAGACAGACCTGCTTACCTCCTTACCACCTGTCAAATGCTTTCTGAAGAGCAATTTGAAAGCTGATCGCTTTTCAGAGACCAAAACATGTGACCAAGACCCTTACTGTTTTTTTACATGTTTTATATAGTTTTTATAATTTTTTTTTTTTTTACATATTAACTGCCCTGTTGGGCGGGGCTTTGATGAAATATCAGGGCTCTAAACAGACCCCAGATATTTCACTTTTGAGACAGTATGTGATTTGGTGCATGTGAAAATGCATGTGTTAGCGGATGTGTGGGGGTGCCATTAACAATTAATGGCACTGCCACACATTTACTAATGGACAGTGTTTTTCTGTGTGTCAGGAAAGCAACAATTTTGTGGCTGACATGGAAAGATGTGAACCTAGCCTTATAGTGGGCTCACAGTGGTGAGCTGAAATTTGGCCACAGTGTGATTGTGTATGCGGTTTACCTGCGGTTTTAGGTGTGCTCCCAATGAATTCTTTTACACAGTGCGTTTTTTGAAACCGCATTAAAGATTTTAATGAAAACACACAGTGTAAAAGAAATGAATTGGGAGCACACCTAAAAACGCAGGTAAACCGAACACACAAGCACATTGTGGCCAAATCGCGAAAGGGGGGGTCTGAGTAGTAAGAATATGTGTTAAAGAGCAGAGTGAAGGACTGTAGAGAAAGTACTAAGGCTGTATAATAGGGGCGGGACAGTTAATAGAGGACTAAACTGGAACAGAAAGGGTTCCAGCCAAAGGCTGTGTGAAATGTCCAGAACTGAGAGCAGAAGCTGCAGGACATGCAGTGCAGATTTATGGACGGGACAGGTGATACAAGAAGGTGAAGGGTTAATGTGAACTGCAGAGAGAAGCAGGAGAATTGGTGCTGACTTGGGATTGTGTAGGGAAGATAAAGAGATATGTAGAATGCTGGAAGTAAGATGTGCCAGACAAAGTGAAAGTGACCAACAAG
This sequence comes from Lithobates clamitans, assembly GCA_037952925.1. Taxonomy (NCBI): domain Eukaryota; kingdom Metazoa; phylum Chordata; class Amphibia; order Anura; family Ranidae; genus Lithobates; species Lithobates clamitans. The sequence goes on from JBBGZY010000318.1 coordinate 3,615,585, forward strand.
GAAGACTGAAGTGACCTGGCTGGAAGGAGAAAAAACAGGGGGAGGGAGGCTTGGAAGGAGAGGAGTGGGTAAGGGGTGCAGGAGAGATAAGGCAGAGTTGAAGTTGCTGACACTGGGAAGTTGAGTCAGGGAATTGATACATTATGCAGTAACAGGAGGGAGAATCAGTCACTACTGTCAGGCAGGAGAAGCGACAGAAGCTCCCAGTGTACCCCCCCCATCACAGATTTGGGACACCGCCCAGGCACCTGCCCCCCTGTTCCGGCCCTGATACCACCCCGACCTGCCCTATACCACCCCAATCTGCCACTATACCACCCTAACCTGTCCTTTACCACCCAACCTGTCCTATACCACCCCAACCTGTCACTTTACTACCCTAAACTGCCACTATACCACCCTACATTACCCTAACCTACCACTATACCATTACCATTATACCATTTATTATGCCATAATACCACACCATTATGTGATCTCCTGTAATAGAAGATCATAGGGAGTCATCCGTGAAGACTTTGTCGCTGTGTTCACCAAAGGCCCTGGCTGGGTATAGAGCCAAAAGCGCTTGTGATCTCCCATAATAGGAGATCATAGGGAGTCGGTAAGCGGCAATAAGATTAGAGGTTGAAGTCATCTTTCTGTACATCACTTTTTCCTTGGTGCACTGATATATATTGTCACGTTGGTTGTTACTTAATTGGATGGACTTTATCACTTGTTATAATTTATTTTTACATTGTTCTCAGGCGCAACTTATTTTGGAAATCACTATACCACCCCAACCTGCCCCTATACCACCCCAACCTGCCCTATACTACCCTAACCTGGCACTATACTACCCCAACCTGCCACTGTACAACCCTAACCTGCCACTATTCCGCCCTACACTACCCAAACCTGCTACTATGTAACCCTAACCTGCCACTATATTACCCTAACCTGCCACTATACCACCCCAACCTGCCACTATACTGCTCACTAACTGCCATATTAGTACTACATACTGTTCATTGACTTCCTGTCACTACATACTGCTCACTGACTTCTCTGTCAATATACACTGCTCACTGACTTCCCTGTCACTACATACTGCTCACTGACTTCTGTGTCAAATATACACTGCTCAATGACTTCCCTGTCACTACATACTGCTCACTGACATCTCTGTCAATACATACTGCTCACTGACATCTCTGTCAATACATACTGCTCACTGACTGCCCTGTCACTACATATTGCTCTATTGACTGACACTTTCTGCTTTTAGGGTAGTGTGTTTATAATTTCACAGTAACATTTGTTTTATTATATTTTAATAAAGTTTTTCTTAGTATTTAGTTGTGCCTTGCTAGTTTTTTTTTTTTAAAAAAGGTTGCCTAACTCCGGTGAGCTTTGATCTCTTTCAAGTTGCTCAAGTACATCTCTACCTCGCAAAGGTTGCCTACCCCAGGGTATTCAAAATATTATTTATTTTATTTATTTATTTATTTCAGGTACTTGTATAGCGCCGTCAATTTACGCAGCGCTTTACATATACATTATACATTCACATCAGTCCCTACACCCTCAAGGAGCTTACAATCTAAGGTCCCTAACTTACATTCATACATACTAGGGCCAATTTAGACAGGATCCAATTAACCTACCAGCATGTCTTTGGAGTGTGAGAGGAAACCGGAGTACCCGGAGGAAACCCACGCAGGCACAGGGAGAACATGCAAACTCCAGGCAGGTAGTGTCATGGTCAGGATTCGAACCAGCGACCCTTCTTACTGCTAGGCGAGAGTGCTACCCACTACACCACTGTGAAGAAACTGTCCACATTTTGACATACCTCCCCAATTTGTTTGAATTACCCTCTCAATATGTAAATAAAGGTCTAAAATAACTCTTTAGCCACTTGAAGTATCTTGGCACAGTGGGAGTATCTTGGCGCGCAATGGAAGTTGCGGGTGGTAGTGTGGGGGAGGAGAAGTTCAACTTTTGCATCAGGGCCCACAAGCTTCAAGCTACGCCTCTGCTTCCAGAGCTCTGACAGGAGAGATATGTCTCTGCAACACAGCAGCCGCTTTGCCTGTTTCTCCCCTCCACTGTCCAATCACAGACTACTTTGTATTTTGTGAATGGCTTCATATAATACAAAACCCTCTGTGATTGGTCAAGAGGAGAGAAGAGACAGATAGAGCGGATGCTGTATCGAAGACCTGGCGGTCCAGTGTCAGAGCACTGAAAGTACAGCGATAAATAGAAAATAAAAGACATAAGTTTATTAGGTGGCATACACCTTGTTGGACCCAACCCCTTATCAGCCAGCAGATTTTTAAATGTGCTGTAATTCCTGGAGTTCTGCTTTAAGTAAAAGCAATAATTCTGCTTGAAAGCCTGGGGCACATTTTAGGGAGTCAGGTTTAAACTCCACTTTTGTTGAGAAAAAAAATATTCCCCTCTGGGTGATCTATGTACATTGCAGGGATTTTAACAAACATTGTTGCAGATTCCTACCTTTCGTTATTCTGAAGACATAGCTGTTTGTTTGTCTGTGTCCATGTGCACACTGAATCTGGATGGGAGTGGTTTTATAATAATCAATCAGCTGCTGCACCTGCAGGGCTCTAATGAGGAAAGTGGCAGGGTCTACATCCCTTTAGACGTGATTTCCCCTTGGGAGTATCTCATCAAAAATGACATTGTTGCAGGGAATGGCAAAAATCTGACTTGTATCTTAGTGCAGACCTCTGGGAAAATCAGTGAGCCAATCACACAAGCAGGAGATGACATTTTTAGGATTTCAGAAGGCCTCCAGGCAGGGGCAGATCCAGCCCCCCCCCCCCCAAGAAAATAGTGAGCAGGCTAGCGGGTAGGCTGGCTGGTGAGGTGAGCAGACCAGTGAGTGAGCTGGCCGGTGAGCGGGCCGGCAGGTAGGCTGGTGAGGTAAGCAGGCCAGCGGGTAGGTTGGTGAGGTGAGTGGGTGGGCCGGTGGGTAGGCTGGTGAGGTGAGCAGGCGGGTGAGCGAGCAGAGAGATGACATCATCTCTTACCGCCCGCCTTGCACCAACGCAGTTCAGCTTCCGACAGAACACCGCCCTCACTGTACAGCCATGGGCAGCAGAGAGATTGCATCTGGTGGCAGTTGATGTGGCAAGTGACAAGCTGCATCTGGTGGCAGGTGACATGGCAAGTGACAAGCTGCATCTGGGGGCAGGTGATGTGGCAAGTGACAAGCTGCATCTAGTGGCAGATGACATGGCAAGTGACAAGCTGCATCTGGTGGCAGGTGACATGGCAAGTGACAAGCTGCATCTGGTGGCAGGTGACATGGCAAGTGACAAGCTGCATCTGGTGGCAAGTAACCTGGCAAGTGACAAGCTCCATCTGGTGGCAGGTGACGTGGCAAGTGACAAGCTGCATCTGGTGGCAGGTGATGTGGCAAGTGACAAGCTGCATCTGGTGGCAGGCGACATAGCAAGTGACAAGCTGCATCTTGTGGCAGGAGACATGGCAAGTGACAAGCTGCATCTGGTATCAAGTAACCTGGCAAGTGACAAGCTCCATCTGGTGGCAGGTGACATGGCAATTGACAAGCTGCATCTGGGGGCAGGTGATGTGGCAAGTGACAAGCTGCATCTGGTGGCAGGTGACATGGCAAGTGACAATCTGCATCTGGTGGCAAGTAACGTGGCAAATGACAAGCTGCATCTTGTGGCAGGTAAGATGGCAAGTGACAATCTGCATCTGGTGGCAAGTAACCTGGCAAGTGACAAGCTGCATCTTGTGGCAGGTGACGTGTCAAGTGACAAGCTGCATCTTGTGGCAGGTGACATGGCAAGTTACAAGCTGCATCTGGTGGCAGGTGACGTGTCAAGTGACAAGCTGCATCTTGTGGCAGGTGACGTGGCAAGTGACAATCTGCATCTTTTGGCAGGTGATGTGGCAAGTGACACACTCAGGGTTCCCACTGATTCTGAATTATGGTAAATGGAACTATTTCATTTTATATTACAATGTAATAATATAAATAATGCGCTTTAATCATCCTGACACCATATCAACCATGGTGCTGTGATGAAGCGCCAACGTCAGCCATTGCCCCAACAAATTGCCAGTGAAAAAACGCATCGACCCCCCCCCCCAAGGCCTTGGCATAATTTTCAAGCAGGGGATGACATTTTTAGGATTTCAGAAGGCCTCCAGGCAGGGGCAGATCCAGCCCCCCCCCCCCCCAGAAAATAGTGAGCAGGCTAGCGGGTAGGCTGGCTGGTGAGGTGAGCAGACCGGTGAGTGAGCTGGCCGGTGAGCGGGCCGGCAGGTAGGCTGGTGAGGTAAGCAGGCCAGCGGGTAGGCTGGTGAGGTGAGTGGGTGGGCCGGTGGGTAGGCTGGTGAGGTGAGCAGGCGGGCGAGCGAGCAGAGAGATGACATCATCTCTTACCGCCCGCCTTGCATCAACGCAGTTCAGCTTCCAACAGAACACCGCCCTCACTGTGCAGCCATGGGCAGCAGAGAAATTGCATCTGGTGGCAGGTGACGTGGCAAGTGACGAGCTGCATCTGGTGGCAGGTAACATGGCAAGTGACAAGCTGCATCTGGGGGCAGGTGATGTGGCAAGTGACAAGCTGCATCTAGTGGCAGATGACATGGCAAGTGACAAGCTGCATCTGGTGGCAGGTGACATGGCAAGTGACAAGCTGCATCTGGTGGCAAGTAACCTGGCAAGTGACAAACTGCATCTGGTGGCAGGTGACATGGCAAGTGACAAGCTGTATCTGGTGGCAAGTAACCTGGCAAGTGACAAGCTCCATCTGGTGGCAGGGACATGGCAAGTGACAAGCTGCATCTAAAGGCAGGTGATGTGGCAAGTGACAAGCTGCATCTGGTGGCAGGCGACATAGCAAGTGACAAGCTGCATCTTGTGGCAGGTGACATGGCAAGTGACAAGCTGCATCTGGTGGAAAGTAACCTGGCAAGTGACAAGCTGCATCTGGTGGCAGGTGACGTGGCAAGTGACAAGCTGCATCTGGTGGCAGGTGACATGGCAAGTGACAATCTGCATCTGGTGGCAAGTAACGTGGCAAATGACAAGCTACATCTGGTGGCAGGTGAGATAGCAAGTGACAATCTGCATCTGGTGGCAAGTAACCTGGCAAGTGACAAGCTGCATCGGTGGCAGGTGACATGGCAAGTGACAAGCTGCATCTTGTGGCAGGTGACATGGCAAGTGACAAGCTGCATCTGGTGGCAGGTGACGTGTCAAGTGACAAGCTGCATCTTGTGGCAGGTGACGTGGCAAGTGACAATCTGCATCTTGTGGCAGGTGATGTAGCAAGTGACACACTCAGGGTTCCCACTGATTCTGAATTACGGTAAATTGAACTATTTCATTTTATATTACAATGTAAAAATATAAATAATGCGCTTCAATCATCCTGACACCATATCAACCATGGTGCTGTGATGAAGCGCCAACGTCAGCCATTGCCCCAACAAATTGCCAGTGAAAAAACGCATCGACCCCCCCAAGACCTTGGCATAATTTTCAAGCAGGAGATGACATTTTTAGGATTTCAGAAGGCCTCCAGGCAGGGGCAGATCCAGCCCCCCCCCCCCCAAGAAAATAGTGAGCAGGCTAGCGGGTAGGCTGGCTGGTGAGATGAGCAGACCGGTGAGTGAGCTGGCCAGTGAGTGGGCATCTTGTGGCAGGTGACATGGCAAGTGACAAGCTGCATCTGGTGGCAAGTAACCTGGCAAGTGACAAGCTCCATTTGGTGGCAGGTGACGTGGCAAGTGACAAGCTGCATCTGGTGGCAGGTGACATGGCAATTGACAAGCTGCATCTGGTGGCAGGTGATGTGGCAAGTGACAAGCTGCATCTGGTGGCAGGTGACATGGCAAGTGACAATCTGCATCTGGTGGCAAGTAACGTGGCAAATGACAAGCTACATCTGGTGGCAGGTGAGATGGCAAGTGACAATCTGCATCTGGTGGCAAGTAACCTGGCAAGTGACAAGCTGCATCTGGTGGCAGGTGACGTGGCAAGTGACAAGCTGCATCTTGTGGCAGGTGACATGGCAAGTGACAAGCTGCATCTGGTGGCAGGTGACGTGTCAAGTGACAAGCTGCATCTTGTGGCAGGTGACGTGGCAAGTGACAATCTGCATCTTGTGGCAGGTGATGTGGCAAGTGACACACTCAGGGTTCCCACTGATTCTGAATTATGGTAAATTGAACTATTTCATTTTATATTACGATGTAATAATATAAATAATGCACTTCAATCATCCTGACACCATATCAACCATGGTGCTGTGATGAAGCGCCAACGTCAGCCATTGCCCCAACAAATTGCCAGTGAAAAAACGCATCGAACCCCCCCCCCAAGGCCTTGGCATAATTTTCTTCCACGCAGCGTTCCCCAGTGCCAAAAGGGTTGAGGACCGCTGCTGTAGTGCATCAAGAGAGATCTCCCATAAAGTTGATACTGTAAAAGTGTTAAGACTGCCGCCACTGTCTTGGCTGGCCTTAAAGAGTAAGTGAACCCTGGTGGGTTTTACTTCCTCTTTATTTCCCTGAAAAGGTAAAGCATAATGGGCTAATATGCATTGCATAGTAGGCCATTATGTGTCACTTACCTGACACCAAAGCCCGCGCTGTCGCCGTTGTCACCATGAGCAGGGAGATTCCATCTTCGCCCCTCTTCCTTCCGGGGCCACGAACTCCGGCTCTGTGACTGGCTGGAGTCGCGTGACAACACCCCCACGCATGCACGTGGGAGCCGCCAGTCACGGCATGACCCCTATTAGAAACGGCACGAAGTGCCCTTCCTAAAGGGCGCATGAGCCAATATAGTCATCGGTGATCGTCTTTTTAGTAAATATCTCCTAAACCGTGGAGGTTTAGGAGATATTTCAAGCACCTACAGGTAAGCCTTAATATGTTATTAATACTTCCTCCCAGCCGCAAAGGAGGGCAGGAATAGTGACACTGTCTGACAGGAATCCATTTCCAGGGATTGGTTGTGTAAGCAACACCTTATTTTCTGGCAGCCATATTGCATTGCAATTGACAGAAAATTATAGCGCTGCAGATTGAAAAGGAAAGATCATTTTTAATAACTTTCAATTACAATATGACTTGAGTCGCAATTGTATACATTATATTATTTTTTTAATTATTTGCTATTTTTTCCCACGAAAGTGGAGTTACCCTTTAAGATTCCCTAAAAGACACATGAACTCGGCACATACTTCCTTTTGTTTCTTAAAATGCTGCAACAAATGCAAATAATGCACAGCATGAGAAGTAAAAATAAATAAATCCAAGATAAGCTGAAAGAAACTCACTAAGGGTGTGGCACCTACCTAACCAGACTGACTGGTTTTGTGAGAGTTCTTTGTAAGAGAACAATAAAATTGTAATTTATGTCACTATTAGGGCCTTTACTTTCAATGAGCTAGTAATGGTCATTATTTTTCTTAATACTTGACCAGAGGATTTTTATATATTATATTTAACACAAAATTGTGAAGTGTATCATGTTTGCTGTTTACAATAGTTAGCTACTGTATTATGTACTGTATATCTTTGTAATTATTATTTCTACTATTTAACATTTGTGTTCTAACATTACATTAAAAAAATAATAGTAATTATACACCAGACGTTAACCAAATCCTTTAAAAGCACAAATGTGCAGTAATAATGTATAATTAAAGGTTCACTTGCTATACTACTTTTCCACCTCCAGAGATTAGCCTATCTAAAGAGGTAGTAAACTGCCAGAAAAATGGAAAAAATTGTGCCCCCTTTAAGTCATAATGTGCTAGAATGCACAGCAAACTAGCACATTATGACAGACTTACCTGGACACGGAGCCCTCCAGTGAAGTGCTATCACAGCTCCCCAGTGCTTCCATCTTCACCCCGTATTCCTTGTGGGTTACCGGACTGCGATTCTATGAATGGCCCAGGCTGTGATAACATCACACCCACAAGTTAGAAAGTGGACTTTATTTCCACTTTAAGTGAGCCTATTAGATCTCAGTAAAATAAGCATTCCCCAGTAAACTATTTGTTGAAGTTCTTACCCCAGTATTTGCAGTTTACCACTTTCAATGCTGCTAACCCTTGCTCTCTCAGTGCTGCTTACCTAACTTTGGTTCTTAACAAGATGGAGTTAATAGTGGACAGCACAGCATCCAGTCAGTCTGCTAGCTTGGAAAAGGCAGGGGAGGAAGAAGGAAGAGCAGGGTCATGCCTTGCCTTACTAGGTTACAGGGCTGTGTGTTTCTGTTAATGGACACAGTGTAGGGAGACACAACTCTAGTCCCTGTATGCAAGGGTGACTCCATAGGTTGCTGCAAGAGAAAGGAGCCACAGTGATATGGGAAACCTGGGGCGGTGATAATGGCAGCCCCGGGACGACCAATTGTCTCTGCAATCAGGAGCCCACTTGAACGGGTCGGCAAATACATAGACTCCCTTATTAAGGATTTGGTTAGTACATTACCTATGTATGTATGTGATACTGGTGATGTACTTAACAAAACTGAGCACTTGACCTTTCCCGGGGACGTCCTCCTTGTTGGGATTGACGTAGAGGCGCTATATACATCTATACCACATGAATGGGGGATTTCCGCTGTCTACCATTTTTTGGAGGAAAAATTTCCCACCATGGCTGCTCAAAATGAGTTTGTCATGTAGCTCCTTGAACTGGCACTAAAACATAATTTCTTCCAATTCCTGGGATAGAATTACCAACAGCTACGTGGCACCTCCATGGGGGCACCCTGGACAACCGCCTATGCCTGCCTCCATTTGGGATGGTGGGAGGAGGAGGTGGTTCATGCCTTATCGATGTACCTTGGCCATGCTCGTATCTAGCTAAGGTACATCGACGACACTCTGATGGTGTGGGAGGGCTCTAGAATTGAACTGCTGGAATTTATGGACGAACTAACCTATGTGGTAGATTCCCACGAGATTTCCTTCCTTGACCTCTCTATTAAACTAGAAGGGGTAAACTGGTAACAAAAAACTACATGAAAAAGACAGCGGTCAACACTGTACTTTCAGCAGACAGCCATCACCCTAAACCACTTATTCATGGGATCCCAGTGGGACATTTCCTCAGGATACGGAGGAACTGCTCCACTGAGGAGGACTATCGATATGAATCTGATTTACTTTATCAACGTTTTAGGGAGAGAGGTTATCCCCATCGTGTCCTTAGAAGAGTTAGGAAAATTGCGGGGCAAAAAACTAGGGCCGACCTCCTCTTGGCCCGTGATGGGACAACTGATGCACCAGAGGGACCTGTAAAACTAATAACACAATATGGTGCACAGTGGGATCAGATTGGCAAGATCATGCAGGATCATTGGCACATTCTGATACATTCCAAGGGCATGGAGGACATGGTTTGCTCTAGGCCCCATATGGTGGCAAGACGAGCAAGAAATCTAAATGACACACTGGTCCAATCCGAGTTCACCCATCCACAAAATAGAAACTGGCTTACTGATCTGCCCAGATTGAAGGGAATGTACCCCTGTGGCCATTGTGGGATGTGTAGCTATGTTGAATGCTCATGGATCTTCACCTACTCTGAAAGAAGGCATGAGTATGAGATTAAACAGTTTATTAACTGTGCCACAATGCGGAGTGTCCGTGTAAAAAACTTTACATCGGTAAAATGAAACGCCAACTCCGTATCAGGTTCGGTGAACACCTAAAAAGTATAAAGCAAAGAGAAGACACTCCCGGTCCTATTGAGGAAAGAAAAAATCCTGTGTTTGTTTTGAATTTTCTTTTTAAATAAAAGTGGGAAAAACCAGCCCTGAAACAGAGAAAAGCGAGCGGTGGTGTCCTTAAAGTTCTACACTTGGAGTGAACCCCTGACAGTACATATAAATATATACAGTATATATATATATATATATATATATATATATATATATATATATATATATATGTATATATATATATATATATTTTAAGTATATCAAGAATGTTCTATGTTTACTAGATACTGACCTGATATGCTGGGTGCTCCTCTCCTGATCCTCTCCATTTATAGACTGTGCTTGGAGATGCAGAAATTGCTGCTGACATCAGCACAGCTCTCTGCATAAATGTACAGGATGCTGTGGGGAAGCCTTGTCCGAGGGCAGGCCCATGATGCCTGTCATCCTAAGTAATGCCCCCAGTATTACAGGTTGAGAGGCGCTGGGTGCCATTCAACTTGAAAGACTGAGGACATCTTGTGATGGAAGTGAAGTACTGCGGGACCATCTCTAGATTGAAGAGGAGTATTGCAGCCTGAGATGCTTTTTAGTATTTTGTTATTACTATGGGAACAATTTGTTTTTGTTCAATAAGAGTTAAAGTATAACCAAAGGCAAAACTTTCTTTCAGTTTTGAACAGAGTGGAGAGAAATTAGAACATTAGATTTTTATTGCTGTCTGTGTCCCTGTTAAAGCAGAGTTCCACCCAAAAGTGGAACTTCCACTTATCTGATTCCCCCCCCCCCTCCAGTGCCACTTTTGGCACCTTTCGGCGGAGCGGGTACCTGTTTTTTACAGGTACCTGTCCCCACATCCGGGAGACCGGGCCGCGTTACGTAAGCAGCTCGGCCCCCCTCCTGCCTCCCCTTCTGCCGGGCCACTGAGAGAACACAGCGTGCTTCACGCATGCGCAGTAAGGACCCGGCTGTGAAGCCGAAAGACTACACGGCCATGTACCTTAGCTGCAATGGCGGCGGCAGCACTCAACCAGCTGAGGTAAACATTGGCTGCAGTCCCGACATTGCTGGATTCCAGGACAGATAAGTGTCCTAATGTTAAAAGTCAGCAGCTACAGTATGTGTATACCAAAACGCAGCAAAGTAGGTCATGCACCTCTTAGAGCTTTAATCGAATATCAGCATGAGGGGTAGGTGAGGCAGTATGAGGTGTAGGTGAGGTAGTATGAGGCGGTAGGTGAGGCAGTATGCTGGGTGGGTGAGGCGGTATGAGGGGTAGGTGAGGCAGTATGGGGGGGTGTATGTGAGGCAGTATGGGGGGTAGGTGAGGCAGTATGGAGAGTGGGTGAGGCAATATAGGAGGTGGTTGAGGCAGTATGGGGAGTGGGTGGGATAGTATGGGAGGTGGGTGAGGCAGTATGGGGGGTGGGGGAGGCTGTGTGGGGAAGTAGGTGAGGCGGTATGGGGGGGTAGGTGAGGCAGTATGGGGGGGTAGGGGAGGTGGTATGGGGGGGGTAGGTGAGGCAGTATGTGGATTGGTGAGGCAGTATGGGGAGTGGTTGAGGCAGTATAGGAGGTGGGTGAAGCAGTATTAGGGAAAGGTGAGGCTGTATAAGGGGTAGGTGAGGCAATATGGGTGTGGGTGAGGCAGTATTCAGATCCCCCTAACCCTCCTCCATATCTATGTCCCTTTAGTGGAGAGTAGGAAAACCAGCGGCCATGGCTGCACCTTTGGTGGCAGTGCGGGTGGCTGCCTAGTTCACCTACTGGTAGCGCCGACCCTGGCCATAACAACGAAAGACTCCTCAAGTATAAAATGCGTTTTTTGGAAACAAGATTTTGTGCGTGATCACAAAGTTAGTATATTAATGTACAAACCAGTTTATTGAAATTCTAAAAAAAATCCAGAACAATCATTTAAAAGTGCATAGAACTGCATTAGTGCAACCAGCATAATATATAGCAGATCCAACAAGCTGCAGTGCTCACAGTCATGAGCCACGTCTCTCACTTGTCAACTCTGTTCTGGAATAACTGATAACTGTCTCTCTGGAATTACCTTCTGTGGACCTGTTCCAAACCTGTTTAGGTTCCTCTACTAATGCGTTTCATCACAGGGTACTTTTTCCAGGGACGGAGGAAGCCTAAGCAAGAACAACTACATATACTCTTTTATTATGTTATGTTAACTACATGTTAATTAGTATTAGGTATTGTCCCAATGTTCAAGTCGAACATAAGTTCGACTTGAACATCGGGTGTTCATTTGTTCGCAGAACAAACGGACATATGGGGAATTCGCAGCAAATTCAAGCAGTGCAATGACGGCTGCTGTTTGGCCCAAACATGCACCTGACCTGAATGCTTTGGCCAATCACAGTGTGATCTGTTGTGAGAGCCATGATTGGCCAAAGTCCACGCCCCACACTATATAAGGCTGCTTACACTGTGGCCGTATATAGTGTTCATTAATGGAGGAACTTGAATTGAGAACTTGAGCTAGATTAGGCAGGTTAGTTAGTGGCGTGCAGGCAGTTTAGTATAGTATAGTATATATACAGTGCAGTCAGTGTAGAATATATATACAGTGCAGGCAATGTATTAATATATACAGTTGTGCTCAAAAGTTTACATACGCTGGCAGAATTTATCATTTCTTGGCCATTTTTCAGAGAATATAAATGATAACGCAAAAACTTTTCTTTCACTCATGGTTAGTGTTTGGCTGAAGCCATTTATTATCAATCAACTGTGTTTACTCTTTTTAAATCATAATGACAACAGAAACTACACAAATGACCCTGATCAAAAGTTTACATACCCTGGTGATTTTGGCCTGATAACATGCACACAAGTTGACTCAAAGGGGTTTGAATGGCTATTAAAGGTAAGCATCCTCACCTGTGATCTGTTTTCTTGTAATTAGTGTGTGTGTATATAAAAGGTCAATGCATTTCTGAACTCCTGACAGACCCTTGCATCTTTCATTCAGTGCTGAACTGACGTTTCTGGATTCTGAGTCAAGTCAAGTCAAGCTTTATTGTCATTCCACTACATGTAAGAACATACAGTAGAATGAAATATCGTATCTCACAGGGCCACGGTGCTACATACAAATTAAACATAATTATAACTAGATGTACAAAGAATAAAAACACAGTGAGGAATACACATCTGGGAACTACGTAACTGTACATATACTATGTGTTTCCAAAAGTCTTTGTAGCAGCAAGTGTTTATAAAAGTGTCCAGTGCATATTCAAGAGTAAAAAGGAGGGGACGTGAGACATTCCTGATCACAATATATAGGTAAAGAAGAGGTTTTAAAGAGGATTGGAGTTGAAGGCTCTCACAGCCTGGGGGAAAAAACTGTTGAACAGTCTGACAGTCCTGGTTTTGATACGGTACCTTCTATCTGATGGCAAGAGCTGAAAGAGACTGTGGGAGGGATGAGTAGGATCCCTTATGATACTAGTAGCTTTTCTGGAGCATCGTGTATGGAAAATGTCCAGGATGGAGGGGAGAGAGACACCAATAATCTTTTCAGCTATCTTCACTAGCCCCTGCAGGGTCTTGCGGTCAGCAGAACTGCAGTTCCCATACCAGACAATGATGCAGCTGGTCAGCATGCTTTCAATGATTCCCCTATAAAATGTAGTAAAGATGAGTGGGGGGAGACTGGCTTTTTTAAGGCGCCAGAGAAAATATAGGCGCTGTTGTGGCTTCTTGGTTAGTGATGTGATGTTGGTTGTCCAGGTAAGATCCTCTGAGATGTGCACTCCCAGGAATTTAATATTGCTTACTCTCTCCACAGTCAAGCTGTCGATGGTCAGTGGAATTTCTCCTGAAATCCATCACAACCTCCTTTGTTTTGCTTACATTAAAGTGGAGTTCCACCCACTTTTACAACTCTTTAGCATCCCTCACTAAACTGTGCACTGTAAACGAATTGGATATTTTTTTTCTCAGCACCTACTGTACATCTGCTGTATTCATTTTTCACTTCCTCCTCCCTGGCCGCGGCCCATCGCATCATTTCCTGTTTGCAATGCCTTCTGGGAAGGGCCAGCAACTTCCGCTGACACTGCCATTGCTATGGAAACCTGACCTGAAACCTATTACACTGCTTGGGCTGCACTGAGCATGTGCGAGATCTGCAAGGATGAGATCCAGGAAGAAATACAGTCTAGCTTCAGATGCCCACATTTAAGATGGCCACAGCCTGCTGTAAGTTTATAAAATAACAAACTACTGCTATAAACTTTACTAGAATACAGCAAGCTTGTGTATTATAGGGGTATTTTTATTTAAAAAGTATAATTTCGGCCGGAACACCACTTTAAGGAACAGGTTGTTTGTACTACACCATTTAACCAGTTGTTCCACTTCCTCTCTGTAGAGTTTTTCTTAATTGTTGCTGATGAGACCCACCACAGTTGTGTCATCCGTAAACTTGATGATATGGTTGGAGCTGAACTTGGCAGTACAGTCGTGGGTCAACAGTGTGAAGAGCAACGGGCTGAGCACACATCCCTGTGGGGCACCCGTGCTCAGTGTGGTAGTGCTCGAGGTGCTGCAGCCAACACGGAGTGACTGAGGTCTTCCGGTTAAAAAGTCCAGGATCCAATTACAGAGGGGCAGGTTGAGGCTCAGCGAGTTCAATTTAGTGATAAGTTGCTGAGGAATTATTGTATTAAATGCTGAGCTAAAGTCAATGAACAGCATTCTAACATAAGAGTCTTTCTGTTCTAAGTGGGTAAGGGCTAAGTGAAAAGTAGAAGATACTGCATCGTCCGTGAAACGGTCTGGACGGTATACAAACTGATATGGGTCCAGCGTGTTTGAAAGACTGGAATTAATGTGATGCATGACTAACCTCTCAAAGCACTTCATCATTATTGGAGTTAGTGCTATAGGATGATAGTCTTTCAAACAGGACACAGGTGTCTTATTTGGCACTGGAATTATAATGGTGGATTTAAGACACGTAGGGACAACCGCCTGGCTCAGCGAAATGTTAAAGATATCTGTAAGGACATCTGTCAGCTGTACAGCACAGTCTCTCAGTACACGTCCAGGTATGTCATCAGGGCCAGTAGCCTTCCGTTGGTTGATCCTGAACAGGGTCTTCCTTCCTTCCTCCTGGAGAAAAGCAGAGCGCCCCGTTGTTTCCGGATATGAGTAGTTTTTGTGAAGGTGTTTTGTTCTGCATCTCAAAACGTGCATAAAAGTGGTTGAGTGCATCCGGGAGAGAAGTATCATTATCATTGGCCTTTGGCAGGGGCTTGTAGTTAGTGATGGTCTGGATGGCTTGTCACAGGGCCAGTGTGTCTTTGCTGTCGCTAAACTGTTTATTATTTTTTTTTTGCATATTGTTGTTTTGCCTTCTTGATGCCATGAGACAGATTGGCTCTTGCTGTTTTATCTCCTGATCTGAATATCTAATCTCTGGTCTTTAGCAGCCCATGTACTTCTGCTATCATCCATGGCTTCTGGTTGGCATGTGTGGTAATAATCTTGGTGACTGTCACATCATCTATGCACTTTTTGACGTAAGCAGACACTGTTTCAGTGTACTCTTGTAAGTCTGCATGATTGTTGTAAGTGGCTGCCTTACATGGGGAAAGCAAAAGAATTGTCAAATTGTCAAAGGATCTGCGGGAAAAGGTAGTTGAAATGTATAAAACAGGAAAAGGATATAAAAAGATATCCAATGAATTGAGAATGCCAATCAGCAGTGTTCAAACTCTAATCAAGAAGTGGAAAATAAGGGGTTCTGTTGAAACCAAACCACTGTCAGGTAAACCAACTAAAATTTCAGCCACAACTGTCAGGAAAATTGTTCGGGATGCAAATAAAAACCCACAAATAACTTCAGGTGAAATACAGGACTCTCTGAAAACATATGGTGTGGCTGTTTCAAGATGCACAAAAAGGAGGCACTTGAAAGATGAACTGCATGGTCGAGTCGCCAGAAGAAAGCCATTACTATGCAAATGCCACAAAGTATCCCGCTTACAATACACCAAACAGCACAAAGACAAGCCTTAAACCTTCTGGCACAAAGTCATTTGGAGTGATGAGACCAAAATTGAGCTTTCTGGCCACAACCATAAACACTAATTTGGAGAGGAGTCAACAAGGCCTATGATGAAAGGTACACCATTCCTACTGTGAAACACGGAGGTGGATCACTGATGTTTTGGGGATGTGTGAGCTACAAAGGAACAGGAAATTTGGTCAAAATTGATGGCAAGATGAATGCAGTATGTTATCAAAAAATACTGGAGGAACATTTGCATTTATCAGCCAGGAAGCTGTGCATGGGACGTACTTGGACATTCCAACATGACAATGATCCAAAACATAAGGCCAAGTTGACCTGTCATTGGCTACAGCAGAATAAAGTGAAGTTTCTGGAGTGGCCATCTCAGTCTCCTGACCTCAATATCATTGAGCCACTCTGGGGAGATCTCAAATGTGCAGTTCGTGCAAGACAGCCCAAGAGTTTTCAGGAACTGGAGGCTTTTTGCCAAGAGGAATGGGCAGCTTTGCCATCTGAGAAGATAAAAAGCCTCGTCCACAAATACCACAAAGGACTTCAAGCTGTCCTTGATGTTAAAGGGGACAATACACGGTATTAAAAACTGGGGTGTGTAAACTTTTGATCAGGGTCATTTGGGTAGTTTCTGTTGTGATTATGATTCAAAAAGAGTAAACACAGTTGATTGATAATAAATGGCTTCAGCCAAACACTAACCATGAGTGAAAGAAAAGTTTTTGTGTTATCATTCATATTCTCTGAAAAATGGGCAAGAAATCATAAATTCTGCCAGGGTATGTAAACTTATGAGCACAACTGTATATACAGTATCTCACAAAAGTGAGTACACCCCTCACATTTTTGTAAATATTTTATTAAATCTTTTCATGTGACAACACTGAAGAAATGACACTTTGCTACAATGTAAAGTAGAGAGTGTACAGCTTGTATAACAGTGTAAATTTGCTGTCCCCTGAAAATAACTCAACACACAGCCATTAATGTCTAAACTGCTGGCAACAAAAGTGAGTACATTCCTAAGTTAAAATGTCCAAATTGGGCCCAGTTAGCCATTTTCCCTCCCCAGTGTCATGTGACTCGTTAGTGTTACAAGGTCTCAAGTTTGAATGGGGTGCAGGTGTGTTAAATTTGGTCTTAACACTCCCTCTCTCATACTGGTCACTGGAAGTTCAACATGGCACCCCATAGCAAAGAACTCTCTGAGGATCTGAAAAAAGAAATGCTGCTCTACATAAAGATGGCCTAGGCTATAAGAAGATTGCCAAGGCCCTGAAACTGAAGCTGCAGCACAGTGGCCAAGACCATACAGCAGTTTAAAAGGGCAGGCTTCATTCAGAACAGGCCTTGCCATGGTCGACCAAAGAAGTTGAGTGCACGTGCTCAGCGTCATATCCAGAGATTGTCTTTGGGAAATAGACATATGAGTGCTGTCAGCATTGCTGCAGAGGTTGAAGGGTGGGGGGTCAGCCTGTCAGTGCTCACTATACGCCGCACACTGCATCAAATTGGTCTGCATGTCTGTCGTCTCAGAAGGAAGCCTCTTCTAAAGATGCTGCACAAGAAAGCCCGCAAACAGTTTACTGAAGACAAGCAGACTAAGGACATGGATTACTTGAACCATGTCCTGTGGTCTGATGAGACCAAGATAAACTTATTTGGTTCACATGGTGTCAAGCATGTGTGGTGGCAACCAGGTGAGGAGTACAAAGACAAGTGTGTCTTGCCTACCGTCAAGCATGGTGGTGGGAGTGTCATGGTCTGGGGCTGCATGAGTGCTGCCGACACTGGGGAGCTACAGTTCATTGAGGGAACCATGAATGCCAACATGTACTGTGACATACTGAAGCAGAGAATGATCCCCTCCCATTGGAGACTGGGCCACAGGGCAGTATTCCAACATGATAACGACCCCAAACATACCTCAAAGATGACCACTGCCTTGCTAAAGAAGCTGAGGGTAAAGTTGATGGACTGGCCAAGCATATCTCCAGGCCTAAACCCTATTGAGTATCTGTGGGGCAATCCTCAAATAGAAGGTGGAGGAGCGCAAGGTCTCTAACATCCACCAGCTCTGTGATGTCGTCATGGAGGAGTGGAAGAGGACTCCAGTGGCAACCTGTGAAGCTCTGGTGAACTCCATGCCCAAGAGGGTTAAGGCAGTGCTGGAAAATAATGGTGGCCACACAAAATATTGACACTTTGGGCCCAATTTGGACATTTTCACTTAGGGGTGTACTCACTTTTGTTGCCAGCTGTTTAGACATTAATGGCTGTGTGTTGAGTTATTTTGAGGGGACAGCAAATTGACACTGTTATACAAGCTGTACTCTCACTACTTTACATTGTAGCAAAGTGTCATTTCTTCAGTGTTGTTGCATGAAAAGATATAATAAAATTTTTACAGAAATCTGAGGGGTGTACTCACTTTTGTGAGATAATATATATATATATATATATATATATATATATATATATATATATTCAATATTTAGTGCAGAGTATATAATAGTGCATTGAAGTGGCTAAGGGGAACCTTATGACATAATTAAGAAAAAAAATGTCATGGGGTTGCCCCCAAAATCCATACCAGGCCCTTTGGGTCTGGTATAGATTTTAAGGGGAACTCCACGCCAAAAAAAACAAACAGTGTGAGGTCCCCCCAAAATCCATACCAGGCCCTTTGGGTCTGGCGTAGATTTAAAGGGGGACTCCACACCAAAATGTAAAAAAAAATTGGCGTAGGGTCCCTCCAAAATCCATACCAGACGCTTATTCGAGCAAGCAGCCTGGCAGGCCAGAAAAGGGGGGGGGGTGACAAGTGAGCACCCCCCTTCCTGAACAATACCAGGCCGCTTGCCCTCAACATGGGGACAAGGGCCTCTTTCCCACAACCCTGGCCCAGTGGTTGTGGGCTTATCGGAATCTGGAAGCCCCCTTTAACAAGGGAGCCCGCAGACCCCCCCATGTGAATGGGTAGGGAGTACATTGTACCCCTACCCATTCACCAAAAAAGTGTCAAAAATTAAAAACCACAATAGACAGTTTTTTGACAATTCCTTTATTAAATAAGAAAAAAAAAAAAGTGTCCCGCCATGTCCATCCTGCGGAGTGGATTGAACAGGAGTCCTGTGCGTCTTTGGCTCTGTTTCAGGGCTGAATTTAGGCAAAAATGTGGGCCTGATTCGTCTCTGAAATGGAGAAAAGGGACGCACCGGACCTAGGGTTGCCACCTCATCTCTTTAAACCCGAACACATATTAATTACACAGGTTCTGTGGCTGATTAAGGTGGTAATTAAACTCACTTAGTGCCGTATCTTCATTCAATTAGCCACAGAACCTGTGTAATTAATATGTGTTTGGGTTTAAAGGGATGAGGTGGCAACTCTAACCGGACCCTTGCTGTCAGCCGCATCTGTACTAAGTGTGAACCCGGTCTCAATGGAGACATTGCTTCTGGTGACAACCAGGGATTCCCTCATGTTGGAGGGATTAACTCTCACTTCTTGTTTTGGCTATGGTTCAGGAAGTGAAGGAAAATCTCCTCAATGGGACTAGAGTTGCCACCTCATCCCTTTAAACCCGAACACATATGAATTACACAGGTTCTGAGGCTAATTTAATGCAGATAAGGCACCAAGTTAGTTTAATTACCACCTTAATCAGCCACAGAACCTGTGTAATTCATATTTGTTCGGGTTTAAAGGGATGAGGTGGCAACCCTAAATGGGACACAGCAAGCAAAACTGACAGGGGTTATAACCCTCCCCCTTACTGAAAATAAAAGTCCTGCCTTTGGAGGAAAGCCGTGAATATCAAATAAGCAGCTATTCTAAGACAGAGCATACAGTCCTTAAGGACTTGGATTACAAAACCAAGTGAGTGACGTCAGGCCAGGTCTTCCCCTGCTCCGGGACCCGGCTGCGCCTACAGTGTCCTGGCAGTAGGTGGCGACAAAGAGGCGGTCACCGGGGCTAAGCCCGGAAGTATTCTCCGGTCACTAGAGAAGATCATGGCGCCGCCCGTCCGGATCACGGCCGCAGCGTCGGATCGGAGAAGTTGTGTAATGTGGTAGCAGCGCTGCGGAGTGTTCCCGGGGATCGCCATCGCTTTCAGGACAACTAGCACTAGTGATCTCCGCCCACAAGGTAAGAAGTTCGGGGAGGGTGAGGAAGGAGCGGTGCTCGGGTGTGTAATGTATGTGGGGGGCGGCACACGTCACCCGCCTGGACCCAGTACTCTATTATGGACGTAGAAGGTGCAACAAGTGGCACCTGTAAAGTGACATGTCATAGGGAGACAATGGAGGACACAGCGCTGCCTGCACGGCTCCTCAGGTTACCTGACGTTCCTCTATGACGTGTACGCCCCACCGAGGGCACTTTACTAAGGCCATACACCTAGCAGGACAACTTTCCCCACCGCTTACTGAACGTCAGGACACTTTCCAATTTGTAAACAATAGCCAATCACATGCCAAGGAAATGAAAACCGTAGTTTTGCTTGCTCATGATTGGGCAATGGAAGCCTCACCTCGTTCTGGGGATAATTCTCTTGCAATGTTTAATTTTCCCTTTTTAGTAAATGAACCCCATAGAGTTTATACAGAGCGTGCAAAGTCAGGTATGATGGCGGGCAACTACACTTTCGGAACGCATCCATTTCTTTTTCCAATCCATCTCCTGCTAGGAGTACTCAAACTATAGTCAATCCTTTTTAATAGAATGCTGCACATGAGGAACAGATGGAAATTGATAACGTGATATTAACCACTTCAGTACTGCGCTACAGCCAAAAAGACAGCTACAGCGTGGTGATCAGATTGTGTAAAGGAAGTGACGTTCTGACCAAAAAATACTTACCGGGCATGCGCTATGCATTCCACTGCGTGATGCATTTCAAACACTTCATGAATAAGGATGAGCTCCGGCGTGTTCGCACACCCCATGTGTAGAGCCCGCCAGGAAGTCAGCATTGCGGAGCGCTAATCACAGGCAGTTAGACATTTCCCGATCTCTACAGCTGCGCATCCGGACAATGTCTCACTGCCTATGATTAGCGCTGTGCAGTGATGACTGCCTGGCGGACTCGGCACGTGGGCTGTGCGAACACGCCGGAGCTCATCCTTATCCATGATCTGACGGGTAGTGGTAATCTGGTAGAACACTCATGCGGACATCTTACTAGACCCAGCTTCGTCTTGAATTTCAGAATATATTTAGCAATAAAGTGAGCGTATATAAATATAGTATATTGATTCATATCTGTGATTATGTTTCATTTTAAAAGCCTTAAAGGGGTTGTAAATGTTTGTGTTTTTGCACCTTGATGCATCCTATGCATTAAGGTGAAAAAACACCTTTCAGTGACCGCCCCCCAGCCCCCCGTTTTACTTACCTGAACCCTCGAACTTGTCCCACGGGGATGCGCTCTCTCTCTGCCCATCGTTCTCGGCTCTTGATTGGATAGATTGATAGCGCAGCCATTGGCTCCTGCTGCTGTCAATCATATCCAATGACGTGGGCACCGGGGGCAGGGCCAAGTCCTGCATTCGCCCTCTATGGCCGCCGAATGCTGGACTCGGGAGATCGCTTCTCCCAGGAGGTTATCTGATGTGGGGAGGAGCTGAGAGAGCCGCCGAGGGACCCCAGAAGACCAGGATCGGGGCCACTCTGTGCAAAACGAGCTGCACAGTGGAGGTTAGTATGATATGTTTGTTGTTTAAAAAAAATAAATGAACCTTTAGTGTCACTTTAAGGTTTAGTGCTGAGCAGTACGGGGTGTACCAACATGGCCTCCGCCACCTTCCTACTGCTGGCATCCAGCTTCTTTCAAAATGTAACATCAAAACTGCATCACAGATGTCAATAGACTATATTTATTTATATACCCTCACTTTATTGCTAAAAATTACTCGGAAATTCAAGACATAGCTGGGTGTAGTAAGATGTCCGCATGGGTGTTCTATCAGATTACTGGTACCAATCGGATTATGAAGTGTTTGGAAGGCATCGCGCCTTGGAACGCATAGCGCATGCGCAGTAGGTATTTTTTGGTCGGAACGTCACTTCCGTTACACAATCTGATAGGTAGCGGTAATCTGATAGAATACGTGGCACTAAGTTCTAGGAGGGCATCCATCCTCCCAGAACACAGTCTCCTGTGGTGCGCATTGGGTGTGCTCTGTGACTGCTGTATCCTTCGGGGGTAAAGGGCCAATCACAGCGGCCCTTTACCATGTGATCAGCTGTGTCTAATCACAGCTGATCACATGTAAACAGATTTGCCGGTTATCAGCAGTTCCTCACACTCTGTGTCTGTGTGAGGAAAGCATTGCTGATAACCAGCGAGGCTGCCAGTACACTGTTTACATAGGGCACTGATCGTCGGTTATCAATCAATGCAGCTTCATCGGCGCAAATCAGTGAAAAAAAAAAAAAATTGTAATTGTGACGCAAACATGATAAATGTCCATATGGTGTTTAAAGCGCATTTTAGAAAGCATTACTAGCCATGATAGTATAAAAATAAAAAAAAAACAATATAGAGGGGGTGTTCGGCAAGTGTTTATTTATTTATTTTTTTACTTGATGCAGATGGACCACAAACGCACTAGAATGCATATTAACACATTAGGTGCGTTAATGGGTGCTCACATTTCTTTGCACATCTAAATGATCCCTGAGAGTGTTCTTTTTTTTTTTATCTCTAGGAGCTACAGTGCCTTGAAAAAGTATTCATACCCCTTGAAATTTTCCACATTTTGTCATGTTACAACCGTAAATGTATTTTATTGGGATTTTATGTGATAGACCCACACAAAGTGACACATAATTGTAAAGTGGAAGGAAAATGATAAATGATTTTCAATTTTTTTACAAATATGTGAAAAGTGTGACGTGCATTTGTGTTCAGCCCCCATGTGTCAATACTTTGTAGAACCACCTTTTGCTGCAATTACAGCTGCAAGTCTTTTTGGGGATGTCTCTACCAGCTTTGCACATCTAGAGAGTGAAATGTTAGCCCATTCTTCTTTGCAAAATAGCTCAAGCTCTGTCAGATTGGATGGAGAGCATCTGTAAACAGCAATTTTCAAGTCTTGCCGCAGATTCTCAATTGGATTTAGGTCTGGACTTTGCCTGGGCCATTCTAACACATGAATATGCTTTGATCTAAACCATTCGATTTGTAGCTCTGGCTTTATAATTAGGGTCATTGTCCTGCTGAAAGGTGAACCTCCACCCCAGTATTAAGTCTTTTGCAGACTCTAAAAGGTTTTCTTCTAGGATTGCCCTGTATTTGGCTCCATCTACCGATTGACTTCTGTACAACCGCCCTGTTGGATTTTTGCTGTGCAATCAGTACTGCCAGCTATGAGAAGAAAAAAGCGGCGCCTTCTGAGCGTAGTATATTAAAATTTAATAAATTCAATATATAAAAACAGGCGAATACACTCACAAACAGATGGGAGAAACAGGCATATATGATGGGTGTCATCCACACTATCCAGAGGATGCAGAGCTGGGACTGGTATGAGTCTGGAAACGGGATTGTCGGCGGGAGGGTGCATGTGTTCGAAGCATGCATGCTTCTTCCTCAGGCTCTCGCTGCCAGCTATAGCTTGCAGCAGGGCCGCTGATAAGGCAGTACAACCAGCCCTCCTTTACTGGGCCCAGGCCTCTTCAATTTAAAAGGGGGGCCGACAGTACTGCCTTTTTTGCTGACACTTGTGACGCTTGTGACGTGCTACTGGCTTCTACTTTTCTCTCTCCAGCTGCTCTGCAGGGAGATTGGTTCTAGGTTTTAGCAAGAATATAATTTGATATTTTCAGGGACAGCACTTGTGGGTCTGCTCAGGCAACTCCTCAGGGGGGTACCAGGAGCAGTTCCTTGTTGGTCCTGGTGGAAACCATTCTCAAGTGGGCCAAAGCCAGCGTTCTATCCCTCTCTGCGGTACACTTGAAGAGGGAACAGAACCAGGTAGCAGACTTTCTCAGCAGGAAGATGCTGAGGGAGGGCGACTGGGTTTTGAACCAGGACATCTTCAAGATGGTCCCTCAAAGGTGGGGGGTGGGTGCCATGTGTGGACCTCCTTCCCTTCAAGGGAGAATGCAAAGGCTCGCCTCTTTTCCCTGAGCAGACGGGGCGGTCGGAGTGGACGCACTTGCTCAGAGCTGGTGGTTCTCCAGGTGTTATCCCTTCCCCCATCCTGTACTGATACCAGCAGTATTGAGAAAATTACAGTTGGAAAACACAACTCTCATTCTAAATCACACTGGCCCAGGGGGTCTTTGGTTCTTCATCTTGAATGACAGTATTCTGCCTGTCTGGGGGATCTTATTTCTCAAGGGCCGAAAGGTTGTCCCCAGGTGGAGCGGTGGAATCTCGCAGCCTGGTTACTGAGGAGAAAATGCTGAGGGCTAAGGGTTTTTCGGATCGTTTAGTGGCGACTCTCCTAGGTTGCAGAAAGAGGGAGACGCAGGCTAGCTACCTAAAGGTGTGGAGATGCTTCAATAGCTGGTGCGCAGAAAGCTCCTTCAACGTACGCAGCTCCGTGGCAGTGTTGGAATTTCTGCAGTCAGGGGCGGACAAGGAGTTAGCCCTTAGCACTTTATAAGGACAGGCGTCCGCCTTCAATGTGTTCCTGGAAAGGCCCCTAGTGACAGATCCATGGATAGCCAGGTTTTTTTAAAGCCTAATGCCGCGTACACACAAGCAGACTGTCCGTCAGAAAAGGTCCGACGGAACGATTCCGTCGGACATTCCGATCGTGTGTGGGCTTCATCGGACCTTTTCCATCAAAAATTCAGACGGACCTAGAAATAGAACATGTTTAAAATCTTTCCGACGGAGTCAATTCCTATAGAAAAATCAGTTCGTCTGTATGCTAGTCCGGATCAAAAACGACGCAAGGGCAGCTATTGGCTACTGGCTATGATATTCCCTATTCTAGTCCGGTCGTACGTCATCATGTTTGAAACGATCGGACTTTGGTGTGATCGTGTGTAGGCAAGTCCGTTACGTTGGAACTCCGTTGCAACTCCGTCAAAGTCCTTCGGAGTTCAGTCCGACGAGAAGTCCGCTCATGTGTAAGCGGCATTAGGCAGACGGAGACCAATCGAAACCGAAACCCCCCCAACCCCCCCCTTCCGTGGGATATCTCCTGCAACGTGGTCCTGCTTTGCCACCTTCGTGAAGCACTACAGGTTGGACCTGTTATCGGCCAAAGACCAGGCCTTTGGGCGTAAGGTGCTGCAAGCAGTAGTCCCACCCTAAGGTAAGGTGCTCGCTTATCCCTCTCTATGATGGCTATCCTGAAAGTTGAACAGGGTAAAAACGGTATTACACTTACCGGTACCATCCTTTTCCAGGAGGCTTTCAGGACAGAACCGGTACCCACCCAAAAACCCACCCAAAATGTTGGTCTATCTCTGAAAGCTCTTTGCATGAGACCGTTGGGTAAGATAAAGGTTAGTATGATATATTCTTGTGTGTTCCCAGCTACTCTTGGAGAACTGAGGGGCTGGCGGGGCAGTGAAGCTTAAATCTTGCAGTATAAGGCGGTGTTTCCTGAGATAGAGAGAGACCTTGGCTCTTCCCATCTATGATGGCTGTCCTAAGACTCCTGGAAAAGGATGTTACCGATAAGTGTAACTCCGTTTTTTGTTTTTTTTTTTGACCTATGTATAAGCTGCCTTACAGGCTGTGGGGAGGGAGTGAACCAGCGGGACTTCAATTTTTGAGTGAAGTTCCACTTTAATTTTGAATAGAGAGAGAGAGATCGAGAGAGGGAGAGGATTAAAAACCCTTTGTTAAACTGGCCACACACTGTACACATTTCTCAGGTTCCCAAGGAATCGGCTGAAATATTGCTCAACGGGTGGCCTTGTCAGCTGCCTCCTGCCTGACATCCCCTGATTGTCGGTAAATTGACAACCAAAATGTTGCTGTATCTCATGCTGCTGCTGTTTAGGCTGCATTCACACCTGAGTGTAGTGTTTTTGAGCGTTTCTTCCGGCGTTTTGTTGCATGTTTTTTTCGGGCATATTTGCTTGTTTCCATGCAGCGTTGTCTGGCGTTTTTGAGCTTTGCCATTTTTTTTTTATTAGCCAATAGGAAAAATGATCATCTGTTTCATCATTTGTTGCGATGTTGTTAGATTTTGTCATCTGCTTCCTGCTCCAAAAACGCCCAAATCTGCCCGACCAAAAAAGGGTCCAGAACTTGTTTTGAGCTTCAGGCATAGGGCTTCAGGCAACTTGGAGTTGAGATGTGAACCATCTCCATAGAGAATAATGGATTTTTTCCCCTTAAGCGTTTTGTAGCTTCAGGCTTCAAGGTACAAAACGCTCAGGTGTGAATGGGCTCTCAGGGCTTGTGGGGCTGGCTGTCAAGATACAAAAGGCACAGCAGGAGAACAAAAAAATCTATTATTATATAGTCATTATGGTTATCTAGGGCTCCATTAAGGAGATTTCTACTCACTTCCTGTCCTGTTGGCAGTGCTTTCCCAGACAGGAATTGAGGGGAACTCCAGAAGCAACACAGAACAATAAAGTTTTTTTTCTTTAGTAGAGTAGGGGTAGGCTAAAACCCCTTTGTCATTGCAGCAGGACACTTGGCTGCTGAGAAAAGGTAAGATTTATGTTTAGGCAAAGCTATAGATTGGCTGGCTCAGTCACAATGCTGTTCTTGGTCAGCACTCGGGTAAGCAGTCATTGTGGCTGTGTTTATGTACGTGGCAGCTGGTTGGTAAGTATAAAACAACTTTCTGTAGCGGTTTAGGTTGTAGCAGGAGAAAGTTGCAGAATAGCTTCATGCCTGTTGATGCATTTTTGTGCTGTTTATTTTAAATGACACCTCGGAACACCTAGGTTGCAACATACAGTATTGGACTACTCTTCATTGTGGTGGTGCATGGCCATGCTAAAATTGGCACAGGTACATTTTATTTTTGTGCATTGCCTGCCCGTTCAAATGAATGGGCTACCAGAATCCATGTTACTGTGCAACATAACACAAAGAACCAGAATTTCAAGCTGTGAGTGGACTCCGACAATATTCTTACATTTCTAGCTTTCTCACTCGAAACATCTAATGATCAAAGATCAGGTGTTGGTCAGTTTAATCCTTAATCATTTCACCCCAGGGCATGCTTGTTATGTCAACTTGCAGTTTTCATCTGGGTCCTGTAGGAGAGGATATACATCAAGTCTCTTCAGGCTGAGGTCTTCTTTTATCCCTAAGCAATTGTGATGGTCCACCTGATCTCATTAGTCTATTTCATACTGGTACAGGTTAATGTAAAACAGCTCCTTTCCACCCCAGAGAATAGTTTATACAAATGGAAATTAAACATCACTAAGGAAATTAAGTGATTTAGTCTTTGATTCTGTGTTCTTATAGGGAAAATGACTGCTTTTTAGTAGCTTGTCTTATCATTTAGCAGTCGACAGGGATATTATACAGTCTGTAGTAGACTTTGACAGAGATTATATATGACATTCACTCTGCAACGTAAACAGTCATTGTTCTTTTGATAAATCCACCTAAAATGTGTTTTTTTTTTTTTTTTTTTTTTTTTTCCTAATTTATTTATTTATTTTTTTTTAGTTGCTACTAGGCAATATGTCTGGGAAAAAAAATACTTAGTGTTGCCTGCTTGTGCCATAGGTACTGCTTTGCCTGTTAGAACGACTTTAGATTGGGCCTTATCATGTTGTCAGTCTCTGACCAAAGCCCCCTTTTCGGCTCCATTATAGGCATTTTTCTTTCCACTGCATGCCAAAAACATTGATATATAGATATATAGATAGATTTACATACCCTGTCAGAATTTGATTTCTTGGCCATTATTCAGAGAATAAGGCTATTTGCGCTATAGCGTTAAAAATGGCGCCTGTAAAGTGCCTCTCCTCTCACTCCAGTGTGAAAGCCCGAGTGCTTTCACACTGAAGCGGTGCGCTGGCGGGATGCTCAAAAAAAGTCCTGCAAACAGTATCAGTACAGTACTTTTTTTTTAAGGCGCTGTAGGAGCGGTGTATACACCACTCCTACAGCGCCCCTGCCCTTTGAAATTAATGGGCAGCGCCAGCAAAGCGTTGCTTTGCGGGCGCTTTTAACCCCTTTTCGGCATTTAGCGGGGGTTAAAAGCGCCCCGCTAGCGGCCGAAAAGCGCTGCAAAAACAACACTAAAGAATAAAAAATATCGTCACTTTACTGCCGACGCCCACCTGCTCCAGTGTGGGAGTGCCCTTTAGAATGATATCACAAAAACGTTTCTTTCACTCATGGTTAGTATTTGGCTGAAGCCATTTATTATCAATCAACTGTGTTTACTCTTTTTAAATCATAATGGCAACAAACTACCCAAATGACCCTGATCAAAAGTTTACACACCCCAGTTCTTAATACCGTGTATTGCGCCCTTTAACATCAATGACACCTTGAAGTCTTTTGTGGTATTTGTGGATGAGGCTCTTTATCTTCTCAGATGGTAAAGCTGCCTATTACTCTTGGCAAAAAGCCTCCAGTTCCTGTAAATGCTTGGCCTGTCTTGCATGAACTGTACGTTTGAGATCTCCCAGAGTGGCTCAATGATATTTAGGTCAGGAGACTGAGATGGCCACTTCAGAACCTTTACTTTTTTCTGCTGTAGCCAATAGCAGGTCGACTCCGCCTTGTCTTTTGGATCATTGTCATGTTGAAATGTCCAAGTACGTCCCATGCGCAGCTTGCTGGCTGATGAATGCAAATGTTCCTCCAGTATTTTTTGATAACATACTGCATTCATCTTGCCATCAATTTTGACCAAATTTCTTGTGCCTTTTGTAGCTCACACATCCCCCCAAAACATCAGCAATCCACCTCCGAGTTTCACAGTAGGAATGGTGTACCTTTCACAATGGGCCTTGTTAACTCCTCTCCCAAATGTAGCATTTATGGTTGTGGCCAAAAAGCTCAATTTTGGTCTCATCACTCCAAATGACTTTGTGCTAGAAGGTTTGAGGCGTGTCTTTGTGCTGTTTGGCATATTGTAAGCGGGATACTTTTGCGTAGTAATGGCTTTCTTCTGGCGACTCGACCATGCAGCCCATCTTTCTTCAAGTGCCTCCTTATTGTGCATCTTGAAACAGCCACACCACATATTTTCAGACAGTCCTGTATTTCACCTGAAGTTATTTGTGGGTTTTTCTTTGCATCCCGAACAATTTTCCTGGCTGTTGTGGCTGAAATTTTAGTTGGTCTACCTGACCGTGATTTGGTTTCAACAGAACCCCTCATTTTTCACTTCTTGATTAGCTTTTGAACATTTACTGATTGGCATTCTCAATTCCTTGGATATGTTTTTATATTCCTTTCCTGTTTTATACAGTTCAACTAATTTTCCCGCAGATCCTTTGACAATTCTTTTGCTTTCCCCATGACTCAGAATCCAGAAACGTCAGTGCAGCACTGGATGAAAGATGCAAGGGTCTGTCAGGAGTCCAGAAACTCATTGACCTTTTTATAGACACACTAATTACAAGCAAACAGATCACAGGTGAGGATGGTTACCTTTTTAATAGCCATTCAAACCCCTTTGTTTCAACTTGTCTGCATGCTATCAGGCCAAAATCGCCAGGGTATGTCAACTTTTGATCAGGGTCATTGGGTAGTTTCTGTTATGATTTAAAGAGTTTACACAGTTGATTGATAGTAAATGGCTAAAGCCAAACACTAACCATGAGAGTGAGAAAAGTTTTTGTGATAACATTCATATTCTCTGAAAAATGGCCAAGAAATAAATTCTCCCAGGGTATGTAAACTTATGAGCACAACTGTAAACTTTGTTCTCAGCTGCATTGAGGGACTTGTAGAGTTAAGGGTGGAGAAGCAGCAGTACACTGATCTTCCATCTTCCTATCTTCCTCTGTGTCAGCACAGGTTTGATCAGTCGCGGTATATATAACAAGTGTTCGGCGCAAAGAATTAAAAGCACAAATCCAAATCGAATAACAATGTTGTACATAAATGAACTCTGAATTAAATAACATTTAATTAAAAATGGGAATGAAGATGGAGTCCGTGATGTGACACAGCAAAATGGGTGATGGGGATGATGTGTGGAGTCCACATTCGTGGGAGTGAAAACCATAATCCCAAATATAAATAACTATATACACACACATACATTTGCATACATATAGGAGTTATAAATATGAGGGGGGAGGGGAGAAAAAGAAAAAAAGGGGGGGAGGAGGGGAGGGGGTTTACGTAGCATATATGCACGCAAGATGCAAAACCAAAAACAAACCCAAAAAGAGGGATGGAGGGGGGGGGGAGGGGAAGAAGGGAGGGAGAGAGAAAAAAGAAGGGGGGTCATCTCCACAGTGTCTCTAGGATACAAACTAGAATTTCAGGAGTTTCCACCGTCACGTTTTCTGAGGTCAAACGTTCCCAAAGATCCAGGGAAAAGGCAATCTCTGTTTCGGGCACTAGACCGATTACTGGCTCAGGGGGTGATCATACAAATCCCCATGGAAGAGCAAGGTTTGGGGTTTTATTCAAACCTCTTTACGGTACCAAAACCGAATGGTACCCATTCGTCAGACCCATTCTAGATATAAAAATCAAAGTTCCTGATGTTCAGTTCCTGAAGATCTGCTCCTTTCGCATGGAGTCGATCAGTTTAGTGGTTTCTATCCTACAAGGCGGAGAACTTCTGGCGTTTATCGACATCGGGGATGCATATCTACATGTGCATACATATAGGAGTTATAAAAATGAGGGGGGAGGAGGGGAGGGGAGA
Organism: Lithobates clamitans; assembly: GCA_037952925.1. Taxonomy (NCBI): domain Eukaryota; kingdom Metazoa; phylum Chordata; class Amphibia; order Anura; family Ranidae; genus Lithobates; species Lithobates clamitans. The sequence continues at coordinate 3,646,177 of JBBGZY010000318.1, forward strand.
AAAAGAAAAAAGGGGGGGGGGGGGTTTACGTAGCATATATGCACGCAAGATGCAAAACCAAAAACAAACCCAAAAAGAGGGATGGAGGGGGGGGAAAAGAAGGGAGGGGAGGGAGAGAGAAAAAAGAAGGGGGGGGGGGAATGTTATGTGTGCATGTAAACGTGTGCATATAGTCATTTCAAAATTTACAATGTATATGAGAATGAGCAAGGCAAAAAAACACACATGAGCATACACTTACGGGCCTCACAAGATGGCAGATGTTTCGATACACTCATTGATGCCTCTGGGCGAGAGGACATTTAAAGGTAGATCCAATAGGTCTCCCTCGCGTATAATTTTTTGAACCTTTCGGCAGGCAGGAGAGACCTAGGGATCTGTTCTATGACCCAAACAGATAACCCAAGGGTAGATCCCTTGTAGGCCGTGGCGAAGTGTCTAGGCACACTGTGGGGGTCCGTGCCACCCTCAATGTACCTCCTGTGCTCTTCAAAACGCTGTCTGAGGGGTCGAATGGTACGGCCAACGTATACGAGGCCACAGGGACATTTCAAACCATACACCACATGGTCAGATGAACAGTTGAAAAAATCTTTCAGAAGGTATGTATGGCCTTTGGTGGAGAAAGATATTTTTGGCCATGTTGAACAAAGTGACATGTCTTGCAAAGTTTTTTGCAAGTCGAGGACGGGCTGTTCTGGCTGCACAGCCAGAAAACTGACCACAATGGGAAGGATGTGCTCTCATGCCTACTGTGATCAGTTTGAAACAGTAGAGGACAGACAGGATCACCAGGTATTTCACACAAAGGAAGCAATACATAGAGAACAGGAGACTCGTACAAGTACATGGTACAGCAGGCACATATCAGAAATATGAAATGTTTAGGTAACCTTTTTAAAGTGGTTCTAAAGGTAGAAGGTTTTTTCCTTTAATGAATTCTATACTTAATACACCTTAAAGCGGAGTTCCACTTAAAAGGGGAAGCTCCGCTTAATTGCTTTCTCTCTTACCCCCCCACTGCCACATTTGGCACCTTTCAGGGGAGCGGGTACCTGTTTTTGACAGTCTTGGCCTTGCTCCCTCTCCAGGATTTGATTGATAATGGCTCCTACTGCTGCCTCTAAGTCTTTTGAAGAGAGAATAGCACATTTGATCACAGCATGGTAAAATCCTCTTTTTCATTGGCAGGTGCCATTATTCAGCCTGCAGTCGCTGCAATAGGCATCTGTTAGTCCCTAAAGGACCAGTTTAGACAGGCCCTTAAGGAGGTTCCTGCACAACAAGCTCGGGATTTGGCCAAACTACCAAAAGAATTATGTTTTGCCATAGATGCCATGAAAGATTCTATTCACCAGGCGTCCCTCCTTGCGCTTGTGCTAGTACATGTGTAGGATCCTGTGGTTAAAAAATTGGTCAGCCGAAACACCATGCAAAAGGCTCCTGACTGGTTTTCCTTTTCATGGGGATTGGCTATTTGGGGATGATTTGGACAAATAAATCCAAATGATTTCTAGTGGGAAAAGTACTCTTTTGCCAATCAAAAGAAAGTATCAACACCCTTCATTTTAGCTGACACTCTCTCCTGCGCCAGGGGGGCATCTGTCTCTAGGCAGTGGCGACGGCCATCCGCCGTCAATTTAGAGGAAAGCCTCAGGGTCAGGCCCAAGCACAAAAGAAGTCCTGGGGGCGGAAACCTGCAAAGCAGAATTCTAAAGCCTCGTTATGAAAGGGCGCCCCCCCGCCAGAGTGGGGGGAAGACTTCTGCAGTACTCAAAAGTCTGGCAAGAGGAAATTCAGGACAGATGAGTCATCTCCACAGTGTCTCTAGGATACAAACTAGAATTTCAGGAGTTTCCACCGTCTCGTTTTCTGAGGTCAAACGTTCCCAAAGATCCAGGGAAAAGGCAATTTCTTTTTCGGGCACTAGACCGATTACTGGCTCAGGGGGTGATCATACAAATCCCCATGGAAGAGCAAGGTTTGGGGTTTTATTCAAACCTCTTTACGGTAGCAAAACCGAATGGCGATGTCGGACCCATTCTAGATATAAAAATCAAAGTTCCTGATGTTCAGTTCCTGAAGATCTGCTCCTTTCGCATGGAGTCGATCAGTTCAGTGGTTTCTATCCTACAAGGCGGAGAACTTCTGGTGTCTATCGACATCGGGGATGCATATCTGCATGTCCCTATTGTAATGAGCCACTTGCTCGCTCGCTCGGTTCCACTCTCCCGACACTCCTCTGCTGCTATAGAATCACATTGCAGATCGCAACATCTGATTGTTCGGTCATCCAATTCTCCGGAATTAGAACTACAGCTGTGTGCCGTTCTAACCCAGTTGTGATAGCTCAGAACAAACACCAGGCAGGCTGTAGGTAAGTTCAACCAGGAATCTCTTTTATTGGAAAATACAGGCCCTTTTATACACTAAAAGTGGAGGTGCATACCTCCGGCTCATATTACTCTGAACATATACCTGTGACCAGAAACCTAATTAACATGGGCTAATTAACTAATCCCTTTAGACAGCCTAGATGACTCAGACATGACCTTTAAGCCAGACTGGCCGTCTTGTAGTTCAGAAAATCCAATCAACATTATCACAATAACAGAGTTAATTAACACAAACAACAATGGGGATCTAATGACTCTTAGATCCCATACTAGAGACTTATTTACAATACACATTTTAGCAGACAACAGACAGGTAGCTGGGATTGATGACATTAGCATTTAACAGTAGGAGTCCCAACGGTATGAATCAGTCACTATTCCAATATGGCAAATCCAGGGTCCCCAGAGTCTGTGTGTCCTGGGGGACCAGGACCCGAATCCACAGTAATACCACCTTAAGGGTCCCCAGGCATACAGCTCACAAAGAGCACCGTTCCCCCCAAATGCAAGGGCCACGATCGATCGGCAAGAGGCTAGCATACAGTCCCCTCCAAAAGTCTCTCTCCCGGCTAGGTCTGTCACACCTATATTTCCCAGTCACCAAGGGTTTCTGCGGTTCAAGGTAAAACATCAGCATTTTCAGTTTGTAGCCTTGCCCTTTGGGCTAGCTACAGCACCCCGCGTGTTTAAGGGCACAGGGCTTAACAGTCTTGGCGTATCTAGACGATCTATTGTTAATAGACTAGTCGGTGATTCGTTTGGAGCAAAGCGTGCGCATTACAACCAAATACCTGAAGAAAAATCTGGGTTGAATTCTCAGACTAGAGAAGTCTTCCTTAAAATTGCTAAAAAGGCTGGAGTACTTTGCCTGAGGCAAGAACACCTTTTTCTGGGCTGTGTCTACGATCAGACCAAAGATCAACTCCATAAGAGAGCTGGTGCGGATGATCAGGTCGAAAGGAGATCCCTCCATTCGCCTTTGCTTGAGGTTGTTAGGAAAGATGGTGGCTTCATTTGAAACGGTTCCCTATGCCCAGTTCCATTCGAGACTGTTGCAAAACAGTATCCTGTCTGCTTGGAACAAAACCATTCAAGCTTTAGACTTGCCAATGCGGCTGTCCCCAAAGGTGTTCCAGAGCCTCAGTTGGTGCTCGGTATCCGAGAATCTGCAGGAGGAAAAAACCTTCCTACCAGTTACCTGGAAAGTGGTAACGACAGATGCCAACGTTTTCAGGTTGGGGAGCAGTACTGGAAAAGACAACTGTCCAGGGACAGTGGTCCAGAACCGAAAAAGATTTGCCCATCAACATCCTAGAGATTCGGGGAGCAGGTCTGGCTCTGAAGCCTTGAACATTCAGGTTAGAGGATTGTCCCGTCAGGATCCAATCCGGCAGTGCCACAGCTGTGGCCTATATCAATCACCAAGGGGGGGCACTAAGGGTCACGCAGCTCAGAGAGTGGTGGACCATATTCTGGCTTGGGCGGAAAAGGATGTTCCTTGCCTATCGGCAGTCTTCATTCCAGGAATAGAGAATTGGCAGGAGGACTACATGAGTCGCTAAGCAGTTGTTTCCGGGGGGAGCGGTCCCTTCACCCCGAAATTCTTTCTGGCTATATGCCAAAGATGGGGGATCCCGGACGTAGATCTTTAGGTGTCCAGGTTCAACGTAGTTGGTCAACTTTATGTCAAGGACAAGGGATCCACTCGCATGCGAGACAGATGTGTGGTGACCCCATGGGGTCAGTTTTCACTGAGTTAGGGTTTTTTTTTTCCCTATTCAGTTGCTGCCACGGCTTCTTTGCAGGATCATGCTGGAAAGAAAGCCAGTAATTATTGTAGCTCCAGCATGGCCCAGAAGGTCCTGGTATGCAGAAATCGTAAAGATGGCGGTGGAGGATCCATGGTCCCTTCCACTACGGCCAGACCTACTTTCACAGGGGCCGATATTCCAACCTACCTTACAAACTCTAAGTTTGATGATTTGGCTATTAAAGCCCACATTCTGAAGAGACGTAGTCTCTCCGGGTCAGCGATTGCTACCTTCGTTAATGAAGCCAGCTTTCAGAGTTTTAGATATTATAAAATGCTTATGTTTCCTGGTATCGGAGTTGGCCGCTCTAAAGAAGCAATATTTAATTAAGGTGATTTTAGGTTTTCACCTAAACCAAGATATTGTCCTACCGTTGTTTTTTTTCCAAAACCAGGTTCTAGTGTAGAAAACTCACTACATTGTCTTGTCTAGGTCTATTTAAAGATGACTGCTCAGGTCTGAAAGACTGATGTTTTATTATGCTGCCAGAGGGTCCTAGGAAGGGACAGGCAGTGTTGAAATCCACATATTGCTAAATGGATTCGGCAAGTTATAATTCAGGCCTAATGATTAAAAGGTAAGATTTCACTTTTTCATGTCAAAGCGCACTCTACTAGAGCAGTTGGTGATTCTGGGGCAGTGCATCACCAAGCCTCCATGGCTCAGATCTGCAAGGCCACAACTTGGTCTGCAGTCCATACATTCACTAGATTTTATCAAGTGGATGTAAAAAAGGGTATGAGGATATCGCCTTTGGGCGCAGTGTGCTGCAGGCAGCAGTATAGGTCCTCAAGTCTGTTGGCGCCCTACGGGTTGTGTGCCTTTCCTCCAATCGGCTGTGTTACAGTGTTTGCCAAGACTTCACTCCCAGTGCTGAACAGGAAGAGAAAATTTCTAACCTGATCTGCACTTTCTAAAGAATATATAAAGCTGAAGACAGCAGATATACCTGTAAAACTTAGATGGGAGATTTGTTTCATCTCTGTGTATCATCTGAGGCTGTTCACTTCACTGGGTATATGTGAGGGTTTACATCCACTTTAAGTAATTTGAATACATTTTTGTAAAGCATTGTAAAATATCTGGAGCAAGATATTTTTTGTACATGGCAACTAATCCAATTGCGGTCATAATGATTCCTGTAATATTCTGGTGTCTGCAATTCCGTGTTGTGTATAGGCGCAGGCTGTGAATCAGCTGTTTATCACCTGAGGTTCCTGGATGGTGGTGTCACCTGATAGAAAATTATCAGGGGAAAACACAGCAGGGAAAGCAATGAGACTTCTTATGATTCAGAACTGTATAAAGAGCCTATGGTTATTGACTTCTGCATAGTAACTAGTAAAACCACAGACTCTGGTAGGAAGGGGTCATGAGTTTTCATCCTTTTGATACACATTTGTGCTATATTTATAGATGTGTTTTTTTGTTTTTTTTTTTTGTAGCTGCCATTTGTAGCTAAAGTCACAATGCAAACTGGCTTGTTGAACTACCCAGTTCCCCTTGACAGTTTTCTTCTAGGGAATATATAGAAAAGTTACATTTTTCTGAGCAATATCCTGTAAAATCTACCTCCTTGACTTAAATGCCTCCTGAAAAATATCAGTGCACTTCCAGGCATGCGGCTGTGCAGTGTGGGATGATCTAAGGCAGTGTTTTTCATCCTCTTTTCAGTCAAGGCACCCTTAAGAATTCTGCACAATCTCTGGGCATACCAGGAGGTATGTCCAACCACGTGCCCATTTTTGCGCTTTGCATTTTTCAATGGTCTGCCCTGTGAAACAAGCAAAAAGGGTGCTGGAACATTTTTTTCAAATTGTGCCACACCAAAATGGACGATACTGTGATACAATACACTGTAGCATGCACGAAATACATGTGTGTCTCCCAGATGGGTAGGAGTGCCATTAAGAATGTGTCTCTCGTATGCATCTGCAAAGGGCAGCAGATTTATGTGTGGTGCAGGAAAAGGTGCAATTTCGCACATGTTCCCGAACCACACCTGGTATGAAGAAGACCTAAAAGGTAGTATGTGAGACAGAGTTCAGTGGTCAGTAGGTTGTGAAGCAAAGTTGCTTTCTACCTGTACAATATTCAAAATAGCAGACGGTATGTACTGACAGGATAGGGCAGTATGCAGTGGTAGGGTGGTCAGTGAGCAGTATGTAGTGTCAGTCAATCAGTGGGCTGTATGGTGGCCAGGGTGAATTTGATTTAAATCCCTAGTAAGAAGGCTTGATTTAAATCAACTCGATTTAAATCAAAATTTTTAAAAAGCAATTTTCATCTCTGTCCTGCAGCGGCTCCTCCTCTGACCCGCTGTTGACTTAGACAGTCTCATTCACTTTAGGTTCAATAAGTTTTTTTTTTTTTTTTTTTTCAACACAAGTTTAAACAGACAGAAACAAGAACAGGACCAGGTGCCCGACAAAAGGCGTTCTGGTATAACCAATTCGAATTGTACAAAAAATATAGTTCATTCTATGTCATTTATATAGGTAACCTGAGGATGAATCATTGAGGTAAGGTTTCAAACATTGTTATGACATTGGTATAAGTGCAATTTCTGTCGGCCTGGGTGCCCCTGTGGGAACCTGCTGCGCCCAGAAGCTGAGGAAATCAATGTGTCTGAACTGAACATTGGGAGTTTTATCTGTACAGAAGTGTAGGTGTACTTTCAAGTCCCATGAATGATTTAATTGTTCATATTTTGGAACCAGAGTACACGTGATTTCATAGCCTGGCTATACATAGCCAGAAATAGGCATGTTAGGGAGAGGTAGAAGCGATAGAGAAAGGGGGAAAACTAGTCGAGGAAACGGAGGGTTGTAGGGGTAGAAGGGGGAGGGTAGACCGCGAGCCTCATTCCACTGAGGTATTACCAGTCTAGGGTGTGGGGTCATAATCTTGGGGTTGGTTAGTCTCTCAAGGAGTACTGGCCATTGAGAGTCTGTGCTTCAGTTTATCTGAAGTAGAGTAATGCCTCCGAATAAAGGAGAATTTTTCATATTTATCTAGGGATTTGGCTTGCATCTCCTCCATAAGCATAATGTCGTTTATCTCGCTCATTCTATAAGGGATGGTGAGGAGGTAGTTTTCCAGTGTCTAGGAATTAGTTGCCGACCTGCACTGAGGAAAAATTTTGGGTGATTGTACTTTTGAGATTTAACAGTACCAGGTAGTATGGAAAGGAGGGCAATGGAAGGAGAGGGTGTGAGTGGTTTGTCATATATTTCAGTATAAATTTGAAAGATTTGTGCACAAAATGGGCGGATATCAACGCATTCCCACCAGATGTGGTTGTACGTACCTTTCGCCAAGTTACATCTCCAGCAGATGTCGGTGACTGATGGGAACATGATCTTGAGGTTGGTTGGCACATGATACCAGCTTGTAATTTTTTTTCCTGGGTGTAGCTCGAGATAGATGATTTATGGGTAAAGAGGCTTTACTCCATTCTGCCTCTGAAATATCTCTCCCAAGCTCCTCCGACCAGGCTTTCGTGTACTTGGGTAAAGTGCCATGAGTATGATCTAGTATCATTTTGTAGAACAGTGATGGGGCGTGCCGGGGGGCTTCTGAGAGTGTGCATAACTGTTCAAAGCCAGTCAGGGGTCTATGGATCTGTTTGGAGTCGTGAAGTTTCTTACAGTAGGAGGACAAATGTAGAAGAGTAAGCCACATTATATTGGAGACTGTAGTGGTGTGGTTCATTACAAAGGTACCCTGGGTGTCGTGGACAAATTGTGCTGTGGGCCAGGATGTTCTGTTGTAATTAATTATGGTTTGGGTTGACCTGCCTTCTGGGAGGGCTGGCTTATCAAATAAGGGGGTGAGTGGGCTCGGTTCAGTGGATAGCGAGTAACTCTCCTTTCTTCGGTACCAGATTACTAAGGCATCTCTGGTGAGGGGGGACAGTGTTGGAAGAGATTTATGGTTCAATAAGTTTTTATTGATGTTTTTTACGAGAATATAAAGAATATTAACATTGACAAAAAGGAAGACAGAATACAAAAGTGTACAAAAGTGTAAACAGTGTCAGTTACCTGACTTATAGTCTCCTACTAAACAATTATATTTTTTAAATATTAAAAAAATAGTGGAAGAGATTTATAAGTCCGGTCGTGACCCCAGAGAAGTGCTCGGAGGTCGACTGACGACAAATCTTGTTCCACCAGAGTGGAAGCTTTGTTCAGAGGACAGGGGAACCACTCCAGGACTCGGGGGGACCACTGCTGACGTGTGCTAGAGCTCGAGATCTGGTAGGCCTGCCCCGCCTTTAGAGGTGGTAGTGCATAAGAGCTTATGTTTCAGTCTTGGATGGTTACCCTTCCATACAAATCGAATGGCCATAGAGCGAAGGGTATGGAAAAAAGCGGATGGAAGAACAATCGGTAGGGCTTGAAATAGATACAGTAGTTTGGGGAGTATGTCCATTTTATTGTGTTCATGCGACCAAACCATGACACTGGTAGGTCCAATCTACCTTCAGTGAGACGTCTAAGTTTTGTGAGTAGTGGGCTAAAGTTTAGGGCATATATATCTGATGTGCGTGTTGGAATGGCTGTTCCTAGGTATGATATGCATTTTGTTTTCCATTGAAAGGAGAAATTGGCCTTAAGGGAGGTGAGGGTAGGTTGTATCAAGGAGAGGTTCAGTGCTTCCGTTTTGGAGATGTTCACCTTATAGTTGCTGAAACGGCCAAACCGGTGAATCTCTGCAAGTATGGATGGAATGCTGATATGGGGTTGAGTCACATAAAGGAGAAGGTCATCCGCATATAGGGAGAGTTTGCATTGAGAGGTGGCGGTCTGTATACCATGTATGTTTGGGTTTGCTCTGATGGCTTGGGCTAGGCGTTCAATTACTAGGACGAACAGGAGTGGGGAGAGGGGGCAGCCCTGCCTGGTGCCGTTGGCGATCGTAAGCCTTTCTGATTGGGTTCCGTTTACTAAAATTGTGGAAGAGGATTTGGAGTATAGGGACATAATGCGTGAGAGCATGTTTGAGCCTAATCCTATCTGGGAGAGGGTGGTTTGGAGAAAGGGCTAGCTAACCCTGTCAAAGGCCTTCTCTGCATCACAGGAGAGAAGGCAGGTCGGTATGTGATTGTGTTGGGCATAAGCTATAAGGTGTATGGTCTTGGTGATGTTGTCCCTGGCTTCGCGTCCAGGGACAAAACCCACCTGGTCTCTATGTATTGTCTCGGGTAATAAGGGTGAAAGGCGATTTGCTAATATTTTGGCGAATAGCTTTAAATCTATGTTTAGATATCGATCTATAGTTGGAGCATAAAGATGGGTACTTACCAGGTTTCGGGATGACTACTATTTGGGCTTGGAGTAGGGTAGGAGAGGGGTTGAGGGTCTCATCTATGGCATTAAATGCTTTTGTTAGGAGGGGTGCTAGTATGAGTGCGAACGTTTTGTAAAAGCGTAAGGAGAACCCGTCTGGCCCAGGGCTCTTGCCGTTTTTAAGACTTATGGCAAGTTGAAATTCAGCTTCGGACAGGGCGGATTCTAATGCGTCAGACTTTTCGACCGGACTGGTCCGACGGACAATCCTGATCGTGTGTGGGCTTCAGCGGACTTTTCCAGTCGCAAATCTGACGGACTTTAGACTTGGAACATGTTTCAAATCTTTACGTCGTAACTCCGCTGGACCCAGAAATCCGCTCATCTGTATGCTAGTCCGACGGACAAAAACCGACGCTAGGGCAGCTATTGGCTACTGGCTATCAACTTCTTTATTTTAGTCCGGTGTACGTCATCACGTATGAATCCGTCGGACTTTGGTGTGATCAAGTGTAGGCAAGTCCGTTCGTTAAAAAGTCAGTCGAAAGTCTGTCGGACAGGCTGTCTGACTTTTGTTGCTAAAAAGTCCAACCGTGTGTACACGGCATAAGTCCGCCGTGTCAGAAGCCGGGATGGTTGGAAGTGCAGTTTCCTGGATGTATGAAAGCAAGTTTTGTGTCGGTTTACTCGTTTGGGGCAAGGATGGCGGTATCTGGGGGGGGGGTGAGGTTGTTTAGGGTGGAATAGTATTGGTGGAATTCTTCGGCTATAGCCACGTTGGTTAGTATTTTACCCTTTGTAGAGGAATTGATAAAGGGAATAGGTTTCCGTGCTTGTTGGGGTTGGAGTGTGTTTGCAAGGTGTCTGCCGCACTTATTGGCTTGAGAATAGGGGGCAAATTGCCCTTTATCTCTCGCCATCCTAGAGCGTTCTGTGAAGATTTGCAGGAGGTCTCTCCTGGCGTTGGTCAGTTCTAGTTGTACAGTGGGAACGGGCGTTCGTTTATGCGACTCTTCCAGGGAGGCTATAGTGGTAAGAAGGCGTGATATATCTGCCGTGCGTGCACGTTTAAGTAGGGCTGGGGAAAAAATCGATTTGAATCTTGAATCGAGTTGAGAGGTCAAATCGATTCAAATTTTCAGTAAATCGATTTTTGTAGATTTTTTTTTTTTTTTTTTTTTTTCCCCACCAGGACCGGCACTGACAGCTCTACATTTAAGTCGGGAGCCGTGTTGAATGAATTTACCCCTGAGAACACATTTAAGTGCTTCCCATTTTGTAAGCGGGTTGCTGTCGTAATGTGTATGGTCTGTATTAGAGGTCGACCGATATATCGGCCGATATTTGGCTTTTTTTACTTAATCGGCATCGGCCGATTGTGCTGATAAAAAAAGCCGATTCAGCGGACTTGCAAATGACTTCTGTAATAGAAGTCAATTGCAAGTTGTCTGAAGTTTTTTCTTCTCTCCTCCTCTGGGCAGCCTGCCAAGTCTGATAAGAAGATAAGATACATTGTATCTCTTTTATCAATAGACTGAACTGTGGAGAAGTTTTCAGTTTAACCATTTAAAGACTAAATCTTTTCTGACACTTGTTGCTTACAAGTAAAAATCCTGTATTTTCTGCTATAAAATCACTTAGAACCCCCAAACATTATATATATATATATATATATATATTTAGCAGAGACCCTAGGGAATAAAATAGCGGTTGTTGCAATATTTTATGTCACACGGTATTTGCGCAGCGGTCTTTTAAAAAAAAAAAAAAGCAGTAAAGTTAGCCCATTTTTTTTCGTCCAAAAGTTTTGATTACCTGTTTTTGTGTATTTAATATTTAAGATCTAGTTATTTTTTTAAAATCTAAATTCTACATACAAGTGAACTGATTGGAGGTTTGTTTTGTTTAATAAATGTTTAAATATAAAAAAATTTCTGTATCACTTATTACTTAAGGCTGCTTTCACACTGGAGCGGGCATGCGTTGACGGTAAAACGCTGTTAATTTTAGCGGCACTTTACCGTCATTTTAGCGGCGCTATTCTGCTGCTAGCGGGGCACTTATAACCCAGCTAGCGGCCGAAGAAGGGGTTAAATGCGCCCCTGAAGCGCTGCTGCCGAAACGCTTTGCAGGCGCTTCGGCAGTGGTGCGCATTCATTTCAATGGGCAGGAGTGGTGGAGGAGCGGTTGTACACCGCTCCAAAGATGCTGCTTGCAGGACTTTTTTTTAACATCCTGCCAGCGCATCGCCTCAGTGTGAAAGCACTCGAGCTTTCACACAGACTGCAGGGGAGCCGTTTTACAGGCGCTATTTTTAGCCCAAAAGCGCCTGAAAAACGCCCCAGTGTGAAAGGGGTCTAACTGTTAGATTTTATGAGATGAAGGGAAAAAAAAAAAAATCGGCCTAATATATCGGCCCAAAAAAAATCTGCATCATATATCGGCCATCGGCCAACGCGATTTCTAAATATCGACTTTGGCATCAGCCAGAGAAAAACCCATATTTGGTCGACCTCTAGTCTGTATGATGTCTTGAGTGCAGACTGAGTCATGTAATAGGTTGTCATTCAACCTCCAAGAGGATCTCCTCTTATGTGTGGGGATACTTCCTAAACTCATGTGTATGAGGGCATGGTCAGACCAGAGGGTGAGACCTATGGAGGTGGTGGGGGAGTAATCCAATAAGGATTGAGAGATGAAAATGTAGTCTAGCCTACTGTAAGAGGAGTGTGCGGGGTAGTAGTATGTGTAGTCTTTAGTCGTGGGGTGTAGTATTCTCCACACGTGATAAGTCAGAGAGGATTGATCGGATTTTGGTCAGAGAGGCCGGGGAGATTGAGGACTTACCAGTTGAGAAGTCTAGACGAGGTATCAAGGCGGCATTGAGGTCACCTCCCAGGATCATGTTGGTTGTGCCAAATCGTTTCAGGCAAGTGGTCACCGAGGAGAGGTACTGCACTTGATCCCGATTTGGAGAATATACATTAATTACTGTATAGATCATATTCATATATGACAATTTAAGAAAAACATGACTCCCTTGTGGATCGATATAGGTGTCAAGGACAACTGGTGTGAATGAGGCATGGAAGACGATGGAGACCCCTTTGGATTTTACAGAGGAGTTGGTGCTGTGAAACCAGGTGGGGTATTGCTTATGGAGGAGATGTGGAATTGTGTCAGATCTAAAGCGAGTTACCTGAAGGAGGAGGATTTGGGTGCGGAGTTTATGGAAATGATACAATATTTGCCTTCTCTTCTCTGGAGTATTGAGGCCTCTACAATTTTGAGAGGAGACATTTGAAGTTTGTGTTGCCATGGGGGGAGTAGTTTGGGGAGTAAGTGTATATTGGTGTAGGTAAGGCTCGCTGTCTCAGGGAAGGGGGTAGGTGGGGATTGAGAGGGAATAGAGGGAATAGGTATCTAGTGGTGAACAGGTAGATAGGTATGAGAAGTAGAAAGGAGAGAAAAGGAGAGAGAAAGGTAGAAAACCAAGGCCTCAATGGCCACACTAATAGCGTTGTAATCCACATGTCAGCTAAGACCGCTGAAAACCCTAAGTGGGGGGGGGGTGGTCGCGGTCAGTGCATAAAGGGGCCTGCACACACCGGGCAACAACATTAAACCTTTTTTTTTTTGTAAACATAATAGCTCAGAGCCCTGTATTGCTGTGTTCATTTTGTATAGCAGTAGGTAAGTATCTAGGAGGACAAGTCCTAGGAGAATACAGTGTAAACCTGATAGCATACAGGTTCCTTTTACTGGCTCTAGATCTAACAGTACATTATAATGAGGTGGTGGGGGGGGGGGGGGGACCCGAAGTGGGAGAGGGATAACAATATCTAACACGGGGTAGGTCTCATTTATGAGGAGTTGACATTTCTAAGGAGAAAGTCAAAACCTGTATGAGGGAGATAAAAAGTAGGTTAGAAATCTAATGTCCCAACAAAACTGAAATCGGGGACAGTTTCACGGGTCTGATGCCTGTGAAGAGATAATTAGTTAGTCGAAGTGCAGGCAGTGGAAGTTCATCTGGCTGTCGACTTCGAGGCTTCCGATCTGGAACGTTTGATCTTCTTGGATTTCTTTTGCCAGCCTGTGGCGACACGGAGTCCAGGAGTGGCTGCATGCAGTGGCCAATCAGGTATAGGGATTTGTGGAAGCTCAAAAGCCCCGAGGAAATTTGGGAGATCACCCAGTGTGCGGAATGTCGCCGACTTCTTCTCATCGTGAAATGCAAAAATGTAATTTGTTTTGCTTGCAGGGCTCCTCTTATCATGTCTCTGGGGTGTTCCAGGTTTGGATTTTTAGAGCCTAGGGCTCTATGTACATGATCGAGTTCCAGAGGGGCATCTTTTGGCTTTTTGGAGCAGTTCATTAAACATGGCGATGATGGCTGGGGCCAGGTCTTTGGTCTCCACAGACTCTGGGAGGCCGCGGATGCGTATATTGTTGCGTCTGGCCCTATTTTCTTGGTCATCTTGGTGGTACATTATTTGTTGAATCTGCAGGGTGTGCTCATGTTTCTCATATGTGGTGTGGAGTGCTGTGAAGCAGCTCCCTGTGAGGCCACATGTGTGCCTGAGGATCGGGACGGCGCCACCTTGGATGAGGGGGGGCCGTGCTGATTCGGCCCCGGTCGGGGGTCTGGTGGCCCTCTCCCCCACCTCTCCTTCCCATTACCGACCTTTGTTGCGGTTCCGAGGAGCGCTGAGAGCTGTGGATAGTCCGATGTGTGCGGGAGCTCCAGGAGGACACGTCCTACTTCTCCATGCGCTAGGCCACGCCCCCTGTCCCATTAACTTTAATGGAACTGCTGGTGATGCAGCAGTGACACAACAACGTGAGGAACGTGGCAGCAGCAGGTGAGTAGTTGCCCGCTAACAGGCACTGCCATGATGGATCTGAAATTACAGGTGCTCTTTAAATATAAGGACTTATTCTTGCTGGTAGTTAGAATCTTTATAATTTGCAAACAAAATGGTTTACTTTTTAGATTAATAAGCTTTTAGGTTAGTAAAACAGCGATATTGGAACCGATTCAATCATATAGTTTGTAATGTACATAGATTTGCAAAACAATGGGATAAAGGAATATTCCTGAACTTTGTTTTATCTTATGGTTACTGTGACATTGTGTGAATGCATTAATGTTATCTCAGATTGCAGAGCATGGATTCATTGAATGAATGAGTTTACCAAAAATGTAAATATTGCAGAATACATAGCTCATACTTCATTTCATGCTGAATAAACTAAATTATTAATGTATCTTAAATCAAAGACTATATTTAGATATATTTTTGCTCCAAAAGCATTTTATTAAAATTTGATTAAAAAAAATCATTAATTTTGTATCCACCCTGATGGTGGCATCAGTCGGTGAACAAGAGGAGGTTATCTGTTAGTAAAAAACATACCAAACCGACACTGCAGTTAAAGACAAGGCTTGTGTGTGCAGTGAACAATGTTTCTTTTTAACTGTCTGCCTTAGGTGGGATAGTGTGTGTTGTTTATTTATTTTATTTTTTATTCTTTTGCTGCGGCAGCCCTGAGGACTCTTTGCAGAACCCCAGGGTGCCACAAAACCCCGGTTGAGAAACACTGATCTTTAGGTTCTGTTTTTTCCTTTTGACTTCTTGTGGCTTTGCGTGAGATTTGGTGCTAACATTACTGTGCTACTCCCTTTTTTTTTTTTGTCTCTCTTGTTGGATAGGAGGTTGTACCTGAGAGTGCAATGCAAGCACCTCCCTGCTTCTGCCTCATTCATTCTGTGGACCTGTGCTGTCCTACATATTAACCTAATGGGGTAATCTAATCCCCACCAGTCATCAAAGCACTAGTCGTGCTGTTCTGACACGGGGAACCACAGCACTGCTCCTGTACCAAGATGGCCACCACTCTACAGAGGAACTGTGGGAAACAATTCATGAAAAGTCTGTAATGGGGAATACATCAGCTGCATGGAGCCTACAGTCAGTTCTTATGTCCAGCTACTCACTGTTTTATATTGCATAATTCTTTGGGGAAATATCATTCCCAGTGCAGGTTTTCTTTAATAAATAAAATGTGTAAGTTGCTTTTTTAAAAACCCAGAAATGCACTAGTCTATGCACCAGCAGTGAACTGTGCTTCAGTGTCATCATGTCCAATGCAGGGCTATGGGCTATGGACCCTGCATTCGTCTAGATGCCTGTGGGACCTTAGACCAGAAGGGCATGGGGGAGAAGACACTATAGGGACCAGTCTAGCAGCACAGAGGATCAGCTAAATAGATATTTTCTTTTATATTTTCCCTAGACCTAAACAAGCAGTTAACCTACACAGTGCAGGCAGAGCCCCACTGCAGGGGATCATTTTTAGGTTTCCTGTAGTTGGGCTTTAAAGTGTATCCCAAAAAACTAAAATGTAATATATTGCAGCTACCAGTTCTTAGATGTGTTGGCTGAATTAATTTCCTTTTTTCCAGGCTGAGTTTGTTTTCTATAAGTATAACAGTGTAAAAACAATGTTTTCAGCTTTCCCAGCTATCTCCTGTGAACTACAGGTGGGTTTGGTAAAAATGTGACTCGACCACATGGCTTTACCATCCCCCAACTTCACAACTTAACAAGCCCTTGGTTCACATCTGTGCAACTGTGTGCTGTGTGTAGGGCAGCCCATTGATTTCAAGTCCCCAACCCTTTTTTGTTTTAAAGTAGTGCCATACCAAAAATGCATGGCTTTTGGCAATGTGTTAGGGCAGTGGTCATCAACCCTGTCCTCAGTGCCCGCTAACAGGCCAGGTTTTATGTATTACCTTGGGGAGATGCAGACTAGAATACTGCAATCACTGAGCAGCAAATTATACCACCTGTGATGTATTTCAGTTATCTTGCAAAGCTGGCCTGTTAGTGGGCCCTGAGGACAGGGCTGATGACCACTGTGTTAGGCTACTTTCACACTGAGGCGTTGCAAAACTGCGGTAAAAACGATGAGCGTTATTACCGCGTTTTTGCCGTTTTAGCGGTAAAAATAGCGCTAACGCCCATGCGTTTTTATCGTGTTTTTAGAGCGTTAGCAAACCTGACCATGTGGTCATGTGACCTTCTCTACAGTTTCTGGGTGGTTTTAAAGCGTTTTTACCGCGTTATTACCGCGTTTTTACAGCGTTTCCCATTCATCTCAATTGGGATAGACGTTTTTACAGCGCTATTTTATGCGCCCCAAAGATGCTCCAAAAAAGCTGTTTGCAGGGTTTTTCCCAATGCACAGCCAGGGCAACGCCTCAGTGTGAAAGGTTACACTGAGATACATGGGGGGCGTTTTTTATGCGGTATTTAGGAGGTAATTTTAGCGCTAAAACGCCTGAAAAAACGCCTCAGTGTGAA
Organism: Lithobates clamitans; assembly: GCA_037952925.1. Classification (NCBI taxonomy): domain Eukaryota; kingdom Metazoa; phylum Chordata; class Amphibia; order Anura; family Ranidae; genus Lithobates; species Lithobates clamitans. The sequence continues at coordinate 3,663,048 of JBBGZY010000318.1, forward strand.
AGGGGCCTTAGGGTACTATTAAGAATGAATGGCACCCCTGCACATCTGCTAAAGAGCAGCACATTTGTCTGCATGTCAGGAATGCTCATGATTTTGCACTCTTTCCTGACACTTTAAAGTGAACCAAGCCTTCGACTGGGGGGCCTTGAGACTAAAAAATGCTCTTTAAAGGGGTTGTAAAGGTATTTTTTTTAAAAAAAATAACAAACATGTTATACTTCCCTTCACTGTGCAGCTCGTTCTGCACAGAGTGGCCCCGAACCTGGTCTTCTGGGGTCCCTCGGCGGCTGTTTCAGCTCCTCCCCCGCAAGCATTTACCACCTTAATGCAAGCTCCCTCGCATGGTGGTGAGTGCTTGCGGGCGCGCTCCCGTGATACAGCCGGCGACTATAGCCGCTCGCTGTATCGCTCGGCCCCGCCCCCCGGCTCGCCGCGTCATCGGATGTGATTGACAGCAGCGCGAGCCAATGGCTGCGCTGCTTTCAATCCATCCACTGCAGCCAATCAGCGACCAGGCTGAGCTGCAATGAAGATGACGAGGACGAGCAGCGAAGATTTGAGGCGTCAGGTAAGTAAAACGGGGGGCCTGGGGGCGGCGGTACTTTCAAAAGTTTTTTCACCTTAATGCATAGAATGCATTAAGGTGACAAAATTTTTACCTTTACAACCCCTTTAAGGGTGCCGTGACTGTAGAGAGGTTGAGAAACACTGGCCTAGGGTGACAAAGGTGGGATTGACCTGGGCTGCTTATCTATAGATACAGTACAGTGAGTGTTGTCTCGGACAGGAAGTGTGTTGCTGGCAAGTGAAAGTAAAGGATAAAATTGTGCAGCCATCCTATCTGAAACTTGGTAAGCTGCAATATTTTGCATTTTGGTTACAGTCACAATTTAACCACTTCAGCCCCGGAAGGTGTTTTACCTCCTTCCTGACCAGAACACTTTTTACAATTTGGCACTGTGTCGCTTTAACTGGTAATTGCACGGTCATGCAATGCTGTACCCAAACAAAATTTGCATCCTTTTTTTCCACACAAATAAAGCTTTCTTTTGGTGCTATTTGATCACCTCTGCGGTTTTCATTTTTTGTGCTATTAAAAAAAAACAAAAAAAAGTAAGCGACAATTTTGAAAAAAAAAACATTTTTTACTTTTTGCTATGATAAATATCCCCAAAAGTTTTGTTTTTAACCACTTGCCGCCCGCCCACCGTCAAATGACGGCTGGGTGGTGCGGCTCTCGTTCTGAATGGAAGCCATCTGACTGCCTCCCAGGAAAGGAGCCGTGGCTCTTTAACCATGTGATTGGTTATGTCCAATCACAGCCGGTCACATGTAAACACGGAGATGCCGGTAATCGGTGCTCCTCGCCTTACACTGACAGTGTGAGGAGAGGAGAGCCGATCAGCGGCATCTCCTCACAGAGGACATCTAGGGATGTAATCAGGGCACTGATCATCGGTGCCCTGTTTACAATTAAGTGCCAAACAGTGCCAGCACTGCCAGTGCCCACAATTGGCACCAATCTGTGCCCACAACTGCCAGCAATCAGTGGCCATCAGTGATGGCAGTCAGTGCTAGCTATCACTGCTGCCCATCAGTGCCACATATAAATGCCACCTATCAGTGCCCATAAGTGCGGCATATTCGTGCCTCCTCATCAGTGCCGCCTCATCAGCGCCCATCAGTGAAGGTGAAAAATTTACTTATTTACAAAATTTACTGACAGAAACGAAGAAACTTTTTTTGTTTTTTTTTTCAAAAATTTTGGGCTTTTTTTTTTTTCTAGGAAAATATAAAAAAAACCCAACAGTGATTAAATAGCACCAAAAGAAAGCTCCATTTGTGTGAAGAAAATTAGCATGACCACACAATTGTCATTCAAAGTGTGACAGCGGTGAAAGACGAAAAATGGCTTGTGCAGGAAGGGGTTGTAAGTGTCCCTGTATTGAGGTGATTAAAGAACAAATTTCTTCATCAGTTTGGGCCAATATATATATTTTTCTAGATATTTTTTGTGAAAAAAATTGCTGTAAGCATATATTGATTGGTTTGCGCAAAAGTTATAGCGTCTACAAACTGTGGAAAAGAGTTATGGTATTTTTATTATTAATTTTTTTTTTCCTTTTAGTGGTATTGCGATGAACAGATCAGACACTTTTTACACATTTTTGGGACCATTGACATTTATACAACAATCAATGCTATAAAAATGCACGGATTACTGTGTAAATGTCACTGGTAGGGAAGGGGTTAACACTAGGGGGCCATCAAGGGGTTATATGTGTGTTCCCTCAATGTGTTCTAACTGTATGGGGATAAGACAGAGTAGGAGAGGAGACATATATCGCTGTTCCCACTTACTAGGAACAAACATGTCTCCTCTCCTCTGACAGCACAGGGATTTGTGTGTTTACACACACAAATCCCCATGCTGGCGCTCGTGCACGCGATCCCGACCTCCGGCCACGCGAATCAGGTCCCCCCGCTGTGCAGTGGGCGCGCGCCCCCTCTGGCGACTCATAAAGGAAACCCCGTACGGGGTTTCGCGCAAGTGTGCCATTCTGCCCCTGTAAATATACGTGAGCCGGCCAGGTCCAATTAAAGTTAAGTTGTCAGGTACATCAATGTGCACAAGGTAAGGCCCCTTTCACATGAAAGGTCCGATCGGGTCCATCTGTAAGTGTTTTAAGAGGATCTGATCACATCCTCCATTCACTCCTATGGTCCGCTGGGCATAAACAGACTTGTGTCCATTTACACCCGCCTACCTCCAATCTGAACCGGTCTGCTAAAACAATATGGAAGGGGATCTGTTGTCCTCCATCTAGGTGGATCGGATTGTAGGGTAGTCAAGTGCAAACAGACAGCGGAGTCTGTTTTACACCTGCCAGTCCATAGAGAAGAGCAGGCTTGGTCTGTGTCCGCTCTGCATAAACTGAGCAGACACAGACCTGTCGTCCGCACCCTCTGCTCTGCACAGCAGAGGATTTGCAGACAGATTCCCTGCTAATCTAATCAGAGTCTGCCCCGTGTGAAAGGAACCTAAAGCCCTGTACACATGGACCGAATGTCGGACGGCATCGGCCGGTTCAATAGAAACCGGGCGGCATTCGGCCCGTGTGTACTGCAGCCGATCCGACAGAAGCCAGCTGGGTTGCACGAAACAAAACTAGCAGTGTGTACTAGGCTTAACACTGATGCCAAAGCACAGACGTCACAAGATACCCTGGATAATCCTTTAGTTGTTTCTATCCACCACTATAGGAACTCCCCTTTTCTGTACAGAGGGCCTTCATATCTGCCAAACTAAGATAATGCCTGTCATTCAACAGCCCAGTGGGGGAGCATGTTGTGGATGCTAAGGACTTGGAATTGGACTGTTGAAAGGTGGGTTGGACCTGAGCCTCAAATTTGGCAGAAGTCAAGGCCTTCTGTACAGCAAGAGTGCTCGGTACACAGATGTGGATGAAAACAATATCATAGGTAACTCTGCTGTCAGCATTTGTGCAATATTGTTGAGCATTTTCATATACTTGACAGATTTTTAGAGCAGCAGGCACAGTTGGCTTTACATGCAGAGCAGCAACTGTAAGATCTCATGGAGCCTCACCGCTCTTCTTTTTTAGGTAGTAATAAATACTAGGCACTTTTTGCCTTTTTAAAGTGGTTGTAAACCTCAAACATAAAATATGAACAAAGCATATCCCTCTATAGTGTGTGCTTGTCTCAATTAGGAGCGTGAAGTGTAATTTCTGTCTGCTGCTTCATTCCTCTGCTATAAGCATGAGTCCCTTCTGATAATTTTACCTGACACCAAGAGAAAAATGGTGACGGGGAGGGACCTTAAGTTGATTAACAGCCTCAACTCTGTTCCTGTGTGCTTCCCTCCAGTCGGCTCTCAGACCTCTCCTCGGTGATGTAACTTCAGCTCTCCACCTCCAGCTTTTCAGAGCTGAGAGATCCTGTGTAAATTCTGCACTTTGAGTGGATGTAGGGAAAAGATGGCTGTAGGTAAACGGGTACAATTGATGTAGGAGGATTTGTTTCATCTCTGTGTATCGCATGAGGCCAGTCACTTCACTGGGGTATATGTGAGGGTTTGCAATCACTTTATTTCATTCTCTGCAAAAAAAAAAAAACCTTCTTACCCTAGGTAGCTGGCTAAACAAAAAAAAAAAAAACAAACAAGCTACATGCCAAGCTTGAGCACCTGAATCTGTTTGATCTTGGCCTATTCTAAACCCCAATACAGGAGATCTCAGACTAGTAGAGGGAATGGCAACATTTTGACAATCGGGCTCTGCAGCCAGGTTGGCGGGGAAATATTATACATTGACTACAGTAGGTCAACAACTTGGTTCACCTGTCTGGCAAGGCTGTTTAACCACTTGACATCCACGCTATAGCCGAATGACGGCTACAGCGCGGACCTGAATTTCCAGGAGGCCGTCATATGAGCACCTCCCCTGTGCACGCGCCCTGTACGCGCTGTGATCACCAAGTCACTGAGACTCTGGTGTTAGCCGATCCGAGTAAGGGTGACACAAAATATTGCAACAATCACCATTTTATTCTCATGGGTCTTGGCTAAACAAAAATATATTATGTTTGGGGGTTCTAAGTAATTTTCTAGCAAAAAATACTAATTTAAACTTGAAAACAAAAAGCTCCAGAAAAGGCCTGGTTGTAAGCTTTTGAAAAATAATCATGCAGCATTTCCTCCTCCTCCTCCCTCCTCCCCCCTCCTATTAGTCATACACTCCACAAATCCTGGCTTTTTTGGAAGAGTGGCAAGAAGAAAGCCATTGTTGGAAAAAAAGCCATAAGTCCTGTTTGCAGTTTGCTAGAAGCCATGTGGGGGACACAGCAAACATGTAGATGAAGGTGCTCTGGTCAGATGAGACCAAAATTGAACTTTTTGGCCTAAAATCAAAATGCTATGTGTGGCGGAAAGCATCGAACGCTGCACATCGCCCTGAACACACCATCCCCACCTTGAAACATGGTGGTGGCAGCATCATGTTGTGGGGATGCTTTTCTTCAGCAGGGACAGGGAAGTTGGTCAGAGTTGATGGGAAGATGGATGAGGCCAAATACAGGGCAATCTTATGCCGCGTACACACGAGCGGACTTTACGGCAGACTTTGTCCGGCGTACTTTTCGACGGACTTTACGATGGACTTTCTGAATGAACGGACTTGCCTACACGCAATCAACCAAAGTCCGACGGATTCGTACGTGATGACGTACGACCGGACTAAAACAAGGAAGTTCATAGCCAGTAGCCAATAGCTGCCCTAGCGTCAGTTTTTGTCCGTCGGACTAGCATACAGACAAGAGGACTTTTTGACCGGACTCGAGTCCGTCGGACAGATGTGAAACATGTTTCAAATCTAAGTCCGTCAAACTTTTGAGAAACCAAAACCTGCTGGAGCCCACACACGATCGAATTGTCCGACGAAATCCGGTACGCTGGACCAAGTATGCCGTAAAGTCTGATCGTGTGTACGCGGCACTAGAAGAAAACCTGTTAGAGTCTGCAAAAGACTTGAGACTTGGGCAGAGGTTCACCTTCTAGCAGGACAACGACCCTAAATATACAGCCAGAGCTACAATGGAATGGTTTAGATCAAAGCATATTCATGTGTTAAAATGGCCCAGTCAAAGTCCAGACCTAAATCCAATTGGGAATCTGTGGCAAGACTTGAAAATTGCTGTTCAGACACTCTCCATCCAATCTTACAGAGCTTGATCTATTTTGCAAAGAAGAATGGGCAAACATTTCACTCTCTAGATGTGCAAAGCTGGCAGAGATATACCCAAAAAGACTTGCAGCTGTAATTGCAGTGAAAGGTGGTGTTTTATAAAGTATTGATTGAGGGGGAGGGGCTGAATACAAATGCACGCCACACTTTTTACATAAATAGTTTTCAAAAATGTTTACAAATATATATCATTTTCCTTCCACTTCACAATTATGTGCCACTTTGTGTTGGTCTATCACATAAAATCCCAATAAAATACATTTACGTTTTTCGTTGTAACATTACAAAATGTGGAAAAATCCAATGGGGTATGAATACTTTTTCAAGGCACTGTATATTGCCTTAGTGCAGGGGTGTCAAACTATATTTCATCTAGGGCCGCATCAGCAATATGGTTGCCCTCAAAGGCCCCTTGTATCTGGGTTGTGCTATGTGCAGAGTTCAGGGGTGCACGCTATGTGCAGAGTTCAGGGGTGCACGCTATGTGCAGGGTGCAGAGTTCAGAGGTGCACGCTATGTACAGGGTGCAGAGTTCAGGGGTGCACGCTATGCGCAGGGTACAGGAGTATGCTATGCACAGCAGGCAACACCTCTGCATCACTTTGCTCCGATCCCCCCACCTCTGCACACCTCTGCCTCCACCTCCACTCCCCTCCCAGCTCAAAAGCAACTGCATTCATGTGTAGGCTGTACAAGGTTTTTACAACACTCCCTCTCCATTGCCACTATTGGATAAAGCAAGTCCCCAAAAGCTCACCATCAGCGATGCATGGAAAAGAAACAGACGCCAGATCTGTCCTGAACCTCCTCCACTGAAAGCTATGCCGGACCAACCGCGCATGGTCACAAAGCCGGCTCCGCTGGAGGGACTGAGAAGAGAGGGAAATGTTTACCCTTGTTGCCTAGGAGACCAAAAAGCCACGCGTGCACTCAGCTCACACAAAACATGCGGGACTGAAGATATTAGAACCGAAAATGTTTACTCTTGTTGCCTAAGAGACCTGGCGTGGCAGCGGAACGAATAGTCAGCCTTGAAAACAGGAGGTAGCGGCTGCTGCGCGGGCCACATACCAAGGCCTGGCGGGCTGGATTTGGCACCTGTGCCTTAGTGCATTGGAGTGCTATGAATGGACCACAAAGCTCTAACACACATTGTGGTGATGTGTGCACTGTAGTGTAAAAGTGTGTTTCAGGCCTTCATGCCTGTGAAAGACTGCTTCATATACAGCAAATCTTATTTTGTCCATAGTTGCATGTTGACTATTATAAAAGTGAAAGTAGGCATGAAAAAAATGTGACCGTTTTTGTCAGTTGATCAGTTTGAACTAAACTATTGTTGTGTTCTGCTGAGTAGAAGCTGACAATCCTTTATCAGAAAGCGATAAACCAATGGAGTAGTAGTCTGGGTTCTTGCATCCTGCTTCAGTGCTGATATCTTATTTACATGTAGTTACTAAACACTGTAGAATTGTGACAGCCGCAAGCTTTGCTAGAAGAAGAAAAAAAAAATGGACTTTTCCTCCTTGTATAAAGTGTGTGTGTGTGTGTGTGTGTGTGTGTGTGTGTGTGTGTGTGTTTTTTTTTTTTTTTTTCTTTTGGAAAAAAGGTTTAACCTTTTTAAACCATTTTCAGCCCTTAGGATGTACTGATATGTCGAAGGGTGAAAGTGGTGGTATTTTTTTTTTAAACAGATCAGGCAGGTCTACAGCCACCCGCTTTTACAGGGTGAGGAAGTGGACCGTGCACCACCTTTTTATGGGCTCTCCCATTCCACAGGGGAACCTGGGACCTATGCGACTCCTCTGAAGGACGCAGAGGAGTGGGAAGAACTTCCATTCCTCTTCCGTGACACAAGAAACTGGAAGTGACCAGGAATTTGTTTCATTTGTTTGTTTGCTAGGCGTTACTTGCTAGTGAAGCAGCCAATCAAATTGATCTTGGTTTGATTGACTGCTTTTGAGGGCGGTGGAGGGATCGGGGGTCTAATAGACCCTAGATCTCTCAGTAAAGAGTACCTGTTACTGCACAACTACTAGGAATGTTCACCCCTTTTTAATGGCAATAAGTTGAATAAAAAAAAAAATAAGCAAATTCAAAGCGCCCTCAAGTTCACATGCAAATGCACACATAGGTCCTACACGCATGTGTGAACTGATCGCTCCACTCATGAGGTATCGCCATGAACATCATAAACTGGTAACCTATGAAGCCTTTTAAAACATCACCTTTTAAGGTTGCTTTTAAGGAAAACTACTAATGGTTATTTTCAGTGAGTGCACGTTTTAATTGTGTTTTTCCTTTTATGTGCCACGTGTTCATCCATATTTTGCTATGGTATTAAATGTAGAAATATATGGATTGACCACTAGAGGGCGGATAGATTACACTTTACAATGATTCTGACTAACTTCTTAACAGCTGATTAGCTGTGATTTTAGCCAGGGAATTTCTTTTGAATGTTGTTGTGAGGAAGCGAGCTTGAAAGCAAAATGACTAGTGCTTCAGAGCAGGAAGCTGAGCAATGAGCATAAAGCTGCCCCTTGTACAGATATTATTACGTACTACTATACATAGAAACACATTTTTGAAAATTTTAAGGCTTCATGTACACACAGCCTGCTTTGACCGCCGGCAAAATCGCACCCCGATTTTGCCATGGTTTGCGTTTGCTGGCAGTTAATGTTCCTGTCCTGAACGTGATTCTTCCGAGGGATTTTGAATCTCCCCTAACCGCATCAGCTCCTAAACTTTAAAAGCCTATGTGTGCATTGGAGTTGAGTTTAACAGCTCCTGTCCCCCGTATGCTGGGACTGGTTACACCTGTGTTTTGGGGTGAAAATGCCCCACAGCTGCATCATTCATTCAGAGATCTTGCACATTATTACCAATTTTGTTGCCTTGCTTTTGCAGCCTCTGGGAGTATCTGTTGAACTAAATGAAGTTTTGTTTTGCTTGTCAGTTGACAAATGGATACATTATGGTTATACTATGAATATTATAATGAATATTGTGAAGTTGTGAGAATACTTATTGAACAAAATCTTTGGATTTATACTAAAACTACACTAATTTACTTTTCTTGTAGGCGGCTGGCTGCAGACATGATGGAAGATAAAGGTCCTCGGGTTGCAGATTACTTTGTGGTGGCAGGCTTGACTGAAACCTCCAAACTCCTGGACCATGATATGGGGGGACGTGTGGATACCAAAGCAGTGGGCCCCAAAGCACCAATTACAGATATTGTTGTTATAAACAGAACAGTTGGTGAGACGGTGCCAGAGGGATATACATGCATTGAGGTCACACCAAGTGGTCTTCAAGCAAATCTCAACCATGGCAGTCTGAAGAGCCCAGAGCTGTTTGTGTGTTACAAACGAGAAAGGGGAAAAGCACCGCTGATAGATGTTGGGTAAACGCTGTTAAATTTATCTATTTTTTTTATTATTATTTAAAGGCTAACTCCACTTTCGTGGGGAAAAAAACAGCAAATAAAGAAAAAATATAGCGTATACAATTGCAACACAAGTCATATTGTAATTGAATGTTGGTAAAAAAATTACCTTTTCCTTTTCAATCTGCAGCTCTGTAATTTTTTGAAAATGCAATATGGCTACCTGGGGGTGTTCTGTACACAGAGTGCCCCCCAGAAACATAATTTCCTGCTTGTGTGATTGGCTCACCAATTTTCCCAGAAGTGTGCACTAAGATACAAGTCAGATTTCAGGTATCCCTGCAACAAAAATGTCATTTTTGGTGAGATACTTTTAATAGGAAATCACGGCTGAAGGGATGCAGACCCTGCCACCTTCCTCACTAGAGCCCGACAGGTGCACAGCTGATTGATAATTATGAAACCACTCCCATTAGACTCACTCAGCCCAGGGGCACAGAGAAACAAACAGTGATTTCTTCAGAATAACAAAAGGTAGGAATCTGCAACAAAGTTTGTAAAAATCCTTGTAATATACATAGATCACCTCCAGGGGAATGTTTTTTTCTCAACAAAAGTGGAGTTATTTTAAATGTGTTATTTAATGCAATTGTTAGACATTCAAATAAATATAATTAAAGGAAGTCAATGATTAAATACTTCATAATGATTGCAAGTTTATTTGAAGAAACCACAGATTTTAAATTATTTCCATTTAATTAACCTACAAGACGTTTGTGTCCTGTTTGTGAATTATACTGGTAGTAAACTCTCCCCGATACATTTTTCCAATTTAAATCATTTATAAGCACTGTACAAATTGCTGTGTATGGATCAATTCTAACCTGCTCTGTTTGCCTTTAATCTGTCCTGTTCATTTTCATGACGTCACCAGTGCATGTGCATATTTTCCTTGATTCATGGCACACTCGCTGAACTGTCAGTCTATCCATTAATATGCATCTCCTCTGCTGCACTGTTCTGACATCCGTGCGAATACGGTGCCATTCAGTTCCTGAAACACCCTGTGTGACTTGCATTGTCACAGGGGGTGTAAACATTGGCATATAGCACAGCATCCCAGAGCAAGTAGATTAGCTGTATCACATATTGGACTGTATATCTTAGTGTAAAAAAAAAAAAAAAAAAACCTACACGAACAATAAATGTGTTAAAAAGCTTGCCCACCTGTCTGTTCCTTGATATGTTGGACATGATTGCTATAGCAATCGTGAATGAAAAGGAGGCTTGGCCACAACGTTACTGAGCATGTGTGGGATTACAGCAGGGGCAAACAGGGTGAAAGTGCACTGCAGACTCGAAGGACACTAGAAAACATGGTGCTGGCTGCTGCTGGGAAGCGAGAATTTTAAAAACGAATGAAAAAAGTAAGAAACCTCTGAAGGGGAAAAGAATAATGCAGAATGTTATGGAAAGCTTTTTGAGGGGCTGAGCTTACTACCTCTTTAAGGGCCGATTTACACAGATTTGTTGCAGGAGCGCATGGTAAAATGTTGTACCACATTACCAGAGCACACATTAACGCACACAATGTATGTAGTACACCACAACACAGAAAGCATATGTTGTGTTGCACTACATTGCTTAAAATGCTGCAGGTGTATGAAGTTGAATTCATTTTGAATGGGCTGGCCTAAAGCAGTGCATCTTAATGGGCATGAATGGGCCCATAAGTCCATCTAAAACTTATTGAACTCAAAGGCATGGAGCTTGTATATCTCACTACCCACCCTACTTCTTTATTTACCCCTGTAACGGAACCCCGTCGCACTCTGCTTGAGTGCTTCCGTCAGTACACTGCTTCCTCCAATCTGGATCCTCAGATATTACCGCCCATATATTGTAACCAAGAACCAGACGAGACTAGCTCAGTTACAAAGCTGGAACATGGAATGTTTGTTTGAACAAACTCACACAAATATATACACCAGGAGGACATCCCCCCCTTCTGCTCATATTACCCTAGCAATACAGACTGTAATCAGAAACAGAATTAACCTAGCTAATTAACCAGTCACTTAAAGCAGCTGAGGTGACTCCATGCCCACCTGGCCATTGTTGTGATTAATCAGGATTTCACTACAGGTCAGACTTGTCACCGAGCTTCACACAGTAGATTACGCATTATCATACGTATAAACACAGGACAAGTATAAACGCAGGAGCTCCCAGTAGCAGAAGGACCATCTCCATTGTACAGAGGCCAATGTGATCAGCTCTTTCAATTTTAATTAACATATATAGTACAGAATCAAACAAACTAGAAATAGTCTTTGTATATTTCCTGGGAGATATTGTGGATAAATATTACTGTTCCATTTTAAGTAATCCAAGCCACATTCTCAATTTCCATTAAATAGCTGTTCATTTATTTTCTTGGTCACCCTGTGCCCCTAATATATACAGGGTAACTTAAACATAGGAGGTGCAGGGGGAGCTGAAGCAAGGATTTCCCAACCTCTCCCAAGGATTCTGGGTTCCACCAGCCCCCCGCCCAAAGTGACTCCCGTCACAACCTCCTACCCTGTTTATGTTCTCCATTGTGACATAAGAAGAAAACAGCACTTCTCTAGTAATACTTATAGGTTTTGCATAATACTTGAACAGAGAGATGGAGCTGGCATCTCCAGAGTAAGCCCACTCATAAGATCCCTGAGAGTTTCTGAAGCTAGTGTTCATGCAACAGGTCTTCATTTCCCTTTTTAGCAATTGCACTGCTTTTTGCTGCTGCAAGAGCCCTGCACCTGGCTAAAATGTCTGCCTTCATCACATCCTGTTTCCATTCTAGATTGTCACCTGCATCCATTCGTTACTCTTAGGCTGCTTTCACACTGGGCCAGGCAGGCGCTGACGGTCATTTACCGTCATTTTAACGGCGCTATTCGGCCGCTAGCGGGGAGCTTTTAACCCCCGCTAGCGGCCGAATAAAGGGTTAAATGCGCCCATGCAGCACCGCTGCCGAAGCGCTTTGCAGGCGTTTCGGCAGCGGGGCTCATTCATTTCAATGGTCATGGTAATGTGGAATCTGTGTTTGCTTATCACCTCTTGACCATACTAGCAAAACTGGGGGCAGAAATGTAACCGCTGGCTAGGGTGACATAATGCTATGCTGGACAGCTATAGATGTTATTGCATTGAATGTCATAAACCTTTAATCATCTACAGCCGGGGTCGGCAACCCGTTAGTCACTATCTTCCTGATCGATCGCGATCAGGGCTGTGCCAGTGCTTTCCCCAGGCTCCGTCGGCATTGCTCTCCTTTCACTAGCGAAGAGGAGTGAGCGGCAAGACCTACTGGATGGAGGGTGGGACCGGGAGCTGCTTTAGTTAACTTTGCAAGTTTCCTAGCAGGTGGTTGGTTGGTAGGCGGTCCTAGCAACCAATCATCAGCTTGTTAACATATAAAGTAATGTAGCTCCTGGTCTCGCCCTTCATTAAGCAGTGTGCTGCCTCTCACTCTTCTATGATGTACAAGTGCTGTAAGGTTGGAGAGAGCTACCTACAGCTGTGTGTTGGGGTCGGCAGAGGAAACCGCTATAGAGGGGCAAAGAACACAACCCGGGGGGGGGGGGGGGGGGAGCAGAGGATAGTGCTATGCGGGGGGGGTTGCACAGGAAAGGACACTACTGTGGGGGGGGGGGCAGAGGACACTACTGGGGGGTTTGGTGCAGAAGACACTGTTGTGGGGGGGGGGAATAGCAGGGGACACTGCTATGGGGTGGCAGAGGGCACTACGGGGGGGCAAGGGGGGGCAGAGGGAACTACTGTGGAGAAGGGGGGGTTGCAGAGCACACTGCTATGGATGGTGGGAGGGGGGCAGAGGACACTGCTATGGATGGAGGGGGGGCAGAGGGCACTACTGTTGGGGGAGGGTCAGGAGATGCTACCATTTGGGGGGTGTGGGGCAGCAGAGGACACTACCGTGTGTGTGGGGAGGGGTGGAGGGGCAGGGGACACTAGTGTGTGTGTGTGTGTGTGTGTGTGTGTGTGTGTGTGGTGGACTTGCCTTTTGTAAATAAACCTCTGTGTTTTTATGGGAGATTTTATTTATTTTACGACCGCAACATACAGGGATATACAATGTAATACATATAATCACACACATAGGCGCTATTTTTAGCCCCGGGTCTTTGATTTCTTTCATGTCCAGGTAGATCTCAACCTGTAAAAAGATTGCCTACCCCTGATCTACAGTATATCCTAGTAATGGCTTACAGTAAATTAACGTAGTTTGAGACTTCATGTCCTTTCAGTTGCTCAGCTCTTCATGTTTAGTACAACTTGACCCTTTTTGCTTTTGTAAAGCTAGCACTCTTCAAAGTGTCCACCGAGTGTTTTTAACACTAGTAATATTTTTGTTGTGACATTGTTTTATTTGTTGTAATATTGTGTGCTGACAGCCAGTACCTTGACATAGCTAAAGCATAGCTGAGATTCCAGTGAAATGCTTCCAGAATACTAAGAGCACCAATGATGCACTATACAGCTGTGACTCACCTAATGCTTACTATATGCTTTGTAGGTTGGTAAGAAGGTCAGTCTCTGCTGGTCTCTGGGGAAATTCTTAATTCATTTTATCAGCAGAATTAATCATAGCAGTACTTCTTCCTCTTTTTTTATTTTAATATAAGTGTCAAGTATAATAAATTATTCACAATCTTTCACAAAATTCTTCCTATTTTCCCTCTCCCACACACTTTTTTTTTTAAATGTGTGTACTGCAAACAGATAAATGTGATCTGTATAGTTTTGTTGGTTTTGATTTTTTTTTTTGTATATTGTCTTGACATTTTTTTGACTGCCATTTCTTATGGACTGCGTGTTCTTAACTTACAGTTCAAAAATAACTTTTTTTTTAAAGAATTTTATCCTGCTCCCACTTACATTCGGAAGGCTACTAAAGTTACAACACAGGTTTTTGTTGGGTTAACAGGCTGCATTCTCTTAGCACCTGTTCCTTGTTAGTAGCCATCTGTTAGGAATGACAAAAAACATTTCTGTTTTTGTCATTTTCTAAGACTATAAAATGTATTTTCCTATCCTTTTTGAAGTTGACCTAAACTCAAGGTTTAGAATGTTTAAACTGTCCATCGCAGAGAAAGAATTTTCCCTTGCTGTAGCCTTTTCTGACCGGTAAAACCTCTGGCCCAAATAGTTAAGTGTTCTTGCATAGCAAGACCACTTACTTTTATCTCACATATATATTCTTCTTCTTATTATTATTATTATTATAGCCAAATTTACCACCCTAACTCCTCCCACAGCTTTTACACTACATAGACAGTAATATACGGAAACGTGCGGATTGTTCCCAATTGGTGTGCTCTCACTATGTGAAACGTTTCGCAAATGGTTCACGAAATATCGTTGTTTTTGCGGCAAAATTGGTCCCAGAGGAATGAATGGCGAAATGTTCAAAACTAGAGTGGGAGGTGACAAAAGCTGGAAAATCAGAACATGATTTCTAAACTGCCACCACTCCCTCATTTTCAAGCCCACCTACACAAATCTTATATCAAAACGTTCAGCTATCCCTGCTGCCACTAAACATGTCCACGGCTAAGCCATAGTCCTGATAGTTTTCACAATATGACCATTTGTTTGTAACTCACGCTATCCATTGACATTCATTGAAAGTCCACTCTAGCCACTTCAAATTTGATTCAAATGTCTAAACTGTGACTGTGCCTTCATTTTTAATATTTCAGAGACCTACTATGCATCAAAATCTAGGTCTGGGTCTTGTGATTCTCACAATATAAAGATCTTCGCTGTAGGATTTATACTTTTTAAAATACGATCGTTTGAAGTACTGCACAGTTATTACAGCTATCATGATCCTGTGTATTGTGTTTTGAGCAGTGGTTGTGAAGCATAAACAGGGCATAAGTGTTGCCAGGAAACAGTGTTTGTAAACACTGATTATCATCAAACAGATAACACACCTTCACCTCCATTCTACGTCAAGATGCTGAGACCCCCCAAATGCATGTGGTCATACCTTCATCTGCTAGGCTTGATAATGCTGCTAATGTTTTTATAAATGTATGTTTTAATGTAACTGTAAAGCACTTTGGGCAACAACATAGCAATTAAATGTGCTATATAAATAAATTAAAAGTTGAAATGCATTTCTCACTCTATCAAGCTTATGTGCACTTTTTAAATTTGATCAATCAATTGGTTAGTGTAATGTTTACTATCTTTACTCCAAACACTCCACACAGTTACTCTGCCCACTCCATAAAGTTACTCTGCCCAGTCCAACCTTTCCACAGCTACTCAAGCAACTCCTCCCAGTTACTCCGCCCACTCCAGTTGTAGAGGCAAGAACACTTCACACAATTTCCTCAGAAATTGTAGCTTTTCATTATGGTACTGTAGGTTTCCCCCACCTTAGCTTGCCCTCACATTTCTTAATACTTTCAGCTTGCTTACATCCAACCAAAATATGCTCCTCAGGCTTTTATGTGCACATACACAGATCAGCCATAACTTTATGACCACTGACAGGTTAAGTGGAAAAAAATATTGATTATTTTGTTACAATGTCAGATAAATGTCTGTGGGATATGTTAGGCAGCAAGTAAACATGTTGTCCCTGAAGATCATGTGTTAAAAGCAGAACAAATGGGCATCACGGTTTGTTGTGTATGGGGCTGCATAGCCGCAAACTGGTCAGGGTGCCCATGCTGACCGATGTCCCACAGCCAAAAGCGCCTACAATGGGCACGTGACTCTTTAGGGCTGGAGCACAGAGCAATGGAAGAAGGTGGTCTGGTCTGACGAATTGGGGATTCTTTTACATCATGTGGATGGCTGGGTGCATGTGCGTCGCTTACCTGCACCAGCATGCAGTATGGGAAGAAGGCAAGCTGGTGGAGGCAGTGTGATGCTGTGGGCAATGTTCTCTCTTGAAACCCTGGGTCTTGCTATTCATGTGGATGTTATTTTGACATGTACCACCTACCTAAACGTTAAAATTATAATACCTGCACTACCATTAAAAACCCTTTTTTTTGCAGGTGGCTGCAAACAGTGTTTGTTCCCACGCATACAAATACATTTTTTATAATAACTCTGTTGTGCCTCCCCAAAGTTTTAAATAATTGCTCTAAAAATTATAAGCAATTGCAAATCTCCTTTAAACCTATATGTGCAAATCACAAACCAATGAAGTGCATGACTCCTGCAAATTATGTAAATGTCGCACATCTCCTCAAAAAAAAAAATAAAAAAAAAAAATAAATATATATATATATATATATATATATATATATATATATATATATATATATATATATATATATATATATATATATATATATATATATATATATATATATATATATATATATATATATATTTATTTATTTATTTTTTTATATATAATTTAATTATATACACACATTTTCATAGTGCAAAAAAAAAAAAAAAATATTAGAAAGTCTCTTTACTATAAAGTGAAAGTCTTCATAAAAGTTATTTATGAGTGTATCCAGTGTTATCTTCTAAGAATCCGTGCAGCTTTTTGAGGAGGACAGCCGTGATTCCCACCACCATTCACCTGTGCTTTCACTTCAAAGGATGGACCCACTATTAGCAAGTTCTGATGCGCCTTCCCCTTAGGCAGGGGCTGCCTTAGTCCTGTTCCGTTAGGGTGCTTCTAGTGGTTTTCCTGTTTTTTTTTTTTTTTTTTTTTGTTTTTTTTGTCACTCTTGGAATCGTCACCAATGGGTGGGTGTATGGATCTTTAAAAATCGTGTACATATCCTGCAATGGACTCAGTTACCCAGTACACTTACAAGATGTAAAAATAGTTTAAAAAATAGTATCAGTATATGTTGTTATAGATAGAGAATATGTACAGTACACTGTATTGTCAAAAATATTGGGATGCCTGCTTTTACACGCACATTTAATGACATCCCAGTCTTAGTCCGTAGGCTTCAATATTGAGTTGGCCCACCCTTTCCAGCTATAACCGCTTCAACTTTTCTGGGAAGGCTGTCCACAAGGTTTAGGAATGTGTCTATAGAAATGTTTGACCATTCTTCCAGAAGTGCATTTGTGAGCTTAGGCACTGATGTTGGACGAGGAGGCCTGGCTTGCAGTCTCCGCTCTAATTCATCCTAACGGTGTTCTATTGGTTTGAGGTCAGGACTCTGTGCAGTCAAGTACCTCCACCTCAAACACTTTAATCCATGTCTTTATGGACCTTTGCGCACTGGTGCGCAGTCATGTTCTGAACAGGAAGTGGACGCCCGCCTTAAGAGTTCCCTTCTCTGAAACTAAGGGGCCAAGCCCAACCTCTGAAAAACCCCACACCCTGATCCCTTCTCCACCAATTGATTTGGACCAGTGCACAAAGCAAGGTCCATAAAGACATGGATGAGTGCGTTTGGGGTGGAGGAACTTGACTGGCCTGCACAGAGTCCTGACCTCAACCAGATAGAACACTTTTGGGATGAATTAGAGTGGAGCCAGGCCTAATCATCCAACATCAGTACCTGACCTCACAAACGTGCTTCTGGAAGAATGATCAAACATTCCCATAGACACACTCCTAAACCTTGTGGACAGCCTTCCCAGAAGAGTTGAAGCCGTTATAGCTGCAAAGGGTGGGCCAACGCAAAATTGAACCCTACAGACTAGGACTGTTATGACATTAAAGTTCATGTGCATGTAAAGGCAGGCGTCCCAATACTTTTGTCAATATAGTGTATGTTTTGCCTTGTAATGATGGGCTCAAGTTTTGTGGCTGCGGTTAATAGTGTCATGTATGATCGATTTTCTTATATCCATATATTAATCCATCTAGCTTGTCCTAATTTGCTAAAGTAACAAGCACGTTCTAGTTCCAAGTCACATAGTGTTCATAAATGCCTCACCATTTCCTCTGTGTTGCATCACATATGTGGGAGTGCCAATGTGCCTGTTTGTGTTTACATCACATCCAATTACTGTTTAACTCTCACCTCTATAACACTAGACTCAGAGATTGAGGGATGTATAGTTTCTTCGCAGGAAGTGTCAGTTCCTTAGATTACAGACAGAGGTCATGCCTCATGTTTGAACTCAAACTGCTGACATAGGAATGTGAAGATTTTGTTTACTATAGGTGTTGTGTACAGGACAACCATGAAACCACATGTTTGGTGCACACTTTATGCAGATGAAAATCACATGGTGCATGTAGGTTTCGAATACAAACGAATGGCCACTGCCGTCACCTGTAACTGGCCTTTGCAGCAAGGAGCACATGAAAGGGTGACCAAAGAAATTCCCAGCTCAACTTACCTACCAGCCTGCTAGCCAACCAAATATTCCTGTCTAACAGTATGCGTTAAAAACAGTGGTTTAGTTTTCACACATTTACAAATACTGTGTCCAGTGCGCCCCTGTGTTTTTAGGGAGGGGAGGGCTCCCTCCAGGCTCACCTGCGCTTTATCCATTATAATGCATGTGCTTCTGCTATGGAGGCTCTCAAAGTTAGAGTTAGAATTACAGAAAATACCGGTTGATCTTGACGGGGCTCTGTAGCTTACGTATGTATTTGCAAATGTGTGTATAACCAATGGCCCGTACACACCATCCAAAAATTGGAGGAAAAATACAGCTTTCAACGCAATCGGATAGTTAGTACAGAGCTTTCAAGAGCCGATCACGACAGTTCATCCGATATTATTCGATCGTATAAGCATGAAATTTTTCCTTTGTACGATACCAGATCGTACGATTTTCGTTTTAGTCAGTGCAGTTGTCATCCAAAAATACAATACAAATACACTACAACACAATGACATCACTTCCGATTTTTGTTTTTCTTTTTTTTGTCGTACGAGAATTTTCGTGACTTTAGTAACCTATTCAATTTCTACTTGCGACTAGTAAGTGAAAAAAAGTCGGACGATCTGTTGACCGATTTATTTTCAGATCGTGTGTACGGGGCATAAATCCCTGTTTTTAATGCATACTGTTAGACAAGGTAATTCGGTTTGTTGCAGGCTGGTCAGTGAGTTGAGCTGGGAATTTCTTTGGTTTTGTTTAGGAAGGGTTATAATGCCTTTTAAATTTTCTGGTCCAATGTGGTGTGTTTCAACCTAGAGTTTTAATTACATTTTGGGTCTTATAAGACTCCTCTCGCGTTGGGAAGACTTTGCATTCTTTCATGAAAATGTATTGGAGAAAGATTTGTCATACATTCTTTTACCTTGCTCTCAAGTTCAGTTTATCTGGCTGTGAAATTTACTAAGGAGGAAGAGCAATACGAGCCAACTTTCCATAAAAGCCCAGCCAGATATTTCCACCAGCAGTGTCTTTTCCTTGTGTAATAAAATAGAGAATTACCTCCTGCTTGAATTTTGTTAACAGTGCTCTATGCTCTAGAATCTAGATTGTCTGTCCACTGTGTTCTCAGACTGTGTTTGTGGATTTCCTAACAAATGTGCTTTGGTAAAAACAGGTTAAAGAGCATCTGCAAGCAACAAGTTAAAAAATGTTCAGTGAACTGCTATTGATATGCCGTTAATGCATATTATAGAATTTTCACATGATTCCTTGTAGCCAGTTTTGAGAAGGGCTTTCATTGTTTTTCTCAGAGAACCTTTTACCTAAAATATGTCACAAGTGGAGCTGTTGCGTGGGTGTATGTATGTTTGTATATACTGCCTGGGGAGCTATATACAAAAGTTTTTTTTACCAGATTAGTTCTCCTTACTGTTGCATCAGCCCCGTGACCCTCAATCCCCCATTGACAGCAGGCGTGAAATCCTTTCCCTGCAACTGCTGTCACAATAAAAAAAAAAAAATTAAAAAAGTGGCCGCGTGAGGCTCCTTCAGCCCCCCTTAACTCCCCCCCTCGAGTGCGTTATTAGTTCAGAGTTCTGTAAATAGGAAAACTACAAGAACCGACACCCTTTTATATTGATGGATTGTAGCTCTTAATGATCTACCAGGGCGCTGTTGAGCGATCTAGGTAGTTCATTGATGCTTCCTGTCATTGTGTAACTGCCTGTTTGTGCAAGGTATGAGCAGAGAGATACATTGACAGTCTGCAGGAGCCTGAGATTGCTCCTGTGATCCGCTGATCGTGGGTGCAATGCGTTGCAGGCTCCTAGTAGAAAAAAAATGTTTATATATATATATAAAATCTCTCTCTAAGGGCTCTTTCACATGGGGCGGATCAGTGATGATCCGCCCCGTGAACGTTCGCTTTCTCAGTGGGGATCGTTCCGCCGATCCCTGCTGAGCAGGTAGATGACAGGTCCATCGCTGCACGCCTTCGCCGATCCGAAAACGGATGGAAAAGTAGGTTTTTTCTCCGTTACACTTTTTCGGAACGGAGCAGGTCGGATGTCAGCGGACATGTCACCGCTGACATCCGACGCTCCATAGACCTCCATGGAGTGTCCGTTCAGTTCCGCCTAAAAAAAACTGACAGGCGGACCTGAACGGACAGTCCGTGTGAACGGACAGTCCGTGTTTTCCTGACACTTGTTTCTTAAGTTAAAATCAATATTTTTTGCTAGAAAACTACTTGGAACCCCCAAACATTATAGATATTTTAGCAGAGACCCTAAGGAATAAAATGTCAATTGCTACTATATTTTATGTCACACTGTATTTGTCCAGCGGTCTTTCAAACGCAATTTTTTGGGAAAAAATACACTTCATTGAATAAAAAAAAAAAAAACTAAACCGTAAAGTTAGCCCAATTCTTTTTTGTTTTAATGTGAAAGATGACATTACGTCGTGAGAATCGTGATCTATCTTCTAAGTTAAAAAATCGTGATTCTCATTTTAGCCAGAATTGTGCAGCTCTAGCTAGCAGTTCTTCAAAATCTTCTGCGCTTTGTCCTCTCTGCATGCATAACCTGTACTTCAGTCACTTAAATGGAAGGCCCATCCTCAACTCCTTCCATTGAAGTGAACAGAGTTTAGGCTTCCTATGTACCAGGGTTGACTTGCTGGAGTCTTCAGATTTTGAAGAATGGCTTTGCAGTGCTGGGCAGGCCAAGATCACTAGGGAACAGCATTTTAGATGACACTTATAATAATGCACTGAACCAGTTATATAAGAAAAATAGAGTTTCCAGAGGGGGACCTAATGGAGATACTTGCACTAAAATCACAATTATCCTTTCAAACTGCAAATTGTATATAACGAAAACACAAAAGTGCTCTTCTGAGCTATGACATATGTCTCCTAGAATGCATATATATATTTTTTTGTCAGTCAGGCCTCGTGCACACTGGATGATTTTACAGCTGCTCCTAGGGGAGCCTGACTTTTTTCCCCCTGCCTCTAAACTCCCCTGCATGTTAGCCTATGTGTACATGCACACACAGACTTTTGGCAGCGTTTAGTGGCATGGGCTTTTAGAAGCAAAAAAAAAAAAACCTTCTGCTAGTGCGTCCAGGAGCAGCAGCGTCTTGGTAGAAAAAATGCTTGACGTGCCTAAACGCTAGGCGCCTTAATTAATTTCAGTTGCCAGAATAGATTAATATTGTGGCCAATGAAATGAACGCCCAAGCTCTTGATGCCTGTAAATGCGTCTAAAAGCTTGTAAAAACTTTAACCACTTTTACAAGTGTCAGGCTTTTTTTTTGTTTCTGCTGTAACGCTGCAGCCAGGAGGAAAGGCTTCTAAGAGCATTTGCAAAACATCCTATGTGCATGAGGCCTCAAAGTTGCATGGGGACTTTTATGTTTTAAGGAGATGCTAGTCATTTTTTTCTACAGAGTACTAATAATGAAAGAAAAAAATTAAAACAAAGCATTGCTTCCTGTGGAACAAACAGACTGACTTTTCTGCGTGTTGTAATGTTTGTAAAGGAAGCTTTTGCTTTGTATTTCAGAGAGAAGCTTCCTTTGCCAAACTTGTGCTGTGATATAGTTTCTTTAAATAGCACAGCGCTATGTTTGCTGTGTACAAAGAATTCTACCTGTGCATAGTACTTAAAGGGGTCTGTGTATGAAACCTTTGATCTGCAAATGTCTCAACACTTGTGCAAAAGTCACGAATAATACCTGGAATGCTTGGAGTAGGTGTGTATTGTGAGTTTGTTTGTTGCCTTTTGCCATGAGTATGGAACATTCCTAACGTTTGATCCTAATGAGATTGAGAAAAATAGTCTTAACTAAACCCACAACAGTAAAATCAGCCTGTAAATGCAGTAAAGCATGCTTGTTATACCCACTGTGGAACTTAAGAGGTTAATCCTCTGCATTGTGTAAAAAGGCTGCTTGATCTTGTATGCACAGATTATCCTTTTCTTCCCCTGACTCCAAAACATGTCCGGATAAGACAGAGCTTTTGGAGTCTGGCTGCACTTGCTCAGTTTGGTGTGTATTGAAAGAGTTTTTTTTTTTTTACCTTGGGAGAGTGCATGTAATCCGCACGGGGGCCAATCAGCACTGTCCAGACATGTCCAAACAGAGGGTCAGTAGCCCTGCAGCCTCATAGGACAGCTAAGTGCAGTATGAAAACTCTTCCTACAAGCTTCACCAGGAACTGATAGAAATCACAAGACCATGCCCATGTTCTGTGTAGTGTGGAAGACCAAATATAGTGAATGCAGGGACCTGGGTTTTGTAACACTTTAAGAACATTCAGACAAAAGATTTAAAGAACATTTAACCAGTAGAGAAAATAGCCCAACGCTGTAGGCTAAGAACTTTCGACCAGAAGAGGAAATGCAGCTGAATGTGCTGTCAGGGGCAGGTCACTGGTTGTTAGGATGCTGGCAGGTGTTGGCGCTAACAACCAGGAGCCCTGAGCAGGAAGCTCACATTTAGCAGTGGTAGTAATACCACTGGGTGTACACTTTTTTTTTTTTTTTTTTTTTTTTTTTAAGGTTGGGCAGATTTTTCTCCACTTCAGTAAGACATTTACCTGTCTGTAGCCAGCCTTTTAAAATAGCTATACATGCATTTTAGACTGTACAGTGTGGGAGCAGGTACAAGGCCAGTAAGCTAGCACAGGGAGAGAGCAGCAAGCACTGGTCTATGTTATCTGAAACTTCTGCACAGAAGTAAACTACAGGAATTGTTTAACACTGGATTACTGCACAAATCTTTGTAAAGCGCTGCGTCAACTGTCGGCGCTATATAAATCCTGCAAAAAAAAAAAAAAATCTGAAGAAAACATACAAAAATTACAAGATTTGAGTCATAATAGACATGGTTCTTGCCTTTAGACCATTTTTGTTTAGCCCATGTTTCAGCAAAGAGATGCAACAGGAAGCAAGAGAAAATTGACGACAGTGTGAGAAATTCATCTTAAAGTAGAACTATAGGGAAAAGTTATTTTTTTGGATAGCGTAAGGGATATTTTTTTTCACCATCTGTGTCCAATTGGGGATATTTCCCTTCACTTTCCTGTCCCTGAGCCAAACAGGAAGTTAGAGGAGACCTGTAAATCAAGGGAATTTTTGGGGAACCCCCAGCTCACCAGAACTAGTGAACCCATTGGAAGATTTTCCCTCTATTACTTTTCCGGGAACAACCCAAAATGTGGGATTTTCTTTTACTTTCACTTTCAATGATAATGGTAAACAGGACAAACAGAGAGGGTGAATCTCCTTCATAGGGACTCAGCAATGCAAACAGGTGTTCTAATCCCTCTCCCCATCTAAAACAAAACAAAAAAAAGTTTTGCCTTTTAGTTATACTCATTCACACTTGGGGGCAAGGAATGGTAAATATAGGTGGCTGAGCCACAGTTTTACCATCCCTTTAGCCTAGTTCGGTTGCAGACGGGGTTGTACACATGCTGCAGCCAAGATGCTTTGCTTGCTAGCCATGGCAAAAATTACTCTCCTCAGTATGACTGCCGAATGTGACCCATTCAAGTGAATGTGGCTGTGCTGCAACTGTGTGGTGGGGCAGGCTTTTAAGGATTAAAGCAGGTACTGAGAAGGTGACTTATTGTCTCCCAGGTGCCTGTCTACTGCTCCCTGAAAAACAATTCAGTGTGGATCAGTTTTCAGAGGGCCCGCAAGGGCTGCCACAAATGTAAATAAGTCCTTGGTGTTTTTGCCAAAACATGTTTCCCCCAACTCTTATTTTGGTGACAACTGTAACCTTTTTCCATCACTTTCTTTCTTGGTATCAAGTCATCCAGATACATAGAGGAGGGTGAATCTACCACGCAAGGACGCAGACAACAATAAACACTTGATAAGGCTTATTGTCTTTCCCTACTCTAGCTAAACCTACAAAAACACATTTTAGCTTTACATTTGCTTTAATTACATTTTTTTGTTAACTTTTTTAAAATTTTCTGTTGATGTTTCAGCTGTCCACCATGCATATGTGCATTAGGCAGATGTTATATGCTGCTTTTGCTTTTTTCCAAAGCTTCCTGCCAATTAGAGAAAGTCAGCAGCATATTTGCTGTTTTTCCACTAACCTCATTACAAAATGCTGTTTGAGCTCATCTTTAGAAAGGATGGATATAAGCCTTTGTTGGGCTCACCTTTCCGCTCTCCCTTTCATACGTGTCCAGACCTTGTGTAATTAGGTGTGCACCTGCTGTGTGTAGACCCTTTGACTTCGGTTTCCTGGAAACCCAGCATTGGCCATGAACAAGTACTGGTATTCTGCCAAGTCAATTCAGCCCATTTGTGATGTTTTAAGAGCACCTGACCCTGGAGACAACTGTACCGTATAATTTCATGATTAGCTTTGGTGGCTTAATAGCACAGTCAGCCCAGGTGATTGTAAGTGTTGTATGTATTTCTCCGAAATTTGCGCTTTAGAGCTCATAGTTGAAGTATAAAGTACGAAGTTGACCTTGGGCCTTGCATGTGTATCTGATATATCAGTAGTGATCAACCCTGTCCTCAGGGCCCACTAACAGGCCAGGTTTTATGTATTACCTTGGGGAGGTGCAGACTAGAATACTGCAATCACTGAGCGGCAAATGATATCACCTGTGATATATTTCAGTTATCTTGCAAACCTGGCCTGTTGGTGGGCCCTGAGGACAGGGTTGATGACCACTTTGATATATAAATGGAGCATAGTACATTCCATTTGCTGTGAATGTATGTGCCCTCTAGCCCCCCTCCACAGTAGTGTCCTCTGACCCCATAGCAGTTTCCATTGCCTCCCACAATAATGTCCTCTGTGTTTACAGCACCCTTCCAAGAATGTCCTTTGCTCCCTTCACAAACAAACCGCAGTGTGTAAATGGCACTTTCCTAACTTACAGTAGATGGAGAGCTTGAGGCAGCACAGTACTGGCTCATCGTGTGAATGAAGGCTGTCTTTTAGTTATATAATTCACAGGTTTTCATTGTGCACCATTGCAACCTTCTAGCTGCCGTCAACCTGATGACCAATGGCGTCATCAGTTGATAAGAAGGATGTCAATCGCCTTGTTTGACTCTCTCCTGCCCCTCTTCATCAGTGGTGGGGTCACATTAGCTGAGTGATGGAGAAACATTGGAAAACAAGTCAGTACAAGTTTGCAAAAGTGTATTTGCTTTCGAAGAAAAAAAACACCTCTAACGTTGGCTGTCCTACTTGGACTTGCGGATGTTGCTGCATTATGTAAAACTATTAGTACTTTTTACATTTTAGAATGCGGTGCCTTGAGACTGTCCATCATTTTAAAGGGTTCCTTGACTAAGAAAAGGTTGAAAAACCCTGATCTACAGCAATTTTATTTAACATCTTACTCAACCAAACACTTAACATGGAAATCATTGTCTGGGGCATATTCGTCTTTGCTCTTTTTCCTGCTTAAAGGATAAGTTCACCTTGGGGAACATGTTGCACCTGTTTTTAGGGTGGAACATGGAATATGTCCCTGCAGCCGCTTGGGAATCTGCTGCCTCTGTGTGACAGCAGTACAGGGAGAAGTTCCCCATACAAGTTGTCACTTTTTGAAAAGAGCGCGGCCATGTGGGGCCATTCTGTGAAGGAACGAACTACAAGTACCGTCATCCTTTGCAGCTGTCGCTTTGTAGTTCTGTGCTGTTGAGCTTTGCAGTAGTCCATTCATTTTTCCTGTCCACCTAAAACTGCCTGCTTGTATGATGTATGGGTACACAGCTTACACAAACAGTGCTTTCGAGGCTCCTAAAAAATAAAAAATCGTAAATGCACATTTATTTTACTTGCAAAAAAATGTGCATTTGCTATTTGTTTTTTTGTAAAGGGTGACCTTATCCTTTTAAGTTCAGCTGACCAAACCTTGCTAGGTTTTAAGTCGAGCTCTAAGGTCCTACTAGACAGGCTGCACTCTCCTCTTGCTATTAGGACCGCTTCACACCTGAATAGCAGAGAAACATGCAACTCATTTGAATAGGCTGAAATCGCACTGGATCGTATCATAAGCAGCTCATGCACTACTACCATGTCATCTGGTGTAGGCAAACACACTTTGTATGCAATCTGCATTTTGGGTTGTCATTAGGATTTTATTGATACCTGCAGCAGATCGCACACCCAGTGCATTTTGAATGCAGTGTCAGGGTTTCCCTCACAGCATTCCTGTGTGAATTTTAGCACAGAGCATAAAACGATTGTAAGCCTAAAGCCTAGTTGGACTTTTCAGAGCTCCACTGAGGGATTCGTTCAACTTATTGCAATGAGAGATATAAAAACTTTTTAGCAGGTGAGCTTAAATTTCACCACTCAAATATACCAAGTTATCCTTCCCATCCTGCTGACCTTTGAAGGCCTTCACTATAGTCTAACGCTAAGCCAAGGCTCTTCAAATTTTCTAGGAAAGGGCCAGTTTACTGTCCTTCAGACTTTAGGGAGGCTTGGACTGAACCCAGTGTAAGTAAATAATGCCCAATATTTGGTATTAGGGCGAGAAATGGTTGGTGTCAGTGGGAGGCATAGTGCCCCAATTTTGTTGTCCGTAGAAGGAGCTATGCCCCATCGTTGGTGTAAGTTGAAGGAATAGTGCCCCACTGTTGGTGTCAGTGGCAGGAATAATGCCTCAAGGGCCGGTCAAAGGCAAGCAAAGGGCTGCAATTTGGAGACCACTGCTCTAAGCAGTTAAAAACAATTAAAAGCAATGCTCAGATATAAAACATGTCTTTTTGGCCACCCATACTGCTGTTGCCATGCCAGCTGATTTTTTGGGAATTGTTCTAAAACCTATTTACATTGTAGGGACCAGAGAGAAGGAGAAAAATAAAGTTTGTCAAGCCAAAAACGTATTTTTTTTTTTGTCAGGATAGGGTAGGAAAGAATCACAACCCATGCTTGTTTTTTCCTGCTACCTGGGGCTCGATGAGATGTCCCTTCACATCTCTACTCAGGTGCTAAAACAAGGGTTTTACCCTTCCCCCTACTCAAAAATGTTTTTATTTATTTCTGTGTTGCTTTGGGAAAGTGCCCCTTCTTTCCAACACCCAATTATGATCTTCAGTGTCTAAATATGGTCAGTTCGTACATGCACCACGAATCGTTCTCCTGCTTCTACTGGAACCTTTGCAGTGGTGAATACAGCGAATTCTAAGTGTTTGGATTAGAGTGACTAATTTCCAGCAAAAAAAAAGCAGAGTTTTTTTTTTTTTTTTAAGACAAAAAAAATAAATCTAAAAATGATTTCATTTTTTGAAAGTTGTACGACGTCTTTTGTGGTGAAGTCCAGAGCTCATAGATGCTTAGCTGGCAATGCTTCTGGTTACTGCTCTGCATAGTCATTATTTGTTTAGGCCAACTTTATTACATCTACATCGTTTTCCCCAGCAGAGATGGTCTACTTCAAAAAGGCTGTGTGGTTTTTGTGACGCATTATATACTTAGGAGGTTTATTGTATCTGTGAATGAAAAGATTGTCAATCCCATAGTGCCCCCTAAAACTGTTTTTTTGCTTTTAAAATGAGCTGAGGGTTTTGCTTTTCTTTGTGTCCATAGAACATGGGTTCTTAACCCCTTCATGACCAGTATCAAAACATTAATGCCCAGACCCAATTTTGCAACTGTGTTAGTATAAGGCCCCTTTCACACAGGACGAAATCCATCCAAGTGGATCCACCTGCTCAATGGGGCATCTGCCAACTGATCCCCACTGAGCAGGCGCATGACAGGTCCGTGTCCGCTCTGTATAGCGATATACAGAGCGGACACGAACACAGCCCAATGTTCTCTATGGGGTGGGCGGATGAAAAGTGAGGAATGACGAATGTATCGCATGGCGGTCAATGACAGCGGACACATGTCCTCTGACCTCCGCCGTCCCATAAGGAACAATGGGCGGTCCAGTCGGGTACACCTGAAAAACGGAGAGATGGACTTGTTCGGTCTGCAGGTGTGAAAGATGCCTAATGCCGCGTACACACGAGCGGACTTTACGGCAGACTTGGTTCGGCGGACCGAATTCCGTCGGATAATTCGATTGTGTGTGGCCTCCGGCGGACTTTTTTTCCTTTAAAAGTTCGACGGACCTGGAAATGAAACATGTTTCAAATCTTTCCGACGGACTCGAGTCCGGTCGAAAAGTTCGCTCGTCTGTATGCTAGTCTGACGGACAAAAACCGACGCTAGGGCAGCTATTGGCTACTGGCTGTGAACTTCCTTATTTTAGTCCGGTTGTACGTCATCACGTTCGAATCCATCGGACTTTGGTTGATCGTGTGTAGGCAAGTCCGTTCATTCGAAAGTCCGTCAATGTCCACTGGACCTAGTGCATCGAAAAGTCCACCCGTGTGTACGCAGCATAACTGTATATATCATCAGAACAACTTGGTGTATCCCAGTGGATTATGCTTTTTTTTTTTTTCAGGACAGATTGGGCTTTCATTTGGTGGTAAATACTAACAGATATCTCCTGATTTTGCTTCATTATCAAAAGAAAACTGACCTAAAATAGTAAAAAAAATATATATATATATATATATATATATATATATTTATTTTCATTTTAGTCCTATTTTCATGCCGTTGCCATGACCCACCACAAAAAACCCTGCAAAATAAATTCTTCTACTCCTGTCAATTGCAGTGATACCACATTTGTCCTTTGTACCCAAAGTCGGGCCAAGAAACAATAGCACTGAGCGCTCAACCTTTCTGTCTCTCACGGTATGCATCTCTGCCTTGGATTTTATGTTTTTTTATTTTTAACAATAAAGAGGATCTCCTTTTGATATCTAAACAATAGTATGCATTTAGCTTATTTTTTTTTTTCCGTACACTTGCACTGACATCTAAAACCCTTTTCTTACCAAAAACATGCTGCCACCAACTGGCACTGCCACTTACTGGAACTGACATTGTCACTAACT
Organism: Lithobates clamitans; assembly: GCA_037952925.1. Lineage (NCBI taxonomy): Eukaryota > Metazoa > Chordata > Amphibia > Anura > Ranidae > Lithobates > Lithobates clamitans. Next base: position 3,692,522 of record JBBGZY010000318.1, read on the forward strand.
GACACACTGCCACTAACACTCACTAAACTAGATCAAGTCTTGAACTAGTTTATCTTTTTAATTTTCTTATTTCCCCCCAACAGATTATTTATTTTATTATTTTCCAACAAATTATTTTTCTTTTTGGACTTGCGTATACATTGTATATGTTGCTTCTCCTCTTCACAACCACATTAGGGACAACAACATTGCGGTGGGCTACAAGGTAAATGATCACTATGATAGCCGAACTGAGGTTATCACAGTGATCATGGATCGGGTCCTGTGTCCCTGAGTCCTGATGGTTAGTACGAGGTCTGAAGCTGTCACCAACAGCCCGTTCCCTGTGTTGGGAGCTCGCAAGCTAGCGCGCCTCCAGCGCAAACACAGAACACATTTATGTGGCGCCCAGGATTTCACGGATTACACATTTCTGTGTTATGCGATCATAAATGGGGGTTAAACTTTTTAATCCAAGTAACCAAATACTGTAAGAAAATTGTTACTGTACTGGGACCCAGGAAAAGAATTAATACTAAACTGTCAGCAAAAACAAGCAAAGACAAATCACAATAGCTGTATAATACACTGCAGGCACTCTTCATTTCTATAAACCTATAGTAAAGCCAAGTCATGTAACTTATAATTATTATACAGGATTTATATAGCACCAACATTTTGTGCAGTGCTTTACAATGTGAATGGAAACTGTACAGTTACATTACAATTCAAGGTAAGTGGGTTAGGAGGGCCTGTTTTTGTATTTTTTTTGACACTTTTAAATATTACTGGGGTCTCTTCACCTCATAATTTTATATTTGCAAATAATATAACAAGTCTAAGCGCAATCACCTAGAGCTCCCACATAATCAAATCTATACATAAAAGCAATAAAAGGACAGTCAAAAAACTAAATATAAAATGTGAACAATGACAATCCATTCAATAGGCCAATAGTCCATATATTGTTGTGATCAGGATGAGGGGAAAAAACGCCCAGAGAGAGCAAGCAGGGCTGCCATCATAGTAGGAACGAAACCATGGTCCTGAGGCTGAAATACAACAAGTAAAGAGGCGCCTCTGGGTGCAGACGTTTTTATGGGTTTAAAATGCTTTAATAAGATATATAGAGATAAACTCACATTGTGGTGATAAAAACTATCATGCTTGTTTTTATCACCACAATGTGAGTTTATCTCTATATATCTTATTAAAGCATTTTAAACCCATAAAAACGTCTGCACCCAGAGGCGCCTCTTTACTTGTTATATTTGCAAATAAACCTGGCTGAGCTAATAAATATTTAATGGTATGTTTTGTAGACCTGACCAATCTGGACCAAAATCTGTGTGGCCCTCTTCATTATCTTATAAGTGTAGTGAATTTTAGAAAAAGGTATGGTTCACTGTACCACATATATCACACTTATTGTCATTGGCAACTTTGTGCAAATGAGACCTTTCTTTGGTCAGGCAAATGATTTTAGTCTATTGAAATGATTACAATAGAAAGTCTTAGTATGCCTGTGCACCTAATAAAAAAGACCTCATGCACACTGCACATTTTTAACGCTGCTCCCAGGGGCATCTGGCATTTTTGTTTTTTTTTATGTCTCTAAACGCCCCAGCATGTTAACCTATGTGTCCATGCACACACAGGCATTCAGAGGCAGAAAAGCCCCTGGATGTGTGTAAATGCATCTTAATGCACAAGAACGCTTGGCATGTTTAGTGCTTGAGCATTAATTCATTTTAATGGCTAGAATGAACGCCCAAGTGCTTGATGTGCCTAAGCACCTTACATGCGTTTAGAAGCATCAAGAGTTTTTTCTGCCAAAACGTTGCTGTCAGCAGGAAAGATGTCTAGGAGAGCTGGGAAAACGCCCTGTGTACATGAGGCCTTATCCTGTCTTGTTATCGTTGAACATATTTCCTGGCTTGGTAAAAATGTCTAGCTCTTTCCAGTGTTAAACTGATAGGGTCAGTCCTGTATTCATCACCGCTCCACCCCTCTCGTATTTCATGTGTGGAAAATATTCAAGAATGAGTAATAGACATTTTACTCTTGATTCCTGACCCATTTTTACATGCTTTACCTATAAAAATTGACATCCTTTTCCCATCCTTTTTTTTTTTTCAGAGTGCTGTATGAAGGAAAGGAGCGTCTTATGTCGGGCTGCGAGACAATCCAAGCAACTCCATATGGGCGCTGTGCTAATGTAAACAATAGCTCGGCTACGTCATCAAGAATATTCGTCACTTATCGCCGTGCAGCTCTTGATCGAACTCAGAACTCTCTTGCAGTCACCGACATCTGTGTGATCATCACCAACAAAGGGGAGATCCCACCTCACACTTTCTGTAAGGTGGACAAAAACCTCAACTGCGGCGTGGTAAGAAAATAACAAAGGAAAGAGCACTTGAATGAACTGTTACATGTGAAAGCTTGTTGCACTTTTTAGGTTCCTTTTCTATCGCTTACTTGATGTTTTTCAATTTTTTTTGCACTTTGATGGTAAAAATCAGCCCTCTTTTGAAAGGATGAGCCCAATAAGTAGCAGCCTTATTCAGTATGGACATAAATTCTATTTAAACACATAGGTTCTGATAGGACATGTATAGTTGGGGATTGTTATACCCCTTTTACACTAGTGGACCTATGGGGTCCGCCTTTCAGTTTTTCAGGCAGACCTGATCGGACCCTCCAGTCTCTTCTATGGAGCGGCGGGTATCAACGGACATGTGGCAGTCGCTGTAAACGGACAGGTGGTTTGTTTACATCTGACCGCCCATAGAGGAGAGCAGGCTGTGTCTGCTCTACATTAGCAGAACAGACCAGGACCAGCCATTTGCCTGCTCAGTGGGGTTCAGTGGACCGATTCCCCGCTGAGCAGCCAGACTCCAATGAAGCCTGAAAAACAATAAAAAAAAGAAAAGGCCGCACCGACCTAGTGCATTATCGCAATAAAATGTATTCCAAGATAAAAACAGCGATAAATATACTCACAAACATAAATTAAGTAAACGCATGTCATGTGATCGACTGCCTGAAGGTCTAATCAAGTCCATTCGTACTGCCAGAAGACCAGGAGGCAGCCGAAAATGGCTGACGCCTTTTCTGTTTCAATATGTTTGAGTTTTTGGGTGGCTGACGCGTTTTCAAGGGCGAATCCTCTTCATCGGAGTCAGGGTAGTGAATGACCCACTGACATATCCATTATTCATATATACACACCCAGCTGTGCCATACCTGAAGCTTTATTCCATATGGGGGGATGATTCTGTTGGTCTGTTTGTTTCAAAGGGCTGCAGATTCCCATAGGTGCCTGTAATGTGAACATGGCATGTGTGGAACGCACGCCCAGCATCTAAACCCAGAGGTGCGGGAGGCTATGCTTTAGGCATGGAATTTTTGGAATTTTTTTTGGAACTTGCCCTTACCACAATGAGCTGTGTTTTTATATAACTATTTTTATATGCTATCTATCTATCTATCTATCTATCTATCTATCTATCTATCTATCTATCTATCTATCTATCTATCTATCTAAAATATACTCTTTTTATCATAATTATGGATTTCTATGAGGTTGTATCTATTTATGGTTTGCTACCTTTCAAGTGTTTTGTGTGCAAACCACCTGCATTTATTGTATATGTTAGACACCACACCTCCCAATAGCTTGTGGGGGGCTGCAACATTGCAGCTGGGTGTGTATATATGAATAGTGAGAATGTCAGTGGGTCATTCACTACCCTGGCTCTGATGAAGAGGGTTCGCCCTTGAAACGCATCTGCCATTTTCGGACACCACCTTGTCTTTCGGCAGTACCGATTGACTTGATTAGACCTTCAGGCAGTCAATCACACTTGCTATGACATACGTTTACTTAAATTATGTTTGAGTGTTTTTATCTTGGAATACATTTTATTGAGGTAATGCGCTAGGTCACTGCGCTCTTTTCTTTTTGTTGTTTTTCAGTCTGGGTTAACAACTGCGAGCGCAGGGAAATGTTTGTTTAATAATATTTATTGGAGCCTACCCCGTGTGTAAGGTACACATTTAAGCCTGACTGCAGTTTAATTTTTTTTTAATTTTTGCTATTATAGGCTAAGAGAGCGTGGGGAAGAGTTAAAACTTCTGTCAGGTGTTTATCGTGGTTTGTGACATCCTTGGAGAGTTTTGACTTCATTTTCGTACCCTGTGACACAAGATATAAAGGTCTACAGAGTAGGCAGTAAAAGAAGATATGGATGCATAATCAAAACCCTTAGATATTTTAATTTATTTATTGCTGTTTTAATTCAGAGATTTTCCATCACTTTCAAGCACAGTGACCTCTTGTCAATGTACACGTAGTGATGGAAAATCTCTACCAGTGGAGACACTTGCATCAATAAAACCTGACAGAGGATCTAGTTCATTCTCACGTCATCCAGGGTACATAGAGTTCAGAGTGCAAGAAAAAAAAAGAAAGTTAAATTACACCTTTTTGTCTAGTTTAGTTCCAAAAAAAAAACCCCCTAAAAACTGGTAAATTAAATAGATTGTGAACTGTGCATACAATCTCTCTTAAGGCCCGCACTTGATCGGACTTTTTGACAACAAACATGCAAACTAGCTGTTTTGGAGCAACATCCAACCGTGTGTACGCTCCATTGGACAAACTTTTTCTGTTTCCATCGGACTTTTGTTGGCTGTGCGAATGGACAAACTTTCCGGCAACAAAAGTCCGATGGAGCAAAGTCCGATCGTGTGTACACAAAAGCATCGGACTTTGTACAAACTACAGTACGCGGCCGTGAGAATGTTTCCAGCACGAAACCATCGCGCTGGTTCTCGGCGACTGGGTACTGTACATCTCACGCTGGCTGCAATAGGAAAAACACATTTTCCTACTTCGACGAGCTCGAGAGGGAATTCCATTAGGGAAGGCCCTTAGGTCTGGTATGGATTTTAAGGGGAACCCCCTACGCCGAAAAAAACGGCGTTGGAGTCCCCCCAAAAATCCATACCAGACCCTTATCCGAGCACGCAGCCTGGCCGGTCAGGAAAGGGGGTGGGGACGAGCGAGCACCCCCCCCCCAGCCGTACCAGGCCGCATGCCCTCAACATGGGGGGTGGGTGCTTTGGGGGAGGGGGCGCCCTGCTGCCCCCCCCCCCACCCCAAAGCACCTTGTCCCCATGTTGATGACAAGGGCCTCTTCCCGCCAACCCTGGCCGTTGGTTGTCGGGGTCTGCGGGCGGGGGGCTTATCGGAGTCCGGGAGCCCCCTTTAATAATTCACCCATGGAAAAAGTGTCAATAAAAAAAACACAATACACAGGTTTTAAAAGTAATTTATTAGGCAGCTCCAGGGGTCTTCTTCCGACTTCGGGAGTCTCTCAGGCCTCTTCCCCATCTCTCCTGTGTCGTCTCTGCGCTCTCTGGTTCTTCTTCCTTCTGCTGGGCTCCTCCGCTATCTTCTGCTCTTTTGCCGCTCTTTTGCTAGCGGAGGAGCCCGGACATCTGGATCGTCTTCTTCCCTCTTCTCTTCCAGAGATGTTGACTTGACGCTCTTTCCAGGTGTAATGCTGTCGGTGCGCTCTGCTATGACTTATTTAGGCGGTGACCCCGCCCCCCTATGACATCACAGTCCTGGGGCATGCTGGGACTGTGAGGTCATAAGGGGGCTTGGTCATGTCATCCTGACCATGCCCCTTATGACCTCAGTCCCAGCATGCCCCGGGACTGATGTCATAGGGGGGCGGGGTCACCGCCTATATAAGTCATAGCAGAGCGCACAGACAGCATTACAACCGGAGAGAGCTTCGTGTCAACATCTCTGGAAGAGAAGAGGGAAGAAGACGATCCAGATGTCCGGGCCACTGCTAGCAAAAGAGCGGCAGAAGATCCAGACACCAGAAGAAGACTCCGGAGAGACCCCCGGAGTCGGAAGAAGACCCCCGGAGTCGGAAGACCCCCAGAGCTGCCTAATAAATTACTTTAAAAACCTGTGTACTGTGTTTTTTTTCTTGACACTTTTTTACCTAGGTGAATGGGTAGGGGTACGATGTACCCTATACTCATTCACATAGGGTGGGGGGCCGGGATCTGGGGGCCACCTTATTAAAGGGGGCTCCCGGATTCTGATAAGCCCCTCACCCGCAGACCCCGACAACCAACGGCCAGGGTTGTCGGGAAGAGGCCCTTGTCCTCATCAAGGTGCTTTGGGGGGGGGGCCCCCCCCCAAAGCACCCACCCCTCATGTTGAGGGCATGCGGCCTGGTACGGCTCGGGGGGGGGGGGGGGGGGCGCTCGCTCGTCCCCACCCCCTTTCCTGACCGGCCAGGCTGCGTGCTCAGATAAGGGTTTTTTAATAGATTTTGGGGGGTCCCCCACGCTGTTTTTTCGGCGTAGGGGGTTCCCCTTAAAATCCATACCAGATATAGGGCCCCTGGAGGGGAACCCATGCCATTTTTTTTTATTTAAAATTTGGCGTGGAGTACCCCCTCAAGATTCATACCAAACACAGTGCCTGGCATTGGCGGGGATCCAAGTCAGATCCCCGCACCAGTGTGAACCTGGCTCGCAAGGTGTCGAGATTGACACAATATCAGACAACAATACAGAAGTTGACCAAAGAGTGGTAGTAAAGAGCTGAAAAACCACGTGATTTGGTGAAAGTTGGCTGGAAAAGTCCTGTTGTCTGTATGCAAAACTTCTGGCCAACACCATTTGTACAAAAATCCAAGGGAAAGTTTATACAAAGTCCTATTGTGTGTATGGTGCTTTAGAAAGGTTTTCCTGAAAAAAATAAATTCAAGGCTTGCTCCACGGTGAAAAGATTGAGAGGCTGCTTTAGATAATCACAGATGGGTTCTGTTTCCCGGCCCCCTTTATTATTCACAACTAGTATAAATGTTGAACGGTGCTTATTGGTACCTTATTCAGTTAGCGCTAGCCAAGCCTCTCTTGGTAGCTCAGTTTGTGTTCACTTGTCTTGCATATATACATTAATAATGCTCTGCTACATATGTTTGACTGTTTGCTTTTATTGTAGCGCAGTCCTAATTGTGTTTTTATCCTTTCCCTTTTTAGTGGGGATCCAACGTATTCCTGTGCTATAAGAAGTCTGTGCCTGCTTCAAACTCTATTGCTTATAAGGCTGGTTAGTATAACATCAATTTGAAATGTCTGTGAACTAAGATTTTTTTGAGAATTTTGTTTTACCTTTGTAAATGATGATTAGGAGTAAAGCTTTATGCATGTTACATGGAGCTCAGCAACTCTTTTCAGCTTTGTGCTTTAAGAAGCAAAAAATTTGAAAAAAATACAGTATATGAGGGAACTGGGAATACAATCGATTGTAGCTGTACAGTAAACCAAAAACTCAAAATTACAAATTTTGTTGTAAGGCTAATGGTTGACCATACATGCTTCGATAAATTGATTTATTTTCCGATCAATCTCTTCCAATGGGAGTAATCAATCTGTAGTCAACAACCCATTTAACATTCCACACTGGGGAAGTAGATTTCGATAGTTAACCTATGATCGTAAATTATGATTGCATCTTATCAATCGCATCTGTTTCCGACATGTAATCTCATGATCTGATCAATCGGTTATATTTATTACATAAATGTATTCATTCTTTTGATTGACAGTTTGATCAAATCTGATCTAAATCAAATCAGAAAGGAAGTTATGTCTGGATTGTTTGAGCTTTTGATCATTTTAGTCGAGTTGCGCATCGTTTGGATAGTAAAATTGAAGTGTGCATGGCCATAAAAAAAAAAAACAGTGTAAATGTTCAAAGTGCGTCCATAGTGGCAAATCTGCAGTCATGTGCCGACTGCATTAGAGCCTGGTACGCACTATTTTTCTTTTTCATTCAACCCAGCAGCTGAATTAAAAAAAACGGAAGAGCTCAGGAGGAGCCACTGTACTAACTATCCAATGTTAGTACAGCAATATCCCCTGCTGAGCTATTATGTTTTGTTAGGGGGACGGTCCCCCTGTCCCACCTTTTTCGGTCCTGCCTCTTTGACAAAAGCCAGACTGGCTGCAGTAGACTTGGGCCGAGTGTTCGATACTGCCTGATATTTGGCCCATGTGTATGGCCCTTAAATTGAAACCTGATTGGCTACTGCACATTTGCCAACCACATTGTTCTTTAAAATAAACCTTGTGTTGGTGTTTCTCCTTTGATTTAATTTGGTGAATGGAACTGGAAGTACAATACCATATACATCTTTCACAGGAGATCTTTTTCACCCTGCTTTAGCTACATCTATTTGCTTTTAAAATTAGTTTCTAAGGTTTTAAGGCTGCAGATATTTTTGTGGACAGTTCTGTATTTCATCCTGGTATATGGTTAAAGGGTATTGAAAACCACAGACCATAGGGCTATATTTACTCAGTGAAATGAAGCATTTAAAAATGCAGGAACTTGAAGGGAAACAACTTTGATAAGGGAGCAAAGGTGATGCAGTCGCAGGAAGAGGCAATACCTGATATGTAGCTGCTGGGCTAACTGTTTGTGTCTCCTAAATTTTTTTTTAAACAACTGCAGGCAATTTAAGTATCATGATATTTATGGTCTCCTAATTTTTTTTTTATTTTTTTACATTTCTCCTTCCCAGAAAATATATATGCCATGCTTATTGGCAAACAAAGGTATTGAGCAATATTATTCAGTCTGTAGACTGTCATAACATATTGTGACTGGATTTGACACAATGTAGCCTTGTCAGTTCTTCTGAAAAAAATCTAAAACAGGGATGGGCAATTTAATTTTCCCAAGGGGCCACATGAGAAACTGGCATTGATATGCAGGTCCAAATTTAATTCTGCAATATCAATTTTGCACCTGAGAAAGTCCGTACGTACATAAACATACAGAAAACAAACATCTGGCATGAAGATTAATTGATACAACTGCTCATGAAATAGGTCTTTTTTAGATGGGCGGTCTGGGGGGGTAAAACCAGGATGTCCCTGACCGCCCCACCGGAATTGTAAATTAACAGCTGGACAGGGCTGTTTACATGCTGCGGCTGCAGCATTTTTACCTTTCGCTGCAGAGTTTGACAAGCAGCACCACTTGTCAAACTCTGGAGCCCAAGTTAAAAATGCTGCAGCCGCAGCATGCGAATGGCCCTGTCCATCTACTTTTCAATTCTGCAAACTCACCCATTGAGCTCTCATGATTGGCTGGAAAACATTCACGGGTATACCCTTTATCGCAAGGATAGAGAGGGTAAAAAAGGGGGAGGGGTATGTCTATATATCAAGAATATTGTACAAGTGAATGTGAGAGATGACATCACTAAGAGAGCTAGGGAGGAGGTGAAATCCTTATGGTTAGAGCTCCAAAGGGATGAAGCTAAGGGGAAAATAATACTGGGAGTATGCTATAGGCCCCCTAACCTGAGGGAGGAAGGGGAGACAGATCTCCTATTACAATTTGGATTAGCAGCAAGGATGGGAAGTGTTATCATAATGGGAGATTTTAATTATTCAGACGTAGACTGGGCGGAGGGAACTGCGCATTCATTTAAGGCTCGCCAGTTCCTAAATGTCTTGCAGGACAATTTTATTGGTCAGATGGTAGACGCACCAACTAGAAATAAAGCGTTACTGGATCTACTGATTACCAATAATAAAGACCTGAACACATATGTGGAAATACGGGGCAATTTAGGTAACAGCGATCACAGGTCAATTGGCTTCAGTATAAATCGCACAAATAGGAAACATAAGGGAATACAAAGACACTGAATTTCAAAAGAGCCAACTTCCCTAAACTACAAACCTTGCTAGAAGGCATAAATTGGGATAAAATCTTAGGAACAAAGAACACGGAAGAGAAATGGATTTGCTTTAGGAGCAAATTAAATAAGGGCATTAGCCAATGCATCCCATTGGGTAATAAATTTGAAAGAGCGAACAAAAGTCCTGAATGGCTTACTCCAATGTAAAAATGCATATAAAAGCAAAGGAGAAGGCCTTAAAAAAAATATGAGGTTGAGGGCTCATCATCAACATTCAGACTTTATAAAGAATGTAACAAGAAATGTAAAGGTGCAGTAAGGACGGCTAAGATAGAACGTGAAAGACACATAGCGGAGGAGAGCAAAAAAAAAATCCCAAGTTATTACTTAGGCTCTGTGTCCCATGATGTACTCCAAGAAAAGGATTTTACAGGTAAGCTGTTATAAAAATCCTATTTTTGTCTTGCTGGAAAATCGATGTATACATATGGAGTAGGACACAGAAGGGTGGGAATAAGACGTATGTAGACCTACCGGCAGGGCTTACAATGTTTGTTAGGATTTCAGTGCATTTGTCGGGCAAATGGAAGTCTGGATTAATTTCTGGCCAATCAACGTGTAATTGCAGCATTTGTAAAGGAATAAACACTGGATTTTTTTTTTTTTCAATCGGCCCTGACGCTTTAAATTTATGAACTAAAACTAATTTGGGCCTCAAGCATGAAAGAATCTGGAGGAAAGACCGATCGTGTTTTCTTCCTTGGCCAATTTAGACTTGTGGTGTTCTCCTCTACTGCACTGGAAGGAGCTTGCAGTGGGTAACGAGATTTCTTCACAGACACTGTTCAGCATGATGCCTTGCATGTTGGAGATGTCTGCAGCTTATTAGAAACCGATTGACAGATAATGTGCTGAGTGCATCCTGCCCTTGGTGGTTGAATCCCTTGTTACGACAAAGTTATTCAGTTGGGCATTGCAAAAAGCAGTGACAATGCGCAAAGTTCAGTATTGCATAGCAAGCGCCAAGCAGTAATTTCTTTATGGATTTAACTCTAGTAAAGTAAAAACTTGTTGTGTGCTGTGGATTCCAGGACTTGTTTTTTTTTTTTTTTTTCATTGCTTTACAGAATAGATCTGAAAGAGTACATATTGTCAAAAACCTTTTTTACATTGCAACCCTTAAACAGGTTGTGCCAAGATCCTTATCTAATTACAAAATATTGGCTACCAGCTCATATGCTCATTTTATGTAATTGAACGTAAATTACCTCTATACAGTTTGATGGTTACACCAACCAGTACGATTTGGTCACAACCCATCTTGGTTATTAGACAGTAAAGGAGCTGCAACTTCCAGCAGAGGTAGTGAGCCAGTCAACAGTAAATGGCTTCAAACATACTTAGGACAAACATAGATCTATACTCGGACAAAAAAGTTAATGGGAGAAAAAATAAAAGGCACTTTGAGGGACCACTTTTTTTTGCCGTCACTTTTTTTTGCCGTCACTTTTTTTTATATGTCTCTAACTCACTGGAATGAGATCATACTTCTGCTTATTTTGCTTTCTGCTCCTATTAGGCTCCATTGGCATATATGCGAATCAGATGCTTTTTGAACCACATCCATTACGCATAACATGTGAATCGGCAGCCTTCTCAATGCAAATTTACACATAGTAAATAATACTGCGATGTCCCAAATAAAAATAGTGATCCTGCAGCAGTAACTTTCCTGTGAGACACACACAGCACACAGCACAAAGCAAATAGTCAAAAATAAAGTTGCTCTATATATTGAATAAAGAAAAAAAGTAAAGCAGACACAATGCAAAAAGGAGTCCACAAAGTGACAAGGAATCCAATATATCCCACGGTGCACTAACAATCACCCGAATGGTGTGTGATTTCCAGAGAGAGCCTCCACCTCATATAATGGCTGCTTACCAGCTCCTTATAACCTCCTATTACGGAAGATCTTTCTCGCTTGTGGCTATTAAACCCAACCAAGGCCTTTATTCATCCAGGGGGATCAACCTGAAGAGCACCCGCCACTCAAGGAAGAAATACGATCACATAAGGACCCCAAAAAAGATGAGGCTTCCATAGTGTAAAATCCTTGACGTTTTTAATAATGTGTAAAAGATTGCACTTAATAAAAGATGCATAGATAAGCCACCTGGCTAGATACAACAGCTTGTCCTTCCGGGACCTGCACAGACGCGGTGACGTCAGCACTTCGCTCCTCCTTATGGGTCACCGCATTTGCGCAGGTCCCGTAAGGACCTGCGCATACTACCCACCGCCATACACTCCTCTCCCTGCACATACTACCTGCCACCATACACTCCGCACTCCTCTCCTGCCCTACTACCTGCCGTAATACACTCCCCTCCTGCACATACTACCCACCACCGTATACTCTCTGCACTTTACATTACCTATTTAACATTAACACATTCTGCACTATGTAAGTCATCTCAGACTCTTTTAACCACACCCCCTTTAAGCCACTCCAAATATTTAGCACAATTAAAACCATGCCCAATTTTTTGCCACATTTTTTTTTTTTTTATGCCTAGGGCCTACTTTTGATCTTGCACACGGGCCCACTGATTTCATGATACGCCCCCTGAGTGTATCTGTCTGGAGTTGAGCTTAAAGTTCATGTGAACTCTCACTTTGTAAAACAATTCAGTGAGGTGGATGAGCTCTCATGCCTAGGGTGGTCAGTTTGTAATAGTAAAGCAAGGGTATGTGCAGGATTACCAGATGTTTCACACAAAGGAAGAATTGCAAAGAAACAGGACACTTTAACCCAAGTACAGGGCACAACATACACATATCTGGAATATGAAATGTTGGGTATCAAACACTTTATTCATTTCTTAACCATGTTTTTACAGATGAGCTCTACTAACCCTTTACATTTTGTGCTGGCAGATATGATCTTCCGATATCCAGAAGAAGATTATGAATCATTTCCACTACCTGAGTCTGTTCCTCTTTTCTGTCTTCCAATGGGAGCAACCATTGAATGCTGGGCTCCCAAAATCAAGTACCCACTTCCGGTCTTTTCCACATTTGTCCTCACTGGCTCCAATGCAGACAAGGTAAGTGCTAAATATTGCATTATTCTTTATGAAACGGTACATCCCAGTACACAGGGCATCTTCATATTCATTACAATAGGATTATTCTGCCACTTTCAGGTGATTAGATACTGACAATAAAGACAGGAAATCCCAGCCCAGGCATAACTTCAGTTCTTGCTAGTGTCTTAGGTGTGATGGTCATGCCTATGCGGCCTCTGCCCAGATTTCTTCTTTAGCTATTTTTTCTCAAGCTTTCCATTCATGAATAGGATACTGGCTTATCCAGGTCTGATACTTATGGCTGTCTGCTTAGATGAATGGTACCCAGAGCCTGTGACACGCAGGGACAGCCTGTAGTTTTACTGTTCGGCAATGGACTCTTCGCTATGTGACCCTGAGCAATGATATATTGCCTTGTGGACAGGCAGAGTGCTATACGTGTCTGGGGGTAGGGGGATACTGGTCCTTCTTTGCTTGTTAGCCACATGAACAGGTTCCTAAGCCGCTTTCTGGGTTCTGTAGTGTTTTTTCAGGGTGCTTGTTCCTTGAGCATCAGGACAGCGATATTGTGTTTCCCTGTACTTGTTCATTGTCTGCTGACTGTGTCCTCAGTTAGTGCCACAGCTGACCCAGGGCACTACACAGCTGTAGCAGAGTTTGGGAGCGGGCCGAAAGCCAAGTGAGCTCTTTAGCAGTCAAACCACCTGCTTACATGGCCTGTGCTTGTAGTCACTTACAGTTTACATTGTCTTGGATCATACTCTGATGCAGGGGGTGGTTTTGGACCCCCCCAAATGCATTGGTTAGTTTTTGGATTGTTCCCCTCATTTTTATTGAAACGTAGTTGTATCTGGACATCTTAGCAGTGGCATGGCGCTTCAGTTTCCATTCATATTTATTTTTGAATTAATTTCAAGGACCAGGTACCCTTGAGCATTTGCAGTGGATGTTCTGGTGACAAAGGTGGATTCGTTCTCCTTAATGTATGCCTTTCCTTCGTTAAAGATTCTACATCGTCTGCTTCGCAGGTTTTAGGTGGAGGGCATTCTGGTGATTCTGATTGTCCTGGACTGGCCTATGAGAATGTGTTACTCCCAACATTCTGAACTTGTCATGGAAGAACCATGGCCCTTTCCAAATCAACCTGACTTCTTGTCACAAGGCCTGATCATCCATTCTTCTTTACAGTCGCTGTAATTAACAGCATGGCCGTTGAAGCCAGGATCTTTAAGAGATGAGTTTATCTGGGTTAATCAAACCTACCCCGCTGAGAGCTAGGAAGGCGAAAAATTTACCATAGGACTTGGAAGTCTTGTTTTATCTGGTGTGAGGCTCAGAGAATTCATCCTTGTAAGTATGTCATAGGTACTTCAACAAAGGATTAGTTTAAGGGTGTGCACACTTATGCAACCATATTATTTTAGTTTTTTTATTTTTACTTCCCGCCACCTAAAAGATTTTAGTTTGTTCAACTGAGTTGTACAGTTTATAGGTCACATTAAAGATGGAAAAACAAAATGATCTTTGTCCAATTTTTTTACATCACAGAAACATGACATTTTAACAGGGGTGTGTAGACTTTTTATATTCACTGTAGCTGGAAAAGGGGGACCTACTCTGAGTGGTCAAAAGTATATCTGCACAGTGTATATGTGTGTATATAGGTCTGTACGTTATCCTGACCTCTAATCTTGTATGATCAGAACTGCTTTTCTAAGCTAGCAGGACCATTTTTTTTAGGTCTCATTCACAATAGCGGCAAGGATTGACGCTCCTCTGAAAAGTGATCTCTGCTCGATCTTTTGATGGGCGGTGAGAAGGCGGTATATTTTGCTTTCTCCCCACCTGTCTAACCCCCTAAATGCAGCATCAACACAAGGGAGCACCACTGTGCCGCAGCCATTTGCAGTTGCCTGCCAGTTGCAGCATGGCACCATTTACCTTAATCAGTCACGTTTGACAGATGGTATTTGCCCTGCAAACGCAACAGTGGGTATATTTTCAGCCACTAAACGTCACAGCTGCAGCCTGTGTGTGACCCTGAGTGCTGCTTCTGCAGCTAAAGAGGGAGCAATTAAAGGTGTGGAAAAAATGAAGCTCAATCACGTGATTTTACTGTCCCTCCCACCTCATGTGTGAACAAGCCTTTAGACTGGGGAGCCTCAAGACTAAAAATAATTTTAAAGGGTGCTGTGACTGAAAAAAGGTTGGAAACAAAACACTGGTGTAAGAGGCAAAATTCAGTTTTCAGTGATGGCTCATTCTACCTGAAGTGTTGGTGCTTCCTGGGCTAATGGAAATCTGGCCTCGGTAGCTCAAGTTTGTAAGGCCTCTATCTGGTTGACGAGTTTTGCAGGCTGCTGTGTGAGGTTATAACCTGTTCTGGTTCAGTTGTTTGGGGTTTGATTGTTGCCATGTTCCCTCCCCATGTGCAGTGCTTTGTGATATCCCTATCATGATATCACAAATCAGTTAAAGTGATTGTAAACTCGTGTTTTTTTTTGTGTTTTTTTTTTTTGTTTTTTTTTTTATAGAAATAACATGTTATACTTACCTGCTGTGTTGCAGTGGTTTTGCACAGAGTAGCCCAGATCCTTCTCTTCTTGGTTCACTCTTCCCTGCTCTTGTCCATTCAGACACACAGTTGCTGTTCGGGCCCTGACCCCTCTCTCCCCTGATTGGCTAAAACTGACTTTGACAGCTGTGGGAGCCAATGACGCCGCTGCTGTGTCTCAGCCAATCAGGGGGGAAGACTTCTGGATGGCCGAGGGACTTGTGGACAGAGATGGGGCACAGGTAAGTATTAGGGGTTCTGGGGGGGGCTGCTACACACAGAAGGCTTTTTATTTTAATGCATAGAAATGCATTAGGCTAAAAAACCTTCTGCCTTTACAACTCCTTTTAACTGTTTCTTGGCTTGCTGCAAAATTGAAGCTTTGCTTAGGTGGAATGGGTTGTGCATGGGTGGGTATTTCCTGACTTCTTTGCAGGTGTCCATTCACCTGAAGTTGGCAGCATTACCCTATCATTATAAATATGAAGATGGACTGTGTTCTGTTATGTATTCCAGGAAAAGGAATTTTACTGGTAAAAATATCTAGAAAAATAAAACATTTTTGCAGCAGAACTGTATTACAAAACTGGGCACCTGACATGGTGCCAGCTTGAACAAAGGATTTTTAATACCAATGTACATCACAAAAAGAAAAACATTTTGCCCACAGGACTTTTAAAGAGTCACACCTCAGACAGTAGATGTATAATACATTTTTCATATTTTTATATTTTAAAACGTGTACCACAATGATAAAGAAGACATAAATAATGAACATGAATGGTGCTGTATAAAGTTCATATGAAAAAATTAGATATGCGGGACCTGAAGGCACCATACAGATACCCCAATCGATCTAGAGCTGCTGCGTGACTGACCTCTACGCGTTTCGTATTGGGATAGAAAAAGCCCAATATGTGACGAAATGAACAACAATGATGGGGATACCTTGATAATAAAGGGGTAACCAATTGGGCGTGTAAAGGATAGTAGTTATGGGGCATAATAAGTATAGCAAACACTATATACCTATTAAACCAATACCCGGTCCACAGTTGCTAAACGTGTGTGTGTGTGTATATATGTGTATAAATATATAATGTGTGTGGTAGTAGTATTCCAATAATCTACCATACCAATTAATTGTTAAAAGTGCAAGTTAGCCCTCAATAAATAAAATTGGCATATAAATGCTATCTAGATTTTAATCGGGTAAATTAGTGAGTGAAGGTGCAAAAATAGTGATGGTGTGGCCCCAGTGTGTAATGAAGGCTTCAAATCCCCTTTCCATTTGAAGTCTTCATTATACACTGGTACCACACACCATCACTATTTTGCACCTTCACTCACTAATTTACCTGATTAATGTCTAGATAGCATTTCTATGCCAATTTTATTTATTGAGGGCTAATTTGCACTTTTAACAATTAACTGGTATGGTAGATTAATGGAATACTTATATATATATATATATATAGTTATATATATATATAGTTATATATATATATAGTTATATATATAGTTATATATATATATATATATATATATATATATATATATATATATATATATATATAGTTTATATAGTTATATATATATATATATATATATATATATATATATATATATATATATATATAGTTATATATAGTTATATATATATATATAGTTATATATAGTTATATATATATAGTACAACTTTCAGCAACTGCGGACCGGGTATTGTTTAATAGGTACAGTGGGGCAAAAAAGCATTTAGTCAGCCACCAATTGTGGAAGTTCTCCCACTTAAAAAGAGTGCAAACCTCCTCCCATCAGCAAGGGCATTGAAGATGAAACGTGGCTGGGTCTTTCAGCATGACAATGATCCCAAACACACTGCCCGGGCAACGAAGGAGTGGCTTAGTAAGAAGCATTTCAAGGTCCTGGAGTGGCCTAGCCAGTCTCCAGATCTCAACCCCATAAAAAAACCTTTGGAGGGAGTTGAAAGTCCTTGTTGCCCAGCGACAGCCCCAAAACATCACTGCTCTAGAGGAGATCTGCATGGAGGAATGGGCCAACATACCAGCAACACTGTGTGACAACCTTGTGAAGACTTACAGAAAACGTTTGACCTCTGTCATTGCCAACAAAGGATATATAACAAAGTATTGAGATGAACTTTTGATATTGACAAAATACTTATTTTCCACCATAATTTGCAAATAAATTCTTTCAAAAATCAGACAATGTGATTGTCTGGATTTGTTTCCACATTTTGTCTCTCATAGTTGAGGTATACCTATGATGACAATTACAGGCCTCTCTCATCTTTTTAAGTGGGAGAACTTGCACAATTGGTGGCTGACTAAATACTTTTTTGCCCCACTGTATATAGTGTTTGCTACACTTATTATGCCCCATTAATATTATCCTATACACGCCTGATTGGGTATCCCCATCATTGTTGTTTATTTCATCACATACTGGGATTTTTCTATCCTTATTGGTGACACACTTTTTTTCATCACCTCACCGATTTTTCCTCCTTTTTGTCATTAGTGCATTTTTTACCCATATATTAAACAACTCCATTATGTTTCTAGGTGTGTGGCATCTTTTCCTTCCTCTGGTTGCGTTTACATTGACCTCCAGGATGTCAGATCTGTGAACACACCATGTTGTTGCCATCTCCCGCCCCTTCACAGCTCCCATGGGGAAAAGGAGTTGACTTCTGGACACGCTCAGGGGAGACCCTTTGTATGTTACCATATATATTGCTACACATAAGCTTGCCTTCTTTATCCAACCGGATTACTTTTCCGGCGAGAGTTGATCAGCATTTGGCGCTACATTTAAGTTACAGATATTGAGATCTACTCATACATATATGGCTCTCCTCCTGCCCTTTCCCCTTCCCCCTAACACCCCTTCCTCCTTAATTTTTCAATTTCTTTCCTTTTTTTTTCTTATGTTATTTTCATTCATTGATCCATTCTTATCTCCAGATACCTACCTGCGCCTCTCCTGAGGAACCGAGAATTACCTTGCGAAACGTGTAGAGATCTAGATCGATTGGGGTATCTGTATGGTGCCTTTAGGTCCCGCATATCTAATTTTTTCATATAAACTTTATACAGCACTATTCATGTTCATTATTCATGTCTTCTTTATCATTGTGGTACACATGTTTTTAAATGTATGATAATACATTTTTCATATTTTTATATCTACTGTCTGAGGTGTGACTCTTTAAAAGTCCCGTGGGCAAAATGTTTTTTTTTTGTGTTGTACATACCAATTTGGGACTGAGACACTACCTCAACCCTTCTCACATTAGCTCTCATTGTCTATTTGCAATACCAACTCCTATCCTTGATAGCTGCAGTATAGTTTGGAGTAGGGATGGGTTCGGACGTGTTTGGATCGAACCTGCCAGGAAGCCGTCACTGCACACCGCCAATCATAGGTAGTGAGGCATTTCTGGACCTGCAGCTGCACATACACACACTACCGGCCTCCTGGCGGGTTCAATCCGAACACGCCCGAGCCCATTCCTAGTTAGGAGAGGATTTTGCAGGATGCTTTTACCCTTTTTCCCAAGTTTTCAGGTGGCTGCATGTAATGTTGTATATTATCACTGTTTTGCATTACTAGGAGGTCTGAACACATTGAGCTTTGCTGTGGAAAGAGAGGAAGCTAAGCTGTTATCTGGCAAGGACAGCAAAAGCTGATAGCAGCTGAAAGGATCAGTAAGAGCTGTACAAAAAGGGTGTGACAGTGTTTGCAGTCTCTGAGCAGTACTATGTACAAGTCACTATGGCTCTCTACAAGTTTTTATCCTGGTTTCTCCTAAAGGAGAGACTCCTATTGGTTCATGGTATTTTGGTTTTGAACGGTAATTGCAGAGATCATGTTAAGAGAAATAAATTAGGTTTTTAAAATGATGAAAATGAGCTGTTCAGTAAAATACCAGCTATGGTAACCAAATGTCTCTTGGAAGTCTTTGAAAAAGCAGCACAGAGCTGAAGGGAATGTCCTTTGAAAAACCAAATGCTTTTATTGAGTTTTGTCACCACACTATAGTGTGGGTAATTCCAAGAAAAACTTTTCTGCAAATCATAAATAGAGCAGAGTAGGTGAATTTTATATATATATATACACAAAAACTGTGTGTTAGATTTATACTGTATTATACTATAAAGTAAACATTTTAGAATGGAGAATGAATTGATACCAGTAACAAGTTTGATACGAGCCAACCATTTTGGGAGTATATAAATAAAAAACAGTCTAATTTTATATAACCAAAAAGTGTATTAGTGGTGGCCATATTCTACTAAGCAAGCCCATTGTAATGGTAATACGGAGCGCTCACAAGAGTGTTGTATTTGGCAATTAAAAGTCCTATTACCAGGCTTCTATATCTATAGGTGATATGTGATGTGACCCTGGCCTGCAAAAATGGGATGGCATCAGAAGCAAGTGTACAACTTTTAACTGAAAAACAAAATCCTTAGCGCTTATGGACCGTTTTAACCCCCCAACAAGTTTTGTTTTTTGCTCCTGAGCCTTGTTTGTCACAGTATTGCCTAGATTGCAATGGAATACCTACTGACGTGTAGTTGGGAAAGATAGTTCACACTCTTGCATTTCATTTCTGTAGGCTGGGTTCACATTTGTGCGATGACGGGCATCGCTTGTGATTCGCACGGCATTCTTGTGCAGATCACATGCGATGTCTGTGTGATGCAAATTCAGCCATAAAAGCTGGCTGAAATCGCATTGCCATCACACCAAAATCGGATGGTACACCTCTACCATCCGATTCCTGCAGCATTTGGTTTGCACACACTGCAAACCAATCTGGGGGTGTCGGCAGCTGTAGGAAGGGATTAGGGGTGGTAAAACTGCAGTGTTTTACCACCCCTCAACTTTGTGTGAACGAGCCCTAAGGGTGCCGCTGCTGAATGCAATTAAGAGCTCATTCACAAGTGTAGCAGGCACTGCTGTTCCTCTGAAAATTGTATTTGACAGGTGGTGTGAAGGCGATAGGTTACCTCCTCACCACCTGTTTTAAACCCATGATTGCCGTGCAATGCACACAATTGTGACACAGTAGTACAGCAATTAGAGGTTTAAATCAGGTGTGATCTTCGACTTCTTCCATGTGGTTCAGGTATATCTCTACCTCTTTAAGGTTGCCTACCCCTGCCTTAGACGAAGGGCCCATTCACACTAGAAACTGTACATCTATTGCATGTTTTTTCCTTGCATGTATGCATGCATTTGATGTGCATTTTTTTTATGCGCATTTACATGCAGTTGGTGCGCATTTACATGCAGTTGACATGCGTTTTTCTGTCTGCATTTGATCTCCCAGATTAGTGGTAGAACTCATTCCACTGTAATCTGCTTAAAGTGATTGTAAGGGTTAGTTTTTCTTTTTTTTTTTTTTTTTTTTTTTTTTTTTTAAATAACAAACATATCATACTTACCTCCACTGTGCAGTTCGTTTTGCACAGAGTGGCTCCGAACCTCGCCTTCTGGGGTCCCTCGCGGCTCCCCCCCCCACATCAGATAACCCCCTAGGAGAAGCACTCTCCCAGGGGGTTACCTTGCGGGCGCGCTCCCGAGTCCATCATTCGGCATCCATAGCCACCGAATGTATGAATGGGCCCTGCCCCCCAGTGCCCCCGTCATTGGATTGTGCTAGTGCTGGTGTGCTCCTTCCCGGACAGAGAAACATCGAGGTGAGGTAAGTAAAACGGGGTCTCGGGGGGGCTGCAGCACCACAGAAGGTTTTTCACCTTAATGCATAGAATGCATTAAGGTGAAAAACCACGAGGGTTTACAACCCCTTTTAAGTATTAAAAACTGAATGCAAGTCCAGCCGTATATGATTTCAGATTCAACTGTAGTGCACTGATCACAGTGGGTCACTCACCGTTCCCCATTTAGAAAAAGCTTTGCACTCTTTTCACAGGGTGCAAGGCATTCTGTGATTTGGTAGAAGAAAGCTAATGAAGTTCACTCTTACCTTCGCCAATCACAGAACACCTTGCATTTTGTGAAACGAATGCTGGGCCTTTCCTGAATACAGGATAAGGGTACAGCAAGGGACCCATTGTGATCACTACAGGCAAAACTGGAAATCTCAGTGCTGGATGTTCACTGCCAACAGGAGAGTGTGGCCTGAATAAAAGTAAGAATTTAACGAACATAAGTGGCAGCCACAGATGGGGGCTCATGTTTATAAGTGGTAACTTATTTTTAATGTGCAAATGTACCAGAGCAGTTTTGGCTTAGCTTTAACGTACTTCGTTTCATTAATGTACTTTCACTTGTTTTCTTACACTAAGGTCTATGGTGCTGCTATTCAATTCTATGAACCATACCCTCGAGAAAGGCTATCTGAGAAACAGATGAAACAGCTTGGAATTCTTACAGCTGTGGACAAAAAAGTCTTGACTTCTAAAATTATCAATACCAACAAGTGCATCTGCCTGCTCTCTCACTGGCCCTTCTTTGAAACCTTTCGAAAGTTTTTAATGTTCATCTATAAGCTCTCGGTGTCTGGTCCTCACACACTTCCCATTGAAAAGTAAGTGTATAACCATTTAAGGCCAGAGGTCATTGATGCCTGGTTGTCCAGACCAAATAATAATCTAAATTGGCTACATAAATAATGTTTGCAGTGCTTTTTTAAGGACATTCCAAGCTTTTATTGGCTAATTGTTCTAGTAAAGTTCCTGCTTGTGGTTTTTATTATAAGCAAAAATGGTTTCAAATGCATTTTTTTAACAGCTTACAATAATTTGCACTGTGTAATTTCTGTCCACTACCTCCTTCCTCTGTTATCTGCATGAGTCCCTTCTGGCAGGTTTTCCTGACACCAAGAGGTAAAACTTTATAGGGGAGGGAGCTCCAACACACAGCCTGTGATTGACCGCCTCAACTTTAAAACCTCAGACAGTCTGTATAAATTATGTACTTTGATAAACTGTAGAGGAGAGGACCACAGATAAACATGCACAACTTATGTATGAGTATTTTTTTCATCTGTTTGTCACCTGAGGCTAGTCACTTCACTGGGTGTATGTAAGGATTTAAGACCACTTTAATTTATCATTCCATATATCACCCTAACTCCCGCAGCCTACTAGCTGCCACGCTTAAATTGTCTCCACCTCTTCCAATGAAATATGACCACTTGCCGACCAAACCAAGCCTTTTCTGGCACTTTTTGTTTACAAGTAAAAATTCAGAATTTTTTGGAAAAAATACACTTTAATGAATTTTAATGCAGAGAAAAAAAAAACACAATATATAACGCAAATTTTGTGGTAAAATATAAAAAACGATGTTACGCCGAGTAAATAGATGCCTAACATGTTAAGCTTTAACATTGCGCACGCTCATGGAATGGCGACAAACTATGGTCCTTAAAAATCTCCATAGGCAACGCTTTAAATTTTTTACAGGTTACCGGTTTAGAGTTACAGAGGAGGTTTTGTGCTAGAATTATTGCTCTCGCAATAACATTGTGGCGATACCTCATGTGTGGTGCGAACACTATTTACATATGCGTTTGCATGTTTTTTTTTTTTGTTTTTTTTTATACTGATACTTTCAATTTTGTTTTTTTGTTTTTTATCCCTTTTATTCCTGTAACAAGGCATGTAACTATCCATATAGAAATAAGGGATGGCAGGTCCTCTTTATGGAGAGATCTGGTGTCTATAGGACCCGAAATCTCCCCTCTATCTTTAAAATCAAATAATCCAAAACATTTTTGATCTTTCGCTGTAAAAAATGTTTACTTCCGCTGTAGTGACGTATGTCGTCACTCCAGTCCTCCAAGATCATAGAGGTGATCAGAGACGATTTGGTCTCTGTGCACCTCTATGGTCAGCTGCACGAACCACCGGATCATTTCTCGGGCGTGCCAGTAAAAAAGGTAAAGCCGAAAAACATAGTCGAGCTGCAGGAGGGGAGGGACGACGACCCCCTCTGCTTCTGAAAGTGATCCAGCAGCTAATTAGCCGCTCGGACCGCTTTCACGAGAGAGCCAATTGCTGGCTGAAAGGAAAATACTCAACTATAACCCCAGTAAACCACTTGCAAGTCGCAACGTGTGTATATATACGCATCGCGGTCGGCAAGTAGATAATGACCGGTGAGCTGGCAGGCTTGTTTGTAAATAAATCCATGTGATCAGTATGAATGGCTGCCATAGCAATAGAGATAGGGAACCAATCAGAGGGAATTGGGCCAAGAGATTTCAGTGACAGTGCAGTCTCAGCAACTAGAACATAAAAGAATGCTCTCCTTGTATTCTGAGAAACCTTGTTTCTGAGAAACCTTAACCTATTCAGGTAAGGAGAATTAGTAGCATGTTTGTTGCCTCCATTGAAAGGGCAAATCTTTTATTATTGATCTTTTGGAGAGTAATGTGACACTAAACAATATCCTTATTCTCCAAATATAATCCATGCACATCCACTTTTTAATGGCCCTGTAATTTTATTTTTCATGAAATTATATCTTATTGTGTTTTTCTGCCTCCTTGCAACATCCTCCGTCTGCTCCCAAACCTCTTCCTCGCCTCATTTCCATTCAGTTTCAACTAGCTGAGCACCTTTGTTGCGGTCATTTGGACTGCTCTATGCTCTCCAATCCTCTCAAAGTGCATAGTCCCTAGTCTATCTTGCGAACAAGCAAGAGAGGGTGGCTACATTCCTGCATACAGTGGGACCATGGAAAACAAAATGTAGTCACCTTGTAATAGGAAGTCAGATCACAGCAGCAAATAGAACAGATTTGGAGGAGGCAGCAGAAGGTACTTTTTTGAGTTCAGATTACATTTTCTTCTTTTTTTTTTTTTTTTAAACCGAGTTTAGTGTTACTTTAACCATGCAATTATTTTGTTTGTATATAAATTTCAGCACATTTACTCAGTTTCCAAATAAGGAGAATGGTATTAAAAATTAAAGTGGATGTAAACCCTGACATATACCCAGTGAAGTGAACAGGCTCAGATGATGCACAGAGATGAAACAAATCTCCCTACATAAGTTTTACATGTATATCTGTTGTCTTGAGCTTTATATATTCTTTAGAAAGTTCAGATTGTGTTAGATTTTCTCCTGTTCAGCACTGCAGTGAAGCCTGGGCAGCCAAGGCAGCTGATTGGAGGAAAGGCACACACCCCCTCTCCTCATAGGTAGAGACTTTCAGAACTGTTGTTAAATAGTTCAGCACTCTGCTAATCTATTTATAGCATCCTCCCCAACACAAAACTCAGGCTGCTTGTATCTCAGTTGGCTGAGAACTTGTCAGAAGTTATAAGGCTGATAACAGAACAGAGCAGGAGTCAGCTACTTGGACACAGTACTTTGAAGAGAGATAAGAAAACACAGCAGACATATGTGCCCACCTCAAATTTCATGAATCGGGTTTACATCCACTTTAACGCAAATGTGGAATTACTTTTAATTTTTTATTTACCGTATATACTCGAGTATAAGTCGTTCAGAGTATAAGTCGAGACCCTAATTTACTACAAAAAAATGGGAAAAACTTATTGACCCGAGTATAAGACGAGGGTGAGAAATGCACAGCTACTGTAAGTGGAAAAGAGGGTCAACAATGCCCATTTGCAGCATCACTGTGCCCATTTGCCGCCATAGGTCCCCTGAACTTCAAACTCAGTAGTTAAGGGTTCCTAGATGCCCCCTAGCTGCAGCCAAAATTTGGGGTCTCTGAACCCAAAGGGTCCCGAAATGACATTGCTGCAGATGGACACAGTTGACCGGATTTGGGGCCCCGTATCTCGGGGCCACTTAGTGCTAGGAACTCCAAATTTGGTGTGCAAACCCAGTGGAACTAGCATAAAATTCCCAAAGTTGGGGTTTCTAGCACCAAGTGGCCCCGAGATACAGGGCCCCAAAAATCAGTTCAGAAAATGTCAAGCACTTTTCTGCAGCAGAGAATGACATTTTCCGAACCGGTTTTGGGGCCCCGTATCTCAGGGCCACTTAGTGCTAGGAACTTCAGCTTTGGATATGTTGTGGTACCAATTCCACTGGGTTTGCATACCAAATTTGGGGTTCCTAGCACCAAGTGGCCCTGAGATACGGGGCCCCAAAGTCGGTTCGGAAAATGAAATGTTTTGCTGCAGAAAAGTGCTTGACTCGAGTATAAGTCGAGGGAGGCACTTTCAGCACAAAAAAATGTGCTGAAAAATTTGACTTATACTCGAGTATATACGGTATTTGTTTTTTTACAAAATATGCAATAGGACTTATTGTTTTTTTTCATTTTACTTTCAGACATATTTCACACTTCATGCACAATGTTCCTTTCCCATCTCCTCAAAGGCCAAGAATCCTTATGCAGGTAATTGTTTTTTATGTACTTAGCTTTAAATCTTGCACATAATGTTTGTAGTCCTAAAGGTACACTACAGTCAGAATTGATAGTTAAATCATAAAATGCATACAGGAAGTTTAGCCTGCCCTCAATTAAGTTTTTAACCCCTTCGCGCCTAAGGTTAAAACAAATCTTAATGCCCAAGCACAATTTTGCAACTTTGAAAAGTGTTAGTAAAACCGTACATATCATCACCTCTACTTTGTGCATCCAGGTGGATTATATGTCGGGTTTTTTTTTTTCAGGACAAATTGGGCTTTCATGTGGTGGTAAATGGTAATTTTTTTTTTAATTATCGAAGGAAAACTGGCTCAAAATAGTAAGAAAAATATTTTTTTTTTTTTTTAAACCTAGCTGTTAATTTCTTTCTACTATCATAACCTTCCACCAAAGAACAACCCAAGATAAATTCTGTTCCTGATGATGGCAGCGATACCACGTATGTGTATGTTCGTTGTTGTATGTACCCGTAGTACAGCCTAGAAACAATAGCGCACATTTTTCTTGTTTTATCCTTCCTAAAACACACCGATACTAATTAAATAAAAAATCCTGTCCAACAAAAATACTGATCCTGACCTTTGACCCAAACACTAACCCTGGCACTGACCTAGACCTATTATTTATTTATTTATTTTCCTCTCTGCAAGGAGAGAGAGAGAGAAAACAGCGGCGGGCTTCACAGTGACTGATCACTATAATAGCCAATCACGCTATCACAGTGATCAGGTGACCTGGAATCAGGAGTTTCGGGGCTCTCTGTGAGACCCCGGTCATCAAAGGAATATAGCAATATTCCATTATCCTATATCGTGATACAATGGGTATTGCAGGAAGAGTATACATCAATTATCTAACTTGCGCCCCTGATATTGCTCGTCTCTCGACGGGCCACATCAAAATACGCTATAAAATAACTATCGTAAAACAAAAAAAATATGTATTTTAACTTTCCCCTTCGCCCCTCCTAAAACCGTATGAGGGGTGAAGGGGAGACCAATACCATCTTGGTCTTAAAGTGGTGTTCCGGCCGAAATTATACTTTTTAAATAAAAATACCCCTATAATACACAAGCTTAATGTATTCTAGTAAAGTTAGTCTGTAAACTAAGGTCTGTTTTGTTTATAGCAGTAGTTTGTTATTTTATAAACTTACAGCACGCCGTGCCCATCTTAAGTGTGGGCATCTGAAGCCAGACTGTATTTCTTCCTGCATCTCATCCTTGCAGATCTCGCACATGCTCAGTGCAGCACAAGCAGTGTAATAGGTTTCAGGTCAGGTTTCAATAACAACGGCAGTGTCAGAGGAAGTTGCTGGCCCTTCCCAGAAGGCATTGCAAATGAAAAATGAATACAGCAGATATACAGTAGGTGCTGAGAAAAAAATAAAAAAATATCCAATTCGTTTACAGTGCAGAGTTTAGTGAGGGATGCTGAAGAGTTGTAAAAGTGGGCGGAACTCCACTTTAATGCTGAATTTCTCATTCCCATTTTTATGGAAACACAGATTGTCTATCTCCCTGGTAGTTCAGGGAAAGTGGAGGAAAAGAGATAAGAGAAGAAGGAAAAAAGAGCTTGCATTCCGTAACTTTTTATCTGTCTAATGACCAATGATTTACAAGAGTGCAGACAAATGGTTAATCCAAGGTTCCCAGATTTTGTCAAATATGGCTCGTTAGTCAAGTAAGGTTGCCGAGAGGCATTCGTTGACCATGATCCATGACAGCTTTGTTTTCACCAAGTCGAAGTGGATTGTAGAAGACCTCCAGGACCTAGCTATAGCAAGCCTAGCTGCGATAAAAATAAACGTTATGAGTTTTCTCGTGTGTTCCATCAACTGGACGTCCCAGCAATGCTTGGTGTGATGATTTTAGTAGGTTAACCTGAGTGGGTAAATAATATTGTAGATACGGATCCAAAATCGTTTAACTTTTGGACACGACCAACAAGTATGTAGTACTGTTCCCTCCATATCACAACCTCAGAAGCAAGAGGTAGCCCCTGGGACATACGCCGCCAGTCTCACCGGGAAATATGACATCTCTAGTTGTATATGGAGTTACTGTGCTTGCACAGCCTCGATGTCGCCTCTCTGAGCATGTGCGTAACCGTTTCCTTCTTTGGGTATGCTTCTCTTAGCCAGCACCAGTGACTCCACGGTGTCTTTCGGAGCCCAGTACAGCGATGCTGTGCTTCTACATGCAGCTTATAGTGCGTGGCACAAAAGGCTTAAACCCTTCCCTCTCCACAGCAGCAGAGGTTTCCAATACCCCACTGTGTTTTTCACCACAACTGGCAAATCACAAGCATGGGGTTAAGAGGTTAGATGACCCTAGTACCCTCTGTTCAGATAGTTATCTAATTCTCTACCTTCTCTGCACTCCACTGGCCTTTCGGCTGTTCAGCCTTCCTCCTACTTATGTAGAAAGAAATTTTCTGCTATAATGTCTAATTTGCCTTGGCTGCAAACACGATTCCAGAGGAGGAGGTAGATGAGGATGATCTCACCTCTTATTCTGAGGAATTGTCCTTATGTCCACATCCAAAATATCCCAAGAAAATATCTCTATACTGTCTTGACATAGTAAGTGGTGTGGGAGTCAAAACCTTTTTGCTGCCAGTCATTTTTGCGTTTTTGCACACATGGTTAAAAAAAATAATTTCAAGGCTGAAGATTACATAAAATGCCCAAGCATTATGTATTTTCAGAAAGCAGGCACCCTAGAGAATAAACTGGTTGTAGTTCCAGTTTTTTTTAATGTCACGCAATATTAGCGCAGGGGTTTAGGAAGCACAACATTTCAGTAAAAAATACATTACAAATGCACATGAATGCAAAAAAATTACCCAATTTTTTTGGTAAAATATAAAAGATGAGTTGTGCAAAGTAAATACCCATGTCAAGCCTTAGCATGAATTCCGCTGCAAGACTCATCCACCTTACCAACCATTCAGTGTCCTCCACCCCTCTCTGCCAATCCCTTCACTGGCTTCCACTCACCCAAGGAATAAAATTCAAAGTACTAACCATAATTTACAAAGCCATCCACAACGCTGCCCCCAGCTACATCACTAACCTAGTCTCAAAATACCAACCACACCGCTGTCTTCGGTCCTCCCAAGACCACCTGCTCTCTAGCTTCCTTGTCACCTCCTCCCATGCTCGCCTCCAGAGCTTCTGCCATCCTTTGGAACTTCCTACCCCAATCTGTCCGACTGTCCCCTAATCTATCTATCTTTAGACGATCCCTGAAAACCCTTCTCTTTAAAGAAGCCTATCCTGCTTCTAACTAACACTGTTTTACTTTCTCCATCAGCTCATCCCCCACAGCTATTACCTTTTGTATCAATTGACCCTCCCTTTTAGATTTTAAGCTCTAATGAGCAGGGCCCTCTGATTCCTCTTGCACCGAGTTGTAATGTAACTGTAATGTCTGCGTTAATATTGTTGAGCAATAAACCCTATATTTTTCATAGACCACGCTTTAACCACTTGACCACTGGGCACTTAAACCCCCTTCCTAACCAAACCAATTTTCAGCTTTCGGTGCTCACATTTTGAATGACAGTTACGCACTCATGCAACACTGTACCCATATGAAATTGTTGTCCTTTTTTCACACAAATTCTTTTGGTGGCATTTAATCACCGCTGGGTTTTTTATTTTTTGCGCTATAAAAGAAAAAAGACCAAAAATTCTGTAAAAAAAAAAATGCATTTTTCTTCGTTTCTCTTATAACATTTTGCAAATTAGTAATTTTTCTTCATAAATTTTGGCCAAAATTTATACTGCTACATATCTTTGGTAAAAATAACCCAAATCGGTGTATATTATTTGGTCTTTATGAAAGTTAAAATGTTCACAAGCTATGGTGCTAATCTCTGAAAATTGATCTCACCTGATGCACTGACGGCCTATCTCATTTCTTGAGACCCTAACAAGCCAGGAAAGTACAGATACCCCCCAAATGACCCCTTTTTGGAAAGTAGACATTCCAAGGTATTTAGTAAGAGGCATGACGCTGGTTTGTTTACAAGTGATCGCTCCAAAAAGTGAAATATTATAATGCTTATTTTATGGCATTTAGCTTGGCTTGGTTTCAGATATAGAAGTGTTAATTGTTTTTTTTATCAATTAACAATATGGAAAGTAAATGAAAAAAAGAGAAATCCAAATCAATATTTGGTGTGCCCACCCTTTGCCTTCAAAACAGCATCAATTCTTCTAGGTATACTTGTAGTTTTTGAAGAAAAGGTAAGTTGTTCCAAATGTCTTGGAGAACTAACCACAGGTCTTTGAATGTAGGCTTCTTCAAATACTTCTGTCTCTTCATGTAATCCCAGACAGACTCGATGGTTGGATCAGAGCTCTGTAGTGGCCAAACCATCACTTCCAGAACCACTTGTTACACTGATGATAGTTCTTAATAACATTGGTTGTATGTTTGGGGTCGTCCTGCTGCAGAAAAAAATTGTGGCCAATCTTACCCTTCCCTGATAGGACACCACGATGGATAAGTATCTGCCGGTATTTCTTAGCATTGAGGACACCATTGATTCTGACCAAATCTCCAACTTCATTTGCAGAAATGCAGCCCAAAAGGAACCTCCACCATGCTTCACTGTTGCCTGCAGACACTCATTATTGACATTACTCAATTCAGCATGTGTAAGTCAGTGCTTAATGGTGTAAATAAATAAATAGCCACGTGCAAATAGGCATAGATATGTTACATCCATAAAAACCTATTATTGTACCACTCTCCATCCCAGGGGCGGCCCAACCATTATGGGCACCGCCTCCCCTTTCAATCGCTACCCCCTATTAATGCGTCCGGCCCCATGGATTACAGCGGCAGTTTTTTAATTTTTTTTTGAAGCACCTGTTTTGTGCCAGAGGCTCTAATAGGCTTCAAAATAGGGTGGGCTAAGGACGCAGAGCATTTCGCTCGGAGCCCACCCAGGTGTGTTAGCATAGCGAATGAATATTCGCTATGCTAACACTGAATTGCCTCTCCGCTAATCAGGAAGAGTGGATCTGATAGTAATTTCCTGATTGGCCTAGGAGGAGAGAGATGCATGGCGGAAGGAGGTGGAGGAGGAAGGAAGAAAACTACCACCTGCTGGACAAGCTGCCCGCCCACCCGCTTCCTGGGGTAAGTGCGGGGCTTTGATGTTCCGAAGGTCCTCCTGTGTGGCGGGGAGGGTCGGTTGGTTGCCTCTGACCGGGGGGTGGTGGTTGTTTTGTCGCCCCCCCAAGAAAGAAAACACCAGCCGCCACTGCTCCATCTCTTTGGTGAAGAAACCTACTGTTACTAACAAATATTTCAGATTTTGACTCCTTAGTCCAGAGCACCTGCTGCCATTTTTCTGTACCCCAGTTTCTATTTTTTGTGCATAGTTGAGTTGCTTAGCCTTGTAGCCTTGTTTCCCATGTTGGAGGTATGGCTTTTTGGCCACAAGGCTTCATGAAGACCACTTCTGGCCAGTAGATAGGTGTGCCTGGGTCCCACTGGTTTCTGACAGTTCTGTGCTGATGGCCCTTATGGACATCTTCCGATGTTGAAGGGGAAGTAAGCATGATGTGTCTTCCATCTGCTGCATTATGTTTCCTTGGCCGACCACTGTGTCTACCGTCCTCAACTTTGCCGGTTTCTTTGTGTTTTTTCAAAAGAGCTGGAACAGCACATCTTGAAACTCCAATCTGCTTTGAAATCTTTGCCTGGGAGAGACTTTGCTGATGCAGTGTAACTAACTTGTGTCTTGCTGCTGTGCTCAGTCTTGCCATAGTATATAAACTGTGACATGAAACGTCTTCCAAAACCTCATCTTGGTAGCTTTAGTAGAGTTTGGCTGTTCCTCAACCAGTTTTAAGCTTCCTACACAGCTGTTTCTATTTCAGTTGATGACTAAATTTCAATAAGTAGAAAGTGTGCTGTCTGCTTAAATAGCAATCAATTCCTAGAGTGAACAAATGTGCATGTGAAAGAAAACCTTATTCCATAATGAATGAACTACCGCATCTATCGGCGTTTAACACGCACCCCAAGTTTAGGAGGGAAGTTTAAGGAAAGAAACTTACATTTTAAGTGTCCATCTGCAGCCTTGCCCAGTGTCCATCTGCAGCCTTGCCCAGTGTCCCCATCTGCAGCCTTGCCCAAAATTGCAGCATTACAGCATGATCGTTTTTTTAATTATTGTGCCGCCGAGATCCACAGAGCCGGATGTCCTGTGTATTCGGCTCCTCTCGGCTCGTCTCGCAGTCCCGCCCCTTGGCCCAGCTGCTATGATGTACACAACACCAGTCCAATGGCGGGACGTAAAGGCTAGGAGGCGGAACTGCGAGCGGAGCCGAGCCTAGCTGAGTACACAGTACACTCGGCGCGGTCTTTTTCTGCGGCGCTCGCTCCTCTTCCCCTCAGAGACAGCAGGGAGGCGGAACGGCGTGACTGCGAGGGCAGCTGAGCCGAGTACACAGTACACTTGGCTCGGTCTTTTTCGGCGGCGCTCGCTCCTCTTCCCCTCACAAACAGCAGGGATCGGCGTATAACACACACCCACAATTTTCCCCTGATTTTAAGGGGAAAAAAGTGTGCGTTATACGACGATAAATAAGGTAATCAAAAATGTGCAAATAAGGCATAACAACCCAATAAAAGATACAGTTTACTAGTAACTTATTGATAATAAAAAATAGAATCAATGTGTAAACAATAAATTATGAAAACAATTCATTAATCATTCATAATAGAAAGTCCAAAATCTTAAAAAAATGTCCATCCATGTCCATCCATGTGCAATGCAGAGTGCTCTGTGCTCTAATATAGAAAGTGCTCTGGTGCTTAAAGTGCTAGTAAGATGAGGCCTCTTACCAGAGCGCAATGATCTCAAATTATAGAGATCACGTGTGCTAGTGTAGCTTAGATGCTCTCAACCTCGGATCTCCACTCAAATCAGTGATGTCAGCGGACAGGATTAACAGCGACGTCTCAAGCACATACTCTGACCTCAGCCAGCACTCTTTAATCAAGCTCCAGACACACATACATACAAAAGGAGGAGAAATCTCATAGCGCAACTTTATTTTCAAATATCCAATTTATTGAATAGATTATTGCACTTAACTTGAGTTCCAACAATAGCAAGCATTTGGCAGAAAACTATAAAAACCTCGGCCATGGTACCATCCAACCAGCCTTGGCGTGATGATATCACAGAACCAGCTCTGACTGATGCGTTTCTACGTACAAGGCATACTCTGGGATTGGAGACTAGTGTGTGTTTCAACCTGCATATAAAATTGATGATCCTTAACATCTGCTTGGTATAATTGGTTAATCATACACCTGACTTTAATCCCACAAAATCCATGACTTTGTGCAAGTGATGCTGGTTTGAAGTCAAAGGGTAGTCACACCCAAAATTTATTTGAATTGGATCTTTTTCTGTTCATACTTTGCATTTTGTAAATTGATAAAAATAAACAAAATACATATTTTTAGAAAGCATTACTTTACAGCATTTCTTCACATCTGCCTAAAACTTTTGAACAGTATTGTATTTCCTGAACCCACCTTGCATTCAGGTAAAACCATTGTATGTGCATGCATGAGTAAATGCCAGTGCACATGACTACCTCCATTCACTTGTATGGCAGGCTGTACATGCCATTTGTGGCTCCCTGGATGAGGGAAAGTGCCAGGGATTCTATGTCTGATAACTTTGGAGCTAATAAACATCAGTGTGCATGAGGCCTTACAGTCGAGCCTTTTTTCCTTTCCTACTACCCAAGTTGATTACTGAGGCCACCTACCCTGATTAAAGCAAGCTCAGTAGGACGAGAGGGTGGCACCCAGCTTGACCATTATTAAAAATGTTGAGATTGATGTACAAGTTAAGCAACCTAAATTTTTGGATCTACTAGCTGTATTGACGCGTGGTTTTCCCTGAGGGTAACTTGTAGGTTTCGCATTTTTTCATCATATGACCAGTATACGCAGTCCAGGTTTGTGACTGTTATACTTTAAGCACAAAGTTTAAAAGCGTCCAAGTGATAACTTATTGACCATTTATAACATTTGTTTCTGAACAAAAATATTACCTGCATAGCACATGTACAGCATGGTGGTCATCTTATGTAGACCTTGTTTTATGTTTTCCTGCCAACTCTTCTTCTTTTGTAGTTAACCTTTTTTAATTGTAAGTTGCAACTACACTTTTCTATATAGTAAAATATTCTAACTAGACAGTTTGTAGGAATATCAGAAGTACAGTGCAGTTGTGTTTTTTTTTAGGTATGGATTGTGTAAAATAATGACTTACCTTTTGTCCTTTTGCAGCTGTCGGCACATGATGCATTGGTTCTCTCCCAGCCTGTGTCAACTCCATTGCCACTCAGGTAGCCTTTTAATGAAAGACTAATTCGTATTTTTGCATTTGTCATCTTAACAGTTTATTTAAATACGTTCAAAAGCTAGTTTTATAACCTAAATTAGAAACGCATTTGTTGAAATATGAGTCATTCATTTCAGGTAAGCTATAATAAATATCTAAGATTGCTCCAAAACATAAGCCCATAACAGTTAAAGTGTATCTAGGGTTAAAATGTGAAATCATTTCTGCACGTCCACATTGCATTTCAATTATTTCTAGCCTACTCATAATAATCTGAATGATCTTGAAGTTTGTAAACTTGGCTTGTGAAGAGTCCAACATATTTACTACCTGGAACTCTGTGATATGTATTCACTATGCACTGTTGATAGGCATTGCTGTGTCACAGGATTCAAAGAGCCTGCGGGGGCGAGGCGTTTCAGTTGACAGAGTCAGTACAGGAATCACTGCTTGCAGGCAGCAAGGCACCATGGGATACGTAGTCCTTAGAAATTGAAAGTAAACAGCAGAGGATAAACTGCAAAGCATGCAGGGAGTTTAGGAAGTTGTGGAGAGAGATGCCAGCAGATGGGCAAAACTCACAATGTGAAAGGAGATTTTTCAAGTAGGATTATATTGAATTGTCAAAAATACATTTCTCTCGTTCATTGATACAGTGCTTACATTTTCCTGACCATATGGTTTTAGCACCACTTTCAGAAGTAGGACACTATGCAGAAAAAAAGAACACAGTACCGCATATGGGCTGTTAGTAAACACCCTCCTTTTTGCTATAGGCAACTCCTTTTTTTTTCCTGCCTAGTGTTAGAGTTAAGGGTTGGCTTTCTACTGGAACCTGTGGTTCTGTAGTTTTTTTTCTTTTTTTTTTTTTTCTTTTTCTATCCTGGAATTTTTTCCTGTTGAGATCCTCGATCAACAGCTGGGCCAGCCGAGAGGCTGGACAATCTAAGTCCTGTAGTCCTCCCTACCTGGCCAGCGAGCATACACAGACCTTTAGCCCCATGCTGGGTCGGATGCTACAGCACCATCCTGGACTAGAGCAACTAGTGAGTTAAACATCTCTCGGGGACACATATGTCCGAGCACCTGACGTCCATGTCACAGTGCTTCTTTGGCCGACAGCCCCCCTTCACCTTGTAGGGAGACGAGTCTGTCTCAGGCGTGTGTACCCGCTACCTCCACTGGATTAGTAAGTAGTTACCCCCCGCCTCCCCCTTTTACCTCACGTGCGATGGTGGGCCACGGGTGCTCCCTGGGGTGGTCAGTTCTGCAGTGTCATCTTCACCCTCAGGGCAATGTCCATGCCCTCCCTCCCACGCCTGGTTTGCTCTCCCCTTCTGCAGGTTGGGCGGCCCTCAGGTTCACTGTGTGTCTCCCCCTGGATGTTTTTGGGTTTGGGGCTTTTCGATCTCTCCTGGGACACCTCCACCCCTTTGTACTAATGCTACTCTCCCCCATTGGTACTGATCGGGGACCATGCTGTTGCAACTCCCTCCCTTTTCTCCCTTGGTCCCTGAATGCCTGTGTGGTGTCTGCTGACCGTTATGTGGGCTGCAGCAGCCCCTATGCCTAGATGGGGGGGGGTCAGGTTGAATGTGTGCACTGCAGCTGTGGGGGTGCATGGTGCAGGTCTCCTGTTAAGTTTGGTTTCCCTGTTGCCTTTACTATTACAGACGGGGTGTACTCTGTGGCCCCCCCTTAATGGCCAGCATACTATGTGAGGCTGCCCGTGGGTGCGCATGGCACATAAGTGTTCGGGGAACCTGCCATAGCAGGTCCTTCCTCCTTTTTTTTCATCAGTTGAGGATCCAGGTCAAGTAAGGCTGCTCCCACCCTCTAAGGTGGCAACAGGCCCTCCAAGGCATGAAGGTTTGTGCCCTTTAGTACACCAGGGGGTCATCTTTGCGCATCCCTAAACAAATGGATCTTTATCTTCTGACGAATGGGTTCGCAGATTGATTTTGTTGGCCTACACTATAGGGTTTCTTACTATAGTCCAGATTAGATGTTTTTAGATGAGACTGGGGAGAGATGGGCAGGACCTGCTTCCTAGAAGCCTGATACTTCAGTCCCCAGCACGAAGAGGTTCCGGAGGTATTACTCCAACCTGTTTACGGTTCTGAAGACGGAAGGGGAAGGGGTCTGTCCATTAATGGACATCAAGGTCCTGAATTGCTTTGTGAAGGTTCAAATGCTAAGATGGAATTCATCCATTCTGGGGTGGCCTCCCTTTTATAAGGGGGATTTCCTGGTCTCCATAGACATCAAGGACGCATACTTACATATGCCACATCTGTGCTGGACGCAAGCGCTTCTGCTCTTTGCGGTGAGGGATGCGCTTTATCAGTTTGTGATGCTCCCCTTTGATCTGACCTCTACTCCCCAGTTGTTTACCATTGCTGAGACGTTGCTGATACAGCAGAGAATGGCCAAGATAGACTATCTGGGCGCCCTTCTCCTTCAAGCGGAGTCTCACTGTGTTCTGATGGAGACAATGGGGCGATCACCATGTTCACTCTGCAGCAGTTTAGCTGGGTGTTGAGACTTAAGTCCTCTCTGACCCTAACCAGGCGTCTTGAATGTGTGGGGCTAATACTTGACTTGATACATGCATTCCTAGGTGTTCTTTCTGCTTCACAAGCTCAGAAACTTCAGTCTATGGTCTCCTTGCTGCTGTCCCGGCAGGTGATCTCTGCATTTCGTAGGTTCTGGGCCTCTTGGTGTCAACCTTTCAGGCGGTCCCATATGTTCCATACGAGGGTCCAACTGTGTGGACAACTATATTCGCATGGGACGCTTGGCCAGGATCTCCCTTCTCTGGTGGCTTTGGTCTCCATCTCTTTCAGGCCAGGAAAGTAATTTCTCCCAGCCCTTTAGGCGGTGGTCACGGTGGATGCTAGTATGTCCGTCTGGGGGGAAATTCTAGGTCTTCAATCAGTCCAGGGCTGTTGGACGTTGGAGGAGTCTTGGCTACTACCTATCCTTGCCTTTGGAGTCATAGGCAATCGGACATTGTCTATCCCTTTTGGATGGAGCTTCTTCAAGGGCGCCTGGTCAGGATCCAGTCAGATAACGCCACAGCGGTGGCCTATGTCAATCACCAGGGTAGGACAAGGAGCTTCGCAGTGGCACTGGAGGCCTCACATGTTTTTTGGTGGATGGAACTTGAGGTGCTGGCTCTCTTGGCCATTTACGTTATGGGCACAGAAAACAGGCAGGTGTATTAAGTCAGTCATCAGGCGCTGGATCAAGGAGAGTGGTCTCTGCACTCGGACGTGTTTCATCAGATCTGCCTGTGGTGGGGCTGACCAGACATGGTTCCCTTGGCCTTCCGCCTTGACAAGAAGGTGTCGAGATTCGTGTTGGAAGCGAGGGATCCCCTGGGGGATGCGACACTGGTGGGTGCTGTGAGCTGTTATCGACTCCTTTATGCTGTTCCCCCTCTCGAGCATCTCCCTCTGCTGCGCAGGATAAAGGGCTGAAGGGATCCTGGTTATTCTGGTGGATCCAAGCTGGCCTCAGCGACCCTGGTACGCTGATGTTTTGCGCCTGGTCTCTGACTGCCCCTGACCACTGCCTCTGTGCTTTACTGTCACTGTCTTTGAATGCTTGGCTGTTGAAAGCCTGGATCTGATAGCTTTGGGATTGCTGGGCTGTGTGATTCCTGGGCTGTGTGATTCCCACCATGTTGAAGGTGCACAAATTTACCTCTTGGAAGATTTATCATTGTACTTGGCAGGCTTGCATTTCGTGGTGCAAGGCTGCTGAATTGCACCCACGTTCCTTCTTGGTGTCTCAGATTTTGGCCTTTCTTCATTGAGAGGTTGATCTTTGTGATATTCTTTTAAGGCTCTTTGGCCACACACTCCTTGATTTGTACCTTCATTTAAGTTTGGCATGTGTCATCTGTTGCCGCCGCAGGGCCTGAACCTGGTGGTGTCTAAGTCCCACCTGAATGAGGACATTGTTCTTCCTTCTTAGTGTCCACGCCCTTGACATCCTAAAGTGGTTGCTCTGCACTCCTTGGATGTGGTCTGAGCAGTTTTGTATGTATATGTCTGCTACGGCCTCCTTCCAGAGGTCCGATTCTTTTTGTGATTGCAGATGACCCACAAAAGGGCCTTGTGACTTCATCTGCCATTATTTCTCAGTGGATCAGGCAGATGTTTTTTCAGGTTTATGCCATTATGGATCAAGCGCCTACCTTCCCCATTACGGAACACTCTACCAGGGCGTTTAGTACCTCCTGGGCTATCTAGCATCAGGTGTCTGTGTTTCAGGTTTGCAAGGTGGCTACAGTTGTGCTCATAAGTTTACATACCCTGTCAGAATTTGATTTCTTGGCCATTTTTCAGAGAATATGAATGATAAAATATTTCTTTCACTCATGGTTAGTGTTTGGCTGAAGCCATTTATTATCAATCAACTATGTTTACTCTTTTTAAATCATAATCACAACAGAAACTACCCAAATTACCCTGATCAAAAGTTTACATATCGTGATTTTGGACTGATAACATGCACACAAGTTGACACAAAGGGGTTTGAATGGCTATTAAAGGTAAGGATATAAAAAGATATCCAAGAAATTGAGAATGCCAATCAGCAGTGTTCAAACGCTTATTTAAGAATTGGAAAATGAGGGGTTCTGTTGAAACCAAACCACGGTCAGGTAGACCAACTAAAATTTTAGCCACAACTGCCAGGAAAATTGTTCGGGATGCCAAAAAAAAACCCCCACAAATAACTTCAGGTGAAATAAAGGACTCTCTGAAAACATGTGGTGTGGCTGTTTCATGATGCACAATAAGGAGACACTTGAAAGATGGGCTGCATGGTCTAGTTGCCAGAAAAAAGACATTGCTACGCAAATGCCACAAAGTATCCTGCTTATAATACGCCAAACAGCACAGAGACAAGCCTCGAACCTGGCACAAAGTCATTTGGAGTGATGAGACCAAAATTGAGCTTTTTGGCCACAACCATAAACTCTACATTTGGAGAGGAGTCAACAAGGCGTATGATGAATGGTACGGGGGGTGGATCGCTGATGTTTTGGGGATGTGTGAGCTACAAAGGCACAGGAAATTTGGTCAAAATTGTTGGCAAGATGAATGCATGTTATCAAAAAATATTGGAGGAATATTTGCATTCATCAACCAGAAAGCTGTTCATGGGACGTACTTGGACATTCCAACATGACAACAATCCAAAACACAAGGTCAAGTCATTGGCTACAGCAGAATAAAGTGAAGGTTCTGGAGTAGCCATCTCAGTTTCCTGACTTCTTTTCACTCTGGGGAGATCTCAAAAGTGCAGTTCATGCAAGACAGCCTAAGAATTTACAGGAACTGGAGGCTTTTTGCCAAGAGGAATGGGCAGCTTTATCATCTGAGAAGATAGAGAGCCTCATCCACAAATACCACAAAAGACTTCAATCTGTCATTGATGTTAATGGGGACAATACACGGTATTAAGAATGGGGGTGTGTAAACTTTTGATCAGGGTCATTTGGATAGTTTCTGTTGGGATTTATGATTTAACTACTTAAAGTGGATGTAAACCCAAATTTTTTTCTATTTTTTTTTTTGATATCATACTGTAGAGTATAAGATTTCCTATTATTTGAGCCCAGTCTTGCCACACAGAGTTAATCCATCTCTGAGCAATCCTCTTTTATTGTTCAGTGAGGGAAATCTTGACAAACTGACAAAAACTTTGTCAAATACTCCCCCTTGCTATGAGTGACAGCCTAAGACACAGGCATGATTTTTTAATTCCCACCCCCACTCCATTCTTTAGCAGCTCTGCAAGGATTGGCTGTTCCACACCTCAGCATGATTTGGCATGCTGAAGTCATGTGGTTACTTTCCTGTCTTTTTACTGGATGTTAGAGATCATAGCAGAAGTTCAGTTAGAAATACACAGGAGAAAATGCATATTGACAAGGGGAGTGTAGAGGTGAGCGGGGAGTCTACTGACATCACGACTCCACCCACCGAGCTCCAGACAACAGACCCACCCACAGAATCTGCAGTTTTTCAGCTCTCATAACAGACAGAGGGGAGCCATTTGACAGGTAAAGATACATGCAGGAGGCATGTATAGCCTTATAGATAACCCCTATGGCAGTAGTTTAGAAAGGATGACATTGGGTTTACATCCACTATAAGGACTGAGCCTCTTTCTGAGATTTGTTGTTTACAAGTTTTTTCTGCTATAAAATTACTTAGAACCCTCAAACATGATTTTTTTTATTTTTTTTATAACACCCTAGAGAATAAAATGGCGGTCATTGCAATACTTTCTGTCACACCGTATTTGTGTAGCGGTCTTACAAGCGCACTTTTAAAAAAAAAAAATACACTTTGCATGTTTTGAGTTACAGAGGACGTCTAGGGCTAGAATTATTGCTCTCGCTCTACTGATCGCGGCAATACCTCACGTGTGGTTTGAACACCGTTTACATATGCGTTCGCTTCTGCACGCAAGCTCGGCAGGACGGGGCGCGTTTAAAAATGTGTTTTTCTTTATTTTACCTTTTATTTTTACACTGTTCTTTTAAAAAATAAAAATTGTGTCATTTTTATTCCTATTACAAGGAATGTAAACATCCCTTGTAATAGAAAAAAAGCATGACAGGACCTCTTAAATATGAGATCTGGGGTCAAAAAGACCTCAGATCTCATATTTAAACCAAAATGCAATAAAAAAATTTAAAAAAAAGTAGC
The DNA here is from genome assembly GCA_037952925.1 of Lithobates clamitans. NCBI lineage: Eukaryota > Metazoa > Chordata > Amphibia > Anura > Ranidae > Lithobates > Lithobates clamitans. The sequence goes on from JBBGZY010000318.1 coordinate 3,733,443, forward strand.
CCTTTAAGAACTATGGGCGGAAGTGACATTTTGACGTCGCTTCCGCCCTGCAATGATATGGAGACGGGTGGGGGCCATCTTCCCCTCACTCATCTCCATGTCAGGCTAGGGAGAGGATCCGATCACCTCCGCCGCTACCGACGGCTCCGGTAAGCGGGCGGAGGGCACCAAGCATGGTGGGAGTGGGGGGGGCCTCTCCCGCCGCCGATAAGTGATCTCGCTGCGAATCTGCCGCAGAGACCACTTTTATCTTGAAGCGCACCGCCCACTGAAGAAGAGGAAAGCGCGGTTATGGCAGCTAGCTGCTGCCATAACAACGATACTCCTCTTCAAAGTACCGACGTATAATGATGTTGGGCGGTCCGGTAGTGGTTAAAAAGAGTAAACAGTTGATTGATAATAAATGGGTTCAGCCAAACACTAACCATGAGTGAAAGAAAAGTTTGTGTCATCGTTCATATTCTCTGAAAAATGGCCAAGAAATCATAAATTCTGCCAGGGTATGTAAACTTATGAGCACAACTGTATCTGGCTGTTTGTGCACACTTTTACCAAATTGTACAAAGTTGATGTTTTGGCATCTTTGGATGTGCATTTTGGCTGCAAGCTTTTGCAAGTGGCTGAGGCTTCTTGTTCCTCTTCTGCGGTTGTTCTCAGGTGGTGTTCCCTGTTCTTCTCTGGTTACACACTCATCATTGTGGCATTGCTTTGGGATGTCCCCATGGTCAAGGATATGGTAACTATCTCCATCAATGAGCGAAAGAGAAACGATTTTACAATTTTTATTTTTTTTGTTTGTTTTTTTGCTTGCACTGCTTTGTGACGAAATGAGCTCCCTATAGCGGAGAAGGTGGTTTACCACCAGTTAGGACTGCCCATAGGCAGTGCTGTGTTATTTTTTTCTGCCTAGTGTCCTACTCCTGAAGGTGGCACTATAACCCTATGGTCAAGAATATGGAAGAGATATGTCTGTCAATGAAAGGGATTTTATGGTGAGTAACCAGAAAAAAAAAATCTGTTTGCCTTGCAGTAAAAATTGCATCTCTTTGTGCAATGTACTTTTTATGTTGGCACCATACCTTTTGTCAGATATTGTAGATTCCGTTTTTTCAATTTTTCCTTTTTTTTTTTTTTTCTGCATTATTGTTGAGCAGTTCTGAATCGGGAAAAAGCCCAACTCCCACGATGCTGTTAGAAAGTCCCTATTATGTTCTGTTTGAGTTAGATGTCAGCATGATGGTGAATAGTGTGGGGGCAAATACATTTTTTTTTTTTTTTGGTTTAGGTTACAGATTTGGATGGCCATTTATCTAAGTCTTTGCAGATCGCTCTCCTTACATGTCTCTGGTGCTATTACAGAAGCGAAACTCCCTAAAGCTAGGTTGTTTGAATCTGGTGATAAGAACGGGAGGCTTCTTGCCAATCTGGTGGCTGATCCCAAATACCAATCTGTAGTCACGTTTATTCAGAGTGATGGGGATGGGACCACTTCAGATCCCCCCGCTATTTTACAAGAATTTCGGGACTATTATGCTTTATTATATCGATCGCCAGCCTCTCCCACCTCTACCGATGCATTTGCCATTTTGCGACAACTGACCTTACCAACCTTGGCAAGGACAATAAGGACTAAGTTGCACTGCTTGATGCTGGTATCTCGGTGGAGGAGGTTGAGGCGACTGCTTGCTCTCTCCCCATCTCAAAAAACTCCAGGCCCAGATTGTCTCCCTGGAGACTGGTACAAAATGTATATCACTGATCTGCCCCCGAGACTCCAGTAGTTGTATGCCACTTGTTTGGAGGATGGCAGGCACTCCAACCGGACTCCATTATTCAAGCCCACACAATGAAACAAAATAAGCTGCTCCAGGTGAGAGAGTCTCACACACACTAGTCATTAGGTTATGACTAAGCGTTAACATTTGCGTGAAACGCGTCTACCTCTTTGTCCCCTGCTCCATCTGTTAACCACTTGTCATATGAAGCTTCAATAAAAAGGATTATTGGAAGTGCAGCTGTCCGGAATCCTTTTCTTATTTTAAAGCCTACATAGTTTTGATACCAAAGCCTGGAAAGGGCGCCACACAATGTTCTGCATATTGCCCAATAGTACTTTTTGAATTATGTTTTAAAAATTCTCACCAAAATCCTTGCTACCAGATTGATGAAGATTCTCCTGTTTTTGGGCAACATTGATCAAACTGGCTTAATGCCATGCAAGTCGACAGATGTCAACATTTGAAGAGTATTTACCCATTTGCAGCTCCTCTCGGAGAAAGAGGTGCTAACAGTTTTTTGTTTTTCGATTTTTCGGTTCTGCCTTACGCAAGTGGATCAAAATGCTTGATCAACGGCCGATAGAACAATTTAAACTTGGTGGGACTCTGCTACCTTCCTTATTGAATGGGGCATCAGACAGGGATCCCCTCTCTTTCCAGCCCTGTTTTCCCTTATGGTGGAGCCCATTGCCTTGTCATCTTGTCCTCCTCTGATGCGGTTCGAGGGATTGCAGGATGGATCCCTGGAGGAAAATTTGGCCCTCTATGCTAATGATTTCATTCTTTTCCTTCGGGACCCTGGGCCCTCCGGGCAGCATTGGACTTGCTATCACATTTTTCCACTATGACCGGGTTGAAGGTAATTGGGACAAATCCCTGACCCTCCCAGTGGATCCTGCTGCCACACTAGTAGCGGACCGATTGCTACCACTATGCTGGGCAGAAAAGATCACGTACATAGGAGTGTATATTTCACTTGGAGTACAGGATTTTTGAAAACTTTATTTTTTTTTTCCCATCTCCAAGTTTTCAAAACTAAACCTGAGCCAAGCTTCCATTGACCTTAATCATGAAAATAAATTTGCTGAAAATGAAACTACTTCCACCCCTGCTATATGTTATGCATGCACCACTCCCCAAGTGGATCCCCAAGTGGATTTTTAAACAATTTAACTCCCATGTTTTTAGTTTCCTCTGGGGGTCCTGCCCCCCTAGGTTTCCACTATCTCTGCTTCAGAGGCCCTGGACTCAAGGCGGTCTCGACTGCCCCGATCTTTTTTTTTTTTTTTTTTTCTTTTACTTTGTGGCTGCCATGCTTTCACATGCACACATTTGGCTCAATTCTAACTTTGCAGTTGCCCTGTAAGCTGCAATAGTGGGACCCTACGAAATGTTGCGGAATGTTCCTTTCTGGGGTGTCAGAGCCCCCCACCCCATCATGATTTCTATGAAGACAATTCTTAGAGCATAGGCCTCGATTATCCCCACTGCAGATAATCCTTCCAGACAATATTCTCCAAATACTCCGCTATGGCTGAACCCCTCTTTATTTGAATTTTCTCCATACCTGACCCCTCTGTGTGGGCCACTCATGGAATCCATTACTTGACCCATATATGTGGGGGTGGCGTATTGCAGACATTTGACCAGTTAAAATCCCAGTTTGCTATCTTCAACTTTTTTCCGGTTCCTTCAGCTGCTCCATGCCTATAATGCACAGTTTGGGAGCTCCCCTTTGACCATTTACCAATCTGACATAGAATCGCTCCTTCGGGACAATGCTCTTAAAAAGCATTATCAACTATTTATAAGGCCCTACAGCGACTTTTCATCGGGGTCTGGAGGGCCTCTGTACTTTCTGGCTGGTGAAACTGTCAGAGCTGGACAACGAGGATTGGGAGGACATTTGGAATTTATCCTTTCTCCCACTTGGTCTCTTCCAGGGACAGGTTGGTTCACTGTAAAATACTTCATAATTATCACTTCACACCATCGAGACTACACAAGATTTATCCAAATTGCCCATCGTGTTGTTGGCTTTGCCAAGCTGATCCGACCAATTATCTATACATGATCTGGTGCTGCCCCTCCCTATACATGATCTGGTGCTGCCCCTCCCTACAAGTATGCTGGTCGAGAATCATCAAGTTTATCACTGAGGTAACCACTGTGTGCGAGCTTCTCTGTCCCCACCTTGAACATGTGAAAGTCGTTGGTTAATTCGGGCATTCATTTAAACAAAGAGATGTACCTAAATAGGGGATGCCCTCATAATTTTAATAAGGTTTGGGATTCGATATCACTACTGTAAAGCAGGAAATCCTGAGGAGGGCTCAAACTGCATCTTCTACCTTACTAGGTCTGATCTGTTATCTTGCTGTATGTGCCTAATGTCTTACAGTGCCTACTTATCAGTTTAAGCTTTCCTGGGTACTATGGGGGGGAGGTAATTGATCATTTATAGAACAGGTGTACTGAACACTCTCATTACTGAATGTATATTTCGTGTACAGAAGCACTTAGTCCTTATTTCTTAGCAGCAAGTTTGGGTGTGTTAGGGTTCGATGTTTTTCATTACTGTGAGTTTTTTTCTTTTTCATGAGCGGGGGTATGCCCTGAGGCTCTGTATTGTACCTCTTTTAGCATAAAACAATAAAAAGAATTTGTAAAAAAAAAAAAAAAGTGGTTTTAAAGGTAAAAGGTTTTCTTACCTCGCTGCATTAAGAGGAAAAACCTTCTTTGTGCAGCTTTCCCCTTATAAACCCGAATCCGATCTCAATCCAGTGCTGTGCAAGAGAGTAGTGGTACTAGTAGTGGCAGCAGCGGGAGCCATAGGCGGAGGTAGCGGGCAGGCAGGCAGGGCCGAGCTGTGCTCTGTGCGTCAATAGACACATTGAGAGCAGCTCGGGATTGAGCCTGCACAAGTGACCCCATAGCAAGCGGCTTGCTATAGGGGCACTCGACAGGGGCAAGGAGCAGAGAGTGCCAAACGGGGGGCCTTAGAAGAGTAAGATCAGGGCTTCTCTGTGCAAAACTATTGCACACAGCAGGTTAGTATAACATGTTTGTTAAAGAAAATTCTTTAGCTTCACTTTAAGCCTGTGTTTGTGGAAATGGAAAATTTTACAAATTCATCCTAAGTTAAACTGAATGTGCTAGGCAGTCATCCACACAGGCAGATTGCCCAACATCTCTTTAAGGGGAAATACCAAACAATTGCAATTTAGTAGTTTCAAGTTCTGTAAGTCAAAAGGTTGTGTTTTCAGCGCACTGCTTGGAAAATGGGTGGTGAAATGGGTTCAAGTTTCTTGCCACTGTGATTTACAAACTGTTTAACTTGCCAGTTGGTTTAAGTACAATTTTTAGGCCTCATGCACACTGGACTTTAAAATAACGTTAAAAAAACGTCACTAGCTTTGCAGTGAGTTTTTCAACGTCTTCGCAATAGCGGTTTTTAATGTTTATTAGCGTTTTTCCACGTTAGCGTTTTAGCGTTTGTGGGGGTTTTTTTTGAAGAAAAAAAAATGTTTGTTTTTTTTTCCAATGGATCAAAAACATTAAAAATACGCTGGTAAGCGACGTTTTTGAGCGTTTATCGACGTTTATCAGCATTAGAGCATTTTTACAGCTGAAAAACGTCGCTCAGAACCCACTAGTTTTGGGGTTTTTTTACTGCTCAAAAAATGCCACTGGCCAAAACTGCTGATAACCGCCTATGTGTGCATGGACACATAGGATAACATGATGGAGAGTTTAATGACTGTAGAAAAAAACGTTTACAGCCCAAAACAGCTGCTGTAAAAATGTCAAAAAACGTCCAGCGAGTTTTTATATACTATTGAATTCTGACCATAAAGGGCTGATCAGCTTAAGGTTTTTAACCTCCACACTGTAGAGTCTACAGTAATTGGTTGGTGTGCAGGTGCAGTAATGTTTACATTGTATTTTAAAGAAGCAATTATTAATAAACATTTTGAAAATGATGATAGTGTATATCCATCCAAAACTTCATTTTGGATAGAAGGAGGAGGAGTTAAAAGCTTTTCCCCCCGGTGTTGTCCAGGGCTCAGTTTTAGAGCTTGTCCTCTTACTTTTTACTGTCACAATGACAACAGTTTCAGAAGACAGGAAGATTGGAAATCATAGATGATAAAAAAACAGGGTTCTAGGTTTCCCCTACTAAAGAAAAAACATTGACTGTGTTGCTTTTGCAGGTTTACCCTCACTTCCTTTCTGCTTAGGCCGTTATTACTAGACAGTGAGGTGAAATCTCTCTAATTGAACCGTGGATAGCAGTAATACTTGACAGGGTTTCTAAGCCTTTTGTCTGGACATATACAGTAAAATAAAGTGCAAGTGCACGTGTCCTGTATATAAAAAATATGTATGGAAACTGTCACTGCTAACTTGATTATAGACTATTTCTAAAGAAAAAAAATGGTATGGTTGGAGCTTTATGTTTGCCAGTGATGATATTCCTATATATTTTGTCTATTTCCAAGCTATAAAATATATTCAAAGCCCAGTAGGGGACTGTGAGCCACTCAAAAGACCACAGCAGTTGTTCTGACTTGGTAAATTGAACACAATCAGTCTTGCCACTGGTGTCCTTGAGCAAAAAAAAATGGGTTTTGCTTAATTTTCCTAATAAAGGGGAAAAAAAAACACTTTTTTGTAAATAAGTAATGCTAGCTCCCATATCTTTATCTATATTCACGGATGCCCTTTAAATTAGTGTTGAATCCAAAAGCAAAACTTTTATTGCAGCTTACCAATTTTTAGAGGTGGTGTCTGCATTAGTTTTCTTTTTTAGTCATTTTTGTCTATTTTCACTTGATGATCTGGCCAAGAAGTCTGGTTTGTTTTTGTTTTTCTCTTTTTGTTTAAGAACAAGCTGTCCTGCAGATGTATCAGTTACAGGGATGAGACAAACAATTTACCACTGGCAGGGTACATACGATTTTGTTTTATTTATGTAAAACCTTTTTCTTTCCCAGAAATTTTGTTTAATGAACAATTTGCAATAAATAGGTATAAACAACGACAGCAGCAGTAGTAGCAGTAATCAGCAGCTACCTTATGAGGAAGTGCCTCCAAATGCAGCATAAAAAAGGGTACAAAAAAGTGTGTGTATTAGGGCTGAAACTTACGATTATTTTCATAATCGATTTGTTGGGCGATTTATTGTTTCGATGAATCGGTTAATAACCTTTTAAAAAGTGTGGTGTATAATTTTGTTAATATGTTAAGTTAAGAGGCAATTTATTCTTAAATATCTATATGCAGTGGTAAATATAAATAACCAACTATATGGTTATTTGTTATAAAACATTTCATTTTAAGAACCTTCGTTCGATTTTCTAATAGTTAGTGGGGTCAAATCGACGTTTGTTTTCAACCACAGTGACGGGAAAATTTAGAAATAATAGAAAACTTCTTGGTCAAAGGAATTTTCAGACAGTGTATGTGGTTTTCGCTCAGAAATGACATTCGTTTTAAAACAGAATATTAAAAGCAAGTGAAAATTTCAAACCACATTCTTTCATTTAGCGAATGTACAAAGATTTTTCGTATGAATAATTCTCGTCTGAAAATGTATCTGTGTGGCCAGCATAAGGCTCGGTACACACCTATGCAGTTTGCTTTTGATCTGTTTCTACAGTGATTTTTGCTGTGTGTTTTGATTTTTTGCGCACGTGATTTTGCTGCGATTTGCGTTTTTGAATTTTTTTTTTATGCCTTTTTTTTGGCCAATTTGTTATTTGGACAGATTAAAAAAAAAACACAAATTGCTGCAAAAACGCATTACATGCTTTTCTGCAGCTTCTCGATTAAAGTATATTGAACAAAAAAAAGCACCGTTTTGCGTTGAAAAAAATCCTTGACCCTTTCCAAATACGCAGCAGCTGAAAAAAGCACAGATGTGAACGTTAAATGAACTGTAGTGCATTTCTTCAAAAAGTACCAAAAAATACACAGGTGTAAACCAGGCCTAAGATAACTGTAGCTACTAAAGCTACTGTAATGGGTTCATTTTTTTTACTGTGCAACAGTGAAAGTAAAATTTACAGTAGCGATTATTTGCTCTTTTTGTACTCCTAAAGGGCTAATATTAGTTTTTTTAACCCCATTATGTTACTGGCCGATTAATCGATTTATGAAAATAGTAATCGATTAATTTCATAATCGTTTGGTTGTCGATTAATCGATTAGTTGTTTCGGCCCTAGTGTGTGTATATGTATGTGTGTGTGTGTGTATATATGTATATATATATATATATATATATATATATATATATATATATATATATATATATATACTACCGTTCAAAAGTTTGGGGTCACATTGAAATGTCCTTATTTTTGAAGGAAAAGCACTGTACTTTTAAATGAAGCTAACTTTAAACTAGTCCTAACTTTAAACAAATATACTCTATACATTGCTAATGTGGTAAATGACTATTCTAACTGCAAATGTCTAGTTTTTGGTGCAATATCTACATAGGTGTATAGAGGCCCATTTCCAGCAACTATCACTCCAGTGTTCTAATGGTACAATGTGTTTGCTCATTGGCTCAGAAGGCTAATTGATGATTAGCAAACCCTTGTGCAATCATGTTCACACATCTAAAAACAGTCTAGCTCCTTCCAGAAGCTACAAAACTGACCTTCCTGTGAGCAGATTGAGTTTCTGGAGCATCACATTTGTGGGGTCAATTAAACGCTCAAAATGGCCAGAAAAAGAGAACTTTCATCTGAAACTCGACAGTCTATTCTTGTTCTTAGAAATGAAGGCTATTCCATGCGAGAAATTGCAAAGAAATTGAAGATTTCCTACAACGGTATGTACTACTCCCTTCAGAGGACAGCACAAACAGGCTCTAACCAGAGTAGAAAAAGAAGTGGGAGGCCGCGTTGCACAACTAAGCAAGAAGATAAGCACATTAGAGTCTCTAGTTTGAGAAACAGACGCCTCACAGGTCCCCAACTGGCATCTTCATTAAATAGTACCCGCAAAACACCAGTGTCAACATCTACAGTGAAGAGGCGGCTGCGGGATTTTGGGCTTCAGGGCAGAGTGGCAAAGAAAAAGCCATATCTGAGACTGGCCAATAAAAGAAAAAGATTAAGATGGGCAAAAGAACACAGACATTGGACAGAGGAAGACTGGAAAAAAGTGTTGTGGACGGATGAATCCAAGTTTGAGGTGTTTGGATCACAAAGAAGAACGTTTGTGAGACGCAGAACAAATGAAAAGATGCTGGAAGAATGCCTGACGCCATCTGTTAAGCATGGTGGAGGTAATGTGATGGTCTGGGGTTGCTTTGGTGCTGGTAAGGTGGGAGCTTTGTACAGGGTAAAAGGGATTCTGAATAAGGAAGGCTATCACTCCATTTTGCAACGCCATGCCATACCCAGTGGACAGCGCTTGCTTGGAGCCAATTTCATCCTACAACAGGACAATGACCCTAAACACACCTCCAAATTGTGCAAGAACTATTTACAGCAGAAGCAGGCAGCTGGTATTCTATCGGTAATGGAGTGGCCAGCACAGTCACCAGATCTGAACCCCATTGAGCTGTTGTGGGAGCAGCTTGACCGTATGGTACGCCAGAAGTGCCCATCCAACCAATCCAACTTGTGGGAGCTGCTTCTAGAAGCGTGGGGTGCAATTTCTCCAGCTTACCTCAATAAATTAACAGCTAGAATGCCAAAGGTGTGCAATGCTGTAATTGCTGCAAAAGGAGGATTCTTTGATGAAAGAAAAGTTTGATGTAAAAACAATGTTATTTCAAATACAAATCATTATTTCTAACCTTGTCAATGTCTTGACTCTATTTTCTATTCATTTCACAACGTATGGTGGTGAATAAGTGTGACTTTTCATGGAAAACACAAAATTGTTTGGGTGACCCCAAACTTTTGAACGGTAGTGTGTGTGTGTGTATGTATATATATGTATATATATATATATATATATATATATATATATATATATATATATATATATATATATATATATATATATATATATATATATATACACACACAGTATCTCACAAAAGATTAGGGGTGTACTCACTGTTGTGAGATACTGTGTATATATATATATATATATGTGTGTATGTGTATATATGTATATACAGAAGCTGAGATACTGTATATATATATATATATATATATATATATGTGTGTGTGTGTGTGTGTGTATATATATGTATATATATATATATATATATATATAGTATCTCACAAAAGTGAGTACACCCCTCATCTTTTGTGAGATACTGTGTGTGTGTGTATATATGTGTATATATATAATGTATAAAATTCTCTTGGCAAGGTAGATACAGTATACACAATCAAATAAATAATGGAATGCTAGTCAGCGAGAGTCCTTGTAGACAGGGTTGAAGAATGAAGTGCGAGACCGGGTAGGAAACTGCAAAAAAAATAAAGTATGTTCAGGAAAGGGATGGGGAGAGGGGGCATAAAAAGGACATAATTTTCACAGGACTAGAATTTAGCAACTAGCTGAATGTAAGCCTAGAATGTTACAGGGGTAACGCTAGCCTAAGGTGCCACAATATTCCAAGATGTGGTAGGATTATTAAGTTATTCAATCAAACCCTGGCATAGGTCCAACTCGCCCAAATTGTATCAAATTGTTTTGGGCAATTTTGACTGGTGTAGGTAGGTTTCACAGTTTACCACTCATGCACACAGGTAGGATTGTGAGATTTCCATTTCAATAGGTACTCCAGTACCTACGCGCATAAAAGGACTTAAGATGGCAGGTGGTGTCCGTATTGTCAGTAACACCAATGAGGATTTATGTGAAACCTTTATCCCAAAAGCAAAAAAAAACTGTTTGCTGTAACTGCTTATAAAGTGTGAGCTGGAAATGGGCTTTAATTTGTTAGTGTATCTAAATCTGCTAGTACATCTAATATTCCCCCTCGTGCAGACTGACGGTGTCCCCTGTGGTCCTCATCCAGAGTGGGGCCACTCTAATACAGGAGATGTGTAACTGGCCAGGTCACCAGGTGAAAACTGGAAAAAAGCCATAAAAAAAAAAAAAAAAAAGAATGCAGCCATCACATCTAATGATTGGTAAGCTGCAATATATTACATTTTTGGTTTGAGGTTTAATACCACTTTACAATTTACAAGTATAATATCACCTAACTACAGAATCCAGCATTTACTACTTGGCTAAATAGTGAACAGGTGACATTTAGTTTAATTGAGTTCAAGTCTTATCTGGTGCATGCGAGACCAAGTAACTCACATAAGAGTGAGGGCAAGAGCATGGACTAGCTAGCCGATATCTTTTCTGACAGCAGTAGTTATGTCATGGTTTGATATAGGAAAACAGAACTATATTTTTTCACTACAAACTTTCTATCAACCATGACAGTTTTAAGACTGTGCCATTGCTCTTGGTCTGAAGGTCTTTATGAAGTAATGAATGCAAGATTCACTTTAGTTGTTGGATGTTTTTGTTACATGGTTTGTGTTTTGTTTTTAATTCATCTGTTTTTGCTTCTTGCAGTGGAGCAAATTTTAGTACATTGGTGACAAGTCTGGGTCCAGATAACTGTGCCACCTTGCTGCATTTTGTACTGCTAGAGACCAAAATCCTCCTCCATTCACTCCGACCAGCGGTCCTGACTGGTGTGGCTGAAGCCGTTGTGGCTGTAAGTAAACACGAACTTGTAAAATGCCGCATACTTTTGTTTCTTATACAAGACACAGCTGCTGGCTGTCTCTTCAGGGAGTTTGTCACTCCAGGAAGTGTCAAAGGTGAAAGAAAAATGCAACTAATTGTACAGTGGGGAAAATAATTATTCGATCCCCTGAAGATTTTTTAGGTTTGCCCACTTACAAAGAAATTTAGGGTCTATAATTGTTATCATAGGTGTATTTTAAATGATAGAGACAGAATATTAACCAAAATACACGATACAAATGTCATAAATTGAGTTGCAGTTTAGTGAGTAAAATAAGTATTTGATCCCCTACCAACCAACAATAATTCTGACTCCCACAGGCTGGCTACAGTATGGGCTCATGCAGTTGTGCTCATAAGTTTACATACCCTGGCAGAATTTATGATTTCTTGGCCACTTTTCAGAGAATATGAATGATAACACAAAAACTTTTCTTTCACTTATGGTTAGTGTTTGGCTGAAGCCATTTATTATCAATCAACTGTGTTTACTCTTTTTAAATCATAATTGCAACAGAAACTACCCAAATGACCCTGATCAAAAGTTTACATACCCTGGTTCTTAATACTGTGTATTGCACCTTTTAACATCAATGAGAGCGTGAAGTATTTTGTGGTATTTGTGGATGAGACTCTTTATCTTCTCAGATGGTAAAGCTGCCCATTCCTCTTGGCAAAAAGCCTCCAGTTCCTGTAAATTCTTGGGCTGTCTTGCATGAACTGCACGTTTGAGATCTCCCCAGAGTGGCTCAATGATATTGTGGTCAGGAGACTGAGATGGCCACCCCAGAACCTTCACTTTATTCTGCTGTAGCCAATGACGGGTCAACTTGGCCTTGTTTTTTGGATCATTGTCATATTGGAATGTCCAAGTACATCCCATGCGCAGCTTCCTGGCTGATGAATGCAGATGTTCCTCCAGTATTTTTTGATAACATACTATATTCATCTTGCCATCAAATTTGACCAAATTTCCTGTGCCCTTGTAGCTCACACAACAAAACAGCAGCGATCCACCTCCATGTTTCACAGTAAGCATGGTGCAACTTTCATAATAGGCCTTGTTGACTCCTCTCCAAATGTAGTGTTTATGGTTGTGGCCAAAAAGCTCAATTTTGGTCTCATCACTCCAAATGACTTTGTACCAGAAGGTTTGAGGCTTGTCTCTGTGCTGTTTGGCGTATTGTAAGCAGGATATTTGTGGCATTTGCAAATTTGCAGCCCATCTTTTTTCAAGTGCCTCCTTTATTGTGCATCTTGAAACAGCCACACCACATGTTTCCAGAGAGCCCTGTATTTCACCTGAAGTTATTTGTGGGGTTTTCTTTGCATCCCGAACAATGTTTCTGGCAGTTGTGACTGAAATTTTAGTTGGTCTAGCTGACCGTGGTTTGGTTTCAACAGAACCCCTCATTTTCCACTTCTTGATTAGAGTTTGAAAACTGCTGATTGGCATTCTCAATTCCTTGGATATCTTTTTATATCCCTTTCCTGTTTTATACAGTTCAACTTCCTTTTCCCGCAGATCCTTTGACAATTCTTTTGCTTTCCCCATGACTCAGAATCCATAAACCTCAGTGCAGCACTGGATGAAAGATGCCAGGGTCTGTCAGGAGACCAGAAACTCATTGACCTTTTATACACACACACACACTAATTACAAGCAAATAGATAACAGATGAGGATAGTTACCTTTAATAGCCATTCAAACCCCTTTGTGTCAACTTGTGTGCATGTTATCAGGCCAAAATCACCAGGGTATGTAAACTTTTGATCAGAATCATTTGGGTAGTTTCTGTTGTTATGATTTAAAAAGAGTAATCAAAGTTGATTTGATAATAGATGGCTTCAGCCAAACACCAACCATGAGTGAAAGAAATGTTTTTGTGGTGGTGTTCAAATTCTCTGAAAAATGGCCAAGAAATCATAAATTCTGCCAGGGTATGTAAACTTATGAGCACAATTATATGGTACACAGAATAGTTCTGTCAGTTTAAGGTGCTCCTAACGATAACTCGTTATGTGTATAAAAGACTCCTGTCCACAGAATCTTTCTTTCATTTAAACCTCACCATCATGGTCAAGACCAAAGAGTTGTCAAAGGACATCGGGGGGCAAGATTGTAGACCTGCACAAGGCTGGAATGGGCTACAAGACCATTAGCAAGAAGCTTGGTGAGCAGGAGACAACTGTTGGAGCGATTATTCGCAAATGGAAGAAATACAAAATATCCATCAATCGCCCACAGTATGGAGATCCATGCAAGATTTTGCCTCATGGGGTAAGGATAATCATGAGCAAAAGTGAGGGAGAATAGCCCAGAACTACACGGGAAGAGCTTGTGAATGATCTCAAGGCAGTTGGGATCACAATCACCAAACAAACCATTGATGACACATGCCGCCATGGATTGAAATCGTGCAGCGCACGCAAGGTCCCCCTCCTCAAGAAGGCACATGTACAAGCCCATCTGAAGTGTGCCAATGAAGATCTAAGTGATTCAGAGAAGGATTGGGAGAAAGTTCTGTGGTCAGATGAGACCAAAATTAAGCTCTTTGGCATTATCTCGACTCTTTGTGTTTGGAGGAAGAAAAATGCTGACAATGACCCTAAAAACACCATTTCTACAGTCAAGCATGGAGGTGGAAACATTATGCTTTGGGGCTGTTTCTCTGCTAAAGGTACAGGCCGACTTTGCTGCATTGAGGGGCAAATGGACAGGGCCGTGTATTGTAAAATCTTGCATGAGAACCTTCTTCCCTTAGCCAGAACACTGAAGATGGGTCGTGGGTGTGTCTTCCAGCATGACAATGACCCAGAACATACCACCAAGGGAACAAAGGAGTGGCTCCAGAACAAGCACATTAAGGTCATGGAGTGGTCTAGCCAGTCTCCAGACCTTAAAGGGGTTGTAAACCCTCATGGTTTTTCACCTTAATGCATTCTATGCAAGGTGAAAACCCTTCTGTCATGCTGCAGCCCCCTCTGTTTTACTTACCTGACCGCTGTCATTCTTCGACCAGGAACGAGCATACCATCTCTTGCTGGTGTCTTGTGTCCTGATTGGATAGATTGATAGCAACGCAGCCATTGGCTCCCGCTGCTGTCAATCAAATCCAATGATGCGGGGGGGTGAGTCCTGCATTGTGTGAATGGACACATGCAGGACTCGGGTGTCCACCAAGGAGAGTGCTTCTCCGACGTGGACACTCGATGCGGGGAGGAGCCAGAAGCGCTGCTGAGGGACCCCAGAAGAGGAGGATCGGTGCCACTCTCTGCAAAACACACTGCACAGTGGAGGCAAGTATGAGATGTTTGTTTTTTTGGGTTTTTTTTTAAACTAAGCTTTACAATCCCTTCAATCTTATAGAAATTTTATGGAGGGAGCTGAAACTTCCAAGTTGCCAATCGACAGCAAAGAAACCTTATGAATTTAGAGAAGATCTGTAAAGAAGAGTGGACCAAAATCGCTCCTGAGATGTGTGTAAACCTGGTAACCAACTACAAGAAATGTCTTACCTCTGTGCTTGCCAACAAGGGTTTTTCCAGCAAGTACCAAGTCATGTTTTGTTTGGGGATCAAATACTTATATTGCACACTGATCATTCGTATCATGTGTTTTTGATCATTCGTATCATGTGTTTTTTCTGGATTTTTGGTTGATATTCTGTCTCTATCATAAAATACACCTATGATAAACATTATAGACCCTTAATTTCTTTGTAAGTGGGCAAGTTTACAAAATCTGCAGGGGATCAAATAATTTTCCCCACTGTACAAGGAAGGTACTGACAGACCAAGCAGACTGTTATGTACTTCTAGATTGTACATTTGATCTGTGGTGACAGGGTCACTTTTTTAAGCTGAAGTTTAGCCTATAATATTATTATTATTATTATTATAATACCTTTTTATATATATATATATATATATATATATATATATATACATACACTGCTTACTTTTTAATAAAGGATGTCCAATGTTCTGCAGGCAGCTAGATTCTGGACACTGCAGGTGTGCCCCATCCTCCTCCACCACCTCCTCCTCCTGTGGCTGGACTTCTGGCGTGCAGGGGGTTAATAGCTGTAGGCTGAGCTGCTGTTAAACAGTTCCCGTGGAACTTTGACTGCCTGTAAGACCCCTTTCACACTGCAGCGCCGTGCCGCTAGAACTAAAGCGACGCTGACCGTTTTCTCTTTAAGGTCCCGTGACAACGGGACCTTAAAAAAAAAAAATATTTTGCGGCGCTTTCGAAGAGCTGCCCATTCATTGCAAAGGGCAGGGGCATTTTGGTAGTGCTATTAATAGTGCTCCCAACCCGCCCTAAAGATGTTGTTTGCAGGACTTTTTCTAACGTCCCGCAAGTGCATCACCCCAGTGTGAAAGCACTCATTGCAGAGAATGGGAGGCAGTTTTACAGGCACTATTTCTAGCGCTAAAACGCCTGAAAACTGCCTCTGTGTGAAAGCGGTCTAACTGTGAATAGGAAAGAGAATCCTGTGATTTTTCAGACTTTTCCTATTAAACAGATCATGTTACACAGAAAGTAATCAAAGAACTTTTCTCAATGCACAAGAAGGAGGTGGGTCCTTGTCGGGAGCTTTTTTTTTTTTAGAGAAGCTCAGCCCGAAGCTATTAACACCATGTGCTCCGGAGGTTCAGCCACAGGAAGAGGACAGGGCATCCCTGCTATGGCAATTTATACAGGATTCAGCTGGCTGCTCGACAAGGGACATCCTTTATTAAAAGTAAGCAGCATCTGTAAAACAAAACAAAAAAAGGCTAAACTTTCGCTTTTAAAAGTATGCATGTCACCAAAGCTGTAGAGCAAAAAAAAAAAAAAAATTAGCTGAACTTCAGTGTGTACATATATGCAAATTTCAATATAGCCCTTAAAATTATGCTAAACTGGTTTGTAAAAACATTTTCAAGTATGTTCTCTTAACTGAAAAAAGTACCTTTTTATTGCTCTACACAAGCTCCACCACATCATCTTCTTTTTTTTTTTTCTTTTTTTTTTTTGTTCATGCTGTGATCCAACTTCCAGTTAGAGGGTTGCTACATTTGTTCTCCATCTGTATTTAGGAACATAGCCACCCTCTCTTGCTTGCTCAGAAGATGGACTAGGGACTATGGGATTTGTTGTGTTTACTTGCAGTCATGTGCACTGCTCTATAATGTGTACCGTTTGTTCCAAACAAACAAAAGGGGAAAGAGATTCGGGAGCTTACAGAGGACATTTACAAAAGAGCAGAAGAAGGTAGAAAAACACAGCAAGAAATCATTTACTGAAAAATGGACAACCGGACCATTAAAGCTGAAATTTAGGTATGGATATTTTGGCATAGTTACTTTGGTCCAACTTGGACTGAGTTTTCGCTGATTGGATGAGGTGGGTGGTGATGTCACAATCTCCACCTCGCCCATACTGAGAGCTCTTTGCATTCCTGAAAAAAATATGACGTGTTCTCTAAATGATGTGCATGTTGCATGAGCAACGTCCTGTGTTCACCAAGCAGTAGGGACCCGGAAGCTAGTGGTGATTACTGTAGTTGGTGGTACCTACTACAATGCTTCCAGTTTTCACACAAGTCTCTCAGATATGGCATATGCATACTTTGGTCCAAGTTTGACCAATGTAACTATGAAAAAATATCCATACCTAACCATCAACTTTAAAAATTGTATATGAACCCTCACTTTGTAAAATAAACTATTATGTTTTAAAATAGAAATGAAACAATGAAATGAAAGCAAAACCTCTATCTATCTGCAATATAAAAAAAAAAGGTATTTATAAGTGATCACATAACCTCTGTTCTGCTGCATAAGGAGCTTGGAGTGAAGTAGGGGTAACCTATTTTTTATGTATAGGATATGTATTTATTTTTGGAAAATAAGGATAGTCTCACTTCAAGTGGTTATAAAGGCAAAGGTGTTTTACCTGTTAATATATTCTCTGCATTAAGGTAAAAAGCAAAAAACAAAAAAAAAAAAGAAACCTTTCAATAGCTGCACTCATTGTCCCATTTGCACCTGAATATAACGAGGGCTTTTTTTGTCTAGTTGGAAATCTGTGTGTATACATTACAGAACTTTAAAGAGAACCAGCCACAAATGGATACATGTAATACCCTGACTTTTACTAATTTTTGCTTAGGCAGCCTTTTATATTGCGAATTTTTGAGGGTTTTTTTTTCACTTTTCTCTTTTCCTTTTATAGAGTAGTGTCAGGCTGCCCTTTTTCCTTTCTGATATCAGACACTTAGAAAATTGTGTTTGAGAAAGGCATGAATGTAAAGGAGGGCTTTTGATAGTTTTACCTTCTTCCAACATCTCAGAGAATGAGTGTTATCTGACTTGATCTCCAACAGGAGAAAAGTCTGCCTCCAATGGGGTCTTTGCAGCCTTCCACTGGGCTGATATTTCAATTCTGACAGGGAGAAAATACAGTTAAATAGCATATACACCTATTCCTGAGGAAGCATGCTGTATTATAACAATTTAAAAGGTGGGGATTTAGACCAAATTACCTGATCCTGATTTATCCTCTTTAAACTGTTATGCTGCTGGAACCTTAGGTTTTGACAAGGATAAAATTTAGTGTGAAGATACCTGCCCATCATGCTGTTATCACATTACTGAATTTGGATGTTCTCTAACAGCTTGTCCTGAGATATTTGTATAAAGAACCTTGTGGAAGGTTGCCTTTTTGGTGAACCTTTTATGAAACATGTTCCTGAATTCAGGCCACAATATATTATAACACTGTTGGTTATAAAATCATATTTTTAGTATTAAAGCTTCAGCTAATTCTGGCTGTGTGAATGCTAGGTTATGCCTATCTGAGCTAATCTAGCACCTTTTTGGTCAGGAACGTTCATTTGTGTGCCCTTTTATGTTCTTATGCATTAAGATGCAATGTTATTTAGGCTTAGAAGTATAGCTGCGTGTATAGCAATGACATATTCCTAATTTTGTCTCTAGATGATCTTCCCTTTCCAGTGGCAGTGCCCTTATGTTCCATTGTGCCCCTTATCTCTGGCAGGAGTACTTAGTGCTCCTATCCCATTTATTGTTGGAGTCGACTCTCGATATTTTGATTTATATGACCCACCCCAGGATGTTGTGTGCATCGATTTGGACACAAGCATGGTCTACACGTAAGTGTTTGAAGTAAAGTCACATGTTTATATAATTATATACTCTCTCACACATGCAGTACTGTGCAAATGTTTAAGGCTTCATTCACGTGAGCATCTAGACTTGTACCTACATGCAGGGAAGTTTTGTTTATGCCCCCGGGGAATGACGGGAGTTTGTGAGGCCAGACTGTCAACATCAATGAGACACTGAGGGATGGAACAGCTAATTGGATCTCTGCCCCTGTAGGATATAAATACTGGCATGTGTGTGAAGATCTGTACAGCCACTCACTTTCAGCATCTCATCAATTTTTGACAGGCTGGCTGCATGGAACACTTGTCATTCCCTAGGCACATGCGCACAACTCTGCGCACAGAGGTATGGGTCTGTGTACCCATATGAATGAAGCCTTAAGCATTTGTGGTAAAATGCTGTAAAGTTAACATGCTTTCAAAAACAATAGATCTAGTTTTTGTCAATTAACCTGCAAAATGCATAAACCAGAAATAAAAATGAATTTGTTTTTTTGCATCAACTCTTCCATCTACACTTGCACAATTTATGGATTTTGCATGCACATGGTCCAGTTTATGGGTAACAAAATGATACCAACAGCTGTTAATGAAAAAGTAGATAACACGTAGCCTAAAATACAGTCATTAAATCAAACAAAATCAGCTGTGTAGGAGGAATAAGTAGGAATGAGAGCGGTACAAGGATGAGTGCCTGCAGGCAATGGTGCAGCATGGTGGACAATCCATGCAGGTTTGGGGCTGTATTTCTGCACAAGAAGTTGGGGATTTTGGTCAGAATGAATGGTCTCCTCAAAGCTGAAATGTACAGGCAGATACTTATTCATCATGCAGTACCATCAGGGAGGTGTCTGACTGTTCCCAAATTCATTATGCAGCTGGACATTGACCACAAACTTCCAGCCAAAGTCCTGCAGAACTGTCTTCAGAGGAGGAGCAAGTAGTCCTAGAAGAGATGGTATGGCCCCTACAAAGCTCTGATCTCAACATCTTAGTATTATGTCAGAAAACCGGAGCAACTGAGGCAGCCTAAACAATTTTTGTCAAGCTGATTACAAATGGTTGTAACAATATGTATAAAGGGAACAGGTTGGAAATTGAATGATCTAACTACAAAAACATTTGAAAAGTCAGCTCAATTTTTTAAGTATACAACAAAGTGGTACATGGATGGTTCAACATAACTTTGTATCCAAAAGCTCACAGATCTGAAAATGAGACCAGATTAAAAACTCTGTGTTAGCCCAAGGCACTAGTATCATACAGAAAATTATATTTCTTTAAAGCCCCACTCTGGAATAAATCTATTTTGGCACAGTGTTAGGCAATCAGAACTATAAAGCAGCAGCAGCACCACTCTATTGGTATTTTCTTTCAAAGTCCTAATTCAGAAGCTGCTCTACAATAATTTCCTGTGTAGGAGATCAGACAATCATACCTGTTCTCTCCTTTGCAGGGTGACCAGTCCCCTCACCGCTCGTTTGCAGTTCATTCTGTTAGATTGCAGACTTCATCATGTTAGCGTAAAGAAACGGTGGGCTGTGCTTTTGTAATGTACATGCTTGTCTTGACATTATTGTTGGGATCCCTGCAGAGCCTGGACCTGCTCTTTGACATCAGACAACAGCGGACTTTAGCCCGCTGTCAGCTAAATCTGGGTCACAGGGGAAGTATGGCCAAAAGAGCATTCGCCACACAAGCATCAACTAAGTTGTAAAATATGATGTTTGACGCTTCAAAAATAAGAAATAGTAAATTCCTTAGGGTTGTCAAAGTGGAATAATTAATACAACACTCAGAACATGTTTGGTAAGGGCTATTTTGCATAGAATCGTAATGTAGTGTATTTAGGTACATTATATCCAGACAGTGACTGATTTTTTGCTTCTTTCATACCAGGGCGGAGGAGAAAAGAAATGTGACTTGGAAACAGCTTCCAAAGAAACCAGTGAAAAACCTCCTTAGTGTGTTGAGAAAAGTCCATCCTCAGCTGTTGCTTGGTAAGTATCTCATATTGTTGCTGTTATGTTCTAAAATGTGATCCTATACATGCATACAAGCTTATTTTCTGTAAAACTTGCACAGTTGCTAAGCAGTGATACATAGAGGGCTCGGCTGCCCACCTCAAGCCCTAACATTTTTCTTTCTGTCAGCTGGTATTGCAAATATTACTGGATTTTGAGCATTCTTCAGACCACCCTCTCACTATTCCCCAAGCCCTGTCTTCTCTATCATTATTGCTTCCAAGTATGTGTTTCTTTCTCTGTGTTGGTCCCAATTGCCTACTGGTCTTCTGCTTTTGTGCCCTCTCTTGGCTCCTGGTTGCCTCTTCCTATATGGCCATACTAAAATGAGGCCAAGGGGATAATGCATCACTGCTAGGCCAGTTATGAATAGAACAAAGGAGGCAAGCAGGCATAGTAAAAGTAGAACAGGGCAACAAAGGACAAGGAATGGGGGCTGATCTAGGAGGGACATGTTGCACTTATTTCTTCTTCCACAGGCTAACTGTTCCTGTACACATGACCCTTCTTCTCGCCCTCCTAGACAAACCCCCTCCTCTTGCCCCCTCCATGGCTCATTTACTCTTGATCATTTTGGCAGACTGCTTCAATCCATTCAGCTGTGTCGGCTATCTGGCTGCTAAGGGGAGCAGACCAAACTTGGAGAAAATCCTTTTGCACTATCTCGTCTGCACCTCCTCCTTCTCAACCATCTATCAATGAGGAGGAGAATTCATGGTAAAGTCATAGACTCCCTTATACCCACATTCTAAATATACCATTAGCATGTCTTAAATTAGGTAAATTACTTTCAAAATGACACAAATATATTTGCTTAAAGTATATGTTGTGAACCCTCGATTTCTAAAACAACCCATTCAGTGAGAACTAAGGGAGGAGAGACAGAAGTACAATGGTCTTCCCAGTGAATGGCTGTGCAGACGGGTGCATGTCAGGACAAGTCTGATCATTGAAGTAAAGCAGGCTGAGTTCTCAGCACAGCCAGAAAACTGACCAGACTGTGCTGTCATGCCTGGTGTGGTCAGCTTTTAATAGAAAAAGCAGAGGAACTGGTAAACATAAGGGATTTCACACAAAGGTAGCAATACAAAGATATGTTTTCATACAAGTACATGGTATAGCAAGCACACATCAGGAATATGAAATGTTGGGGTGACATATGCTTTAATTTAAATAATTATGGTTTTACCTCATTTTTTGCAAACCTTGTATTTATAATGTAAACACATTGAAATACGGTCCGAGAGATGTTAAGAAAAAACACAATTCTTTCTTTTTCATACATCATGGGACACAGAGTTAGGTTAATATTCATTACCTGCTGGGTTATACTTCATCTCCAGGTGAATGGACACTGGTAGACCAAAGGTCTTTAGACAGGAAGTGATCCTATATATATAACCCCTTCCATACCGGAAGTACTTACGTTTTTTACCACTGTCTGCAAGGTGGATAGAACGGTTGTTTGAGCTCTCTGAGCTCCAGGTCTCTAGCCCCACAAACGGTTCTTAAATGAATCAAGGGATTGACCGATCAGATCCATTTGACACAGGCTTTATATGCTTAGATAAATAGTACCCTAGCCTCGCAAAGAAGACTCAAGGTCCCGCAAGGTTTTGCCTGTAATGAGGCCTCTGGGCGCTGGACCCTGAGAAGTGGAATCCTAGACACTACAGCGCAAAGGCATTCCTGCAGGGTGCTGTACAGGTCCAAGGGAGTCCTGGAAGGTCCTCAAGTGACAGGAACCCACCGTGAATGGTGAAGATTGGGCTCTTAGTTTCTAAGCTGCCCTTCGCCTGGACAGGTAAGTGAAACCCCTTTATTATTCTTGTGGGGTGTCCCAGTGATTGTAACAATCAGTCAAGCTAGCTAGAGGCTGGACACCTGTGTGCGGTAACCATACGGGGAAGTTTTGGGTTAGCGGTGGGTGTTTGCAAAGCTTACCTCTTTTGCTTGTGCCTGGCTGTTTTTTACCTATATGATGGCGCATGACGGTGCGTTATTTCACCTTGGTTCTCCATGGCGCATGTGCGTTCGCAGGAGTGCTGCTGCACTTAGCAGTTTGTTTGGCGGTCATGGCGCATGCAGCTTCGCCGTACATGCGCAGTAGCCTTTATCTGGGCGTACAAAAATTACGCGAATACAGTCATGCCCGTTTGCTGGGACCACACACGTGCATGCGCACGCATGCACAGAACGGCGCACAGCCATCTTATTCAAGCTGTATATGCCAAGCATGTGGTGCTTCCAGAAGGCAGCTGTGCGACACAGAGCAGACCCTGACCAGGCACTTGCAGCGGTTCATTTCTCCTTACCTGGGTCACATGAGTCACCAAGTGTTGCTTGGCAGGCTAAAGGTGCTTAGCAGGATTGTCGCAGCCCTTGGAGAGCAGTCCAGCCGGAGAGAGCGTCGTGTCAACATCTGGAGAAGAGAAGAGAAGAAGCCCAGAAGACCAGAAGTCCGGCCCTCTGCTGGCAAGAGAGCTACCTGAAGACAGCAGAGGAGCCGGCCGAAGAACTGGAACACCGGGAGAAGAGAGCGGAGAAGAACCAACCGGACGCCGGGAGAAGATGAAGCGGAGGGACCCCCGAAGCCGGAGGAAGACCCCCCCGGAGCTGTTTAATAAAATATTTTAAAAACCTGTGTAGTGTATTTTATTACTTACAATTTTTCCCTAGGTGAATGGGTAGGGGTACCATGTACCCCATACTCATTCACATAGGGTGGGGGGCCGGGATCTGGGGGCCCCCTTATTAAAGGGGGCTCCCAGATTCCGATAAGCCCCCCGCCCGCAGACCCTGACAACCAACGGCCAGGGTTGTCGGGAAGAGGCCCTTGTCCTCATCAACATGGGGACAAGGTGCTTTGGGGTGGGGGGGCCCCGCAGGGCGCCCCCCTCCCCCAAAGCACCCACCCCCCATGTTGAGGGCATGCGGCCTGGTACGGTTCAGGGGGGGGGGGGCGCTCGCTCGTTCCCACCCCCTTTCCTGATCAGCCAGGCTGTGTGCTCGGATCGGGGTCTGGTATGGATTTTAGGGGGGACCCCACGCCGTTTTTTCGGCATAGGGGCTTCCCTTTAAAATCCATACCAGACCTAAGGGCCTGGTATGCCCCGCGCTCGCCGCAATAGGAAAATTTGTTTTTCCTATTGAAGCGAGAGCGAGATGCAATACCCTGCCCTTGTGTTGTATCTGGTCCGTCGGACCAGCATACACACGAGCGGGCTTTCTGTCAGACCAGCACACACACGAGCGGACTTTCCGCCCGAAACTGAGTCAGACGGAAAGATTTAAAACATGTTTCAAATCTAGGTCCGGCGGGCTTTTGGGAAGAAGTCCGCCGGAAAAGTCCGCCGGCGCCCACACACGGGTGGATTGTCCGGCAGACTCTGGTCCGCCGGACCAAGTATGCCGGAAAGTCCGACCGTGTGTACGCGGCATGAGGCTTCTTTAGGCTGCACAGGCTTTCCCCCTACACCCCATGCTGGAACAGGCGGTGTATGCTGATTGGGAACATCCTGACAGGATTTTGTTCCTCTTAAGAGGTTTTCCCTTTTTATGTCCCATGGATGAAAAGTTCGTTTAAAAAGGGAGCATGCCAGCCGTAGATGCAGCAGTCTCTTCCTTAAACAAGAACTTGACTTGTCCGGTAGATAACGCACAGGACTTGAAAGACCTTGTTGACAAGAAATTGGAGTCTTTTTTGTAAAGGCTCCCTTTTCTTTGGCCAGTTCAGCTATTCAGCCAGCTGTTGCAGCAATTGGTATCTGCCAGTCCATAAAGGATCAGGTCAAATGGCCTGATAGGCCTAACCAGGAGTATGATCTGCCTGAAAATAAGACAGATATTCCTCGAGCGCTGTGTTTTGCTGTTGACGCCTTAAAAGGATTCAATACAGCAGGTTTCTCGTTTGGCTCTCTTGTCTGTACCTGTGCGCAGACTTTTGTGGCTTAAAAACTGGTCAGCCGAGCTTCCTTGTGAAAAGTTATTGGCAGGTTTCCCCTTTCATGGGGAATGTTTATTTAGTGATCATTTGAACAAATATATCCAAAAGATTTCCGGAAGGGAAGAGTTCTCTACTTCCTGTGAAGAAAAGCACCAGACGTCCCTCGTTTAAAACCTCAGGTACTGCTTCCTCAAGTGTCTCAGCGTCAAGGCAGTTCAGCCGCCAACAGAGCGCTAATGCCAGGGGCAAGCCGCAGGGCCAGGGCCAGAAAAAGCCCTGGGTCCAGAACTCTTCTAAACCCAGCACCAAGCCCTCCTTTTGAGGGGACGCCCCCACTCCATCGGGTGGGAGGAAGGCTGCTGCACTTTGCGGACGTTTGGAGAAAAGTAATTCAGGACGAGTGGGTCACCTCAATTATAACCCGCGGTTACAAGCCGGAGTTGCGGGGGGGTTCCCCCTCAGAGGTTTTTACGATCCAGCATTCCCTTGGATCCTCCAAAAGGGTACTTATTGCTTCAGGCACTACATCATTTAGTGCATCAAGGAGTGATTGTACAGGTTTCTGTATCCGAAGGAGTGAACTTGTTTTACGGTTTAAAAACCAAACTGGGTCACAAGGCCCATTTTTGGACCTAAGATCCCTGAACCAGTATCTACTAATCCAGTCCTTTCGGATGGAGTCTGTACGGTCAGTTGTAGCCTCGCTCCAGATGGAAGACATTTTAGCCTCCATTGATATAAAGAACGCGTATTTACACGTACCTATCTTTCAGCCTCATCAGAGGTTCCTGCGATTTGCAGTAGAAGAACGTCATTTTCTGTTTGTGGCTCTACCCTTCATTCTTGCTACAGCTCCCTGGGTGTTCACAAAGGTCCTAGCACCAGTACTTGGTCTTTTAAGGGCCCAAGGGATCCTGGTGCTCGGGTATCTGGACGACCTCCTGCTCAGAGATCACTCATTACAGGTTCTAGAACAGAGCATAACATGCACAGTGCGGTATTTGAAAAGCTTAGGCTGGAGCATAAATACCAAAAAGTCAATTTTGAGACCAGCTCAACGTCTAAAGTATTTAGGTCTGATCCTAGATACGGTCCAAGCAAAGGTATTCTTGCCACCTGCAAGGATCTGTGCCCTGAAGAATCAGGTGCGTCAGATAAGGGGCACCAGACAAACCTCCATTCGGCTCTGTATGAGTCTTCTAGGGAGAATGGTATCCTCCTTCGAGGCTGTGCCCTATGCCCAGTTCCATTCCAGGCCTCTACAACAAGACATATTGTTGGCTTGGAACAGGAGAGGACAAGCCCTGGATTATCCAATGTTCTCATCTCCTCTGGCATGCTTAAACCTAAACTAGTGGTTGCAGAATTAGAACCTGCGAAAGGAAAGATCCTTCCTCCTGGTAACGTGGAGAGTACGGACTACAGATGCCAGTCTCTCAGCTCAAGGGAAATGGTCAAGGACAGAACAGATCCCATCAACATCCTGGAATTACAGGCAGTAAGACTGGCCCTACGGTCCTGGACGGTGGAGCTTCAGGACTGCCCTATCAGGGTTCAGTCCGACAACGCCACTGCAGTGGCCTATATAAACCACCGAGGCTGTACCAGGAGTCGTTCAGCTCTGAAGGAGGTGAACCACATACTAGCCTGGGCAGAGGGACATGTGCCGATTCTATGTAGGTCGACCTACTGACATCCAGGTTCAAAATCAAACTACAGCAGTTTGTGTCCCGAACAAGAGATCCTCTGGCAATCGGAGCAGATGCTCTGGTAGTTCCATGGAGCCAGTACTCCCTGGTTTATGCTTTGCTTTCCCTCCAGTCCCTCTCCTTCCACATTTTTTGCACAGGATTCTGAGAGAACGAGTTCCAGTCATTCTGGTGGCACCAGCCTGGCCCAGAAGGCCCTGGTTCCCGGACATTGTGAGACTGACAATAGACTGGCCATGGACGCTTCCACGTCGCCCCGATCTACTGTCTCAAGGTCCTATATTCCACCCCAAATTTACAGTCCCTAAATTTGATAGCATGGCTATTAAAGGCAGGGTGTTAAAGGACAGTGGCATCTCAGGACCAGTGGTGTCTATCCTAGTGAATGCTAGAAAAGCTGTCACTAGGATGATCTATCATAAGGTCTGGAAGACTTATATTGTTTGGTGTGAAGCCAAAAAATGGCATCCTCGGAAATACGTGATTGGGAGTTTTCTCTCTTTTCTACAGTCAGCAGTGGAAATCAAATTTGCTTT
The DNA here is from genome assembly GCA_037952925.1 of Lithobates clamitans. Classification (NCBI taxonomy): domain Eukaryota; kingdom Metazoa; phylum Chordata; class Amphibia; order Anura; family Ranidae; genus Lithobates; species Lithobates clamitans. The sequence continues at coordinate 3,760,350 of JBBGZY010000318.1, forward strand.
GAGTACAATCAGAGGTCAAGTTTCGGCCCTATCAGTATTCTTCCAAAGGCCTTTTAGCCTCCCATTCACTGATCCGAACCTTTAGGCTCGATTCACATCTATGCATGTTGCTTTTGAGCGTTTCTGGAGTTTTTTTTTGTGATGCTTGCCACATTTTTGAGCAGCGTTTTTACAGCGTTTTTGCCGCGTTTTGCGCTTTTTTTTTCTTACAGTTTTTTTTTTTTTTTTTTTTACTGTATACAGTCTAAAAAAAAAAAAATGCAAAACGCATCAAAAACGCTGTTTTTGATGCTGGTCCATTGAATTCTATTACATGCAAAACGCTGCATTTTGCATGAAAAAAAGTCCCTGACCCTTTCCAAAAACGCAGAGGTACAAAAAGGCATTGATGTGAACATGTTCCATAGGAACCCATGGTAAAAAATTCCCATGCATTTCTGCAAAATGCATCAAAAAACGCGCTAGTGTGAATGGAGCCTTATGCAGGGGGCAACTTGCTTGCTTCCCCCATTAGGTCACCCATGCGAATAAACAAAAGAAATGGTCGCACTCTGAATTTCCAAAAAACTTGCTTGATGTACCTTTATTGTCACAAGTGTATGAGACAAACACAGGACAAGCAGTTGACATGTTTCACAAGCGATAGCTTGCTTGTTCACAACAAAAGTAGCATACACTAAGCAGGCAGTTTAAAGAGTATACCCTAATCAGGCACACCCAAAACCACCTGCTTAGGATTACGCTAAATGCAAAAATCATTTCAGCTGACATGATAAAAACATTACAATGTTTTAAAATGTGCGTGTGTGTGCGTATATATGTGTGTGTGTATAGATAGATAGATACAAACACTGACAGACCTCACAAATCGAGAAATGGATAAAAACAAAAATGGCCATAAATAAATCAAAACAACGTAAAAAGAAGAAAAATACACAAAACAAAGAAAAATCTAAGAAAAATCAATGTATTTATGTCCAGCCTACTATTGCCCGTAAAAATTATTGTATATATACATTCTCAAGCCATGTATTGCGTCTAAATGTATATGTATACAAGATAAGTATATATTATAAATGTAAACTTGTTCAGAAGGGCATAAGAGGCGAGCTGCTGTAATGCTGTCGCACAAAAAATACATATGTATATGGGCTTGAGACAAAAACAAAATCAATCAAGCCCAAACACAGATGTACTCAAAAAGTGATACTCAAACAAAAAAAAAAATACAAGAAGAAACAAAGTTGCTTTTGCATGGTAATAAATGATCTACGAGTCCTAAGGGGAACAGTGTATAAATGACAAATGGACATGTGCCTATATACACATACACACACACACACACACACACGCCCAAAATATATATGACACAAACGATCCTGGTTAAATGGTTAATTATGAAAGTGTGAGATGTCCCACTCAAGATTCATTCCGAAAAGGTTTTCTGGTGTTAAAATGAAATATCCAAATAAAAACTCCCTTTTACAAAGGATTTTAAAGACATCTCCTCCTCATTTGGGTGTCTGGACTTTCTCCAAAATCCGTACTGCTACTGTGGTACTGGTTAAAGTGTCGGCCGACATTGGTCGGCAGATTATTGTCAATACTATACAGATGTTCTTGAAACCTGTCCCAGAGTCTTCTTGTTGTGCGCCCAATATATTGTACATTGCAAGATTTGCATGTAACGATGTATATGACGTACCGTGTGTTACAATTGAAAAAAGATTTTATTTGATGCGTTTTTTCACTCGAAAAAGAGCATACTGTATCTCCCTTAATGATATGTTTGCAATACTGGCATCCTGTAGCTCCACATCCATAGTTGCCCTTAAAATGTAGCCACGTAGTGGACTTGACTGTGGCAGGATCAAAAAAGCTGGGAGACCATGAAGGATTAGGTGCACTCCTTGAAATAAAATTAATGCCATCCTTAAGAAGATCTGCACAGACATTGTCCTCAAAAAGAATGGGCAAATATCGATGAACGATGTTCCTAATGTCTTGGAATTCTTTGCTGAACGGTGTACTAAAGGTGGGTCTTTGCTTATTAAAAAATTGTTTGTTTCTTTTTCTTTTTGTTTTTATCCCTGCCTTTATGTCCTGATTCACTTAGAAGATCTAATCGGTCTTTGGACTCGGCGATCGCACAGGCTCTATCGAGCATATAACCAGGGTATCCCCTTTGAATAAAGGGGGAACCGATGTCGGACGACACTTTAACCAGTACCACAGTGGGAGTACAGTTTTTGGAGAAAGCCCAGACACCCAAAAGAGGGGGAGATGTGTTTAAAATCCTTTGTAAAAGGGAGTTTTTTTTGTATATTTAATTTTAACACCAGAAAACCTTTCGGAATGAATCATGAGTGGGACATCTCACACTTTCATAATTAAATTTTCAACCAGGATCGTTTGTGTCATATATATTTTGGGCATGCGGATATATATATATATATATATTGTATGTATATATGTGTATATATATACAATTTTTTTTTAGTTTTTCCATCCTCTTGTACATATCCAGCTATTGGCACATGTCCATTTGTCATTTATACACTGTTACCATTAGGACTCGTAGATCATTTATTATCATGCAAAAGCAACTTTGTTTCTTGTTGTATCATTTTTGAGTACATCTGTGTTTGGGCTCGATTGATTTTGTTTTTGTCTCAAGCCCATATACATATGTGTTTTTTGTGAGACAGCATTACAGCAGCTCGCCTCTAAGGCCTCATTCTCACGAGGTGGATCCGCTTCCACGGAGTCCGCCTCGGTCCGCCGGCTCAGCGGGAGATCTCTCTATTGATCTCCACTGAGCCGGCGGATGACAGGTCCCTCTCTGCTCACTGAGCAGGGAGGGGCTTGTTGAGCGCCGCTGGTTTCTATGGAGAGATCGGACGAAAACGGACAGCATGTCCGATAGAGCTGCACAATTAATCGTCAAGAATCGTTATCCTGATGAATGGTCAAGAATCGTTATCGCGATCTTGACTAAAGTGTTTCACAATTCTTTCTATGCAAAGAATTCTCTCTGCTCTTCTGAAGCCACAGCCCTCAAAAGAAAGGAAGAGAAAAACTGGGCAGTCTGCCAAGAAACAAAACATTCTTTATCAGTTGAACTTAAGTATAAACATTGTAACAATTTGTCAATGGAATAGACTTTGTGTGTAAGTGAAAAAAGTTTAACCATTTACACACTAAACCTTTTTCTGGCATTTGTTGGTTTCAAGTTAAAATCTTTTTTTTTTTTTGCTAGAAAATTACTTAGAACCCCCAAACATATATTTTTTTTAGTAGACACCCTAGAGAATAAAATGGTGGTTGTTGCAATATTTTATGTCACACTGTATTTGCGCAGCGGTCTTTCAAATGCAATTTTTTGGAAAAAATTACTTTAATAAATTTAAAAAAAAAAAATCTAACCAGTACAGTTAGCCCTTTATTTTGTATAATGTGAAAGATTTTACGTTGCGAGAATCGCAAGAGAATTGTGATCTTTTTATTTATTTTTAGCAAAAAAATTGTGATTCTCATTTTGGCCAGAATCGTGCGGCTCTAATATCCGATCCGCCAGCGTCGGATCTGAACGTAGAGGCATCTGTCTGCTTTTAGCGGATCGGACCGGGTCGGATGTCGGCACACATGTCCCCGCTGACATCCGTCGCTCCATAGACTAGCATGGAGCGCCCGTTCAGGTCCGCCGTCAAAACTGACAGGCGGACCTAAACGGTCTGACCGTGTGAAAGGGGCCTTATGCTGTTCTGAACAAGTTTAAATTTATAATATTTACTTATCTTGAATACATATATATTTAGACTCAATATATGGTTTGAGTATGTATGTATATATACAATAATTTTTCCGGGCAGTAGTAGGCTGGACATAAATACATTGATTTTTTTCTTAGATTTTTCTTTGTTTTGTGTATTTTTCTTCTTTTTACGTTATTTTGATTTATTTATGGCCATTTTTGTTTTTAACCATTTCTCCCTTTGTGAGGTCTGTCAGTGTTTGCATCTATCTATCTATCTATCTATCTATCTATCTATCTATCTATCTATCTATCTATCTATCTATCCACACACACACATATATACGCGCACACACACACACACATTTTAAAACGTTGTAATGTTTTTATCATGTCAGCTGAAATGATTTTTGCATTTAGCGTAATCCTAAGCAGGTGGTTTTGGGTCTGCCTGATTAGGGTATACTCTTTAAACTGCCTGCTTAGTGTATGCTACAATAGTAGGCTGGACATAAATACATTGATTTTTCTTTGTTTTTTTGTATTTTTCTACTTTTTTTCTTTTTATGTTGTTTTGATTTATTTATGGGTAACATGACATTTTGTCTCATGGATATCTTTATGGAGTTTTTTGTTTTTATCCATTTATCCCTTTTGTGAGGTCTGTCAGCGTTTGCATGTGTGTACATATATACATTTTAAACGTTGTAATGTTTTTATCATAAGCGTAATCCTAAGCAGGCAGGTGGTTTTGGGTGTGCCTGATTAGGGTATACTCCTTTTTTTTTTTTTTTTTTAAACGGCCTGCTTTAGTCTATGCTACTTTTGTTGTGAACAAGCAAGCTGTCGCTTGCGAAACATGTCAACTGCTTGTCCTGTGTTTGTCTGTTACACTTGTGACAATAAAGGTACTACAAGCAAGCTTTTTGGAAATTCGGAGTGCGACTATTTCTTTATTTTATTTGTATTGGACGGTGGTGAGTCGGGGTCTGCACCTATCATCCATTTGCACTTGAAGATTTGCCTGGAGCGGTGTGTGCTCTTAGGTCACCTATGTGTCCTTAGGACTTGAACTTGGTGCTGTCTGTGTTACAGAAACAATTATTTGAACCTATCAAGGAAATATGATGGCTATCATCTCGGCTAGAAGGGGGTCCGAGTTGGCTGCCCTTTCATGCAGGGAACTGTACTTGATCCTTCACCACAACAGGGTTGTGTTACCACAGGTTCCATCCTTTTTGCCAAGAGTGGTGTCGACCTTTTAATTAAACCAGGACATTATTTTGCCTTCTTTTTTCTCTCAGCCTCGTTTGGTGGAAGAGAGACGACTGCACTCCTGGACGTTGTCCGTGCAGTCAAGGTTTATTTGTCTAGATCTGCGGAGCTCCGAGGATCAGACTCCTTTTTTGTTTTACCAAAAGGATCCAAGAAGGGGCAGGAAGCTTCCAAAGCTTCCATTGCCAATTGGGTCCGTCATTTGGTCATCCAGGCCTATGGTCTGAAAAGTAAAGCTCCTCCCTTTAGGGTGAGAGCTCATTCTACCAGGGGTGTAGGAACCTCCTTGGCTTTTCGCCATCAGGTATCTGTGGCTCAGATTTGTAAGGCTACTACCTGGTCTTCAGTGCATACGTTCACAAAATTTTATCACGTGGATGTTTGAGAAGCCGAGGATTTGGCTTTCGGCCGCAGTGTATACAGTCTGATGGCTATTGTTTGGCAGGGTGTCTCCCTCCCCTCAAGGCTATTGCTCTGGGACATCCCAGCAGCTAATGAATATTGGCCTAACTCTGTGTCCCATGTTGTATGAAAAAAAAAGAATAGGATTTTTTTCGTCATACTTACCCGTAAAATCCTTTTCTTTGAGTACATCATGGAACACAGAGGTCCCTCCCCTCTTTTTGAGGGTTCAGTGCTTGCTACAAAACTGAAAAACTTCCTGTATGGGAGGGGTTATATAGGGGATCACTTCCTGTCTAAAGACCTTTGGTCTACCAGTGTCCATTAACCTGGAGATGAAGTATAGCCCAGCAGGTAATGAAAATTAGCCTAACTCTGTGTCCCATGATGTACTCAAAGAAAAGGATTTTACAGGTAAGTATGACGAAAAAATCCTATTTTTGCCAGACAGCTGCAATATTGCTTGAATAAGCTGTAGGGTATGGAAATGCATTACTCAATAGAAGGTTTTGAGATTTGTACTTCTGTTAAGTTCACAGACAAAACCAAGAACAGAGTGCAGTTGAGATGACTCCCATTGAAGCTGACTTCTCCTGGCAAAAGAAAATGAGAGAGCTGGAGCTGGAAATTCAAGAAGCATTTCTGCGCTTCATGGCATCCATACTAAAGGGCTACAGGTCTTACTTAAAGCCAATAACTGAAGCACCTTCTAAGAAGGCCACTGCAGCAAACTCCCTTTTTGACCACCAAGGTACATTTTCGTTTAGACCTTTGACAACCTTTGCTATAAATGTTTAGCGTCAAGGCTTTTATTTACTATTTTTGCGCATTGAATATATTTGTTTTTTATTATATTTTATGTATAGCGCATTCAGTTTATACATTCAAGTAATTTTAATGTTTAACTGCATGTAAAGTAGGTTTTCCTTTTGTTTTGAGACACGAAGACAGTATACTTCATTATATAAAGCCCAAAACTATAATGCCATTACAGACTCAGTTGCTCTGTACAGGGTTTTTTTTTTTTTTTTTAATAATAGATTAATAAAAGGCCTAAAAAGTTTGTCTTTAATGTGTGAAATTCCACATATCCCCGGTGTATGGTCATGTGACAAAAGTGGACATGGAGTATCATTGTCTAGGCAGAGCCACTCACTGGCTTGTTCCTCTAGAACGGTGTTTCTCAACCTTCTTTTTTTTTTTTTTTTTTTTTTTTTTTTTTTTTTTGGTCGTGGCACTCTTGAAAATATTATTTTTTGTTTCGAGACACCCCGGTTTTAAGGCTAGGTTCACATTACTGCGTGTGCAGAATCATACACATTCCCGATATGCAGACAACCCTGCTGCTCTTTAGCAGATACACAGGGGTGGCATTATTTATTAATGGTATTCCCACGCATTGGCAATCTTGGAGCTTTTCACTGTGCTCCAAATCGATGTGGCATGGTTTTTTATAAAGGTGTCGGGGACCTCTTTCCTTGTGTTTTGGTCAGTAGGGAAGCTCTTTGAAATGAAAGGACTGCCCTACAAACAGCACGCAGCTATACAGATGTAAACCAAGGGCTCATTCACAGGTGAGGTTGGGGAAGAGCAAAACCCCGTGGTTGAGTTGCATTTTTACTATCCCTTTAGCTGTACAGGCAATAGCCAGGGTCGTACACATGCTGTGGCCGCGGCAGGAAGTATACCTTCAGTTGAATGGGGCTGCGCTACAACTGTCCAACAATCGCGTGCATTTAGGGGGTCAAACAGTTGGTCAGGAGGCGACATATCACCACTTCACCACCTGTTAAAAAGGAACTGAAGTCTGCTCACATAATTTGTATTAAAAACATATTTGCTATTCTGAAGCTTCCCTCCAACCACTTTGCATATTATTTTATATATACTGTAATTCTGTACTTGCCAAATATGATGCAGAAATCTCCCTCCACTGAGTCTGGCTGCAGCCATTTTAACTGTGGGCAGCTGAAGCTGCTGCCTATTCACTTCCTGGATTTACACAGACACATACACATCTATACAGACACACACTCACACCTCTGCTTACCTGCTCATTTCTCCTCCGCGGATGAATACACATGGATCTCTGCAGTCTCCTGTTATCTCCGCCCTCATCAAGCCCCCTCCAGCTCTGCAGTTCTCATTGGCCCTCTTATGAATCATCCTCCCTCCCTTGCTGGCAAACTCTCACGAGAGTTAGAGAGCTGTGCATGATGTCATTAGCCTAGGCTAATGACCAGACAAGAAAGAGGAAGTGGGCCGTATAAGGTAATTACTGGCAGAAAAAAAATGTTTTACTGTCCAAAGTTAAAACAACAAGGCAAGAATATTTAATAGATGGAAAGTTGAAAAAATTACTGAAGAGCTGCTTTAAACACATCAGAAAGGTGATCCAAGCAGTGTTAATTTTGTCGTCTAAAACGACTAAAACATTTTAGTCAACTAAATGAATGCTATTTTAGTCGACTAAAATACGACTAAAACTAAAACAATTGAGATGAGTAAAATATGAGTAAAACTAAAATGGCATTTTAGTCAAGACTAAAATGGGACTAAAACGGCATTTTAGTCAAAAGACTAAGACTAAAACTAAATTTAAATTTGACTTCAAAATTAACACTGGTCTGTAGTGCATGTTCATTCCTCAATACCATAAATAACATGAGATTTTTCACTCCAGCAGTGTATGAGTTTGGAAATTGTAGAGAAATGTTAACTAATGCATTACAATTTAATCACACACATCATGTTTTAGACAACTAAAATGAGTTTTAGTCGACTAAAATGTACTGGAGATTTTAATCGACTAAAACATAGGACATTTTAGTCGACTAAAATGCACTGGAGATTTAGTCGACTAAATACAACTAAAACTAAAACAATTGCAGAAGACTAAAATGGGACTAAAACGAAAATGCCATTTTAGTTCTAAGACTTAGACTAAAACTAAATCCAAATTTGCTGCCAAAATTAACACTGGATCCAAGTATGGATTGCTTTTCCAAGGATCGGCAGTCCTTGCCACTATTGTGAACGACCCCTTGCAGTTTTGATTGTGCAGGATTAGGGGTTAGGATGAAAAGTAATGTACATACATGCACAAAGGCATTTAAACACACACATGCATACTCACATACATACAAACATGCATACATACAGAGCGCTGAGCGGAGTGTTCTGGCGGAGTGGGCCTGTCCCCCCTGTCAGAACCTAATGGCACAACAGGAAAGATCGCTGTCTTAACATGTACAGCGGCTTCTCCTGAGCTGTCAGTTTTGTATATTTATGTGTTGTTTTTTTTTTTCGTTCAGCCCTGCTGGGTTAAACGAAAAAAAACGAGTAGTGCGTACCAGGCTTCATACTTGCATGTCCTCACACCTTGGACATCTTCTATTTGCTGTCCTGTGGGAGCTGCACAGCTTTTGCTATGAAATCTTCCAACCAGACTTTTTCCAACCTAGTCCTGGCCATATAGAAGTTTTCTGACAAATGTAAGCACTTTCAAAAAAAGTGCAAAAAGAACAATGCAACCTACCGCCAACTCTGCCGTAAAGAAATAAACAAACTGTTGCTGCTTTTATCTGCCTGAATAGAGGAAGGGGGACTGGTGTTACATTCTTACAGTACACCTCGACTGTTTTTATTGAATGTTACTTTGTGAAGTTCTGTCTTAATGCAAGTTATTGTTGCTATTACAGGGTTTTTGAAAAGTAGGGATCGAGCTCACGTGAAGTTCTACACACAGCTAACAAAAACTCAAATCTTTATCCGCTTTATCGAAGAGTGCAGTTTTGTCAGTGACAAGGACACCAGTCTGGCATTCTTTGATGACTGCATTGATAAGGTACAGAGAAAAAGTGATTTTTTTTTTTTAAATACATTTTAAAGTGTATATAAACTCAAAAGCAAAAATGTAATATATCGCAGATTACAAATCCTTAAAGTGTAAGAAAAGCCTAACTACATCTACATTAATCACTTAAGGGCCAGCCTCGTTTTGGATTTTAGGTGTTTACATGTTTAAAACAGGTTTTTCTGCTAGAAAATTACTTAGAACCCCCAAACATTATATATGGTTTTTCTTCTAACACCCTAGAGAATAAAATGGCGGTCGTTGCAATACTTTTTTTTGCACCGTATTTGTGCAGCGGTCTTAAAAGCGCACTTTTTTTGGAAAAAAATAACTTTTTTGAATAAAAAAAAATAAGACAACAGTAAAGTTAGCCCAATTTTTTTTTATATTGTGAAATATAATGTTAAGCCAAGTAAATTGATACCCAACATGTCACGCTTCAAAATTGCGCCCGCTCGTGGAATGGCGTCAAACTTTTACACTCAAAAATCTCCATAGGCGATGTTTAAAAAATTCTACAGGTTGCATATTTACAGAGGAGGTCTAGAATTATTGCTCTCGCTCTACCGGTCGCGATGATACCTCACGTGTGGTTTGACCACCGTTTTCATATGTGGGCGCTACTCGCATATGCGTTCGCTTCTGCGCGCGAGCTCGACGGGGCGGGGGGTTTTTAAAAAAATTTTTTTATTATTATTTATTTTACATTATTTTATTTATTTTTACACTGTTTTTTTTAAAAAAAAAATTGTGTCACTTTTATACCTATTACAAGGAATGTAAACATCCCTTGTAATAGAAAAAAGCATGACAGGTCCTCTTAAATATGAGATCTGGGGTCAAAAAGACCTCAGATCTCATATTTACACTAAAATGCAATAAAAATAAAAAAATCATTAAAAAAAATGACATTGAAAAAAATATGCCTTTTAAGAGGCGTGTACGGAAGTGACGTTTTGACGTCGCTTCCTCCCAGCAGTGTCATGGAGACGAGTGGGCGCCATCTTAGCCTCACTCGTCTCCAGGCACACCACAGGGAAGGACGCGATCGCCTCCACCGCTACCGACGGCTCCGTTAAGCGGCGGAGGGCACCGGATCGGCGGCGGGAGGGGGGGGCCCTCTCCCGCCACCGATAAAAGTGATCTCGCGGCGAATCCGCCACAGGGACCACTTTTATCTGAAAGCCGGCCGCCGCACGAAAACGGGGATACCGGGGTTATGGCAGCTAGCTGCTGCCATAACAACGATATCCCCGTTTAAAGTTTGGATGTACATCGTCGCGCGGCGGTCGGTAAGTGGTTAAACATGTTTCTTCTTATTCAGCCTAAGTTTTATAAAAAGATCTGTATAGTTACCTATTTTTAATCTGCTGTGGTCCAGGCGTGTAACTCCGCAGCTCCAGCTCCCCTGTGTCACAGACAATGGCAGGGCCATGAGTCTATCAGTGATTCCGCAGCTCCTGGAAATTTCCAGCCATTGTTGAGCACTCCCTAAACCAGAGCCACAGGGTCACATGACTGGAGTCAATTAAAAATAGGCAAGTATGCAGATTTGTTTTATTCAGGATAGGTACGAGGGGGTGGTGGGAACATTTTTAGGAATAGATGTAGGCTTTCTTCCACTTTAAATGTGGTGGCTGCCATTAGTCTTTCTTTTTTAGGCTTTTCCTCCCTTTATTTTCACCTGGTGATCTGGCCAGTAAATCCGTTAAAGCAGCGTTCCACCCGAATATGAAAGCTCAGCTTATCTGTGTCGTGTCCCCAGTCCCGTCACCCCCCACCCCCCCCCCCCTTGCCACATTTGGCACCTTTCGGAGGGGGGGGCGGATACCTGTCAAAAACAGGTACTCGCTCCCACTTCTGTTCACTTCCCCTCCTCTCACCCGCTGCCTTCTGGGAGACACACACAGGTCCCAAAAGACAGGAGAGAACAGGCTATGAAGCTGCAAGGATCTTGAAGAGGAGCCCCACGCCAAAATGGAAAAAAAAACTGTGTGGGGTCCCCCCAAAATCCATACCAGACCCCTATCTGAGCATGCCGCCCGGCAGGTCAGGAAAGGGGGGGGTGAGTGAGCCCCCCCTCTTGGACCATACCATGCCCTCAACATGGTGGTGTTGATGGTGTCCCTATGTTGATGGTAACAAGGCCTCTTCCCGACAACCGTGGCTGTTGGTTGTCGGTGTCCGCGGGCCGGGGGGGCTTATCGGAATCCAGAAGCCCCCTTTAACAAGCCCCCTTTAACAAGATCCCGGCCCCCACCCTATGTGAATAAGTATGGGGTACATCGTACCCCTACTCATTCATCCAAAAAAAGTGTCAAAAAAAAAAAAAAAAAAAAAAAGTAATTTGTTAAAGCAGCTCCGGCTTCTCTTTTTCCGATTTCTTCTCCCTCCGGCATGTCTTCATCCTCCGGTTCTTCTTCTTACTGCTGATGACTTCTTCTGCTGCCGGTTCTCGTCTCTCCGCTGTCTTCTCCCTCTGCCGGTTCTCTTCTCTCTGCTGTCTTCTCCCTCTGCCGGTTCTCTTCTCTCTGCTGTCTTCTCCCTCTGCCGGTTCTCCTCTTTTCGCTGTCTTCTCCCTCTGTTTTTCCTCCGATATTCTCTCAACGCTCTCTCCCGGTGTAATGCTAGGCCGCCTTGTGCCAATACTTATATAGCTAAGGGGCGGGGCCACCCGGGCATGTAATACTGAGGCTCTGCCCCTTGTGATGTCACATGATGGGGCAGGGGGGAAGAGTGCTCGTTCTTCCGCCCCCCTCCTCCCCTTTTCTGACCTGCTGGGCTGCATGCTCGATTGAGAGTCTGGTATGGATTGTGGGAGGACCCCCATGCAGTGTTTGTTTTTTTGTTTTTTTGTTTTTTTTTTTATTGGCGTGTGGTTCCTTTTCAAAATCCTCAGCGCGCAAGTCGCACTGCAAGTTGGATCATCATGATCCCACTTCTGGTGCGACTTCTATTCAAATCAATGGGCTCTCATAGGGAACCATTGATTTTGAATAGAGGCCGAGCAACGCTGCTAAAAGCTAGCGCGGCTAGACATGCATTAACGCCAAAAAGCTACTAAAGGCACGTTTTTACAGATGCTTTTTCCTGGCGTTGGTAGTGGCTTTGCAGCTCATTTTTTCTAAAGCCCTGTGGGCATGAGCCCTTACACAGTTAACACCTCATTTCACTCACACTTCAGAACTTCTATGCCTTTTCCATATTACATAGTCATGGCCTTGCAAATACCTAGATTTCCATGGCTGCCTTGTTGAATCTGGGAAGTCCTTTATTTAATTACTCTCTAATCACTAGGCTTTTGCTGATGTGGACAGCACTCCCCTATACAGTCTCGGATCTGCCCATTTTAGTACTACATCATTGCCTAGTCTATCATTCTAATCCAATGTTAGCAGATTGAAATGAGAACTTTTATTGACTACATCAAGGGCATTTCTGTTTCTAATTTTCTTTGGAAAGTGATCTTTACAGCCAGAGATTTTTATACTAACATTGTAGCATAACTTTTTTTGAACAAGGCACAGACCAGAATAACAGAAAATGCATGATAAAACCAGCAATATCAGACAGTATCAAATAGATTTCTGTGTCTATGTATTTGTATGTACATTAACCTTTGTTTTAATTTATGTAGCTGTTCCCAGAGAAGAGCAATGAAAAAGGAGACAAGGTATGGAATCCTTCACACAATAGAATAAACCTCCCCATTCTCCATTGTTCAGCTTCTGTGTCTCTCCTGCTTGCTGTGTGCCTTGCACATTTTTTTTCCTTTTTGTTCATTTCAGTCACTGTTAATTGTTGTATTCATCTATATGGCAGATAGATCAGGAATCCCCTGAGGATACCCGTCTGATAGAGCTAGATGAGTCTCAGAAGAGTGAGCACACAGTTTTTATAATGCCACCTGAGCCTCTTCCAGAGGATGGGCCTGATCCTGCTCCAAAATACAGGTAATATACTATACAACACTGGGAAAAAGATTATGTTTTGATTTTCAATAATTTATATTGTTGTATAAGAAGTACAAAGGGAGAATAAACTCTTACAAAATTTCGATGGTCCCATATCCATAAAGACATAAAGGGCTACAAAATGTCTCTTGCTGCTTTTACCCTATACAAAGACCCACTGTCAGATGGTATAAACAGAACAGACTGGTCTTCTCAGTCCCTGCCACCAATCCTGTTCAGGGGAGGGAGGGCCTGTTGGCAGTATTTTTCCATACAGTTTAATTTTAACAGGCTTTGTCTCCATAGAGGCTCTCTGGTTGAGTATTGGAAATAATGGTCTCTGGGTTGAGGTGGTGAGGCATCCCCCTAAAGGGGAGTGCTTCCCCACAAATATGTCCGTCCCAGGAGCCTTAACAGTGGGCCTTGTGGGACATGACATGTAGAGTATATACCGTTAACCAAACAGAAAAATAAAGAGAACAGGAGTAAAAGAGAAAATAAGCAACCAATTTGCGGGATAAACCCCTGTACAGCAGTTAAAAGATGTTTTAAGAATACATTTTTTTTTATATTTTGATAGATCGTGGGGTATCAGGTTTTTATTAATCATAATCCAGGACAATTTAGTCTTAACCAAATCAAATAGAATAGTAGGAAACTTCCAGAATCTAGGTATATTAATTTATGCAGCTGTAAACACAAATTAGATTAACATAAGTGTGTGGGGGGGTCTAAAGCCGGGTACACACTAACAGTTTTTTTTTTTTTTTTCATTCAATGGTTTTATTTGAAACGGCCATTGTCTCCCGACATTCAGCCCATGTGTACGGGGCTTAACAATTTAGCGTATTCCTTATAATAATGGCCAGAAAAGCCATCTGGGCCAGGTGCTTTTGATGGGTAGAGAGCATTGGTACCTGATAGATCATGTTTTCCAGTCACAAATTTGTTCATTTGTGCTATCTGACAGATTGTACGTCTTATCCCAGCTTTCTTACATTATCAGGGTTATTAAATAAAGTAATTTTGATGTTCAATGTAACCCCCCCATAACAGCCCATTCAGCGATTCATTTAATAGCAGTAAGTTTTGTTAAACATTATTTAACCACTTGCCAACCGCCCTATAGCCAAATGACGGCTGCAGGGCGGCTGGATAACTCTGGGATCACGTCATATGACGTGATTCCAGAAAACTGCTCCCGCGCGCCCCCTGGGGCGCGCACACGGGAACATCCGTGACCGCCGGGTCCAGAGGACCCGGCGCATCACGGATCACGGTAAACGGCCGCTGATCGCGGCCGTTTACCATGTGATCGCTCCGTCAAATGACAGAGCGATCACATGTAAACAAACCGGCGTCATGTCATGACGCCGGTTCTCCCCTCCCCTCTCTGCACCGATCGGTACAGAGGGGGAGAGATCGGATGTGAGCCGTGCTGTGGGCTGGATGTGTAGTGCCCACAGCGCAGCTCAGTGACATGTACAGTCACATCCCCCCCCCCCCCATGCTCTGCAATGCTGCAATGACCCTGTGCAACCCTCTGTAACCCTGTGCAATACTCTGCAACCCTGTGCAATACTCTGCAACCCTGTGCAACCCTGTGCAATACTCTGCAACCCTGTGCAATACTCTGCAACCCTGTGCAATACTCTGCAACCCTGTGCAATACTCTGCAACCCTGTGCAACCCTGTGCAATACTCTGCAACCCTGTGCAACCCTGTGCAATACTCTGCAACCCTGTGCAATACTCTGCAACCCTGTGCAACCCTGTGCAATACTCTGCAACCCTGTGCAACCCTGTGCAATACTCTGCAACCCTGTGCAACCCTGTGCAATACTCTGCAACCCTGTGCAACCCTGTGCAATACTCTGCAACCCTGTGCAACCCTGTGCAATACTCTGCAACCCTGTGCAACCCTGTGCAATACTCTGCAACCCTGTGCAATACTCTGCAACCCTGTGCAATACTCTGCAACCCTGTGCAATACTCTGCAACCCTGTGCAATACTCTGCAACCCTGTGCAATACTCTGCAACCCTGTGAAATACTCTGCAACCCTGTGCAATACTCTGCAACCCTGTGAAATACTCTGCAACCCTGTGCAATACTCTGCAACCCTGTGCAATACTCTGCAACCCTGTGCAACCCTGTGCAATACTCTGCAACCCTGTGAAATACTCTGCAACCCTGTGAAATACTCTGCAACCCTGTGCAATACTCTGCAACCCTGTGCAATACTCTGCAACCCTGTGAAATACTCTGCAACCCTGTGAAATACTCTGCAACCCTGTGCAATACTCTGCAACCCTGTGCAATACTCTGCAATGATTCTGTGCAACCCTGTACCATACTCCGCCATATCCCGCCATACTCCGCCATACCCTGCCATACCCCGCCATACTCCTCCATGCTCCGCCATGCCCCGCCATACCCCGCCATGCCCCGCCATACCCCGCCATGCCCCGCCATACCCCGCCATGCCCTGCCATGCCCCGCCATGCCCCGCCATGCCCCGCCATACTCCGCCATGCCCGCCATACTCCGCCATGCCCCGCCATACTCCGCCATGCCCTGCCATACTCCGCCATGCCCCGCCATACTCCACCATACCCCGCCATGCCCCGCCATACTTTGCCATGCTCAGCCATGCTGAGCCATACTCGGCTGTACTCGGCCTCTGTATGTGGCCAGGCTGTGGAAGTCTCACACATGTGGTATCGCCGTACTCAGGAGGAGCAGGAGAATCTATTTTGGGGGGTCATTTTTGGTATGTCGTCATACGACGTCCTTGACTTTGTGCTGGGATATCTGAATGATGGGTGCAGCTACAGGCATCATTCAGATATCATCTTTTTCAGCCGGCGATTCCCTACACCATAAGAACGATCATAGCGGCTGTTCCACTGCTTGATCATTCTTACGGGAGGCGAGAGGGGACGCCCCCCCCTCTCGCCGCCCTCAGGTGCTTCTACCGACTCACCGCTACGATCGAAGCCAGGATCTTTTTTTTTTTTTTTTTTTATTTCAGGCTTCCCAGCCTAGAGGTGAGATGTGGGGTCTTATTGACCCCATATCTCACTGTAAAGAGGACCTGTCATGCCATATTCCTATTACAGGGGATGTTTACATTCCTTGTAATAGAAATAAAAGTGATCAAAAAATTTATTTTTTGGAAAAAAGCCTCAAACTAAAATAAATAAAGTAAAATGAACAATAAAAAAAAAAAATAAAATAAAAAATTCCCCGTGTGCTCGCAGTCAGAAGCGAACGCATACGTAAGTTGCGCCCATATATGAAAATGGTGTTCAAACCACACATGTGAGGTATCGCTGCGATCTTTAGAGCGAGAGCAATAATTTTGGCCCTAGACCTCCTCTGTAACTCACAACATGTAACCAGTAAAATTTTTTAAAGCGTCTCCTATGGGGATTTTTAAGTAGCGAAGTTTGGCGCCATTCCACGAGCGTGTGCAATTTTGAAGGGTGACATGTTAGGTATCTATTTACTCGGCATAACTTCATTATTCACATTATGTAAAAACATTGGGCTAACTTTACTGTTTTGTTTTTTTTGAAAGCACAAAACTGTTTTTTTTTCAAACAAAACGTGTTCGAAAAATTTCTGCGCAAATACAGTGCGAGATAAAAAGTTGCAACGACCGCCATTGTATTCTCTAGGGTCTTTGCTAAAAAAATATATATAATGTTTTGGGTTTCTATGTAATTTTCTAGCAAATAAATTATGATTTTTACATGTAGGAGAGAAATGTCAGAATTGGCCTGGGTGCTCCAGAACGCCTGATGGTGTTCCGTGCATGTTGAGCCTCTGTATGTGGCCACGCTGTGTAAAAGTCTCACACATGTGGTATCGCCGTACTCGGGAGTAATAGCAGAATGTGTTTTGGGGTGTAATTTGTGGTATGCATATGCGGTGTGTGAGAAATAACCTGCTAATATGACAATTTTGTGAAAAAAAAAATCTTGATTTTGCAAAGAATTGTGGGAAAAAATGACAACTTCAAAAAACTCATCATGCATCTTTCTATATACCTTGGAATGTCTTCTTTCCAAAAAGGGGTCATTTGGGGGGTATTTGTACTTTTCTGGCATGTTAGGGTCTGAAGAAATGAGATAGGCCGTCAGTACTTCAGGTGTGATCAATTTTCAGAGATTGGCACCATAGCGTGTGGACTCTATAACTTTCACAAAGACCAAATAATATTCACTAATTTGGGTTATTTTTACCAAAGATATGTAGCGGTATAAATTTTGGCCAAAATATATGAAGAAAAAATTACTAATTTGCAAAATTTTATAATAGAAACGAAGAAAAATGCATTTTTTTACAGAATTTTCGGTCTTTTTTCTTTTATAGCGCAAAAAATAAAGAACCCAGCGGTGATTAAATACCACCAAAAGAAAGCTCTATTTGTGTGAAAAAAAGGACAAAAAATTCATTTGGGTACAGTGTTGCATGACTGAGTAATTGTCATTCAAAGTGTGAGAGCACCGAAAGCTGAAAATTGGTCTGGTTAGGAAGGGGGTTTAAGTGCCCAGTGGTCAAGTGGTTAAAATGTATTGTTCCAAGGTGCTGCTTGACCCTGCTAAATAATCCCAATGATGTGCCAGATCATTGTAGCACTTGAGTGTAAATTAGTAGACAGAACCACCATCTGTAAAACTTTTCATAGATAGATTTACCTTTTTATTTTGTCACTACAAGGAAGATGAAGGGCTGGTCTCCACATTCCATTAAAGTTTTTGTATACTATAACTACTTTTTTAGCCTATAACATTCAGTATAATGAACTGTTTAAAGATTATAGTTATATACTGTATATCCTTTGTATTTGTCTAATCGTAAATGACTGTCAACATTTTTCTCTCAAGGCTCTGTATTCTATTTCATTCTATATGTCATTTTTTGTTTTATAACTAATCCTTAATTATAGTGTTATCAGTGAATTAATGAATTGCTTTCTTTTAAAGTATTTTTTGTGCTTTATCCTCAGCTACAAAAACTTTCCAAGGCTTGACTATGCTCTCTTTGACCGGACTCGTGAGCAGTACCTTACATTTAATGGAAACTCAAAAGACAAGCGTGCTGCAAGCAGTCCTACATTTATTGCTAAAAGGACCAAACAGGTTAGGTATTATTGCACTGATGATATATCTATACCAGCTGTACAGTATAACATGCACATTCTGCTTATGGTTTGTGTACTACATTAGTTCTGCTCTTGTGTCTGTGTTATTTTATTTATGAGGTTACCAAAAAAGAAATAATGTGTATCTTTCACATATTACATGAAAGTATGTCAGTTACAATGTAAATGGTATCAATATTTTCCAATAAATTATGGTATGGCTTATACCTGGAGCACACAGTCTTGTGACTCCTTTAAATTGCAGATTTGTAGAGAAGTAGTGTCATCATTTTTTTGCCATGTCTAAAAAAGAGGCGTTTAGTTATGTTATTACAAAATTGGTTTTACGCTAAAATTGCATCTATGATAAAATGGAATTTAACATATATTTAAAAAGTACTAGGGGCCCTTTTGACAAAGAATAATTACATTAAAACGTTAGTAAACCACAGTAGATGTAAAAAAAGAAAAAAAATCTCCTGCAAGGCAATGTCATAATGTGCTAGTATGCATTGCATGCTATCACATTATGCAAGACTTACCTTAGAATGAAGCCCTCCAGCGCCATGCTGTCACTGCTGAGAGGGTGACATCTTTCCCCAGTATTTCTTCTGGGTTTGCATCCTCCAGGTACATGAGTGGCAGGGGGGGGCACGATAACATCACCCCCGCCGTTTACGGCACAGGCTCTGAAGGTCCGGCACTGTATGCCTGACCTTCAGAGCGCATGCACTGATAACGTCACTGGCTGCATGTACTCTGAATATCTCCTAAACTGTGCATGTTTAGGAGATATTCACAGTACCTACAAGTAAGCCTTACTATAGGCTTGCCTGTAGGTACAAGTGGTAGAATAGGGTGTAATACCACTTTAAGGAAAGGTTTACATGGGATTACTGCTTAATTTTTGTACAATTCAACTTTGCAATGCAAATTTTATTTAAAAAAAAAAAATTAAATACAATATAAAAAATGACTCTTCATATTAAGTGACAGAGAATAAAGCCACCCATAGATGGTTCGAATTTCGGCCTGTCCCTGCTGAACTGGCCAAGATTCAAATCATCTGTGGGCAGGCTGATTGAAAAAAGAAGACATGCTGGTTGTACCCAAGTCGATGAATGGATAGACTTTGGTACAACCAGCATGTTGGATTTTTACATGTGATCATTGCCAGTGGATATAGCCCTTGTTGGGAGAACAGAATAGCTCTGTTGAAAATTGCTTCATCTATGGCCTGCCTAACTGTACAAGCAATTTTTGTATTCTTTGCCCTCCTCTCTCTATAGATTTCAGCTGCAAATAATGCTCCCACTACCCCAGGCTCCATTAAGCCAAGCAGTGTGTATCTTCTGTGCCTGTCAAGTAGATGTGCTCATGTGAAACCCAGTCATATGAATTATGGTTTAGTTTAAGCTGCATGTGCACATTTTAAAAAGGTAAAAAAAATCTGTTCTCCTGTGATATGACAGGGCACAGTTGAACTGTAGGTTTTTTACAACATTACGTAAACTCTGTCTTTCTCCTATATACTGTATGTTCTCTATACATAACCATCAGTGAACATTACAAGATTTAACTGTTTTTGTTGCAGGAAGTTAAAGCGGCTCACAAGATGGCCAGGAAATATTACACTAATCCCAGTAACTGGCCCAAGTGCTTGTTTAGCCAATGCTTTAGTCTGTGGTTCATCTGTTTGCCAGTTTATGTGAAGGTTTCCCAGTCAAAGTCCAGAGCACTTCAGAAGTCCTATGAAGCATTGGTCAAAATGAGAAAGACTGAAGTGGATCCATTGGATGAAGTAAGTGCTTGTAAAATGCAAACTGTTG
The DNA here is from genome assembly GCA_037952925.1 of Lithobates clamitans. Classification (NCBI taxonomy): domain Eukaryota; kingdom Metazoa; phylum Chordata; class Amphibia; order Anura; family Ranidae; genus Lithobates; species Lithobates clamitans. The sequence goes on from JBBGZY010000318.1 coordinate 3,780,569, forward strand.
AGCATGTTTTTTCTTTATATTTTTTTTAATCAATTTATGTTAATTATTTATTCAGGCACAACAATTTTCATTTAAATATTAATTTAAATATTTTCCTTAATAGCTACAAAGGATATAAAGCCACTTTGTGTGCCTCAAATGCCCTTAAAAACACAGATATTACCTTGTAAATAGTTTTCACATTCCTGGGCTGCACATAGCATGAGCAGAGCTGTGGGTAGGATCTGGAATCTCTGCCTGTAGAAAACTAGAGGAATCTGTTACAAGATTGGCTATCCTGAACAAGAAGAGAGAGCAGCAGTATAGTTACATAGTTCGTCAGGTTGGAAAAAGACACAAGTCCATCTAGTTCAACCAATAAAATCTCATATGCACAATCCTATATCGACAGTTGATCCAGAAGAAGGCAAAAAACCCCAGCAAACAGCAAAACATGATCCAATTTGATACAGTAGGGGAAAAAATTCCTTCCTGATCCCACGAGAGGCAATCAGATTTTCTCTGGATTAACTTTACCTATAAATGTTAGTACCCACTTATATTATTAACATTTAGGAAAGAATCCAGGACTTTTAAAAAAAATATATAAATATTGATGCGCACTAAATAAATATTCAATCAGTGTGCATCTCACACCATGTGGAATACAAAAAATGTGCAGATACAGGATGTGATAAAAAAAAATGCATACTGTGCTTGGGTTCACTCAATAAGTACAAGTAAAATGGTAAATGCAATAAATAAAGTGCATATATGCATCTAAATTCCCTATGATCTGCTTACTGCACTAGTGCTAATAAATTAATTAAAGCCAATCCCAATAGCGATCAATAATATGAAGTGTAGCTGTCAAGCATAAAATTGCAAAATGAGATAATACAATAAGTGCCGTTCTAAGATCAACTAATATATATGAACAGTGCACTTCAAAGGGTGTAGAAAAAGAGGAAAAATAATAGTCCAAAAATTAAGGATGATAGTATAATTAGCCCAGCAGTCCATCCATCATTTGAAGTTGGAGGGTTAACTACTATATTAATTGTCAATCCTATTCATAGCTTTATCATCAACAGGCTCTTATTCCAAACGAAACAATATTGGTAACTTGCGCTTTGTTTCACTTTGTAGTCTCAGCATGTGATGGATTATGCAAAATAAACAAGAAAGCATATCATTGTGCAGTGAACTAAAGAGATAAGCACAAAGGCAAAACAGCACAGTGATACACTCACGAGCGCCAGGTTAGTCAAGGCATAGAGGCATACAGATTGCAGTCAGCCGCTGTGGACGAGGCTCATTTAGAGAGCCGCTGCTGTTAACCTGATGTGTCAGACAGCAGTGAACGTCACTGGCTCCTCCCACACGTTACGTCACAGACCACGTGACTTTCTCAAGGATAAACCCGAGATGCCAGAGTCTCCGTATTTATGTCAAATGGCATTCAGGTTACCATAGTGACAGCGGTGTGATCATCGGTTCATCATACTGCTTCCTCTTTATGCTTTCATATGTAATTTTATTTAGATACAATGTTTAATTAATACATACATTAAAAACAATATTAAAAGACAATTATAGGAAAAAAAAAATATAAAGTATAGATATACTATATATTAAAGCAGACTCCCTCAAATGGTAAGTACTGATAGTACGCACTACCAAACCTGAGTGCTAGTATTACAACGCTGAGTGGATCAACATTTAGATGGTGGCACAGCTCGGAATACAAATGTTTATAACAGCTCCATCAAGTGGTAGCTAGACAGTATTGCATAATCCCTGATCAAACCAAGGTATTCATACAACTAATTGTAAGTAAATATGCATTGCACAGACCAATCAATAAATACCAAATCACTAATGGTAAAAACAACATATAGGTGTACAAAGAACATATAGGTAATATCATGAAAGAGAAATTAAAAACAGGTTTGATAAAAATGAAAAAATGTATAAAAAAAATTATAAAAAAATAGAAAGAAGCCCAGACAAAAAAAAGGGATGCCGAGGTGGATTCAAAATTCGAAAGAAAAAGAGAATATTAGGGGAAGGCATATACAATTTAAGCGGAATAGAATTAACAAAAGCGGAATTAACCACACTAGACAAAGGTTTGAAATATGCCCCCACAAAAAATCTCAATAAATTTGAAATGTATGTTGACATTCAAAAATACACTAGGAAACTCAACATCAAGAAGTATATGTTAACTAAGCCTCCCACCATTCATGCTACAGAATTGGAAACCCCGGGGAGAATTATTCATAGTAATCTGAAAAACAAATCTTTGTTTAACCCACCGGCTCAAAACAATGAACATATAGAAGTATTCAATAGAATGGTGACGCAAGAACTGGATCAGTTGAAGTTTAAAAGAATATTTGAACCTCGAACCATCCAAACAGGAATAAAACAGTTGGAAAAAAACAAGGAAATTGTAGTGAGGCCAGCGGACAAAGGAGGGGCAATTGTCGTGCTATCAAAAGAATATTATAACAAGGAAATATTAGGACAATTGAGTGACACTAACACATATATTAAACTCAAAGGGAATCCTACAAAGGAATATAGACGTGAACTATCCGATCTAATCTTGAAAGGAGTTGCAAAAAATATCCTAACTAAAAAAGAATCGAAATATTTACTACCCGACACCTGCAGAGTACCTATCATTTACACGGTACCAAAAATACATAAGAACTTAGAACAGCCACCAGGGAGACCCATTATAAATGGCATCCAATCGATCAATGCCAGATTGGGTGAATATGTTGACAAATTCTTGCAACCCCTGGTACCTAACACCAGAGCTTACCTTAGAGACACTAAACACCTGATGCAAATATTGGGTAATCTAGCCCTGAAGCCAGAGGAGAAATATCTTATCGCAACAGCTGATGTAGCTTCCCTATATACAGTAATAGATCATAGTGATGCAATTGAGGCATCTAAATGGGCCATGGAAAAGTTCAGCAATCTCATCTCCAAACAGAAAAGATTCATCTTGAGAAGTTTAGCTTTCGGAATACAACACAACTATTTCTGGTATAATGCAGACTACTATGGACAACTAACTGGCATTGGAATGGGTGCAAAATATGCCCCAAGTGTGGCCAATGTTTTTATGGCTAAATGGGAGGATGAAGCAATATTCTCTGATGTTCCAGAAAATCTCATACTTTATAAAAGATTTATTGATGACTGCATAGTAATATGGAAAGGAGATGAGCCAAGTCTGATTCAATTGTTTGATCAACTAAATGTCAATCAGAAGAATATTAAGCTCGAGTACAAGATTAGTGACAAAGTTGTTCACTTTCTAGATTTAGAAATACAGCTAGAGAAAGGTCTTATCAGCACTAAAACTTTTTTTCAAACCAGTTGAAAGAAATAGCTACATACCAACTGACAGCTGATCGACCTCGTTTTATATAGGCGAGTTCCAACATTAAGAGATCTGATAGCCAAAAATGTTCTGGAACCTCCCAGAAGGGTGACAGAACTATCATTTTTCCAGGGTAAGGCGTTTTTCCCATGCAAGAGATGTTATGCCTGCAAAAACACTCAATTTAATGGGCAAAAATGTACTAAGTTCACATCAACTAGTACGAATAAAGAATATGACATTAAGGACTTCATGTCATGTAGAACTGAAGGTGTAGTATATTTTCTACAATGCTCTTGCTCACTACAATATATAGGAAGAACCAAAAGGCCTATGTGGAAACGCATTAGGGAGCATATCCATAATATCAAAAATGCTTTCCCCAAGCATAGTGTCTCTAGAAACTTTGCTACGCATCACAACAGAGATCCCACAGGCCTAAAATTTTTGGCAATCCAGAGATATAAACCGCACTGGAGGGGCTCAAACAAGATAAGAGAACTGAGTAAAAACGAGTCGAGATGGGTACTCTTACGCCAAAAGGCTTAAATATTGATTTTGATATCAATTGTATTATATCGCATTATTAAATATTTTAACATTTTTTATTTTAACATTTTTAATGTTTTTTTATATTTTTTTTTTTATAAATGTTTTCATTTTTATCAAACCTGTTTTTAATTTCTCTTTCATGATATTACCTATATGTTCTTTGTACACCTATATGTTGTTTTTACCATTAGTGATTTGGTATTTATTGATTGGTCTGTGCAATGCATATTTATTTACTATTAGTTGTATGAATACCTTGGTTTGATCAGGGATTATGCAATACTGTCTAGCTACCACTTGATGGAGCTGTTATAAACATTTGTATTCCGAGCTGGGGTTGCACAATATCGAACAATCGCAACTTGAGGGAGTCTGTGCCACCATCTAAATGTTGATCCACTCAGGGTTGTAATACTAGCACTCGCTAGTTGAGGGAGTCTGTTGAAGTACTCAGTACTTACCATTTGAGGGAGTCTGCTTGAATATATAGTATATCTATACTTTATAATTTTTTTTCTTCTATAATTGTCTTTTAATATTGTTTTTAACGTGTGTATTAATTAAACATTGTATCTAAATAAACTTACATATGAAAGCATAAAGAGGAAGCAGTATGATGAACCGATGATCACACCGCTGTCACTATGGTAACCTGAATGCCATTTGATATAAATACGGAGACTCTGGCATCTCGGGTTTATCCTTGAGAAAGACACGCGGTCTGTGACGTAACGCGTGGGAGATGCCAGTGACGTTCATTGCTGTCTGACACATCAGGTTAACAGCAGCGGCTCTCTAAATGAGCCTCGTCCACAGCGGCTGACTGCAATCTGTATGCCTCTATGCCTTGACTAACCTGGCGCTCGTGAGTGTATCACTGTGCTGTTTTGCCTTTGTCCTTATCTCTTTAGTTCATTGCGCAATGATATGCTTTCTTGTTTATTTTGCATAATCCATCACATGCTGAGACTACAAAGTGAAACAAAGCGCAATTTACCAATATTGTTTCGTTTGGAATAAGAGCCTGTTGATAATAAAGCTATGAATAGGATTGACAATTAATATAGTAGTTAACCCTCCAACTTCAAATGATGGATGGACTGCTGGGCTAATTATACTATCATCCTTAATTTTTGGACTATTATTTTTCCTCTTTTTATGTATTTCTACACCCTTTGAAGTGCACTGTTCATATATTAGTTGATTTTAGAACGGCACTTATTGTATTATCTCATTTTGTAATTTTATGCTTGACAGCTACACTTCATATAATTGATCACTATTGGGATTGGCTTTAATTTATTAGCACTAGTGCAGTAAGCAGATCATAGGGAATTTAGATGCATATATGCACTTTATTTATTGCATTTTCTATTTTATTTTTATTTATTGAGTGAACCCAAGCACAGTATGCATTTTTATTGATCACATCCTGTATCTGCACATTTTTTGTATTCCACATGGTGTGAGATGCACACTGATTGAATATTAGAGCGCATCAATATTTAGATATTTTTTACACCTTTTAGTATGGATTCTGACCACTCTTATGATAGCAACTTAATTTATTTTTTCAATCACATATTATTTATTTCAACCACCAATTATTTGTTTGTATCACTATTTGTCCTATACCCATTTCTGCGCTTGGTTTTTATACTTCAGGACTTTTTTAAAGCAATCTACTGAGCTGGCCAGAGCCACCTCTGGAGGGAGTTTATTCCACATTTTCACAGCTCTTACTATGAAGAAACCTTTCCGTATTTAGAGATTAAATGTCTTTTCCTCTTGGCGTAAAGAGTGCCCCTTGTCCTTTGTGATGACCTTAACCACTTCCTGCCCGGCCTATAGCAAAATGACAGCCGGACGGTGGTTCGGTTATCCTGACTGGACATCATATGATGTCCAGCAGGATAAGCCGTGCCCGCCGGGGCACGCCAATCAGTGATGTGGTGTGTCAGTCTGATACACCGCATCACCGATCTCGGTAAAGAGCCTCTTTTACCACGTGATCAGTTGTGTCCAATCACGGCTGATCACATTGTAAACAGGAAAAGCCATGTCTGACAGACGCAAGTAGAGGAGAGCCGATCGGCGCCTCACCTGACAGTGGGGTCTGCGCTGATTGATTAGCAGCACAGCTCCCCAGCGAATGCCCTCCCAGGATCACCAGGGATGCTGATCTTGGATGGCCACCAGGTATGCCACCGTGGACCACCAGGGATGCCAATCAGTGCCCATTGCCCATCAGCAATGCCTGTCAGTGCCATCAGTGATGCCTATCAGTGCCATCTATCAGTGCCACCCATAAGTACGCATCAGTGCAGCCTCATCAGTGCCCATTAGTGAAGGCGAAAACTTCCATCTTTACAAAATTTTATAACAGTAACAAAGAGCCTTTTTTTTTTTTCTTTTTTTCTTTTTTTCAAAATTTTTAGTATTTTTTTTATTTGTTTAGCAAAAAAAAAAACGCGGAGGTGATCAAATACCACCAAAACAAAGCTCTATTTGTGGGAACAAAATGCTAAAAATTTTGTTTGGGTACAGTGTTGTATGACCGCGCAATTGTCATTTAAAAAGTGACAGCGCTGAAAGCTGAAAATTGGCTTGGGCAGGAAGGGTGGAAAGTGCCTGGTATTAAAGTGGTTAAAGTGAATAACTCAACACCAAGTTCACTATATGGACTAGGGCTGCAACTAACGATTATTTTCATAATCGATTAGATGGCCAATTATTGTTTTGATTAATCGGTTAATAACCTTAAAGTGTGTGGTGTAAATTTTTTGTTAATATGTAAAGTTTTAAAAAAAGGTTATTTATTCTTAATCACTTCAATACTGGGCACTTTTGCCCCTTTCCTTCCCAGGCCAATTTTTAGTTTTCAGCGCTCTTGCACTTTCAATAAGAATTGCGCGGTCATGCAACACTGTACCCAAATGAAATTTTTATAATTTTGTTCACACAAATAGAGCTTTCTTTTGGTGGATGTTTATTCACAAATCCGTTTTTAATTTTTTGCGATAGAAGTGGAAAAAAAGAGCGGAATTTAAAAAAAAAAAAACTATATTTTCTACTTTCTGTTTTAAAAGAAATCCAATAAAATCAAATTTTGTCATAAATTTAAGCCAAAATGTATTCTGATACATTTGGTGAAAAAAATCCCGTTAAGTGTATAATAATTGGTTTGTGTGATCACGGACATATGTGCACAGATGATCACGGACATGTGTGTGCAGATGATCATTGGGACGTATGATTTTACTGTTACATATGTGGGGGACAGGTGTTTTTACTGTGTGGGGACATGTGTGTTTACATTGTGGGGGGACACTGGGCCGTGGATCAGTGTGTAAAAAGCTGTAAAAAAAAGCTCATACTCGCTGATCACCGGCTGGCTTCAGCGATCCTCTCTCCTCACTGAAAACTTCCGTGTGAGAAGAGGAGAGCCGATCGCCTAGCAACCGGCTCTCTATTTACATCAAATGATGGCTGTGATTGGACACAGCCGTCATGTGATCAGGAGGGCCAATCACAGACCCCTCCTGCCGATCGAAGATGCGCCATGTTCAGGTGACACGAGCGCATCGGGATCGTGCTGCTGCACGCACACACGTGATCCCCCTCCTTCTGAGGGACGTTCCTGAACGTCCACTTAGGAGTAAGCGCCCACTCGGCCGTATATGTGCAGTGGCCAGGCGGGAGGTGGTTAAATATCTCTATGCAGTGGTAAATATAAATAACCAACTATATGGTTAAGGGAGCAAAATATCTAATCCACTCTGAGAATAACAGAAGAGATATACTGTATATACTATTAGAGGAGATATACTGTATATGCTATTAGAAGGGATATACTGTATATACTATTAGAGGGTGAATCTGGTAAATATAATCAGACTTGGAGATCAAATTTTTTTATTTAAAAAAAAAAAACAATGTCTTCCTTCAAAAAAAAATGTAATTTTAAGAATGTTTGTTCGATTTTCTAATCGTTAGTGAGGTCAAATTGACGTTCATTTTCAACCACAGTGATGGGAAAATTTGGAAATATTAGAAAACTTCTTGGTCAAAGGAATTTTCAGACAGTGTATGTGGTTATCGTTGAGAAATTACATTCATTTTAAAAACATAATGTTAAAAACAAGGGAAAATTTCAAACATTCTTTCATTCAGCGAATGTACAAAGATTTTTCGTCTGAATATTCTGGTCTGAAAATTGATCCGTGTGGCGAGCATAAGGCTCGGTACTACACACCTATGTAGTTTGCTTTTGATGTGTTTCTGCAGTTCCTTTTGCTGTGCATTTTGATTTTTGCGCACGTGGTTTTGCTGCGGTTTGCATTTTTTTTGGTCAATTTGTCATTGGGCAGATTAATTGCTGCAAAAACGTATTACATGCTTCTCCATTGAAGTATATTGAACCATTAAAGCACCGTTTTGCGTTAAAAAAGTCCCTGACCCTTTCCAAATACACAGCAGCTGAAAAAAGCATAGATGTGAACGTGTCCCATAGGAAACCATGTAAATGAACTGTAGTGCGTTTCTGCAAAAAGCACCAAAAAACACAGATGTGAACCAGGTCTAAGACATTTAGTAACATAATGGGGTTAAAAAAACTAGGGCTGAAACAACTAATTGATTAATCGACAACTATTCGATTTTGAAATTAATCGATTACTATTTTCATAATCGATTAATCTGCCAGTAACTTAATGGGGTTAAAAAAAAATAAAATGAGCCCTTTCAAAAAGAGCAAATAATCGCTACTGTAAATATTACTTTCACAGTTCTACAGTAAAAAAATGAACCCCTTACAGTAGTGATTATCTGCTTTTTTTTGTACTATAAAGGGCTAATTTTAGGTTTTTTTTTAGGGCTGCAACTAACGATTATTTTCTTAATCGATTTGTTGGCCGATGTATTGTTTTGATTAATCGGTTAATAACCTTAAAAGAGAAGTGTGGTGTATAATTTAGTTAATATGTAAAGTTTTAAAAAAAAGGCAATTTATTGTTGTTTCAGCCCTAATATGTATTAAGACATTGTCAGGGAACATACACCACTTTTCTTGCAGTATGGCTCTTTAAAAGGTTTAAAAGTCCTGCAGCCGGGTTTCAGTAGCTTCACTGAAATGTGTGGCAGATTCAGGCAGTTTCATATTACAAAGTGGTGCTATTAGGCACTAAACTAAAAGATTTCCTTCAGTTCATAGATAACAAAACTTGAGATAATTAAGGCCTCATGTACACTGCTGCTGGTAAACTGACGTTTAGGAGCAGTTGGGAGTTTTTTTCAACTGCCCCTGAACTCTCCTCTGTTATATTATCTGTACGTGTACACATGGTCGTTTACAGTCGTTTCTAGCAGTTATGTTTTTAGAGGCATTTTTTTTAGCGCAAAAAAATGCGTTTTGAAGCTGAGTTTTCAGCCATTTCAAGAGCTAAACAAGGTAACTCGCGTTTAGCCACGTTTCGTTTACAGGCGTTTTTCATTTTTGGCTTTTTAAAAAAAAAAAAAGTATTTATTTTTGAAAAATGCTTTTAAACACAAACGCAGCAAAACGCCGCTAATTTCGGCATGTAAACACAGCAAAACGGACGTTTTAAACATGGGTTACTATCTGTCAAGTTAAAACGTTCAGGAGAGTTTGTAAAAATGTCCCGTGTACATGGAGCCTAAGACCATTTGTAAGTTGGTGTACAGAAACCAATAGTGGCTGTCTATGCTTTTTTAGCAGGCAGCATATTTGCCACCGGGATCCTCATCCTTCCGCCCCCCAACTGTCACTGTTGGTAAGCACATCTTCAGACAACAGTCTCTTAGCAACCAGTGACTGGCAGTAGATGGAACCTCATGGGGAACTTGTGGGACTCATTTCCCATCAGGTCTGTTCTCCTTGTTGACAGCTAGCAGTGGCCTGCCTGGCTAAGGAATCTGACCACTGCCTGCTATACTAGTGTTTCTGAATCCCCATCAGGTTCCACCAACCCGAGTACAAAACCGCTCCGCTGCTGCACTGTATACGTGATAGAGCTGCACAATTAATCGTTAAAAAAAATGTGATCTCGATTCACCTCCTCTGACATCTCTCTTGCCAATTCTTTCATATAAACAAGTGGAGAGACTTTATCTGCTCACTCAGCTGTCAAAAGAAAGCATCTGGGCATTCTGCCAAGTCTTTTAACTTGAAACATTGTAACTAAGCTTCCTTAGATCAAAGGGATAGAACTTCTGTGTAAATGAATAATCTGGTCAGTCTGCCAAGTTTTCAACAATGTGTAAATGCAGGAAGTTTAACCACTTAAAGTCTAAATCTTTTTCTGACACTTCTTTCTTAAGTTAAAATCAATATTTTTTGCTAGAAAATGACTTGAAACCCCCAAACATTATATATATTTTAGCAGAGACACTAGGGAATAAAATGGCAATTGCTGCAATGTTTTATGTCACTCTGTATTTGCCCAGCGGTCTTTCAAATGCAATTGTTCGGGGAAAAAATACAGTTCAATGAATTAAAAAAAAGCAAAACAGTAAAGTTAGCCCAATTTTTTTTGTTTTAATGTGAAGGATGATGTTATGCCACGAGAATCGTGAGAGAATCGTGATTTATCTTCTAAGAAAAAAAATCGGGATTATCATTTTAGCCAGAATCGTGCAGCTCTAATACGTGACGACTGTAGCGGCAGGAAGGGAGCTCAGCTGCACTGAGGATGGAGTGTATGGACATACTGGCCTAATTGCACCTCCACACGAGGTGCTTGCCACATATTTATGTACCTGTTTCCAACTGATGTGTTGTGCAGAGACATGACGGAATTCTAAAGAGTATCATTTATGAATTCACCTGTATTTGTTTTTGTCCAGATTTCAGCTTTAACCATGCAGCCTACTGGACCTATGAAGGCATTTCCTTTGTTACAAATGTAACCCAAAGTTAAAGTTTACTTTCCACATTAGTATGTTAATTTTCTTTCTTTGTAGGTTTGTTACAGAGTGGTAATGCAGCTGTGTGGCATTTGGGAGAACCCTGCTTTGGCAGTAAAAGTCTTCATTGAGATGAAGAATGCTGGAATACAGCCTAATGCAATAACATATGGTTACTACAACAAGGTATGTTTTTTTTTTTTTTTTTTTTAAAGTGTTTTATTTTGTTTTTCATAGTGCAGAGTACATGTCATACAGTAGGAAAAGGAGTGAAACAATTGTCATCTCACAATGTGTTGTCAAACAGTACAATATATACAAATCTGTGCATGATTCTATCACCATAAATGACATATAATGACAAATACGAGAAAAAAAAGAGTAAGAAGGAACAAACTCAAAATGAAGAAGAGGAGAAAAAAAGATAAGTCATATTAGTCCATACATATCCTGAGGGCCCTGAGGACATGTAGTACCTGAACGATTACCTCGACCCACCAAGGTCACCAGTACTACATAGTGTTGCATGCTACACAAGGTCTTCTCGGCCACTAATCTAGGGCTTTGTGACCCCCTATCCTTGTAGGAGCCTGTCTTTGATCTGTTGATGCGGTGCCAATCCTGGGACATCTAACCAAGCCTGCCACATTGCATAAAATTTGCGTGGTGCGTTTCTATGTGTTATGTTAGTTTTTCTCTTATCAGTAGTTTGTTAACCTGTTCAACCCATTGTGGTGGGTACCCTGGTGGGTACCCTGGGAGTATCCAAAATTGTGCAATCAGTTTACATGCAACATACAGCAGATGAGGGACCGCTGTATGAGCTGATGGGGTTAGCGTCTCCTCATCTAGGACACCCAGCAGACACACCACAGTGTTTCGTGGGATAATAGTAGTATAGACCTGGGATATTACGTGAAGGACTTCTTTTCAATAGCGGAAGAGTTTGGGGCATTTCCAGAGCATGTGTATGAGGTCACCATGATCCCTCACGCACTTTGGGCAGAGGGGTGTGTCACGTGCTCCCCACTTATGGAGCTGCACCGGTGTCCTATATGCCCGGTGTAGCAGGTATAGGTGAGATGTTTTTTGAGAAGCGGATACTGAGACCAGGGAGGCAGAGACGAGGCAAAGATTCAAAGATTTCATGTCTCCCCGTCCATGGTCCCCACATCCTCCTCCCATTTACGCCTGCATGGCAGACCGGAGGCATCTTGGATTGCATTGAGGGTAGTGTTATAACATCTACAACAATATTTTGTACTTTTTGCTATAATAAACATCCCCTTTTTTTAAAAAAAAAGCTAAATTTTCTCCATTTAGGCCGATATGTATTCTTATACATATTTTTGGTAAAAAAAATCGCAATAAGCGTATATTGATTGGTTTGCGCAAAAGTTATAGCGTCTACAAAATAGGGGATAGATTTATAACATTTTTATTATTTTATTTTTTTTGTTACTAGTAATGGCAGCGATCTTTGATTTTTATCAAAGATGCGACATTATGGCGGACACATCGGACAATTTTGCCATATTTTTGGGACCATTGGAATTAATACAGCGATCAGTGCTATAAAAATGCATTGATTACTGTAAAAATGTCACTAGCAGTGAAGGGGTTAACACTAGGGGGCGATCAAGGGGTTAACTGTGTTCCCTGGGAGGTGATTCTAATTGAAGGGGGAGTGGACTAACTAGAGGAAGTGATAGATCGTGGTTCCTAGCTAATAGGAACACACAATCTGTCACTCCTCTCAGAACAGAACACGGATTTGTGTGTTTACACACACACTTCCGTGTTCAGTCCCTCGTGCTTGTGATCACTCGTGGCAGGCGGTCATCGCGGTCACGAGCATCGGCACCCCTGCTGCTTATCCCAACCCCGCGAGCCGACGTATAGCTACGACGGCTCGCACAGGGGAGCCAACCTGCCACAGTATAACTGCGACAACTGGTCTGGAAGCGGTTAAGAAGTTCTCTGTAGTTCAGGTTTCGCTACAAGAGGGTGTGTGCCAGGAAGCCCCGTATTCCCAGCATCCGTTTGGTGTAAGACCATAGGGTCTTTAAAAGGAGTGTAGTGGAGGCCCCAGGGTCTAAGTGCATGTATCCCTCTTCCAAGCATGTTAGCGCTGTTGTGTTTTCATCTGTTGTGGTCAGAAGCCGGCGGATTGGATCCAATGAGTCTATCAGTCCCCCCCCCCCCCCGGCTGTTGTAGCTGGAAAGCGAGGTAATAGGCTCTAGAATGGGGGACCGCCAGTCCCCCCTCGTCCTTGTTGTTATATTGTAATGTCAATAAGCTAATTTTGGCTGTCTTTTTGCACCAGATCAGTTCCCTAAACTGGGAGTCTATCCTGTCAAACCATCGTCGGGGAATCCAAACCGGGGAATTGTTAAATACGTACAGTAATCGGGGTGCCCATACCATTTTTATGAGGTTAATTCTCCCTTCTACTGATAATGGTAGTTTGCACCAAGCATTGCATTTGTCACGGAATTTGCCAAGTACAGGGGTTAGATTGAGAGGTATGTATTGAGATAGATCCGGGGAAACCTGAATGCCTAAATATCAAAAGGAGGATACCTGTATCATTTCTGCACAGTCAGGCAGGGGGGCCTTTATGGGATCTATTGACATTAGCACTGACTTATTCCAGTTAATGGAGAAGTCAGCTCACCAAAGGCCTTGATAATAGCCATGACTGCGCGCAGTGATTCCTGTGTGTCACCCAGATACAGTGTGTGTGTCGTCGGCATACAGTGACACCATGTCTGTGCCTGTTATGGGCTTGAACCCGACTATGTTGTGGGCCCCCCCATATTTGTAACGCAAGAGGTTCTAGGGCCAGGGCAAACAGCAGGGGCGATAATGGGCACCCCTGTCTGGTGCCCCGAAACAGCAGAAAGGGCTCCGATAGTTCCCCGTTAACCCTGATCCTAGCTGATGGTTGGGTGTACAGTAACTGGACCCATCTAATGAAATTTGCACCTAGGCCTATATGATCCAACACCTCCCACAGGTAAAGCCACTCGACACTGTCGAAGGCCTTAGCTGCGTCCAGTGAGAAAATAGCTTGATTCTCAGTGTTGTCAACAGGGAGCTGCAAGTTTAGCAAGAGTCTCCGAATGTTTTTGGCTGTGGATCTAGTGGGGATGAACCCTGACTGGTCTCTGTGCACCAGCTTGTGTATCACCTGGGCCAGTCTGGTTGCTAACACTCGGGCCAGTAGTTTGACATCTGTCGTGAGCAAGGAAATGGGTCTGTTTGCGTCTGGTAGAGTAGCGTCTTTGCCTGGTTTCAGAAGTACAATAATGATTGCCTCATTCATGGAATGGGGCAAGGTTCCCTCTTTCAGTGCCTCATTATAGACCTGCAATAGCGTGGGTAGCAGTGTGCCTGCATTACGCCTGTAGACCTCAGACGGAAGTCCATCAACACCCGGGGGGTTTATTGTTGCGAGTTTGTGCTAGGGCCGTCGCTAATTCTTCCTCCGTTAGCGGGGCATTAAGCAAGGCAGCGTCCAAGGTCAAGAGGCAGGGCAGTGCACATTTTTCCAGAAATCCCTTAATTTTCTTTTCTGGGGGCTGCACTTTAGATGTATAAAGATCAGCATAGAACGACCTTAAGATTTGCACCACTGTAGCAGTCTGGGATTGGACATGATCATCACAGATGGCCGAAACAAGAGAGGTGGTCTCTGTGCATGCGCTAGTAATGTGCCCAGTAAAATCCCCATCCTCAAAATTGGATTGTTGCAAGAAAAATCTTGTTTTCAGCCAGCTGCAACGCCAGTTATCTGGACATGGACTGTGCCCCCAGCCAAGCTCTCCTTGTGTCCTCTGTAGGATTAGCAATATATCTATCCTCGGATTCCCTGACCGTTTTGCATACCTCTGTTTCCCAAGCTTTTGTGTTTTGTTTTAATCTGATTTATTATTTTAATAAATTGACCCCTCATATAGGCCTTGGTAGCATCCCTTACAACATTTAAATTGGCTGAGTTTAGATTATCCTGAATAAAGAGTTTCAGCAGGTCTCGCATGGGGTCGGGTTCCGGGAACAAAGCGAGCCAAAAGGGGTTAAGTTTCCAGCATGTACGTTTTAGTGGTGGTAGGCAATGAGATAGTCACCCAAAACGAGAAGTGATCAGATATGTGTCTGTTGCCATAATCTGAGGCTACAACCAGTGGGAGTAGTACATTAGTAACTAAGCCAAGGTTTATCCTGGACAAACTCCCATGCACGGCTGAGCAACAAGAGTAAGCCAGCTAAAGAGGTAAGTTCCCCCTTTTGCTTGGGGATATGTTGGAGTGTGCGAGTAGTTTGTCCCATTGATGATTTATATAATTGTTGTAATCGCCCACTGCCAGGAGTGGTACATCCGGAAATTGGGACATAAATCTTGCCAAGCACCTAAGGATCTCGGACGAGAACGGCGGTGGTATATATATCCCAGCCACTATACATAGCAAGCCAGAGACTGTGCACAGTAGGAATATATATCCCCTGCAAGTCTATAAGCTTTTGAGAGCAATGGAACTGAATATCCTGACGTATCAAAATACTTTCTCCTCTACAGTATGCAGAGTAGGTTGAGTGAAATTGGGTGCCATATACTCGGGGAGTCAAAGCTGGGTGTCGGGTCAGGGGAGAAATGGGTCTCTTGTAAACATACTATACTTTCCCCCACGGATTTAAGCTGTCTAAGGATTGCCAATCTTTTCACAGGGCTGCTCAGTCCCCGAACATTCCAGGACCACATTTTTAAAGTTTGCCGCCATATGGAGGTACAATGATCAGGAGCATGGCCATGCCAGTCTAGTATGCATGGTATATATTTACAACAAAGTCAAAAAAAGCATACATGTTTTTCTTTATAATGGTGTTACTTTGAATGCATGTGGTCAGTTCGATGGAGGGCCCAGGGTTGGAATACTGGTGGGTCTCAGTAGAAGTAATAAACATAACAAACTGGATAAAAGAAGAAGAAAGAAACACGTCAAAGGTATTTTAAAGTTTGGAGCCAGCCAGGCTCAAGTGTAAATATTCCCCATAGATACTTCTTGCGGGGGGCAGTGGAAACTCCCGCAGAAAGAAATTCTGGATGGTAGTTGGGGTTTCATTTCCGCAGAGTGTGTGGTATGACCCATGACGTAGATAGTTCCAATGTTCTCCTTTATCCGCCTTGGCTAGGAGGAATGATGAAAGAAAAGGAGGGGGGGGGGAGCACCTCAACCTTCTGCCCCCTCCCAAAATCTCTGTTAGATAGGGTGATGGACCATCAAGCACAAGCTGAACGTTGCGTTCTGGCAGCTTTAAGTGCTCTGTCCTCACGGTCTAACCATTGTGCTGCAATGTTAGGTCGATCAAAAAAATGGATCTCTCCCAATGCGACCACCCTAAGGCGGGCAGGGTATAGCATTGCATATTGCAGGTTAAGCTCTCTGAGCCTTTTTTTCAACTCGATAAACTTTGCACGTTGCTTTTGTAGCTCTGCCGAAAAGTCTGGGAATAATGACACCTTGGAGTTGTCAATAGCGACATGTTTGTGGCAACAACGGAGGAGTGTTCGTGTGGCTCGCCGTTACGGGGGGTACTGGTACTGTGTGATGTGGGTCCGGTCGGATTATAGTATATAGCAGGATCTTTGCACGGATTATCTGCGGAGAGGGAGACAAACGCGGCCGTCTACATCTGCTACTTAGCCACGCCCCCAAGGTGTGTTTTTATACGCCTAAGGGATTTCGTTTTGTTGACACAGAATATTGCATTTTGTTTTCTATTTTTATTTCTCATGCTCTCAGTCTTAAAGTGGTTGTAAACCCTGACATATACCCAGTGAAGTGAACAGCCTCAGATGATACACAGAGATGAAACAAATCTCCCTACATAAGTTTTACATGTATATCTTCTGTCTTCAGCTTCATATACTGTTTAGAAAGTGCTCGTCCTGTTAGAATTTTATCTTCCTGATTCCCCTGTAGGAGTGGATTTTTGCTAGACACTGTGAGACAGCTGATTGGAGGAAAGGCACACACCCCCTCCCCATACATGCAGAGGTTGCCTGTGAATAGTTTAGCTGACTGCTAATCCATTTGTAGCAACCTCCCGACACACTTCAGGCTCCCATCTCAGAGAGCTTGTCAAAAGTTTTCAGGCTGATAACAGAGGAACTGAGCAGGACAAAGCTACAGGACATAGTGCTTTGAAGAGAGATAAGAATAAAAACTGCAGATATGTGCCCAGCTCAAATTTCATGAATCTGGTTTACATCCACTGTAACCTACTGACAAATCTGGACTACTTCTTTTGTTTCACTTTTACACAATAGCTTGGCTACATCTTGCTGTTAAATGAGCAAGACTGATTTTAGGTTTAGGTTTTGGAGTGTTGCTTATAATTTTTCTGTGACTAATGTACTTATGATGAAGCAGCTGGGAGCCTACTTCACTGAATACAAATAGATGATCACTGTAAGGGAACTACCATATAAGATGCTTTGTTTGTTCTGGCAGATTGCAAAGTAAAGTGTTTTGTCTAAAGTACATTTCCTATTTTGTTGCAAGATTCCTCCATCCACACAAATGAGGTGGGTGGAAGATTCTACGTGCCAGGACATTGTATTCTGACAGCAGGACAGCTTCTGTCAGAACACACTGATCAGCGGCTGAAGCCGTTATCCAGCATGTTCTTTCGACAGAAGTTTATCAAGCAATCGACTGTCGAGCAGGGGATGGCCACACACTGATCAAAATTGTGTTCTAATGTCTTTGAAGCTGCTGTTACTGTAGCTCTTGAGAGGCTCTGGATTTTTTATTTTTTTGAGCTGTACTGTTGCAGATTTCCCCTTACTTTTTGTCTGGCTAAACGTTTTTAGAAGGACAGGAATTGAGGGTAAACCTCTCTCTCAAACAGAGCTCTTGTGAAATCTGCAAAAAACTGACATGGGTTCTAAACCTTCCACACTCCAAAACAATGACTTTGCATGCATACCTTCCTGTTTTTTATTGCTGTCTGTATCCCCATTGGGAAGATTTGCCTTGGTGACCATTATTTAAGAGTGAAAGAAAATCCCCAAATTTAGATTTTTTTTTTTTATCACAGCAGAAATAGAGGGGACATATTTCCTTTACTTTGGAGGAATTTCCACTAATTTCCTGATGTTGCTATGAGACAGGATGTGAAGAAAAATCTTCCCCACTGGTAGACAGATGTAAAACTGGCAAGAGTTATTGCCTTCATTTGCACTATCCAAAATGGAAAAAAAAAAAATTTTGGCTTTAGTTCTGCTTCAAGTGCAGTATTTTATTGTACCCATGGATGCTGTTTTAATAGGTACTTTTCCTTTTGACTTGATTTTAGGTTGTCCTGGTGACCCCCTGGCCAAGCAGTAACCGCAGTGGGAATTTTTTGTGGACAAAAGTCAGAAATGTGATATTTGGATTATCCCAGTTTCGCAACCCAATGAAAAAGGCAAAGGCAGGATCTAGGTCCTTCTCAGGACCAGGTAAAATAATTATACATACAATATACACAATGCCAACTTGAGCATGTAATTTGTACTTTTTTGATTTGGATTACAGTAGCAAGGCTTTTCCAGAAATGCTGCATAATGTACAGGTATGCTGCGATACTAACCAAGCAAATATTGTCAAGCATTTTTATTTTGCATGTGAACTTGAAGGAGATTTCATTCTAAATAAATTGTGTTCCAATACCTTTGAAACTGTTGTTACTGTAGTTCTTAAAGAGGAAGTAAACCCTGATTGGTTTTACTTCCTCTTTATTCCCCTGTAAAGTAAAAGCATCATGGGCTAGTATGCATCGGATACTAGCCCATTATGTTGCACTTACCTGCAAATGAAGCCCGCGAAGCCCCCGAGGTCCCCGCTGGTGGCTGCGTCCATCTTCACCCCCTCTTCCTTCTGGGGCCCTGGACTCTGGCTCTGTGACTGGCCGAAGTCTCGTGATGTCACTCCCGTGCATGCACGCAGGAGCCGACAGTCACGGCACGAGCCCTATAGAAACGGCATGTTCGTGACCTTTCTTCAGTGCGCGTGCGCCAATGACGTATATGTATATGACGCAAGGGTATATGGTAAATAATCTCCTAAACCGTGCAGGTTTAGGAGATCTTTCCATTACCTACAGGTAAGCCTTATTATAGGCTTACCTGTAGGTAAAAGTGGTGTGTAAGGGTTTACAACCACTTTAAGAGGCTCTGGAATTCTGAATGTGCATATCTGTTACTTTCTATGGCAGCAGCTTTTTACAATTTAAAGTCTATGTATAAAATGTCAAATTTAAAGTGGTAGTAAACTCTATTCTACCACTTGTACCTACCGACAAACCTATAATAAGGCTTACCTGTAGGTACTGTGAATATCTCCTAAACCTGCACAGTTTACCCTCCTGTAGCCAAAGGATACAAAACTCGGAAGAAAGACCGGGTAAAGATGTCAGGCCTCTCAACGGTGACAGCGTGGCGCTGGAGGGCTTCGTTCTAAGGTAAGTCTCTCATAATGTGCTAGTATACGATGCATTCTAGCACATCATGACATTACCTTGCAGGGGATTTTTTTTCCATCCACCACGGTTTACTACTGCTTTAAGAATTGTTTCCATTTGAAATCTTTGCGGGATGTAACATTTTGTTTATAGACATTGATAAGAGAGCCGAAGAAAAAATATTAAAGCGGAGTTCCACCCTAAAGTGGAACTTCCGCTCATCGGATTCCTCCCCCCCTCCGGTGTCACAATTGGCACCTTTCAGGGGGGAGGGGGGTGCAGATACCTGTATAATACAGGTATCTGCACCCACTTCCGGGTACAGCTAGCCGCAGCTAGCCGCAGACTCCCCGCCCACCCCCGTTGTGTTGTGGGAAATACACAGTTCCCACAACACAACGGGGACCAGTGAAGACGCGCAGCGCGACTCGCGCATGCGCAGTAGGGAACCGGGCAGTGAAGCGGCAACGCTTCGCTTCCTGATTCCCTCAGTGTGAATGGCGGCGGCAGCACCCGAGGATCGAGGGACGGCTCGGTCTCGGGTGCCGACATCGCTGGACCCCGGGACAGGTAAGTGTCCTTATTTTAAAAGTCAGCAGCTGCAGTATTTGCAGCTGCTGACATCTAATTTTTTTTTTTTTTGGTGAAACACCACTTTAAGGAATGTGCCTCACCCAAAACAATAAACATTAAATAATTTTCCAAGTACTTGACAGCAATGAACTTGAGGGAATACACTGGAGAGCTGATGTCTGAAATAACAAAAGAATTTTGAAAGAAAGTTGCGTTACAAAATCCACCACCGTTATAATTCTGGAAAATAATAAAGGGTTATCTAATTTTTAAGTGTTGCCAGTAGTGTAGCTAGCACATCTGGCACCCGGGGCTGGTCATTTTATTGCACCAAGAAAAATGGTATGTGTCAATATAGTGGCACCACGCCAAAACTGTGGGTGTGGTCAGATTGCATTAACAGTGGGGGGGGGGGGGGGGACTTAAATGGCCATATGCTTTAATGACTGTGCCACAAGCAAGTATGTAACAGACAGTACAAACCTCAGTACACTCATTTTAATAAAATAAAACTGTTCTATTGCATATCCCTTACTACACACAGCTAACCTTTACAGTGATATTAAAGTCTTGTTTTTTTGTTACGTTTTATACTTGCCTGCTCTGTGTAATGGTTTTGCACAGAGCAGCCTGGCTCCACCTCGTCTCGGGTCCCTCGCTGGTGCCCCTGACCCCACTCTCCTTCGAGGTGCCCCCACAGAAAGCAGCTTGCTATGGGGGCATCCAAGCAGGCGCACTCCCACCTTCTTCGTCTTTTGATTGGCTCACTGGCTGTGATTGACATCCTGCTGCTGCAAAAAGCCAATCAGCAGTGCTAGTCCCTGGAGAATCAAGGCTCTCATGGACATCGCTGGATTGAGAGGGGGCTCATTTAAGTATTAGGGGGGCTGCTGCACAAAGAAGGTTTTTTTACTTTAAGGGCTCATTCAGGCAGGCACTGAGACAGGTCCTCTACGCTGAGCCACTTTTTGCTCCATCTGCTTCCACCAGAAAACTTCACCTATAGAAGTGGGTGCACAGATCCGAATGCAGACACTGTGTCTTTGGATACATGCATCCCTTACTGTCTGCGTGTCAAATTTTGATATCGACTATGTCCATGCAGCTGCTGCGTCCCAAATGACTTTGACTGGACTGCCTGCACAGGGACGCACAGAACACTAATTATCCCCATGCGGTACACGGCTATCACATTGGGCATGGACGCATGTGCTCCATGTGAATGAGGCCTAATTATCATGTGGGTCAGATAGCAGGAAGGAGTAGATGTCGGTTATGGGAATTTTTTTTTAATCATAATTACATAGGCGGATGCTGCATCTGTTCCCCTGCCAGCTCTAAGGATGAGAACCAAGTAATCAAACACAGCCGATCACTCAGTTCTCAATGCTCCCTGAGACAGTCTCTGGCTCTCCACACCGGAGGCGGATTGTTATCTTTCCCCAGCCCGGCTCTGTGACATCAGTCGATAGCCCACTGTGAGCTTAAAACGGGTCACAGGGGTGCAAAACAATCTGCACTGCTGTGATCCATTGGAGAATTACAGCCAAACAAGCAATAAATCTATCGCACAACCTGTCTCTCTGCTCCTGTTTGGCATTACTTGTGACAATTGATAAATGTCCCCATTTATGTTGTGAACTCACCCTCCAGGGCCCAGGCAGGCTCTTCCTCAGCCCAGGCTTCAGATCCAGGCTCTTTCTCCCTTAAGCTGGCAGGTCCTTCAGACACCCTATTTCCTAGTCCAGAGGGCTTCCACTATCCCCCTCTCATAGTCCAGTGCCTCCAGACACCTGCTGTCCTAGTCCAGGGACTCCAGACAACCCCTCTCCTAATCTGGGACCTCTAGGCTCCCCTTCACCTAGTTCAGTATCTCCCTTCCCCGACCAATCCTGAGGCCTTTGCTACACCAACCCCCATTTCCTAGTCAAGGGCCTCTTCTGCACCCCCCACCCCAGGGCTTTCTCTGCACTCCCCTCCTAGTCCAAGACCCCCTCTACAGCCCCTCCCCCAAGCAAGTTCAGAGCCTTTTTTGCAACTTGCCCTCCAAATCCAGGTCCTTTGCCACACCAACCCCACTTTTCAAGTCCAGGGCCTCTACACCCCCCAGTCTAGGGCCTCTGGTGTACTCCCCTCCTAGTCCAGGGCCTCCTCTGCACCCCCCCTTGTCCAGGGCCTTCTCTGCGGCCCCCCAGCCCAGGGCCTTCTCTGCGGCCCCCCCAGCCCAGGGCCTTCTCTGCGGCCCCCCCAGCCCAGGGCCTTCTCTGCGGCCCCCCCAGCCCAGGGCCTTCTCTGCGGCCCCCCCAGCCCAGGGCCTTCTCTGCGGCCCCCCCCCAGCCCAGGGCCTTCTCTGCGGCCCCCCCCCAGCCCAGGGCCTTCTCTGCGGCCCCCCCAGCCCAGGGCCTTCTCTGCGGCCCCCCCTGCCCAGGGCCTTCTCTGCGGCCCCCCTCAGTCCAGCGTCTCCTCTGCACCCCCCTCAGTCCAGCGTCTCCTCTGCACCCCCCTCAGTCCAGCGTCTCCTCTACACCCCCCCTCAGTCCAGCGTCTCCTCTGCACCCCCCTCAGTCCAGCGTCTCCTCTGCACCCCCCTCAGTCCAGCGTCTCCTCTGCACCCCCCTCAGTCCAGCGTCTCCTCTGCACCCCCCTCAGTCCAGCGTCTCCTCTGCACCCCCCTCAGTCCAGCGTCTCCTCTGCACCCCTCTCAGTCCAGCGTCTCCTCTGCACCCCCCTCAGTCCAGCGTCTCCTCTGCACCCCCCTCAGTCCAGCGTCTCCTCTGCACCCCCCTCAGTCCAGCGTCTCCTCTGCACCCCCCTCAGTCCAGCGTCTCCTCTGCACCCCCCTCAGTCCAGCGTCTCCTCTGCACCCCCCTCAGTCCAGCGTCTCCTCTGCACCCCCCTCAGTCCAGCGTCTCCTCTGCACCCCCCTCAGTCCAGCGTCTCCTCTGCACCCCCCTCAGTCCAGCGTCTCCTCTGCACCCCCCTCAGTCCAGCGTCTCCTCTGCACCCCCCTCAGTCCAGCGTCTCCTCTGCACCCCCCTCAGTCCAGCGTCTCCTCTGCACCCCCCTCAGTCCAGCGTCTCCTCTGCACCCCCCTCAGTCCAGCGTCTCCTCTGCACCCCCCTCAGTCCAGCGTCTCCTCTGCACCCCCCTCAGTCCAGCGTCTCCTCTGCACCCCCCTCAGTCCAGCGTCTCCTCTGCACCCCCCTCAGTCCAGCGTCTCCTCTGCACCCCCCTCAGTCCAGCGTCTCCTCTGCACCCCCCTCAGTCCAGCGTCTCCTCTGCACCCCCCTCAGTCCAGCGTCTCCTCTGCACCCCCCTCAGTCCAGCGTCTCCTCTGCACCCCCCTCAGTCCAGCGTCTCCTCTGCACCCCCCCCCTCAGTCCAGCGTCTCCTCTGCACCCCCCCCCTCAGTCCAGCGTCACCTCTGCACCCCCCCCCTCAGTCCAGCGTCTCCTCTGCACCCCCCCCTCAGTCCAGGGTCTCCTCTGCACCCCCCCCTCAGTCCAGCGTCTCCTCTGCACCCCCCCTCAGTCCAGCGTCTCCTCTGCACCCCCCCTCAGTCCAGCGTCTCCTCTGCACCCCCCTCAGTCCAGCGTATCCTCTGCACCCCCCTCAGTCCAGCGTCTCCTCTGCACCCCCCTCAGTCCAGCGTCTCCTCTGCACCCCCCTCAGTCCAGCGTCGCCTCTGCACCCCCCTCAGTCCAGCGTCGCCTCTGCACCCCCCTCAGTCCAGCATCGCCTCTGCAGTCCAGGGCCTCCTCCACACACCCCCTCCCAGCCCAGGGCCTCCTTCGCACCCCCATCAGTCCAAGGCCCCAACTGTTCTTCCCAGTCCAGGGCCTCCTCCACACCCCCCTCTCAGCCCAGAGCCTCCTCCGCATCCACATAGGCCCCCCAATCCTTTGCCATACCAACTTCCAAGTCCAGGGCCTTCTGCACACAAACCCCTCTCCTTGTCCTAATAAATGCCTTCCAGTTCCACCAAGGCTCTCTCATGCTGAACAGTTGCTCTGGAATGCTTTTCTATAGTGCTGGCGGCGGGAGGAGCAGAGTGATTCAGCGCTAGTGCGCCTGTGACGTCTCCATCCTATTTGGTTCGTCGGTGTTCGGCAAACTATGCAGCGGATGGCAGTGACACCCTTGGAGCAGCGCTTCCCAGTGCAGGTGGGGGTGACGGAACCCCTGGTGGCGCCCCCCCCTAGATGCCCCACGGGGGGCGTGTGCCCCCCCCCCCCCTAGTTTCGGCCCTGAGTGTTGCACTTGCAGACTTTGACTTTTCTAAACAGGGTGTTTTAAATTCCCCAACTGAATGCCCATGATTTAGGCTTCAAAAGGGGGTGGCGCTACATCCAGGGGCCAACGGGGCCACCAATCAGAACGAGAGCAAGGGCTATATGCACTTGGTCCCCAGGAATTTAAATAAATTTTTTTTTTTTAAATAGTTTTATTTAAATTTTAATGGATTGCTTCCCATTTTCACAACCAAACAACTTTAAATCTTGTAAAGGTTTCCTTCTTTTCCCAGTTTCTCTTAGTTTATCCTTCAGATACTGCTATATTTCCTCAACTACCCACTATATATATACTCCTTTCCACCTAAAAATGTTGTGCAATCTGTGTACAATCTCTTTTAGGTTTACCAAAACTATATAATAGGATATACCTAAGCTATTTTATGAATCGGTATCCAGTTTGGCAGGCCCTTGCACTAAATAGTTGATGGTAGATCTAAAGGAGATTGTATAATCAGATTGTACTGTATAGTGTATTGTGAGCTTAAGAGTATATGCAGATGGGGTGCATAAGATGTTTGTCATGCTTTGCCATGCTCTCACATTAAATTGTATTAAAAATAGCAAAAGTGCAAACTGATCTCAAATTAACCTTAAAGGCTCATTCGCGTTGCAGCGTGTGATATATACATCATGTTGTTGTAAACAATAATCCATTGTGTTTGTGTTTTATATTGCTTTTGGCGCCACTCAATGTAGAGGCAAACGCATACAGTATCTCACAAAAGTGAGTACACCCCTCACATTTTTGTAAATATCTTATTATAGCTTTTCATGTGACACACTGAAGAAATGACACTTTGCAACAATGTAAAGTAGTGAGTGTACATCTTGTATAACAGTGTAAATGTGCTGTCCCCTCAAAATAACTCAACACAGCCATTAATGTCTAAATGGCAACAAAAGTGAGTACACCCCTAAGTGAAAATGTCCAAAGTGTCAATATTTTGTGTGGCCATCATTATTTTCCAGCACTGCCTTAACCCTCTTGGGCATGGAGTTCACCAGAGCTTCACAGGTTGCCACTGGAGTCCTCTTCCACTCCTCCATGATGACATCACGGAGCTGGTGGATGTTAGAGGCCTTGCGCCCCTCTACCTTCCGTTTGAGGATGCCCCACAGATGCTCAATAGGGTTTAGGTCTGGAGACATGCTTGGCCAGTCCAACATCACCTTTACCCCCAGCTTCTTTAGCAAGGCAGTGGTCCTCTTGGAGGTGTTTTTGAGGTCATTATCATGTTGGAATACTGCCCTGCGGTCCAGCCTCCGAAGAGAGGGGATCATGCTTTTGCTTCAGTATGTCACAGCACGTTAGCATTCATGGTTCCCTCAATGAACTATATCTCCCCAGTGCCGGCAGCACTCATGCAGCCCCAGACCATGACACTCCCACCATCATGCTTGACTGTAGGCAAGACATATTTGTCATATTTGTCACCTGGTTGCCGCCACACACGCTTAACACATCTGAACCAAATACGTTTATCTTGGTCTCATCAGACCACAGAACATGGTTTCAGTAATCCATGTCCTTAGTCTGCTTGTCTTCAGCAAACTGTTTGCAGGCTTTCTTTTGCATCATCTTTAGAAGAGGCTTCCTTCTGGGACGACAGCCATGCAGACCATTTTGATGCAGTGTGTGGTCTGAGCACTGACAGGCTCACCCCCTACCTCTTCAACCTCTGCAGCAATGCTTGCAGCACTCATACGTCTATTTCCCAATGACAACCACTGTATAAGA
The DNA here is from genome assembly GCA_037952925.1 of Lithobates clamitans. Taxonomy (NCBI): domain Eukaryota; kingdom Metazoa; phylum Chordata; class Amphibia; order Anura; family Ranidae; genus Lithobates; species Lithobates clamitans. Next base: position 3,806,545 of record JBBGZY010000318.1, read on the forward strand.
CGCTGAGCATGTGCACTCAACTTTGGTTGACCATGGCGAGGCCTGGTCTGAGTGGAACCTGTCCAGTTAAACCACTGTATGGTCTTGGCTACCGTGCGGCAGTTCGGTTTCAAGGTCTTGGCAATCTTCTTATAGCCTAGGCCATCTTTATGTGGAGCAACAATTCTTTTTTTCAGATCCTCAGAGAGTTCTTTACCAGTATGAGAGAGTGAGAGCGTTAATGGCAAATTTAACACACTTGCTCCCCATTCACACCTGAGACCTTGTAACACTAATGAGTCACATGACACCGGGAAGGGAAAATGGCTAATTGGGCCCAATTTGGACATTTTCACTTAGGTGTGTACGCACTTTTGTTGCCAGCAGTTTAGACAAAAATGGCTGTGTGTTGAGTTATTTTGAGGGGACAGCAAATTTACACTGTTATACAAGCTGTACACTCACTACTTTACATTGTAGCAAAGTGTCATTTCTTCAGTGTTGTCACATGAAAAGATATAATAAATATTTACAAAAATGTGAGGGGTGTACTCACTTTTGTGAGATACTGTATCGCTGTATCTCAGAGCATGGGGTGCTGTCTTGTCTTGATACGTGCCATATGTGAGTAGTTTTTTTTAAATTGGTGGAATTATATACACTATGAGTCCCTCCTTTGCCTTTACATCTTCTTGAGCTTTTCTTTGGATTGCTTTGGAAACCCTGTTCCTGAGTCCTGGAGTGTGCCATCCATTCATCCCAGTAGGGATTTCTCCCAAAGTGCAGCCAGACCTCCACCTTTGAGCTCTTACCTGTCAGTAGGTGACTTATGAGTGGGGTGTGCTGCTAATTACGACTTAGGGTTGTCGGCCTGCAACAGTAAGTGCTCCTATAGGCAGGATCCCCAGGTAGAAAACCTTGCAATAAATTCACAAGAACGGATGTGTTTGAGAAAACTCTGTACAGGCAGTCCCCGGGTTACAAACAAGATGGGGACTGTAGGTTTGTTCTTAAGTTGAATCTGTAGTTTGGAACCGGTCCATTTTTTTAAGTGTAGCTCCAGCCAAAAAAATCTATTTTTAAGCTTTTTGGATAGCATAGGGAAGGGTTATCATCACCTCTGTAACATCTGTTTTGCTGTCTGTGCCCCTGTTCAGAAGATTTCACCTCACTTTCTCTCCCAATGACAATTGGATTTTGAAAATTTTGGGCTGTTAGGGAAACATGGACTGGTGACAAAGCATCAGTGGAGGCACCTTTTCCCCATATTAACTCTTACAGGAGTGAATTTCCCTTCCTAGGGGTAGATTTTCTCTCACTTCCTGTTGTCTCCCTCTGTTTGTAAGTAGGAGTCGTTTGTAAGTCGGATGTTTGTAAGTAGGGGACCGCCTGTATAAGGGCTTTTTTTCATTTCAGAGCTGCTTCTATCCCTTTACAAGTCAATGGGAATGCAAAAACAGCAGGACGATGCAGCTTAGGAGGTTAACTGAAAGTCCTATGCATCTGTCAGTGAACTGTGATCTCTGAAGCATCTCAAACTTATCTCAAATTCCAACTGAATGCATCTGAAATCACTCTGCATCTGCCTTTTGGAACAAGCCCTAAAACTGTTTACATAAACCAGCCACTTTTTTGAGTCAAGACTTTTTATGAAGAAATGCTGCACAAAATCATCATCTAGCAGATTTCAAATATTGGATAACCAGTGTGTGTTCATTGAATGTATAACACAAAGAGTGTATCGCCTAAAAGATATCCTGCTATAGTGTGCATTTGTATGTTTTATTAACCTGTGTTGTCTCTTCAGCTTCCCAGGGTGCTGCACATGGGAGTGATGGGGACATGGTGAGCCATGGCGTGGATAATTCTAATGATTCTAACTCTGGGGAGCACACTGTCTTCGTGAGGGATTTAATCAGGCTTAAGTCTACTGATTCTACTGATATGCACTCTAGTTCAGGTATTCTTCATAAGCTTCTAACCATTACCATTTACTGGGTAATCTTTCCAGCCATGTTCTAACATTATAACATGGTGTTGGGGATTTTTCTGCATGGCATCCGTGTGAGTGGACTTTTGCTTTTAACTTACACAAGGTTTTGTATACTGCTACTAACGCACAGCTGTGTTATTCAATTGTTTCATTTAGAATGTGTTTACCGTCTTTTCAGTCAGCAGATTTAACTTGGATTCTGAAACTGGACAATTTCGCAAAATGTTAAAATTGCTGCAAGTTGTACATTGGTTATTTGTAGTATTTCTGCAGATCTGATTTGTAAGATCTTACTTGCACACCACATCCCAATTGTAAATACTATAGTATCAATTGCACCCTTTGGGACGTTGAAGGTCTCAAACCATTAACCATAAAAATGTTATATTATTAAAACAAGAGTTTGCTGCCATTTCCACATACCTTTCGCCAAAAGAAGTGGCCTCTTCCCTCAAAGTCATTGTAAATTTGCTGGCTGTATGGAGGAATGGGTCCTTCCCCATTAGGGTTCTTTAATGGTGGAGGGTATGCAGAACTTGCAGCCAAAGGCCCCTTTCACACCGAATGGATCCCTGATGATCCACCCCGTGAACATCCGCTTGCTCAGCAGGGATCGATTTGTTGATCCCGGCTGAGCCAGCGGATGACAAGGCGGTCCCTGCACACTGTGCAGGGACCGCCCTGTCAGATCTCCGCTCTCCCCTATGGGGGATCGGATGAACACGGACCGTCTGTCCGTGTTCATCCGATCCGCTCTGCAGACGGATAGAAAAATAGGATTATCCTCCGTCTGCAGAATCGGACCATAGCGGGGACGGACGATATCGGGTGTCAGCGGATGTTCATCCGCTGACACTCGCTATCCCATAGGGATGCATGTATGTCCGTATTTCATCTGAAAACAGATGGATGAAATACGGACATACTGTCCGCATGTGTGAAAGGGGCTTTAATACTTATAGGATAGATAGCTACTTCCTGGATAATTTGATTTCATAGAATATCTATTGATGAGTAAAATGTAACCGTATGCCCTGAGTTCCATTTAGACTGGATGGATGATGTGAAGTATGGAGCCCCTGTTAAGGCACTCTGTCATTTTTATGTCCCCTGCTTAAAGTGGTATTAAACCCATAAACAACAATGTATTATATTGCAGCTTACTTATTCTTAGAGGTGGCAGCTGAATTCATTTTCATTATTTAGGCTTTTTTTTGCCTTTATTTTCACCTGTTGATGTGCCCAGTAAGTATGGTATTTTTCAACTTCCTTAAACAGAACAAGCTGTCCAGCAAAAGTGGGGTTGAGACAAACCATTTACCACTAAAAAGGGTGTTTACAGTGCTCGGATTTTATTTATGTAAAACCTTTATCCCAGACGGAAAAAAATCTGTTGCTGTAACTCCTTCTAAAGCGTTAGCTGTTGGCTTTAATTTTTTACGTCTATCTAAATCTTTTCATGCATCAAACACTAGCCTTTCCTCCAGATTGACTATCCTGCTGTCCTAATGTTTCTGGTGCTCCTCCATAGAGTGGAGAGCCCCTAAGACAGGAAGTGCGTTACTGGCTGAATCACCAGATGAAAATAAAGGGAAGGAAAAAAGAACAATGCAGCTACCAAATTTAAGAATTTGGAATCTGCAATATGTTACATGTTTGTGTTTGTGTTTAATACTACTTTTTATTGATCCCTATACATCAGGGATATGCAATTAGCGGACCTCCAGCTGTTGCAAAACTACAAGTCCCATCATGCTCTGCCTCTGGGTGTCATGCTTGTGGCTGTCAGTCTTGCTATGCCTCATGGGACTTGAAGTTCTGCAACAGCTGGAGGTCCGCTAATTGCATATCACTGCTATATATGATCCACCAAGTTAGGAAAAAGTATGGTGAATTATTATAAGGAAATTATAGTCCTATCATAACAAATACAGTATGTAATAAAATATAGCGATATGTAAATTTTTATTGTTTTTTTTTAATACCGGATTCTGTGTATAATTTATAATTTTATTTTTTGTGTACCTTTTTAGTTATATTTGCATAAGGGTCAATTATACTTGCTTATTACTTACAGGTATGCAGGATTTGGTTGCCCTTCTGTAGCACTAAACAATGAGTGGGTTATAACCTCTGTCTCTGTTGATGTTGGAGAGTTTTCATCCCGTTTTTGTCCTGTTGACCAAATCTGCTCAGCGAGGACACAGCAACACAAACACCATTTAGAGAGATTCTGATCACTTCCTGCCTCAGTGACCATATAGGAAGTGATGGACAAATCCCCAACTCCCCCAATAAAAAAAATAGTGCCGTTACTCACCTAAAGTCAGTCATGTGCCATTCTTGTCCTGCGTTCTCTCTCTCTCTCTCTCTCTCTCTCTCTCACTGGAAGTGTTTTTTTTTAAGTGTCCCTGTCACCACATATGTGATGTGGACACTTCCTATTTGCTGTCCAGTGCCAGGGTCTTTGGACCAGAAGAGAGGTGGGTAAATACAGTGTTGGACTACCAGTCCCCACTCTTGGGAATAGTGCTGGTGAGGGACCCAGACAGCTTACTTAGGTAAGTATTTACCTCTCTACTAGTTATTTAAAACTTGCAGAGTTTATAGATGGGTTATAAAAGGGCAGGAGGGAGGAGTGTGAAGGGGTTAACTTTTGCCCAGAATGGGCTTTAAGAAATAGCAAAGCAACCTGACAAAGATTAAGCCCTACCCAATCTGTCCAAAACTGGTATGTAGTTTTGGCTGGAGTTGTATCTTAAAATACATCAGGGGGCTGCAATTCCTGGCATCCTTCTAAAACTGCTAATTGCCTGGCTGTTTTGATGCTCTCACTATATGGCTTTGAGTCACTGATCTGGAACAAGTATAGAGATGGAGATTTGACTTTAATTTGTTAAATGCCTTTTCTGGGTAAGTGGCGGCATGTGAAAAATGAAGTACCGGTACATTTTAATTTAAATCAAAATTTGTATGCCCTGATATAGTTTACCTGTATAGGAAAGTTCTCAGGCAGTTTCTGTTTCAGAGTTCACATCCAGTGCCACCGCATCTGCAAAACCTCAACAACAATTGCGTTTTTGCATAAAATGTATGCAAAGTTTACAGTCATTTTCTTTAGAAAGCAACCACAGATTGACCAGAAAAGCCTGTTTCCTGCCAGTGTGCTGTAGAAAAGTACTCTTGTATTCTTTCTGGAAGGTGAGGTCTCTGCACTGTGGTCCAACATGACCTCTACAGAGTTCTGACCTCTTATAGCTCTGCAGTTAGCAAAGCTCATGGTCTCTGCTGTTTGGAAAGCTCTAGCTCTAAATCAGCAGGGGGCATTTTTTAATCCTGGTCATAGTAATGAGAAAGTGTGTGTGGTGTGTGTGCGTGTATATTATGTATATACATTCATTTTAAAGCAACCCTGTCACTGTGACAAAGCGTCAGCTAAAAGCACCTTGTGAAAGAAGTTGAATGCTATCTTTGGTACCTACTGATGGCCACAATGTCGCTACAGGACTCAGTAGTGACATAACATCTAGTGGGTGAGACCACAGAACTCCATGAAGGACACATTTCTCTTAATATGATATACCAGTTCTTTTGGTTAAAAAATAAAAAAAATAGAATTGTCAGTTTAGGACAGAGGGTTCTCAGAAAAAAGCCTTTCACCTCAAAGCTCATAGGTACTGTAGCTGTGAGCCATTTTTGTTGGTTTAAAGCGAAAGTAAACCCCTCTGTTCAGTTTCAAAAAAGTTTAATTTCCGGCATGTGCCGGTGTTCTGCCGAGAAAGTTCCCCTCGGTGGATAAGGACCCACCCCCCCTACTGTGCAGTCGCAGCGCTTGCGCAGTAGGAGCCAGCCGAAATAGCCGAAGCCATATAGTTGTATATCAGCTGTACACGGCGCCTGTAAGAGGGCCCCTCGCGGGCTCGCTTCGCTTGCCGCACTTCAGGCACGGCCTCGCCATGCTTCGGGCACGGCCTCGCTTCGCTCTGCACTTTTTTACTCTCCCTCTAGGTCCACTTGGATGATGGGGCTTGAACCTGGACCCAGGGCGCAGGCGCCGTGTACAGCTGATTGAAGGTTTTCAGCTTCTGCAATTTTCGGCGGCTCCTTAGTCGTTTGTACTGCGCAAGCGCTGCACCTGCGCAGTACAGGGGGGTCCTTATCCGCCGGGGGAACTTTCTCGGCAAGACACCGGAAAGGTAACACTCCCATTGGTTGTGCTCTCAAACTGTCAAACCATCCGATGGCTGGTGTCATAACATGTGCAGCATCATGGCAGTTGTAGATTAAACAGAGGTAAAGTTGGCAGCTTCCTTGGCTGAAAATGAAAGGGGGGGTGATTACTTACACTTTAAGTCTTTTCAAATCGATGTCAAAATGTAGCTTTTTGATGCTACAGTAGCAAAATCTTTAATGTATTCATCACAAATAACGTTTCTTGAGAGCAGAACTGCTGGCCTCGGCAAATCTTTCTTTTTACACAGAGCACATGTCAAATGGGAATATTTAGCCAAAGTAATCCGAATAGCCTTGCATTACGCACTGCACAGTATTAAATTCTTAAATAGAAACTTCATAAAGCCGACGCATTAATATCCTGTGGTTTTATAGTAACCGTTCCCTTGTAATGTCATTGCAATCTGTAGGGAGTCAGGTCGATGAAAGGACAGGACCCAAAGATGAACTCCACAAGGACAAAGCTCTGATTCATGATGTTCAGGAAAACAGCATAGAAACAGATTCTGTTTCAAAATTAATTCGGCAGCCTGGGGGAAATGAAGAATTGCTTTCATCTTCTGGTGTACTAGGTAAATTTTACCATTTTGTTAGCCTAGGGCAATGAGCATTAATGATAAAGCATAGCAATCAGCCTTTAAATTGTAAACCATAGCAATCAAAGCCTTTAAGCGTGTATTTTCATAGTAATGCATTTGTTACTTGTTTTTACTGTAGAACTCTCTCAGGTTTGAATTTGTGCTCATACTGTTTGTGGTAGTACATAAAGGGTCAGCCCAGCAAAACTTTATATATTTCTTATAGCTGTTGGTATGGGCTTGCTGTATAATTTGAATACTGCAACAGTGCGATCTCCCTGCCATGATTCCTAACTGGGAGTTTTGGGAGTTTTGGCCCATCTTTTGTGTCCCCAACTCTCCTGTTAAATTCGCCATATTATAGGGTGTAAATTAGAGCTACAGTTTTGGTATGGCTTTATTTTTTTGCGCACTGAAATTGGTCCAGCTTGGTATGTACAGCATGTATGTGTCATACCCAGGAAAACATCAAGGCTTCCTTATCACGATTGTTTGCCACCCATTACTTTTAAAAATACTATTATATTGTTAATTCTATTATTAATATTATTTTTTAATTGATGGTAGTATAATTGTGATAAGGTAGCTTTATGCTGGGGTCTCTCCACATTTTCTTTCTCTTTTGTTTTTGCATTAAGGAGTTATTGTGGTGACACCCTCCAGTATTCTGTTGATTTTACTTTCAATAATTTTTATTAAAGATTTAACCATATAAAACAGACCGGAAACCAATGTGTCTTGGAGAAGCATAGATTACAGCCTAGTTGCAAATGAGAATCAAACAAGGCTTCAAAATGCCACACATACAATGGGGACGGAAAGTATCCAGACCCCCTTAAATTTTTCACTCTTTGTTATATTGCAGCCATTTGCTAAAATCATTTAAGTTAATTTTTTTCCTCATTAATGTACACACAGCACCCCATATTGACAGAAAAACAGAATTGTTGACATTTTTGCAGATTTATTAAAGAAAAACTGAAATATCACATGGTCCTAAGTATTCAGACCCTTTGCTCAGTATTTAGTAGAAGCACCCTTTTGATCTAATACAGCCATGAGTCTTCTTGGGAAAGATGCAACAAGTTTTTCACACTTGGATTTGGGGATCCCCTTCCATTCCTCCTTGCAGACCCTCTCTAGTTCTGTCAGGTTGTATGGTAAACGTTGGTGGACAGCCATTTTTAGGTCTCTCCAGAGATGCTCAATTGGGTTTAAGTCAGGGCTCTGGCTGGGCCATTCAAGAACAGTCACGGAGTTGTTGTGAAGCCACTCCTTCGTTATTTTTAGCTGTATGCTTAGGGTCATTGTCTTGTTGGAAGGTAAACCTTCGGCCCAGTCTGAGGTCCTTAACACTCTGGAGAAGGTTTTCGTCCAGGATATCCCTGTACTTGGCCACATTTATCTTTCCCTGCAGCTGAAAAACACCCCCATAGCATGATGCTGCCACCACCATGCTTCACTGTTGGGACTGTATTGGACAGGTGATGAGCAGTTCCTGTTTTTCTCCACACCTACTGCTTAAAATTAAGGCCAAGAAGTTCTATCTTGGTCTCATCAGACCAGAGAATCTTAATTCTCACCATCTTGGAGTCCTTCAGGTGTTTTTTTTTATCAAACTCCAAACTTTTATGTGTCTTGCACTGAGGAGAAGCTTCCGTCGGGTCACTCTGCCATAAAGCCCCGACTGGTGGAGGGCTGCAGTGATGGTTGACTTTCTACAACTTTCTGCCATCTCCCGACTGCATCTCTGGAGCTCAGCCACAGTGATCTTTGGGTTCTCCTTTATCTCTCTCACCAAGGCTCTTCTCCCCCGATAGCTCAGTTTCGCCGGACGTCCAGCTCTAGGAAGGGTTCTGGTCGTCCCAAATGTCTTCCATTTAAGGATTATGGAGACCACTGTGCTCTTAGGAACCTTAAGTGCAGCAGAAATTTTTTGTAACCTTGGCCAGATCTGTGCCTTGCGACAATTCTGTCTTTGAGCTCTTCAGGCAGTTCCTTTTGACCTCATGATTATCATTTGCTCTGACATGCACTGTGAGCTGTAAGGTCTTATATAGACAGGTGTTTGGCTTTCGTAATCAAGTCCAATCAGTATAATCAAACACAGCTGGGCTCAAATGAAGGTGTAGAACCATCTCAAGTTAAATATCTCATCTCGAGTTAAATATGAGTGTCGCAGCAAAGGGTCTGAATACTTAGGACCATGTGATATTTCAGTTTTTCTTTTTTAATAAATCTGCAAAAATGTCAACAATTCTGTGTTTTTCTGTCAATATGGGGTGCTGTATGTACATTAATTAGGAAAAAAAATGAACTTAAATGATTTTAGCAATGGCTGCAATATAGCAAAGAGTGAAAAATTGAAGGGGGTCTAAATACTTTCCGTCCCCACTGTAGACTGTGTAGCAAACATGAGAAATGGTCTAGAAAAAAGCTAAACTATATTATAAGGTGAATATATGCTGTATAATGATGTATCCAGGGCATGAAGCATAACAACTAGACCAAATCAGCCTAACCTAAGCTCCAGGCAAACAAAATAAGCAGATACAGGTCCAAGAACCGGACCAACTGAGACAAAGAGAGTAAGGGACAAGAGAATAGGATCCCATAAAGGATGAAAAATCATTGCCAAATAGTATTGTTTATATTATTATATACGGTGGTTCGAGCACCTGAATCACATTGGTGGACTCCCAGAACCAATTTTTCAGATGTACGTGTGTCATACCTGGCCAATCCCCGCGGAAGCTAGAAATGATTGTAGTAGGCCCTGCTAGCATTCAGGTCCAATGCCCAATGTAACTTTGCAAACCAAACAAAAAAAAAAAACTATACCTAAAGTTCAGCTTTAAAAATCCATTGAGGAGGGTGGTAAATTGCATAATGGCAACAGCAGGTGCAAAGACCCAGAGACTAATTTTCATACACTTTAAAAAAAAGCATTTCTGCTTGTGGCTTCATGGAACATTTTTCTATATGTGAAATCCACTGTTTATTGAAATAACCTGTTTATTTTACTGTGATGAAGCAAAAAGCTTGACATTTGAGCAACATGCATATATATAATACGGTGTGTATATGCATTTCTGTTCGTGTGTGTGTGTGTATATGTATATATATATATATATATATATATATATATATATATATATATATATATATGTGTATGTATGTATGCATGTGTGTGTGTGTTTGAACGTGGCATTGTTGTGCCAGATGGGCTAGTCTGAGTACTTCAAAAACTGCCGATCTGCTGGGATTTTTATGCATAAACATCTCTAGGGTTTACAGAGATTGGTCCGAATAAACCGAAAATATCCAGTGAGGAGCAGTTGTGTGGATGAAAATGCCTTGATGTCAGAGGAGAATGGGCAGACTGGTTCCAGATGATAGAAAGGCAACAGTAACTCAAATACATACATACATATACACACTTTATGGCTAAAAGAATGTGTCCAAAATATTCTCAGGTGTTTACAGGAAAGGGTAGGTTTAATGCTACAAGGTTGAAAGTGCACATTTGTCTAATGATAAAGAAAAAACCCTTTTCTGTACCAGCATGACTGTACTCCTTTTGGGCAAAATCTGGTCCATTAATACATGCTTTGACAAGTTTGGTGTAGAGGAATTTTAGTGACCAACACAGAACCCTAGTCTCAACATTACGGAATATCTTAGGAATTAATTAGAACACCAATTGTGAAAAAGTAATTTACAATATTAATGTCCAACATCAATACCTGACATCACAAATGTTCTTTTTGGCTGAATGTGTATGTTTCCCACAGATAGTACAAAAGCTTTTGGAAAGGCTTCCAGAAGACTATTGGCTTTTATTACTGCAAGGGAGTGGTGGTGTGGGTTTGGGCACAACTCAATTATACCTATGGTTATAGAATGGATTGTCCAACAAGTTCACATAGTTGTGATTGTCAGGTGTCCAAAACTTTGGTCATATAGCTTATTTAAAATGTAGGGTTACGTTAATAATGTAGACCAAATGACAGTAAAGGACAGAAATGGGCTTACAGGTTGTAATAGTAGTCAGACAAAAAGCTTGGGCTCATGTCCCTCCATCTCCCATGCCCCTTGTCCGCTTACTGTACATAAATGTGCATGAGCAATGAAACATGTATACCCACGATGAATTGGAGCATATATATAGTAGCTACTATATGGGAGAATGGCCTGTGTGTCCAACCTTACACTGTTTATCAAATCAAAGCTTAGATATATTACAGTTTTGTTACTGTGCATTTTTGTTTACACTAGGCTGTTAACTTCCTTAAAGTGGACTTCCGTGAAAAAATAAGAGTTTATACTTGCCTGCTCTCTTGCTATCCTTTCCTCCCTTCTTTAAGTGCCCCTTCAGAAAAATGGGTGATAAGGAGGCACCCTCGCATGCTCTTATGACAGGCTGTGTGCAGCTATAGACACTCTCAGCACCAGTAAGCCACGCTCCCACTCCCTCCTCACCGGAGTTTGAGAGGAGCAGGGGCCTTTGGCTCCCACTGCTCTGTGTTTTCTGTGAGACCAGGAAGTGGGAGGAGCAGTGCTGCAGCTGAGATAGCCCAGGCGACAGGAGTCAGGTAGGTGTTTTAGGGTTGGGTAGGACAAGTAGTGGGCAGAGAATGCATTAAGATCAGAACAAATTAACTGTAGACCCACTTTAAGCCACTGCAACCCATGGTTGCAAGAAAGAAATTCGCTCTTTGTATGGCCGGCCTAAGATGAAGGGCATTCCGGTATTCCTTATTTCTCCAGCCCAGATGGATGTGGTAGGCTGACTTGTAATACCCATGTTAGACACTCGGTGAGCTCTTCTGGGTCGCCAGTACCTTCTTGCTTTAACAGCATGTCTTTTGCATCCCAGATTCTAGGAGACAGGGGTATCTCCTAGTCTGTGATGCCTATGATGCTTTAAAACTATGAAGTCTGCTTATTGTAAGGTCTATTGTCAGATCATTCGAGGTTGTCCTCTGTAATCCCCCTTTCCCCCATCTGTTCTCCTGTGACTTTGTGGGATATTAATATGGTTCTCTCTGCCCTTCAGGAACCATTGAAAATCCTTTAGAAACATTTCTCTGTTTTGTTTTTTTGCAGCCTCACAGGACCCCTTCATCAGGCATTTGATGATCCCTGATGAAGGGGCCCTACGAGGCTCCAAAACGCCACTTTTGTGATTATGATGTGATCATTGAATAAAGCTTTTGACCCATTCTGGAGATTCTTGGTGTGCTGGTGACATACATCCCGTTCTGTCCTAAATGATAGTCTATCCTGCAAGGAGAACCCATTTTGAGTCTGCATAGAGACTAAATGGTATTAAAGCCCAGGACTTCCTTCTAGCCTAAACTATTTTTTTGCCTTTCTCCTTTACTAGTGCATTGTTTTTCCTTCACTCTGTCTAGCTCAGATTCATGAGAAGAAAATATCCTTCCATTGTTTTGGGTTGCTACTCTACCTCTCAGCTACTGCTTCTTTCGGGAAGGTAGATTTCGATTTTGTTTTACAGATGGACCATGTAAAGGTGCACTAGCCTTTTGTTCCCCACCATCTCTAGGTGGCACAGGCAGATCATCATCCCAGCTAATCTTGTAAACAACTGCTTGGGCTTTCAATTTTTTTTTCCCAGTGTCCACTTCTCCTGAGCAGTTGTCTCAAAGGTAAAATACATCCTGTGTGGATGCTAAAAAGGAATTTTCAGCAAGTAATATTACATTTTTTGACTGGTGTTATACTTTAATATTGAAAATAAAATGCCATTACCTGTGTTTGGTTTTCTCCCACTAGAATCTGGCTTTGATGCATCGCCTGAAAAGTCTGTGACTGTCTTTGAGGCATGCAGTCCACCTGAATCCCCACCCTGTGGAAATAGTATTGTTAAAGTGCCTTCTGGCATCTTTGATGCAACGGGGAGAAAAAGCAGTAGCGGTGAGTTCCACATATATTCAATAAGAGTTATGTAAGAGCTTATGGGAAACAATACCATCTTGTCAGTACACATGAATTAACATGGTCTATAATCAGTGTGCTATATGTTTCACAAACTAACTTGATTTTCAGTTTGTACATTTATGTAATATCTCATTTTGAATTTGTGGAATTTAAAGTTATACTGTACTGAAAGATCTGTGTAAGACCTGAATTCTCAGTTAAAGCGGGGCTCCACGCAAAATGTTCCGCTTTAAGGACTCGTCCCCCCACTCCTCTTGAAGATTTGGTATTTTTGAGGAGCATGGGGGGAGCGGGTACCTGATTTGGACAGGTGTCCCTCTTCCACTTCCATCCTAGGTAGTCAAAAACGAAAGTTCTCCACCCTCACACCAACCACCACCCCCCCCCCCAACAGGTCCCAGAAGACTGCATCCACCATTCACGATGCGCAGCGCTACTCGCGCATGCGCAGTGGGCACCCGGCTGTGAAGCCGCAAGCCATCACAGCAGGGTGCCCATAGTGAAGATGCCAAGGAATGAAGACAGTGGGTCAGACCGACTGGGGGTGAGCACATCCGCTGGATTATGGGACAGGTGAGTGGCTGTTTTTTTAAAAGTCAGCAGCTACAGTCATACATCCAAAATCCCTAAACTAAGACCCCATACACCCGATTAGATTTTCTGCAGATTTTTGTCTTCAGATTTACCCAAACCATGTAGTGCAAGGGCCTGCTTGATTGCATACAAATTGAAACTCTTAAGGTTTGACGTCATAGTATGTGGTTTTTGTAAATCTGAACCCAAAAATCAGCAGAAAATCTAATAGTGTGTATGGGGTCTTAGACTGGTTTTATTTAGCTACCCTCCATACGCATAATATAGCTCATTTCCGCAATCCATCCCTGTGTTGTAGGGATTGTGGGAGATTTCCATTACCCGGGAATCGGAGCTCTGCCTGCCGTCAGCAGGAATCTAAATATTACCTTTTTAAGAGATTCAATTGATCCAGGGATCATAGAAAGAAGGGCAACTTCTGGAGTCTCTGGCCATGCTTTAATTGGCTAACCTGAAATATAGCCGACCAAGATGTTTTTTTTCCTGGGCAGGATCCCCATATGTGGAGATGTGTACCACCCTGCTCTCCACATCTCCTACATTTGATCCAGTAGAGACGGAGTAATCTTATGTAGTATGGACAGACAATTATACCATCTGATTAAAAGTTTTTATATTTCTGTGCCTGAGCTTGGAAAGCTAACGTTTAAACTTCCCAAAGCTTTTTTTTATTTTTTTATTTCAGTTTTGGATAGAGTGGAGAGAAATTAGAACACCTATCAGTTTATATTGCTGTCTGTTCCCCCATTAGGGAGATTCACCCTCTCTGTTTGTCCTGTGTACTGTTATCATGGAAAGTTAAAAATCCCAAAATTTGGGTTGACAGAAGAACACTTAACACAGGGGAAATCTTCCAATGGTGGTACAAGTTTTGGTGACCCTGTTGACGGACCAGGGGTTTCCTTTCACTTTCTGTTTTGGCTCTGGGACAAGCAGCGAAGGAAAATCTCCCCAATGGGACATAGACGGCAAAAAAAAAAAAAAAAAAACACTGATGGGGTTTGTAACCTTTTCTTACCCTGTCCAAAATTAAGAAAAGTTTTGCCTTTAGTTACACTTTAATGTGTCATTCTCATAATACTTTAAATGGATTGGCCTAATTAATTTATGCTTGCTGTACTAAAGTAGGCGTTTTGTGTGTATTTTGGTTACAGGTGCCCTGCCAGCCCAGTTACCCACAGTTCAAGATTCTGCTGATGACTCTGTTTTTCTAAGTGAAGGCCAGAGTAAAAAATCTGAAGAGAAGACCCAGAAGAGGCAGAAGATGTTTTCAGAGAGAAGCTGCAGTTTCAGTGCCGAGAGCAGGGCAGGAATGATGAAGAAAGGCAATCTAGACATCACAACCAATGAGATGGCTATGAAGATGGGAGCAGATGCCAAGATCCTTACAGCTGCACTTTCAAAGACACCACCACATCCACAGACAAGCAAGCAGTTCAATTTTGAAACTGTAGAGAGCCATACTGCCTCTTTGACAACAGAAAGCCAAACAGATCATCAAAGAGACACTGCTGAACCGACTGCAGAACAAACCTCAGTACAGAGATCACAGGACATGTTTGACTCCTTAGATACTGTCAAAGAGGAAAGCGCAGTGGACTCTTCTGAGGCTCTACAGCTTGTAGAAGACAACAAGCCTGATACTCTTAAGGACACAGAGGAGCCAAGTAAGAGAAATAGTTTCTATGGTGTTCCTAAAGCAGTAGAGAGGGAAGGAGTAAAGATAGGCCTTGATCCTTTATCCCTCCTGGCATCAGAAACCGTGGAGGAAAAACCATCCCCAGTTGAGGAGAAAACAATATCCCCAGTTGTTGCACGTAACCTAGCAGATGAAATAGAAAGTTATATGAATTTAAAAAGTCCACTTGGCAGCAAGTCGTCCAGCATGGAACTTAGAAACCAGGAACCTGCTAAGGCAGATAGCCAGGGTAGCCTTGAGAGGAGATCAAGTCTGCCTGTAGACTCGGTGCCTTCCGCTGATGTGCAGATTGAGAATCAAAAAAACACAGTCTCTAGGTCGAAAACCTTTGCGAGCAGTCCAAAGCATCACCTAAAAAATCAAAAAGAGCGCTCTCTATCACTAACTGCTCTTGTGCGCAACTCACAACATGGATCTTTGGGTTCAGTGGTAAATTCACTGCCTGGAATTAAATTTGACCATCTATTGGCGGGACCCAAAATGGACGTGTTTAAATCCAGCATGAAGCAAGCCGCCACCGTAGCCAGCAAGATGTGGGGAGTAGTATCATCTGCTTATAGCTATTCTGATGATGAGGTTTGTAGTATATTTTATATTTACTTATTGAAGGAAAACTGCTATCATTATAATATTCAGGCAGAAAAATAATGAGTTGTAACATTTTGTAAGGAATTACAATACCATTATTTTGCCAATACACTGCATGGC
The DNA here is from genome assembly GCA_037952925.1 of Lithobates clamitans. NCBI lineage: Eukaryota > Metazoa > Chordata > Amphibia > Anura > Ranidae > Lithobates > Lithobates clamitans. The sequence goes on from JBBGZY010000318.1 coordinate 3,822,293, forward strand.
TAGCAGTTGCCGCTCACAGCCAGTACTAATGCATTTTAAGGGAAAAGATTGGTTTGGGTTTCAGTGGCATATCTGGGAGCAAGATATTGTATTACCACCTTATTCACTTTGTCTTACAGGATGATGGACATCAACGGGAAGCTCACTTTCCTTCAAATGTTGAGGAACACATTCATGGTGACAGCATCAAGCCGACCTTGCAGGGATTGTCTGTGAATAACCTGAATCACAGCACTACCAGCCTGGGCAGCAGTAGCAGCGGAGATTATAGCAAACATAGCTACACAAACAGTATGTATAGGTTTTCACTTGAATTTGCTGGTGTTTTAAATCCTATGAAGGATTCGTTTTGCTGTTCATTCAAAAGGAAACTGTAATGGTTATGATCACTTTTTTTAAAAGGTTAATATTTGTCTTTACTGTTTGTCATGATTCATCCAAGAATGCAAAGGTCTGGATCATATTTTCACTTATTTTCAGAAATATTGCAGTTCAGTACAATAACACTAGAGCAGCGGTCTCCAAACTGCGGCCTGGGGGCTGGATGCGGCCCTTTGCTTGCCTTTCACTGACACCAATGAAGGGCACAATTCCACCCAATGACACCAATGATTGGGTAAAATTCCTATCAATGAAACCAACAATGGGGCCCATTGATACCAGTGATGAGGCACAATTCCTCCCAATGACACCAGTGTTGGGGGATTGTTTACTCCCACTGATGCTGGGACATTTTGGCCACAGTCCAGCCCTCCTAAAGTCTCAAGGATAGTAAAACTGGCCCATTGTTTAGAAAGTTTGGGGACCCCTTGCATTAGAGTGTCAATGAGAGTCCAAATGTTTAATCCTTATACCTTCACAAGGGGGGATTGTTTAGATCCTGTGTGTTCCTCACCGGACACCATCCAATACATCTGTTCTGTTCCATTTTAGAACAGACTAGGTGGTTCTCACCTAGCCTCTGATCCAAATTCTGATCTTTAAAATTCTGAAGAATGTAATAACTTATAATTCCACTTTTTAATTGCACAATTTTAAAACTTTCATCAGCTTATCTCTAAAGTATGAAGCAGAGTTCTGAAATCAAATCTGGTTCATACCTGATCAGTCCCATTTATATTAGGGGCATGATACTTGTATTTCATTCAGCAAAGGAGCAGAAGAAATGCTTTTTTGAAGTTTTATCCCCATCCTATTTTCACTACTGTTCGCTAATGTGTGTCTCACTTCTGTCTTGTATCTTTTTGTAACTGTCTATGCACTTGCCTGCCTAGGGATTTTTAATGAAGAAAAAACATGGAACAGCTATTTTGATAGCTCTAAAGAATGAGCAGTCTGTTTGATGCGTAATTGTAGTGCATCATCGGTGCCTATAAAGTTAGGTTGTAAATCTCTACTAATCTGTGTGAGATTGCATTGTTACTGTGCCCTTGTGTTTTCTGTACTTCTGTGATTGAGACAGCCAATTTGATTTTAGTGTCAATATGTGGAAGCCATAGGCAGGGACAAATCTCATTGCCAACAACAGGTATGCTTGATTTGTATGAGCAAAGGGAAAGATGACTGCATAAGGATTCCAGCTCACAGAATATCTTGGGTAACCTCAAAACAGTGTGGGAACCACCTAGCTGCTACACAACCATTCCGATGCACCAGATGTTTTTGGTGTTTGCCTCTTCTTGTGTGTGTCCAACTGTCTAGATTTTGGTATGGCCTTCCCTAGTGGTGACTGGTAGTATGAGAATGTGAGTGCGTGTTTGGGCTAACTCTGTAGTTGGTACTGACTGGTTTAGCTGGCCTGTAACTGCTAGTAAGAGCAGCACGTGTGTGGGCTGTGAAAGACTATGTGCCATTTTGTTTGAGAGCAGAGTGTAATGACTGAGGGTACAGGGAACAAGGTTTCTTACAAGCCTGCAAGTTGTGAGTGGTGATCAAATCACAGTGGTAAAGTTTGCAAAATTTTGGGGCTGTGGAGGACCCCTTCGTCTTGCATGTGACATGCCTGGCAAAGGGATCCTGCGTGGCCCTGAAACGTTGCACCTTTACTACTGTGCTGTGATCGCTTAAATAAACATCTGAACAACATTTTGAAGATCCATGGTGTACTGGCTAAATAAGTTTTTGAATTATAATGCTACCAGTCTCCAGCTGCTAGTTGTAACAGAAACCACATACTCTTTGCCATTTCCAGAACCATGTGTAATGAGAATATTATACGTGGTCTGGTGCTGCCCTACTCCACTTATAGGTTATTTTTCTTGCAGTGGAATGATTGATCCAGATAATTTGGTAATCTTTTTAAATCCCTTGCTTGGCTTTTAGGCACCCACAACTTTCTGAGGGCCTCAGAGTAGTTTGTTGACCTTGGCCTGATGATACCGCCCATGTAAATAGCAAAAAGAACACCAGAACCTAGAGTTTTTAACGCGCATATTCACTAAGGAAGTTCTAATCATTGGCACATAATGTGGAACACAGTTTTTTTTAATTTCATAGATTTGAAGTAATGGTAAATACATCTACTTTTTCCAAATGACATCCATTTTTTCCAAATCTACATACCCCTGTTAAAATGTCAGGATTCTGTGATGTAAAAAAATGATACAAAGATAAATCATTTCAGAACTTTTTCCACCTTTAAATGTGACCTATAAACTGTACAACTCAATTGAAAAGCAAACAAATCTTTTAAGGGGGGGAACTAAAAACAAATAACTAAAATAATGCGGTTGCATAAGTGTGCACACCCTCCTATAACGGAGGATATAGCTGTGTTCAGAATTAAGAAATCGCATTAAAACTCATGTTCAATAAGACGGTCATCATCAAGTGGAGAAAATATGGCACAACAGAGACATTACCAAGAACTAGACGTCCCCCCAAAATTGATGAGAAAGAAAATGGTCAGGGAGGCTGCCAAGAGGTCTACAGCAACATTTAAGGAGTGTGGTACATGTGACAGCAATCTCCTGTATTCTTCATATGTCTGGGCTATGAGGTAGAGTGGCAAGACGGAAGCCTTTTCTTTCGAAGAAAAACATCCAATCCCGGCTAAATTTTGCAAAAACGCATCTGAAGTCTCCCAAAAGCATGTGGGAAAATGTTTTATGGTCTGATGAAACCAAGTTTGAACTTTTTGGCCATAATTCCAAAAGATATGTTTGGCGCAAAAACCACACTGCACGTCACTAAAAGAACAGCATACCCACAGTGAAGCATGGTGGTGGCAGCATCATGCTTTGGGCGGTTTTTCTTCAGCTGGAACAGGGGCCTTAGTCAGGGTAGAGGGAATTATGAACAGTTCCAAATACCAGTCAATATTGGCACAAAACCTTCAGGCTTCTGCTAGAAAGCTGAACATGAAGAGGAACTTTATCTTTCAGCATGACGACCCAAAGCATACATCAAAAATCAACAAAAGAATGGCTTCACCAGAAGAAGATTTTTGGAATGGCCCAGCCAGAGCCCGGACCTGAATCCAATTGAAAATCTGTGGGGTGACCTGAAGAGGGCTGTGTACAGGAGATTCCCTCGCAATCTGACAGTTTTGAAATGTTTTTGCAAAGAAGAGTGGGCAAATATTGCCAAGTCAAGATGTGCCATGCTGATAGACTCGTACCCAAAAAAACTGAGTGCTGTATTAAAATCAAAAGGTGCTTCAACAAAGTATTAGTAAGGGTGTGCACACTTGGGCAACAATATTTGATTTTTTTTATTTTTACTTCCCTCCACCTAAAAGATTTTAGTTTGCTGTTCAACTGAGTTGTACAGTTTATAGGTCACAATAAAGGTGGAAAAAGTTCTGAAATGATTTATCTTTGTCTCATTTTTATGTAGACTTTTTATATCCACTGTATATCCATTTTTTTCTAGTTTAGATAATGAAGATGAATGCACATGTAAATTTTATGTGTAATTTTTTTCAAGTACATCCCCTTTATCTGTAGGCACTTTTTGAATGAAAATCTCATGTTTGCCTATTTTATAATATGTTGAAAAAGTCTAAAGCGATTCATTATTTCAGAACATACCACGCAGATATAGTCTTTACAGAAAAACCCATTCTCCTACTTTCTTGCCTTCCACTTACCCTTAGTTTTAGGTCTCATGCACACTGCAGCTGTCAAATGCCTATTTTAAATGTCCTTGCTGCCAAAATTCTTGTATTATGCCCATGTTTAACCTGTTGCCGTTCCTTAATTTCACGTCTGAACACTACAGCATCTGCTTTTTGTAATTTTTACGGAAAGGCTCCTTTCATAGGGTTGCGTAAACGATCTTCCAATTTTTCGTAAATATTACCAGGCAGTAGGAAGAGGAATTGAGCCTCTACAGCAACACAGCAGAGGAGATTAGATGCAGGAATTTGCGTTTTTTTTTTACACCACATGCAGTCCAGTGCTTTTTTTTCCTGCATCAAAAGTGCATGGAAAGTAGGTTACCGTATATACTCGAGTATAAGTCGTTCCGAGTATAAGTCGAGGCCCTAATTTACTACAAAAAAAATGGGAAAAACTTATTGACCCGAGTATAAGACGACGGTGAGAAATGCACAGCTACTGTAAGTGGAAAAGAGGGTCAACAATGCCCATTTGCAGCATCACTGTGCCCATTTGTATGCCTCACTGTGCCCATTTGCAGCCAAAGGTCCCCTGAACTTCAAACTCGGTAGTTGGTTCCTAGATGCCCCCTAGCTGCAGCCAAAATTTGGGGTCTCTGAACCCAAAGGGTCCTGAAATGACATTGCTGCAGATGGACACAGTTGACCGAATTTGGGGCCCCGTATCTCGGGGCCACTTAGTGCTAGGAACCCCAAATTTGGTGTGCAAACCCAGTGGAACTAGCACCATAGCATTTCCAAAAGCTGGGGTTTCTAGCATCAAGTGGCCCTGAGATACAGGGCCCCAAAAATCAGTTCAGAAAATGTCAAGCACTTTTCTGCAGCAGAGAATGACATTTTCCGAACCAGTTTTGGGGCCCCGTATCTCAGGGCCACTTGGTGCTAGGAACCCCAGCTTTGGATATGTTATGTTATTAGTTCCACTGGGTTTGCACACCAAATTTGAGGTTCCTAGCACCAAGTGGCCCTGAGATATGGGGCCCCAAAGTCGGTTCAGAAAATGTCAAGCACTTTTCTTCAGCAGAGAATGACATTTTCCGAACCGATTTTGGGGCCCCGTATCTCGGGGCCACTTGGCGCTAGGAACTTCATCTTTGGATATGTTGTAGTACCAGTTCCACTGGGTTTGCACACCAAATTTGGGGTTCCTAGCACCAAGTGGCCCTGAGATACGGGGCCCCAAAGTCGGTTCGGAAAATGAAATTTTTTGCTGCAGAAAAGTGCTTGACTCAAGTATAAGTCGAGGGGGGCACTTTCAGCACAAAAAAAAGTGCTGAAAAATTCGACTTATACTCGAGTATATACGGTATATGGATTCCAAAGGGATAGTTCACACCAGTGCAGTCAGTTCCAGGGCTTTCCAGTTCCAGAAAAAAAAGTAGAACATACTGCCTTTTTCCTGCACTGGACTGTACTGAAATGCAGTAAAATTATTAAAAAATGCACTGGAATGCACTGTGACGCATCAAAAACGCACCAGACCCCAGTACAGTGGGGAAAAAAAACAGGAAATAAGAAAAAACAGCATCTTAAATGCATCTGGAAATGCATAAAAAACGCACTAGAACACACCAAAAAACTTGTTAAACGCACATGCAAAAACACATCCGGAACAGATTTGGAGTGCGTTTTTGTGGTGTGAACCAGCCTTCAGTCCGCTAGTTGAGTGAAAGCAAACTGATTGTGTACACAGCTTTAGAGACTGACGTAAGCTCAAACTGGGAGATATCTTTTAGTATCTTCAAATTAAGCATTTCCTTTAAACGCTGGCATGCTCTATACAGGAGCTGTTCTCCCTTACAGTTTTTGAAAAGAGACTATTCAAGTATCTCCGGAGTACTGCTTTGATATCCTTGATTTAAACCCTGACAATGACAAAGCTCCAGAACATTCCTCCTCCCTATGTACTAAAGTAGAAAAGAGATCTTGGTGCACCGGTTACTTTGAAGCCAGATCTGGGCTAGCATGGCTAAGAGCTTGGTGCATATGATGGTTGAGGAGGCCAATTATAAGCTTCGCCTCAGATTCAATCATACCTTGATCACTATCATGTTATATGCCAACAGCTATATGAGACGAATCTGCTGACAGGGATAGAATGGTTTTACCTATGGAGTTGGCAGGTGTTTTTGGCATGGGACATTTAAAGGGGTTGTAAAGGCAGAAGGTTTTTATTTTAATGCATTCTTTGCATTAAGATATAAAAAACCTTTTGTGTGCAGTAGCCACCCCAGCACCCCCCTAATTACTTACCGGAGTCCCTTCTCTCTCCAGCGATATCCACGAATGTCTAAGCCGTCCGGGTCATTCCTCCTGATTGGCTGAGACACCCCAGCGGCAGCATTGACTCCCACAGCTGTCAAAGTAAGTCAGCCAATTGTGGAAGAGATGGGGTGGGGTCAGGGCAGGGCTCCATGTCTGAATGGACACATGGAGCTGTGACTTAGCGCCATTGCCCCATAGGAAGCTGCTGATTGTGGGAGCACTCAACAGGAGGGAGGGGCCAAAGAGGGACTCGAAAAGAGGAGGATCCATGCTGCTCTGTGCAAAACCAACTGCACAGAGGAGGTAAGTATAACATTTTTGTTTTTTAAAAAATGAGTCTTCACAATCACTTTAAAGAGATGTCAGTTGGAGCCCTGGTACAACATTTGAATGAGGCCCCATTCACACTTGTACAACTTGTCATGCGACTTTGGACACATAGCCGCATGACGAGTGGTAGCCCATGTATTTCAATAGAAGCTGATCAAATCTGTGCAACTTAGTCACAGCGACTTTAAAATGCAACTTGAGTGCCATAGACTGCAATGTAAACTCTCCAAAAGTCGCATCCATATGTTATCAATGTGACAGTTGTGCAACAGTCAAAGTCAACAGCCAGTGTCGCATCCAAGTCACACCTATCCAAAGTTGCATCAATGTCCCAATGGAAATTGCACGACTTGAGTCGCACAAGTGTGACTGAAGCCTGAATCTTGTCACATTGCGTTTAAAACAAAAAAAAGTCTTAACTTTTGAGCTGAATATTTTTAGTAAGATTGACATCATATGATGACAAATTTCATAGATATTAGTAAGTGATTTGTGTATAAAATGTACTCCTGTGTTACTGTCTAAAGGTGATTCAACTCCAGGAAGAGGTATGAGAGGCTTGGATTCAGAAAGATCAGAACATTCTCAAAATACCAGCTTATCGAGTATATTTCAGAACTGCGCTATGGAGGTGAGTGCGATGTCATTGATGGATCAGCCACAAAGAAACCCTTTCTGTACAAACAATCATTTTGTTAGCTGTTCTTAAGAATATACTGCAAACGTCAATAGTGTGCAGCAAGCGTTTGCATTAGTATGCTTTAAAGTTGATATACAGTATGTTATATATGTATACCCTGGATTCTAGCAGGTTGGTCGCTGGGCATTTAATATTCTGTGCAAATGTTCTGTCCAACTTTTGAGGGAGAGGATAAAAACAGCAGTGCACCATGGTAGCATTCAGTTTAGGGTGCAATTGGGTTTTTGGTTACACACATGATAGGCCCCCAGCCCCCTCTCGCTCCCCCTCCTAGTCTTATACTCGCCTGTCCCTATTCCAGCGATGTACGGTAATTCTTACTAGATTGCAAAGCCTCTTGTAAAATTCTTCCAGACTGGGCCCATGGCAGAATTCAGCTTAGGATGTATTGCATATTTTGCTATAATTATGCAGTCTACACATGAATTCTGAACGATTTGTCTTTTGAAAATCATAAATTTCATGTGTTTTGTAATACGATGGTGCCACCATTGATTTCAAAATTCCACTGACCAAGCCTTCAATTGCATCTCATGTTGCTACAGAGAACAAATTTTGTGGTCAGGAATCTTTTTTTTCTTTCCAGGTCAGAGCTCATCATGCTAATTTCATTTTCGATTATATTTCTCGCACAATTCTCCCATCAGTGATTAGAAATTTGTTTGTTTTTTAAAAGATTTACAACATGCCGATCATTAAAATTTGATGGCTGCACAAAAAGCGGCCGTTACTGCGGCCCACTAATGGTGCAAAATTCGGGATAAAAATTCTTAATTGCGTTTTTTGAAAGCAGATTTGTTTGGAATTCAACCCATGTATGGCTGGCATTACATTTATGTTGGGCCCCCAGCCCTCTTCCTCTTCCAATCTTATGCCTGGTACACACGATGAGATTATCGGAGGAATAATCGTATCTTTTTGTTTTTTGCATGCTAGTCTCATATCGAAAATGAAGAATTTACTAAAGTGACAAAAATTTTCGTACGACAGAATTAACATTTGGAAGTGAGTTTACGATGCTCAGACATGAATGGACAGAGTCATTGATCACTGACTCTGTGCATTTGGAAAAGGAAGGAGCCAATAAATGACAGATTTACCGGCTCTTTCCTCCGCTCTCCATCCTGACTGATTTGGGACGGGGGGACCAATTACAGAACAGGAATGGGAATTCTTCAAAGAGACTGTATGCAAACTCACTGCAAAGTATATTCTCATGGGCAATAAGTTTAAAAGGCCTTGGATGGATGGATTTATGAAAGACAGAAGTTGTCAAACCCGATTTTCTTTTTATGAGGAGGTAAGTAAAACCTTGAACAGAGGGGTGGCTGTGGACGTGGTGTAAGGTGTAAAGTCTACAGGCTCGGAAAGATCAATTTCTAAATGGATAGAAAACTGGCTAAATTACAGAATTCAGAGAGTAGTGGTTAATAATTCTTACTCTGAATGGTCGAAAGGTTATCAGTGGTGTACCCCAAGGTTCAGCGTTGGGACTCTTACTTTTTAACAACTCTATAAATGATATAGGGTCTGCAATTAAAAGTACCGTTTCAGTCTTTGCAGATGACACAAAACTATGCAGTGGAATAACGTCCTTCCAGGATGTCTCCAATTTACAAGCCGACCTCAATGCACTGTTTTTTATTGGGCAACTATGTGGCAAATGAGGTTTAATGTTGTTAAATATAAAGTTATGCACTTGGGGGCTAAGAATATGCATGCATCATACATACTAGGGGGGTACAACTGGGGGAATCCATAGTGGAGAAGGATCTTGGGGTTTTGGTAGATTATAAGCTTAAAAATAGCATGCAATGCCAAGCTGCAGTTTCCAAAGCGAGCTTGGAAAGAAAGTCATTTCTTGTATCAAGAGAGATGTGGACTCCAGATAGAGATTTCCAGATTTCATCTCCAAATACTGAAGGGTTTCTTCACAATAAGAGCTGGGCAAATGTGGAATAGACTCCCTCCAGAGGTGGTTCTGGCCGACTCAGTAGATTGCTTTAAAAAAGACCTGGATTCTTTCTTAAATGTTCATAATATAACTGGGTACTAACATTTATAGGTAAAGTTGATCCAGGGAATATTCGATTGCCTCTCGGGGGATCAGGAAGGACTTTTTTCCCCTGCTGTAGCAAATTGCATCATGCTTTGCTGGGGTTTTTCGCCTTCCTCTGGACCAACTGTGGGTATGGGATTTGAATGCTTTTTTATTTATTTATTTTTTGAACTAGATGGACTTGTGTCTTTTTTTCAACCTGACCAACTATGCAACTATGATCTTCTTTTATAAGACAATTTTTTTTTTTACTCCAGGATAAATGTTAGATTAATTTATAATTGTTATTGAACCTTCATCCACAATAAGATGGATAACCAATTGATGTCTCTTAAGGACAGTTGTGTAGCATAGTATATGTATGCTTGTTGCATGCATGTCATAAGAATTGGTGCATGTATGAAGATACAGATACTCCTCGTTTAACGACTTACCTGTTTAACGACCACTCGGACTTACGATCAGCTCTCCCGACCCGAAAGACGCGCTATACATCATTGTATTGTACAGTGTTTGTGTTCTGTACCTATGCAAATTAAAACCACGTTATTGAGCTGGAGTTTTGTGTTTTTAGACCTTTTTTTCACAATGCAGTACAGTAGTTAAGAATGCTTAAAATATTGATTGCTTGTGGCTCCTCGTTTAACAACCAATGACCTGGTTGTTGGAACGGAACCTGGTCGTTAAGTGAGGAGTACCTGTGTTTTTCTTTTATAAGGTTTTAAATTGTTGCAAATAAAATATAAACATTTTTAGTGAGGTTTGTTTTAGGCTCCATGTACACTAGCGTTTTTTTTTTTAAGCTCCTAGAAGCTGTTCGCATTTATCCTGCTCCTAGAAGCTAAATAGTGTTATTTTATGTGTCCATGTACACTACTTTAGGCTATTAGCATTTTTTTGAACTTCAGTGTCTAGTAGCAGAAAAGAGTTTCTTGGAGCGTTTTTCCAGCAGAAAAAAATGCTGAATGCTCCTAACTGCTTCTAAATACTACTAAAATACCCCTAACCGCTTTTTTTTTTTTTTGTCTTCATGTACAGTACTGCAAAAATGCTAATGCTCCTAAATGCTTCTAAAAGCTACTTAAATGCTACTAGAAGCTGGCACAAATTTTATCAGCATTTTTCATTCAGTATTTTTTCTAGCTTTTTTTCTGAGCTTATGAAAAACCATCGTGTGCATGGAGCCTTAGATTATGATTTCAGATTCCTGGAAATGTACTCTTAAAGGAAATTTAAAAATGGCAAATTTTATTTTTGCAGGTCCTGATGTCTAGTTGTTCCCAATGCAGAGCTTGTGATGCTCTGGTTTATGATGAAGAGATTATGGCAGGATGGACTGCAGATGATTCCAATCTGAACACTGTATGCCCGTTTTGTAAAACCACCTTCTTGCCTCTCCTTTACATTGAATTCAAGGATTTGCGTGGCTCTGCCAGGTTCGTTGATAATTGTCTGAGTATTGGGTTGTTTGGGATTGGAATGTTTTGTTGGACCTGTTAGGAGTTGTTGCTCTGTTTTCCAACCGTCCATTTGCATTGCTGTTGGACATCCTGACAGTGTCTAAATGTTTGTGTCCCTCAATGGACTAGAAAGAAAACAGGAATTTGTACTTGCTATAAAAAAAATTCTTGGAGGCCATTGAGGGAGAGAGGTCCCACCTTTTTTGTGTTTTTATTTATTTATTTTTTTTTTTTTTTAATGCTCGTGGTACTGCTTGCAACAGACTAAGGCACACTAAGTAAAGTATGAGTATACAAAGGTTCACAATTCTGCCCTGAGTTACATTTCCAATCTCATCTCAAACTATCACCCAAACTGTCCTCTCTGCTCCTCCCAAGACCACCTCCTCTCTAGCTATCCTGTCTCCTCCTCCCATGCTCGTCTCCAGGACTTCTGATTTTTTGGAACGCACTGCCTCAATCAGTCTGACTGTCTCCTACTTTGGTCACTTTTAGGCGATCCCTGAAATCTCATCACTTCAGGGAAGCCTATCTCACCTCCACCTAACTGAACTTTTTATTCTTCTGTTAGCTCACTCTTCACAGCTATTACATTTTGTACCACTTGCTCCACCCTATTAGATTGTCTTATGGGCAGGGCCCGCCTAACCCTTTTGTGTTTTATTGTATTGTAACTGTATTGTTTCCCTTCATATAGTAAAGCGCTGCACAAACTGTTGGTGCTCTATAGTCCTACGACTAGTTTTGTTTGCCAGTGTCCAATCCTTCTGTAGGCAGCAGTTTAATCCAACAGTACCTAAATTCATGTATCCCTCAATGGGCTGTGGGAAAATAATTTTATGGTAATCATAGAAATCCCATTTTTGAGTGCTTGTTAAAAGCACAAAGATGTTCTTACACCAGCTCACTTATAAGGCCCATCTATTTATGTTTTGTTTTTTTCAGTTTTTTTCTCAAGCCAGGCAACTCAGGGGACAGTCTGCATGGCAGTAACCATCAGTCAACAACAGACACCACTCATCATAAAAAGGAGTCTTCACCGTCCACCACTGACACAAACCATGTGACTGAATCACTGCCTCCACTTGCAACAGCAGAAAACACTGCGCACAGGTAATCTGCTTTTTTCAGTGCGTTCATACTGTTAAAGGGTGAAACTATGGTATTTTCATTAAAATATACTACTGTTCTCATTTATTAGTTTTCGATGGTTGTAAGGGAACATACATGGGACATTGGTTCTGCGTGTGACTAAGCCATACACAAGACTTTCCTTGTTTAGCCTTGCAGGCTGAACAATAGAGAGCGATAGATTTTCCTATCCACGTTAAAGAAATGGACAGAGGATACTCTACGAAAAAGTGACAGCCATCCCAATTTATAACGAACCTTTGCAGTAAGCACATGGAAGGGCAACGTACATCACAAACAAAGATTTCCCAGCACACTAGCCAGCCTTCAGAACAACCAAATTGACCCTGTCTAACAATTAATGTTAAAAAACAGGGTTTTGCTTAGACACATTTGAAAATATATGTGTAAGCTGCAGTGGCCACGTTAAAGCTCTTCTGTATACTGCAGTCCTAACTCTTTAATTTTCAGAGTCTCCTAAATAAGAGCAAATGTAGCAATAGATAGGTTAAGGGCAGGTGTGCCTGGAGGGAGCCAACCCCTCCTTAAAGGCACAGGGAAGCACATGATGCCCAGCAAGAGCACAATGCCAGCGAAGGTATTCAGTGCGTCCCCACACCCAGTTCTACCAGGTGTACAAAAAAGTGGCAACCACCCCAACCTATAACCAGCCTTTGCAATAAAGGTGCACATGGAAGGGAAACACACATCACTCTATTTGGTTGTTTTGCAGGGTGGCTGGTAAGTCTGCTGGGAGATCCTTTGTTTGTGATGGATGGAGGATACTCCCCTACTGAATATTTTTTATTTTTTTTATTTATTTCAGGTACTTGTATAGCGCCATCAATTTACGCAGCGCTTTACATATACATTGTACATTCACATCAATCCCTGCACTCAAGGAGCTTACAATCTAAGGTCCCTAACACACATTCATACATAATAGGGCCAATTTTAAACAGGATCCGATTAACCTACCAGCATGTCTTGAGTGTGATTGCATTTTAACAGCCGCTGCTCCCATGGCTGTCAGAATACCTGTACAGTGACTGCATCTAATTGGTTGCATTTGCTGTTTGGCCACACATTTTCCACCCTGGTCCTTCGATTTTTAGGGTGATGTCGATAGGCCAGTGCAGCAAGAATCAGATCAATCTCAAGCCGTGTATGGCCAACATTACCTGTCCTTTTTCTTGTAACTAACGCCATTCCTGACCACACCCAGATAACATCTCAAAGGTGGGATCTGGGACCCATTAAAAGTGCCAGTTTTTGTACTCCGTGTAGTGAATTGTTAGTGTGGGACTCACCAAACAGAAGCCTGTGCACAGTTCATGTGTTTGTATATTGTTTTAAATTTTCATTAGCAGCGTGCAGTCAAATACAAGGCTGAATCCACAAAGATAGAATGTGTCAAAACCATAGTCTCTTTCAGCCACATAATTTTATTTGGGGGCTTTTCCTTTGCTGCAAATAATAATTATGGAAAAAAATAAGTCAATAGTCAATACCGCTTAATAACCTAAGCCAGTAAAGCATTAGGTTTTTGATCATTTTACTTTAGGGTTCTGTCACTTTGCCCAGGCAGCACCCCCTTCCCCACCTCTGATTTCAGATGGAGGAAAGAGCTGTGAAGGAGCACAGGCAGAGTTAGTACAAGCAATCATGCCCTGCGTGGTCATGGTGACAATGTCTCTATAACAGACGACATGATGCCTGAAGAGAAAACTATTGTTATTGGCAAGTAGAGATGGGCTTAGGCGTGTTTGAAACCCCACATGCCCGATCCGGACAGGAAGCTGACACTGCACAGGGCTAATCACAGGCAGTGAGACATTTCCCAATCTGTGCAGCTGCGGACCGGAAAATGTCTCACTGCCTGTGATTAGCCGTGTGCAGTGTCAGCTTCCTAGCTGGATCGGGCATGTGGGGTTTCAAACGTGCCCGAGCTCATCTCTATTGGCAAGGTAAAGATTTTAGTTGTTGGACTTTTTAAAAGTAGACAGTGTTGTATTTGGGGGTAATTGTTTAGCCCTGTTTAATTTGAACCACTTTTTCTAGTTCCAGTGACATCCAAGATGCAGATACAAAGCCTTCAGACAAAAATGGTACTCCAAAACGAGCTGCCTCTCTTACAAGAAGCCACAGTGTGGGTGGACCTCTTCAGAACATAGACCTTTCACAGAGACCTTCTCATGGGGTGTCCACTGTTAGCCTACCTAACAGTCTTCAGGAAGTTGTGGTATGTCTTTCTGCTTGTTAGCTTGGTAAAGCAAATTTCATTTTTGAACTTTCTGAAGGCCTGGTACCTTATGGTTAAAGTGGAAGTAAACCCTCCTATCGTTTTCAGCCAAGGAAGCTGCCATCTTTGCCTCTGTTTAATCTACAACTGCCATGATGCTGCACATGTGATCAGTTATGACACCAGCCATTGGATGGCTTGACAGTTTGGTTGAGAGCACAACCAATGGGAGTGTTACATTTCCGCCACGTGCCGGAAATGAAACCATTTTATGGATGGGTTTACTTCCGCTTTAATTGCCAGGTTATAGGTAATGCTTTAAGAATTAGATCATTTTTAGATATTTCAATGCAGAATGTCTTTTGGCAGATCACCTACCCACTGCACATCCAATTTCTGAAGTATATATCTTTCTTCTGGCACTAATTCATTCAGAAGTATGTGTGGAAGAAAGCTTGTTACCTTTTCTACAGGGAAATAAAGCACAAACAGAGCACTTTTATCACTTGTTCTTTAAAGAAAATATAAATGGAGAAAATTTATAGGATGCTAGTCCTGATAAATGTCAGATAACTACGGTAGATTGTCGCCTAGACACTGAAAGGATTGGGAAACCTGTCTAGATGATCTGTGTGTTAACAAGAAAGAATGCCATTGATTTTATAAGGAGGGTGTGTAGCATGCCCTGTACTTTTTTCACTTTGGTCGCTCTACCCCTCCCCTTTTACTATTTGCTTAAGATGCCAGCTGTCAAAATGACAGCCAGCAGTTGCTGTGTAAATGCAGCAGTTATTACAGCAGCTGCTGTCAAAACAGTAGACCTTCTCGCACAGTGTTTATAAATACTGTTTAGGTGATTCAGAGATACAGAGTAACAACGTTACTTTTGTATTTACTCTGTTTCATTCATCTGCAGGGCAAAGGGATGAGCTTCGATCTGCATATGATGTCGGGTAATGCAACCTGACAAGATTTTTTAAATAAAATGTGTTCCTATTTAACTTCTTTGTAATCCTTAGTTTACCATAATAAGCCCCAATTAACTCCTCCTTCCACTTTCCCCTTAGGTATTAATTTCCTGATGACTTTTTGGTTTATTTCTGTTTCTGGCTAACTGCTCCTTCATAAACCTTTTGCCTCTATCAACCATAATCATAGTAGCAGATTTCTCCAAGCTCCCTGTCCTAAACATGAAAAATCACTAGATGTCACAATTGTACTGCATTAAATGTGTAGATTGACTGTATCTTGTCTGGGTTTCTGTTTTTTTTTTCAGGATCCTTTAGAAAAGAGACACAATCCTCCACCTGTTTCTGTTCCTTATCTAAGTCCACTTGTGCTGCGGAAAGAGTTGGAGTCATTGCTTGAGAATGATGGCGACCAAGTCATCCATACAGCTACTTTTATCAATCAGCATCCCATCATCTACTGGAATTTGGTGTGGTATTTTAGGCGTTTAGACTTGCCAAGCAATTTGCCAGGGCTGATACTGACATCGGAGCATTGCAATGGAGGAGTCCAGGTACAGTAAGTCATTGCCAATTATGCTTTATAAAAGCTTGGAAAGAGTTTGAATGGTATAATATTTTATAGTGTAAACAGGCTACTTGGGCTATTTTTTTTTTTTAATATGTAGCTAAGTTATACAATGTATAGGATATTGCTTTATTTTAGTTGTAAATAATTTGGTAAAATTTCTTCTTTAATTTTTTTTTTTCCTTTAATCAAGACTCTTTTCTTAATGCTGCTGAAGCTTTATCTGTTTGATTGCAGCTTTCCAGTGCAGTCTTCCTCAGCTTAGGATGAAACCCTGGAAGTGTCTTTTCAACAGTGGGTGCCACGTAGTGTGCCTTCCTGAGTCACTGGCAATGCTTCAGCGCTTGCCCTGTATCTGAAGGCTGAGTAAGTGAATAGGCAAGTTGGGTCAAACACCATGAGCTACCTCATTTATTTTAGTCTCTGGACACCTTTAATCCCTATTCCAGTCGGTGTTACTGCGGAAGGGCTAAACGCTGTAGGACTGATTGCTGACTTTATCTATTGGATGAAGTGTACGTGGGTGCTCTGCACTATTTCTTGTCATGCAACATTAAGTAAGCATCTCCCTGCTACTGTTGCTCCTGCATGAAACATCAAGCTTTGATCGGTTCCTGTTGCCTACCTGCAGTGAGTTTGGCCATCCGACCCTCAGCTGCTACCAGCTGTCTCAGTTTCGTCAATACTTGAGGCCTTGCCACTTACCCTGAGCTCAAATGTTGCTTTACTGCCACGCTGTTGTAATATGTCTGATTCTAGGCATGGGGGCACAGTGTCACTGTATCAGGTGCCCCCAGCTCACATGCTATCAATAATTCTGGGACTGTTTGCAATGAGCCTTCTGGGTACCAGTGTCTGCAGTCTGGAATCATGGTATCCTCTGATTTTTGAATCTGTATCATCCTCAATCTTCTAGGACTCCATTAAGTTGGCTGGATTATCTCCTCTTGCAGCTTCTAACACTGTGTCATGGGGCCCCTTAAATATTCATTCGGGTATTTACCAAGGTGCTGACCCCTGTACTAGACCTTCTGCAGTATCATTGCAACTCCATTTTAGAATACTTGAATGACTTACTGTTGAAGGAAAAGTTGACGTGGACTCTTCTGAATAACCTCAAAGTTCAATGTAGAGTTACAACAAATGGGATGGATCCTAAACTTCAAAAAGTCATTCAAACCAACAACTTGTTTTTGGGTTTAGTCCTGGGCACAGTTCAGTCAAAAGCATTCTATCCAGAACAGGATATTCAAACAGTTTGGTCTCAGATTCGAACCCTTCTGTCTAATACCTGTGTCTCTGCTTTTACATGAGAGTTCCAGGTCTGATGGTAGCCTCTTTCAAGGCAGTTCAATTTGACCTGTTTTTATTCCAGATGTCTACAATGCAATATTCTGTTGACATGGGTTAGGTTGATCCAGTCTCTGATAGACTGATTTGTTTATCACTGAGGACCAGGTTGTCCTTGTGCTCAGGAATCCAGCTCAGGAGTCAAGGAAGTCTTTCCTTTCCATCTTTTGGAAAATCCCCATGGTAGACATGCGCTTGTTGGGTAGGGGAGTCCTGGGCACCCTGACCTGCCAATTTGGCAGTCTCTACAGCTTTGGACTAGTTGTTCATCCAGATCCAATTGAACAACACCACAGCAGTGAGATACATAAATGAGGGAAGAGGAGTAGATTAGATCCAGTCCTGGGCAGAACTTCACGTTTCAGACGTGTACATTCCAGGTGTAGACAACTAGCAGGCAGGCTTTCTCAGCCAGCAGGGCCTGGATCTGGGATGCTCCTTGCACTCAGACATGTTCCAGAACCTGTGTCAAGGGTGGGAGCTGCTGGATGTGGACCTCCTGGCTTCCTGATTTAACAACTAACTGGATAGATTTGTCTCTAGGTGCAGGAGTCCTCTAGCTGAATGAGTGGATGTTTTGGTGGCTCAGCAGTTCAGTGAACACTCATCTATGCCTATACTCCTTTTAAAGTTCTTTCTCATCTGCTTTCCAAATGATTGAAATGGAGGGAATTCCGGTGATTCTCATTGTCCTGGAATTGGCCTGGGTGAATGTGGATGCCAACTTGGTAAGACTCCTGGTAAATGCTCTGTGGGTTCTGCAGATCATCAGGTTGTTCTGGACTGATTTGCCATCCTGATTCATGGTCTCTGACTTTAATGGCATGGCTGTTTGAAGGCCAGGTTCTAAAATACATGGGCATATGCAAGTCTGTGATTTCTACAATGCTGAAAGCTAGGAAGTCTACTTCTTGGAAGGTTTTGTCACATGACACATAGAAGGCATTCTGTTTTGGCCTGTCACTCTTTTGATTAAGATCTTTGTACAGGAGGTCTCCCACATAGCTTCCTCTGATCATTCCTCTGTGACTTCATAGGATCTGAAACCACCAGGCGAGTGTCTGACTGATGGCCTTATCCTACTAGGAACCACTTCTGGTTTGCATAGAGAAAACATGGTGCTTATGTTCATGATGACTTTTTGCCTGAGGTAGTTTCTGCCTTTCACCTCAACAGGACATTGTTATTCATCCCAATGCCTGGCTACAGTTCATCAAAAGGAAGATTCTTTTTGTTGTCTGTATTTGGTTTAGGCTAAGAGAGTCTCTCTCAGCCACTGCTTCTTTCATGAAGACTGGTACCTTTGTTGTCATAATGGAAAAACCCTACATGGGTACACCACATTCTCATTCCACCATAAATGGGTGGCTTAGGCAGGCTGTCATCTAAGCTTATGGCCCCAAGGATCAGGCAGTGCGTTATGCTATCATGGCACACTCTACTAGATTAGCAAGTGCTTCTGGGGCTTTTTGGCATTTTGAGTGCCAACCGATTTTCTTTTCAGACATTATGGCCTCATCTGATGCCAGCTTCAGGTGTATGGTCCTTCAGGCAGCTGTTTTTTAGCCAGGTCTCAGTTCTCTGTTTTCTTAAACCTGTTAGCATTTGTTTGCTGTGTTGCATACCCCTCAATTGGCCTGCTTTAAAGGGGCACAGGAAGCTTTTTGGCTTCCTGTGTCCCTTAAAGAGCAAAAAAGTAAATAGGATTTTTGTGCTCGCTGTATAATGCTTTTTTTGGAGTCCATTGAGGGACAATGGTTCTACACCTTTGTGTTTATTATTAAGCTTTCAGTACTACTTTGCTACAAAACTGAGGCATATTGGGAGTGGAAGAGGTTATTCTAGGCTGAGCTACAGTTTTGTTTGCCAGTGTCCAAATCTCCCGTAGGCTGCTGTATAACCTGAAGGTTAACCTGAATAATTCTATTTTAATCCCCTCCCATTTACTGTCTGTAATATAACATTGCCTGTTGAATGTCTAATGAAGAGGAAATGTCAATCTTTACTACCCTTTACAGCTGTCTCCTACAACTTCAGGTCTTGAATAGTGTTTAGATTGAAAGAAGTGTCTCTCCAGGCTAAAATAAAGAATAACGTACCTGCAAGTTATCCCAATTTTTTCATTTTCCCATAATGCCCATTTTTTTTAAACCTTATTAATTAATGTGATTTTTTTTTTTTCCATTTGACCTCATTATAATCTTTGTTTCGGTGTAGGGCTGACAGTGCTGATTAGCTTCCACCAAAAAGCTAATCCCTCTAGCACGATCAGAAGCTGCACCGTCCCATTAACATATTTCTGTGAGGACTTCCGCCAGTTTGTATGCATGGTTTGTGTTCTGCTCTGACAATTTTCAGTCCAGATAAATGTACAGTTTTTCCTTCCCTCAATTTTTACTTTTTTGGTATTCTTTAGAGAGCTGTCTGCAGCTTACTAGGGAAAGGACAAGCAGGGAGTGTTGTCAGTTATGTGAGTGCACAGAAAAAGGTATTTTGTGGGGTTTTTTTGGAGAGTTTTACAGACTACACAGGAGAAATTGAATAAAATTATAGAGGTACCATTGTGGACTTGCTTTGGATGTTGCCATTTCTTCTACTTTAAACAGTATCAAGTATACCGTGTTAAAAAAAAAGTATCACTTATGTCTTAGGTTGGTTTCACGCTAGTTTGCAAAGCCTGGAGCAGAAATACAGCCCCAGAACATGTACCTTTTTCAAAACAAGTCACATTAAAGCGGTTGTATACCCCTTTAGCACATTTTACCTACAGGTAAGCCTATAATAAGGCTTACCTGTAGGTAAAATGAATATCTCCTAAACCTGCACAGTTTAGGAGATATTCACCTTTCATGAGGATGCTGACGTCGGCAGCGCATGCGCAGTGAAGGTCTGGCAAAGGTCCGGTGTATTGTGCCAGAATGGGGGGGCTCCTCATGTGCGGGAGTGATGTCATCAGGACAGGAAAAATGTTACCCCCCACCAGATAAATGGGTGGTCCTCCAGGCCCCATGTCAGTATTAGTGTTTCCTCCGGACGGAGGGTAACATGTTTCCTGGAGCTGATTCCCCTAGGTCTCACGAGCAGGGCTCCTGTGGCATTTTTAGGGTGGTATTCCTACCTTCTCCTTGTCCCAGAGCGGCACATCCACCAGGGGAGTAGGTTTGTGGCTGCTGGCCCTGCTTCTCAGTGCATGGGGAATGCCAGCACCGTGGTGTACGTCGGAGCTCCGGTCCACGAGCTGCATGGCGGCAGTCGGCTGTTCTCTCCCTGTTAAACAGCATGGCTGGAGTGTACAGGGGAAGAGAAAAAGCCGCGCATGTGAAGGGGCGGAACTTATGTGTTTCAAGCTGGCCCACAGGAAGTATCCAGCAGGATCACTTCCGGGGCGTGTGATGTCATCAGTGGGCGCCAGAGACGTTCGTTCCTGTCTCTAAAAGCGTCGCGAACAGGGGACGCTGGGAGACTGTTTTTTAAAATAGTGAAACCCAGCAAAGGCTGCGGACCACTACAGGAGCGGGATGGACTCCTCAGCGACACCTGCACAGGTAGTGGAAGCAGGCCCTAACACCAGCACCTTACAGGTAAGCCTGAAGTGTGTTTTACTTGCTTGCACATCCTGCGAGTGGTCTCCCCCTTGTAACCAGTAGGAACTAGGTTAAGGGGGCACATTTTCGTTTACTCCTGCACGGGGTGTTATGGATTGTATGTGGCATAAAATTTGTTGGGATCATTTGTTCTCTTGCAGGCCAAAACTTAAGACAAGGCCCAAACGCAGCCACCAAAAAGGAAATGTGCAGTTTGCGGAAGCAAATTGAGCTCCTCATGGAGCAAAGTAGTTTGCCACACCTGTATAGACAGCCTAGTTAAGGATGACCCGGTAGTCTCCTGTCAGAAAATGCTGCCTTTTGTTAGAGATGCACTAACGTCCATGTTTAGCTTGTTTAAAACTCAAATTAATTGACAAAATTCAGGTTCCCTCAGAGGGTCCATCTCCAGTTAGAACTTCAGCCGGTCCTAGCGCTCCACAGCAGAGAGTGAAGACTCTGAGGCTAAAGCCGGATCTGCCCAGTCTTCTCCGGAAGAATCGGGGTCAGATACAAGGCCCAGGGATAAAAAATCTGCAAGGGGCTCGAGGTATAAGTTATCATTGAAAGATATCGATGACTTATTAAAGGCTTGTCTATACGACACTTGATATAGAAGAGGAGAAGGTACAATTGTCTAAACATGACCTTATGTTACAGAGGTTTACATAAGAAAAAGACTAGAGTTTTTCCCGTGCATAGTTCCCTTCTTGATACTATCAAGCTGGAGTGGGAAAATCCAGGGAGAAAACCTTTCTTTTCCGGTAACCTAAAAAGGTTTCCATTTGAAGAGGACACAGCGCAGCCATGGAACGCACCTCTTTCAAACATCTCTAAAAACTCGGACCCAGCGTTTGACGATATGCGCACGCTTAAGGATCCAATGGATAGAAGAGGCGATACCCTTCTTCACAGAGCCTGGAACTCAGCCATTGAAAATCTTAAACCAGCTCTGGCCTCCACGTGTGTAGCCAGAAATTTAGAATTATGGTTGACACAAATACAAACACAATTGTTGGCAGGTACCTCTAGAGAGCAGATTCTGAAATCTTTCCCTCTCCTCTTTCATACATTGGGGTTTTTAGCTGATTCTTCCGCAGAATCGGTAAGAATGACAGCTAGGTCCTCAGCCTTAGTGAATTTGGCCAGAAGAAGCCTATGGCTTAAAACCTGGTCAGGCGATGCTGCCTCAAAATTGCACCTATGTGGTCTTCCATTAACAGGCGATCATCTTTTTGGCCCAGGTCTGCAAGAGGCGCTGGAATGCACGGCCGATAGAAAAAAGGCCTTTCCAGAGAATAAGAAAAAGGCAACAGCCAGAAAACATTTTTGTGGCCAGAGTAGGCAGCAAGGTCCTAGAGAAAGGGACAATAGGCCCAAAAAACATTGGACAGGGCACAAGGGCAGAGGCAGAGGGGGGCGTCTTGTTTAACCCTCCTCAACAACCCACCAAGCCACAGTGACTCATGTCTCCCAGTGGGAGGAAGGTTAAGGGCTTTTCTCCCACAATGGGCAGCAGTCACCTCAAGTACATTCTTCCTGGACCATGTGACCAGTGGGTACAGGCTGGAATTTTCTTGCCAGCCACCAGAGCGATTATTACGAATTTTGCTCAGTAGACCAAAAAGTTTTTCTACCACAGGAAAAGGTCTAAAAAATTATGCAAACAATGTCAGCTTTACAGACCAATCAGTCGTTCTTGCTGAGAGAAGTTTCAAGAGCAGTGGGTCTTATGGCCTCCTGCTTTCCTTCAGTGCCATGGGCAAGATTTCATCAACGCCCATTACAGCTGTTTCTAATAAGGAACTGGGACGGAGACGCAAGTTCACTGGAATCAAGGGCCTTGTTACCCTCCAGGGTAAAGAGAAGATTGTGGTGGTGGACACACCTGTACATAACGAGGTCCACCATGGTCCATTCCTAATTCCCAGAGGATCACAACGGATGCAAGTTCCTGGGCATGGGGAGCACACCTCAGCAACACAATGGCACAGGGAGAATGGTCCTCAAGGGAAGCGAGAGCGTCATCAAATCAGAGAGAGCTTCTAGCAGTTAAGAGAGCCTTGCAGGCATTTCAGACACAATCTCCAGATTCTATCCGACAATATCGTTATGGTTGCGTACCTCAACAAACAGCGAGGTACGAGGAGTCGGATATTTCAATCTGTCGCCAAGGAGATTTTATCATGGGCAGAAGGGAATCTAGCTTCAATTACAGCAGTGCACCTGAAGGGGACACAAAACGGTCTGGCAGATTATCTCAGCCGCTACTGGGTATGTCGAGACAATTGGTCCCTTCAACCCGAAATCTTTACAGGTCTCACCAACAGATGGGGATGTCCTGAAGTGGACCTGTTCGCAGATCAGAACAATCACAAGACAGAGAAGTTCTTTTCTCTGAACCCAGCGGATCAATCATTGAGGATCGATGCTCTGGTAAATCCATGGCCATTCAGCCTCTGTTACGCCTTCCCGCCGATCAGGCTAATTCCGGAAGTCCATCGGAAGTTCCTTCTAGAAGAAACAGATCTGATCCTAATAGCCCCCTTTTGGCCCAAGAGGCCATGGTTTTCCCTGTTACAGAGTCTGGTCTCAGAGCCTCCACTGGGTCTTCCGAGGAGAGAAGACTTATTATCGCAGGGTCCAATGTCGCACCCACAGGTGGTTTCCTTAAACTTGATGGCCTGGTATCTGAAGAAAAGACACTAAGTGCCCAGGGGTTCTCTGACAAAGTAGTCAAGACCCTGGTAAATTGCAGAAAACCAGCCACTGGAGCCATATGTAGTTACATAGTTAGTAAGGTTGAAAAAAGACATTAGTCCATCTAGTTCAACCTGAGTGAGTGTGGGTGCATGTCTACAATTATCCCTATCCCTGTACATTGTGTCTCATTAAGATGCTCATCTATTATATTATTATTTAAGGTACCCATATATTGCTGTCAATTTAAGCAGCGCTCCACACATACATCGCACGCTCACATCGGTCCCTACCCTCAAGGAGCCCACAATTCAAGGTCCCCAACTCACATTCATATACTAGGGCAAATTTTTGGACAGAAGCCAATTAACCTACAAGCATGTCTTTGGAGTGATATTCCAATCAAAGATTAACTCATGATGTTCCTTCAATTTTAGAATTTTTTCAAGAGGGTGTTGTCAAATCTCGTCAAATGTCTACCTTAAAGTTACAGGCGGCAGCTATCTGTGTTTTTCTCCAAATTTCCCTCTTGGAAAATCCCACTATAGCTAGATTCTTCAAATCAATTTCTAGGTCCAGGCCAGTAGTGGTTAGAAGTTGTCCAACCTGGCACCTGTCTCTGGTGCTTCAAACTCTGGTATAATTCCCTTTTGAGCCCCTAGAGAATATTTCAGTTAAGTAATAATTTTTCTTGTGGCAATTACCTCAGCTCGTAGGGTAAGTGAGTTACAGGCCCTATCAGTGAGGGAGCCTTTCCTCACAATTTTTGAGGATCGGGTTGTTTTGAACATTGATCCAGGATTTCTGCCTAAAGTGGCCAGTACATTCCACAGATCCCAAAACATTGTACTGCCAACATTTTGTAGTTTGCCAAAGGGCGACCAAGAAAGAAAATTTAGTTTTGTAGACATGAGAAGAATTCTTCTCGTCTACCTTGAGGTCACCAAGACCTTTAGAAAAACACACACCTTGTTTGTCCTCTTTTCAGGAGCGCACAAGGGAAAAGAGTGCATCTAAAGCCACCCTGGCTAGATGGACAAAGCAAGCTATTTCTGAAACTTACAAAATTAGGGAAGTTCCTCCGCCTTTTGTCACTGTGCACTCAACAAGAGCCTTGACTGCGTCTTGGGCTGAGAGGACTGGAGCCTCACCAGAACAAATTTGCAGGGCTGCCACATGGTCCAGTTTTTCCACCTTCATTAAACATCACCTGGATCTCCTATCTGCTCAGGAGCAGGCGTTTGGTCGTAAGGGCCTTCAGGCAGTTGTCCCTCCCTAGACTGGTAAGTTCTGGCTCATCGTCTCATGGGCTGTCCTGGAAGACGCTTAGAGAAAAGCTGAGTTATACTTACCGGTAACTCCTTTTCTGAGAGTCTTCCAGGACAGCCGGATTTTCACCCGGTTTTGTCTTGAAGTTGTGTAGTATGCATATGTTTTACAGGGACGTCCTACAAATCTCGAGAATACTGACATGGGGCCTGGAGGACCACCCTTTTATCTGGTGGGGGTTAACGTGTTTCCTGTCCTGGTAGGAGAAGCCCTAGGTCTTATGGGCTGTCCTGGAAGACTCTCAGAAAAGGAGTTACCGGTAAGTCTAACTCAGCTTTTTTTTTCTTCTGGGTATACAACTGCTTTAAAGTGCTGAAAACTCTGGAAACTGAATTGGATATTGGCCTGATACATGGCATGCTATAATTTGGTATTCAGAACATTATACTTAAAGCATCTCATATTACGTAAAGCATTGTGCCTTACTGAGAAATTTGCTAAATATTTTTTCTTTTTGTTAACAGATCTCCCAGTCATCCTTGTCGCAAGACAGCAAGTTGGTTTACATTCAGTTGTTATGGGACAATGTTAACCTACACCAGGATCCCGGGGAGGCCCTCTATATAAAGTGGCGAAACCTGGGTAATAAGTTCTGCAGCGATCATGATAACTGTTTTTGGTCATTCCTAGCAACATTTTTTTTTTTTTTGCCTAATTCACACAGGATTGAACTTGCAAATTCTACTCAAAAGAACAGTATGCACAGCAAGCTTTGAGCAGCTTTCTTGAAGCCCTTAAAGCACTCTTCACTTCCACTCTGAAGAGTGAGAATTAAACACAGGTCTTTAATGGAAGTGCTAACCTATCTTTTTAAGCAAGTTATTAGAAGCCTTCAGATCTTTTTTTCGGGCACTGTTAATTCTTGCTTTAATAATTTTGTCTTCAGATTCGTGTTCACAATTGAAGCCCATGTGACCTAGCCCTTAGGATTTCTCTATATTGGGGGGAGCATTGCTTATAAAATAAACTAGGGAAAAAGAACAAATGCAGAGTTTCTTATCTTGTGAGATGGTCCTGCAGAACTCAATAGCTATCTGCACAGTAGCTCGAAAGCTACTGTGCAGACAGCTCCCTGAAAATTTACCAGTGGTAGGTAAACACCAGAAGCTGTGATGGTGGGCTAGATGGGGGGGACTAAAAGTGCACTTATCCTTTGGAGTTGGGATGGAGCATTCATAAATGATTAATTCTAACATTAGATGCAGAAAACTTCCAGTGTGCTGAAATATATCTTACATAGTGGTGTAGTTGATCTGGTGAAACAGTGATCCACTGTAGACAGAACAGTACTGGTGCTGTTGGGTGAAAATTACTCATTCAATCTTCCAGGTTAATTTTAAAAGATTTTTATGTACAGTTGTGGTCAAAAGTTTGCAGACCCTGGCAGAAATTGTGAAATTTTGGCATTAATATTAAAGAAATGACTGATCATGCCAAAAAATTGTCTTTTATTTAAGGATAGCAATCGCATAAAGCCATTTATTATCGTCTAGTTTTTTGGATCCTTTTTAAATCATACTGATAACAGAAGTCACCCAAATGGCACTGCCACAGGAACTGCTTGGGATACAAAGAAAAACCCACAGGTAACCTCAGGAGAAATACAGACTGCTCTGGAAAAAGATGGTGTGGTTTTTAAAGTGTTAACCCCAAAAAAATATGCAGATCCTGGTCCCTTAACTACTTGCCGACCAGCCGCCGTCATACGACGGTAGGTCGGCGCGATCCCGCGAACTGTCGTAGCTTTACGTCAGTCCCTTTAAGCGGGATAGCAGGCGCCCACCCGCTGCACAGGGGGGTGCCGGGGGTCGTGGGCACGAGAGGCAGAACAGGGACGTGTGTGTGTAAACACACACGTCCCAGTTCTGTGAGGAGAGAGAGATTGTGAGTTCCTACGAGTTGGGAACCACGATCTCTCATCTCCTATAGTCAGTCCCATCCCCCACAGTTAGAACACACACATAGGGAACACGGTTAACCACTTGATCGCCCCCTAGTGTTAACCCCTTCCCTGCCAGTGACATTTATACAGTAATCGGTGCATTTTTATAGCACTGATCTCTGTATAATTGTCAATCGACCCAAAAATGTGTTCCTATTAGCTAGGAACCACGATCTATCACCTCCTCTAGTTAGTCCACTCCCCCTTCAATTAGAATCACCTCCCAGGAAACACAGTTAACCCCTTGATCGTCCCCTAGTGTTAACCCCTTCACTGCCAGTGATATTTTTACAGTAATCAATGCATTTGTATAGCACTGATCGCTGTATTAATGTCAATGGTCCCAAAAATGTGTCAAAATTGTCGCAGACTGCCGCCATTACTAGTAAAAAATAATAATAAAAATGCCATAAATCTATCCCCTATTTTCTAGATGCTATATCTTTTGTGCAAACCAATTAATATACGCTTTTTGTGATTTGTATTACCAAAAATATGTAGAAGAATACATATCTGCCCAAACTGAGGAAAGAATTAGCTTTTTTTTAAAAATTGGGGCTATTTATCACAGCAAAAAGTACAAAATATTGTTTTTTTTTCAAAATTGTTGCGCTTTTTTTGTTTATAGCGCAAAATTTTAAAAACCGCAGAGATGATCAAATACCACCTAAAGAAAGCTCTATTTGTGGGGAAAAAAAGGAAATCAATTTTGTTTGGGTACAGCGTCGCACGACCACGCAATTGTTAGTTAAAGCGACGCAGTGCCGTATCGCAAAAAATGGCCTGGTCATTGAGCAGCCAATTCTTCCGGGGCTGAAGTGGTTAAAGCGGATTACACAGCACAGCATTTGTGCTGTGTAATTTGCCCCCCTCTAAACTGTAAAAAAAAAAACCCTGAGCTTGCCACTTCCTGTATGCCCTCTCTAAATAGACCACGATAACCAGGGTAGCTCCGCCCAGATCACTGTGGTCAAAGTGTGTCCCTCTGTCATATGCTGCCATCTCTGTTCTCCTCTCTCCCCCCCTCTTCCTGCCTGTCATCCCCCTCTGTGTCTGTCTCCGGCTGGCCCTGCCCCCCCGCCGCTATTCTTGTAAAATAAAATGTTAAAATTTCACTGCCAGCCTCTCCATTAGAGACTGGCATAGCACAATGTCTGTAGTTTTAAAAACAAGCAGTGTAAATACCTAATTTCAGCTGTCTTCAGGCTGCCACTTGAATTGTGCTCCTTAAAAGCCACACCGTCTTTTTGGAGAGCAGCCTGTATTTCTCCTGCGGTTACCTGTGGGTTTTTCTTTGTATCCTGAGCAATTCTTCCATCAGTTGTGGCTGCAATCTTTCTTGGTCTACTTGACCTTGGCTTGGTATCAAAAGAGCCCCTAATTTTCCACTTCTTAATAAGTGATTAAACTGGCCTATAGAATATATGCAAACATATGGAAAAAAATAATGGGGCCCGAGGGGGGGGGTGAGGGAGGGGGGGGCATAAGATAAGATAAGAAAATCAATTATGGTCTTGAACTAGAAATCTCTTTTTTTTTTTTTTTTTTTTTTTTTTTTTTTTGGTACTGATTGCACTAAGAGAAACGTAATAATACTCATAGATAGATAAAAGTTTTTATATGTACATATGTATTAGTTAATTCACGTGAGATGATAATGGATGCAGATAAAAAATTTTTTTTTTTTTTTTTTTTTTTTTTTTTTTTTTTTTTTTTTTTTCCCCTGGGTATTAATTGCACTAAAAGAAATGTAGATATATTCACAGATTTTTATAGATAGATAAAAGGTGTTATAAATTTAGGGGCACGGAATGGTATTGTATATGGAGACAGAAATAAGAAAAAAATATTTTTTTTTTTTTTTTTTTTTTTTTTTTTTTTTTTTTTTTTTTCCTTAATTTTTTCCTGGGTACTGATTGCACTAAAAGAAACGTAAATATATTCACAGATATTCATAGATAGATAAAAGTTTTTATAAGTTATGCACATGAAATGGTAAAGTATATGGATATAGAAATAAGAAACGGTCTCTTTCTTTTTTTTTTTTTTTTTTTTTCTTTTTTTTTTTTTTTTTTTTCTCGGTATTGATTGCACTAAGAGAAATGTAATAATACTCACAGATAGATAAAAGTTTTTATATGTATATATGTATTAGTTAACTCACATGAAATAATAATGGATATAGATAAAGGAAAAAGGAAAAGAAAAGAAATTTTTTTTTTTTTTTTTTTTTTTTTTTTTTCTTTCTTTTTCCCTCTGAGTATTGATTGCACTAAAAGAATATATTCACAGATACTCATAGACAGATAAAAGTTTTTATAAATGTTAAAATTAGGCACATGAAATAGTAATGTATATAGAAATAAGAAATGTTTTTTTTTTTTTTTTTTTTTTTTTTTTTTTTTTTTTTTTTTTTTTTTTTTTTTTTTAGAGATGTTTACTGTTTGCACCATAAGATATGTAATATATACAAAAATAGATAACAGTTTTCATAAGTTTAGATAAATGAGATTTTCTTTTTTCTGTATTTTTTTTTTTTTTTTTTTTTTTTTTTTTTTTTTTTTTTTTTTTTTCTCTCTTTCTCTCTCTCTTCTCCCCCTCTTCCTGTACCGCCCGGGTGGGGGGGGGGGAGGGGAGGAGGGGGAGAGAAGTTCATGAGATTAAAGAAATGGTTATTTAGAAGAGACTATAGTGACCCGCCCCCCCTATACCCCTCCCTAAGAAGGAGGGGGGTGGGAAGGGAGAAGAGAATCAAAGGAATCTAAGAAGAAAGAGACCCAAAACTGGAGTAAAAGTAGAGGAATGATGAAATGCGGTGGGAGTCCAACGGCCGCGAGGCGACCCTTGGCCACCAGACTCAAAACCCCCATAATAGGGAACTTACTTAGATAGTAAGAAAGACTATTTTTTTTTTTTAGTCAATAGATTAAGTGTGAGGAGTGAGTGTGTGGGGGGGGGTTTATTTATTTGTTTATTCTCTTTTTTTTTTTTTTTTTTTTCTCTTCTTTTTTTTTTTTTCTTTTTTTTTCTCTGGTGTTCTATTCAGTCCTAGGATATGAAAATATGTTCATACAATATTAGAGGCCTCAACTCAGCAACAAAAAGGTCACAGGTCCTATACTCTCTCCATAAACAAAAAGTGGGAATAATCTTTTTTCAGGAGACGCATTTCCGTACAGACCACATCCCAAAGCTACAAAATAGATTCTACACTACCTGGTATCATGACTCTTTTCGATACTCAAAATCAAAGGGAGTCTCCATAGCAATACATAAAACAATACCTTATCAGGTGATAGAAGAATGGTACAATAAGGATGGAAGAGCAATATTACTCAAACTTATAATATATGGCAAAAAATATACATTTATCAATGTATATCTACCTAACCAGGAACAATATAAAGTAGGAACACAAATATTGAAACAGTTAATGGAAAAAGCCGAGGGGATAATAATAATTGGAGGTGACTTCAATATGGTCCTAGACAGGGAAATGGACACAACGGCACCCTCATTAATGCAGACAGGGAGAGAGAAAAGATTTTTTTTAGATATGCTGGCAAAACATCAGTTGATTGATATCTGGAGGGTATTACACCCAACAGAAAAAGATTTCACATTCCACTCAGCGGCACATAAGACATATCATAGATTAGATTTTTTTTTGATCAACCAAAAAGGGATGGCTGAAACCCTATCCTCCGAAATAGGCAGCTCATTATGGTCGGACCATGCACCAATATTTTTGGTTTTGGACCTGCTTAAGGGTAACAACATTAAGAGAAATTGGAAGCTCAACGATAATCTACTACATGATGAGACCTGTGTGACAGAAATAAGGAGGGCAATATCAGATTTCTTATTTGATCATAGAGAGGACACCACTTCTCTACCGATCAAATGGGAAACATTAAAATGTGTAATCCGAGGTCTACTCATAAAACATGGGGCTAGATTGAAAAAGGTAAAAGGGAACAGAAAGACCCAACTGCTAAATGAGATACCCAAAATTGAAGCTCAATATAAACAAAATCCAGGGCGGGAAAGGTTAATAGAATTAACAGAAAAGAAGACAGAATTAAAGGCACTGATAAATGAGCAAACCCTACGAATAAGAGACAGCAATCGTGCCCTATATTACCACCAAGGTAACAAACCAAGTAAACTCCTTGCAAACGCTCTACGCCATCGGGGAAACGTACAACCCATTGTTAAGATAAAATCAGATAAGGGTGACATCAAATACGACCCAAAAGAGATATTGAAAGAGTTTCAAATTTTTTACACAAAATTATATAATATCCACAATCATGCCACAGATAATGCCACAGAAGCAACTCAACATAACATAGAGCAGTATGTGAGAGAAACGGCACTTCCTGTATTGACCTCGACAGATAAGACACAACTAGATCAGGACTTTACAGAGATAGAAACGCAAAGGGTAATCGAGGCATTAGTATTGGGGAAGAGCCCAGGCCCTGACGGCTTCACCCCAAGATTCTATAAAATATTTAAGGAAGAACTAATCCCTATTATGACACAAACATTTAACGCAATATCTTCACCACTACCTTTTGGTCCACAAAGTATGCAGGCCTATATCACACTAATACCTAAACCAGATAAGGATCATACCTTATGTGGAAACTATAGACCAATCTCCCTGACAAACATTGATATGAGATTATATGCCAAAATAATTGCCAATAGACTCGCTCCCCTAATGCCAATATCTATACATCTAGATCAAGTAGGGTTTGTGGAAGGAAGAGAAGCTAGAGATAATACTCTAAAAACAATTACACTGATGGAACATGCAAAAAGGAACTCCATCCCATCCTGCCTATTGACAATTGATGCTGAGAAAGCGTTTGACAGGGTGGGATGGAGTTTCCTTAGAGAAACTTTAATACAGTGGGGACTGGGTCCTATACTTCTGGACAAAATAATGGCTCTATATAAGAACTCAACAGCTAAGATACGGGCGAACGGGGATTTATCAGATATAATCCCCATAACAAACGGAACCCGCCAGGGCTGCCCACTATCCCCAATACTGTATACACTGGTGATGGAACATCTATTAATAGCGATTAGGAAAAATCTAGATATACAGGGGATCAAAGTAGGAGATAAAGAATATAAAATGTCTGTATATGCAGACGATATCCTAATGTACATCACAAATCCATTAATATCAATACCAAATTTGATAACAGAATTCAATCGGTTTGGTACATTAAGCAATTTCAAAGTAAACTATAGTAAATCCGAAGCCTTAAATATTAATCTATCAAGAGATATGGTAGAACTCCTTAAAAAAGACTTCCCATTTAAATGGCAAGAGAATACAATTAAATATCTGGGTGCCTATATTCCAACTGATTTGGATAAGTTACAGGAGTATAACTATGTCCCAATGGTACAGAGAATTGCGAGAACGCTACAAAATTATGAAAAGGGAATGTTCTCCTGGCTCGGTAGAATAAATATAGTAAAGATGGACATACTACCCAAAATATTATATGTCCTACAGACAATACCCATTTTTCCTGCAACAAAAAATATGGATAAATTACACAGACTAATAGGAAAATTCATTTGGGGAGGCAGGACACCTAGAATTAAAAGAACAGTGTTAAATAAAACAAAAGAAGACGGCGGCCTTGCTCTCCCGGATATGGGTACATACCTCAGTGCAATAATGATAACCAGAATAGTAGACTGGTTCCACAACAGAGATAATAAACAATGGGTAAAATTAGAAGAGGATATTACAACTCTTAAGCTAAAGTCCCTTCCTTGGATTATGAAAGCACAAAGACCACCAGAAAGAGAAATGCCCTCCCTAGTGGTAGCAACATTAAAAGCATGGGATAAAATGATAAAAAAAGGGAGCGGATCTACTTATAGAGGTCCAATGACCCCGTTATTTAGCAATCCAGAATTCCCACTGGCACTCACAGCTAAAACGTTCCTGAAATGGAAAAGAAATGGGGACACTAGAATTATAGAAACGATGGAAGAAAATAAACTGCTCCCATTAGAAAAAATAGGGATAGAACACAAAAATAAATGGATGCAACATGGCCTTCTCCGACGGTATATAGATTCCTTAACAAAAGAATCTATAATAGATAGACCTATGACAAACTTAGAAAAGATCTTTGTGCAAGAAGTAAGACCCACCCATGTCCTATCTAAAATCTATAAATATCTAATCTCAGAGAACAACAGACAAACACTACCATATGTAAAAAAATGGGAAGCAGAGATCGGAATAGAATTTCCTAGAGAAATATGGGGAAAAGCATTTATAGCGACCCATAAACTCTCAATATCGGCCAAACATCAAGAAAGAAACTATAAAATCTTAGCCAGATGGTATAGATGCCCTGTAGATCTACACAAAATAAACCCAGATAACACAGACAGGTGTTGGAGATGCCATTTAACCCAAGGTACAATGTCACATATTTGGTACTATTGCTCTGAAATCCAACCATTCTGGCAAAAAATATTTGAAATTTATAGAACAATGACCGGGATAAAAATATATCCAGAAATACAAGTAGCAATTTTATCTATGATTCCAGGTTCAATAAAAAAGATTAAAAAGGGAATTCTGAAATATTTTCTGACAGCAGCACGAACGGTAATAGCGAGAAAATGGAAAAACACAATAGCACCGTCTATTGCAGAATGGGAATGTGAGTTGACGGAGATGCGTACCCTAGAGGAAAGAATGATAATAGAAGAAAGGGTAAAAATGCCAAAACAAAGTATTTGGACCAAATGGGAAGAGTTCAGAGCCTCTTCATTACTCTTGAGGACAGCATAAGATTAGTAAAGAACATAATAAATTAAAAATTTTTTTTTTTTTTTTTTTTTTTTTTTTTTTTTTTTCCTTCTTTTAGTATG
Organism: Lithobates clamitans; assembly: GCA_037952925.1. Taxonomy (NCBI): domain Eukaryota; kingdom Metazoa; phylum Chordata; class Amphibia; order Anura; family Ranidae; genus Lithobates; species Lithobates clamitans. The sequence goes on from JBBGZY010000318.1 coordinate 3,855,968, forward strand.
AATGGGTATGAATGCGGGGAGATGGGTAGATAAACAGGTTTTTAGTATAGCATATACATCCCTGACTTAAAAGGAAGAAGAATTAAAATATAGAAATAATTTTGAATGATGCTTTGTTAAACAATGGAAAAAACGTCTTGTTACATGGATGTATATAAATATAAGTTGATTAAGTGTATGTTTTTGTTTGGAAAATGTTTTGATAAATAAAAATTGTTAAATTAATAAGTGATTAAACAGTACTGACTGGCATATTCAAGGCTTTGGATATCTTTTTATATCTTTTTTTTTTCATCCTTTTCCACCTTTGTTCATGATTTTGTTACGCAGGTCTTTTGACTGTTCTTTTATACCCCCTCATGGCTCAGTGTCTAGCCTGCTTAGTGCATCCATGTGAGAGCTAACAAACTCATTGACTATTTATAGACATACACTAATTGTGATTTAAAAAGCCACAAATGTGGGAAATTAACCTTTAATTGCCATTTTAACCTGTGTGCACCACCTTCTGTGTCTGTACCAAGGCCAGACATTCCAGGGTATGTAAACTTTTTACATGGGTCATTTCCGTTGTTATGATTTAAAAAGGATCCTAAAAACTATGTGATAATAAATGGCTTCATGTGATTGCTATCCTTAACCGCCTCGCGCCCGCCAGCCATCAAATGACAGCCAGGTGGTGCAGCTCTCGTTCTGGGCGGGCGTCATATGACGTCCTCCCAGAACGACCGCTCTTGCGTGCCGCTGGAGGCACGCATCGCGGCGATCGGTGTGGGGGTGTATCAGTCAGACACACCGCTACACCGATCTCGGTAAAGAGCCTCTGACGGAGGCTCTTTACCACGTGATCGGCCGTGTCCAATCATGGCCGATCACGATGTAAACAGGAAGAGCCGTTGATCGGCTTTTCCTCACACGCATCTGATAGACGCAAGTAGAGGAGAGCTGACCGGCTGCTCTCCTGACAGAGGGGGGTCTGTGCTGATTGTTTATCAGCCCAGGACCACCAGGATGCCGCCAGGACCACCAGGGAATGGCACCACCTGGACCACCAGGTATGCCACCCTAGACCACCAGGGAAATGCCAATCAGTGCCCAGGCAGTTGCCTATCTGTGCCCATCCCAAATGCCTACCAGTATCAGTGCCGCCTATCTGTGCCCTGCAGTGCCGCCTATCATTGCCACCCATAAGTACCCATCAGTGCAGCCTTTCAGTGCCCACCAGTGCCACCCATGAGTGCCCATCAGTGCCGCCTATCAATGCTGCATATGAGTGCCACTCATCAGTGCCTCCTACCAGTGCCCATCACTACCGCCTATCAGTGCCCATCGTCTGTGCCCGTCAGTGCCACCTCATTGGTGCCACCTTATCAGTGCCCGTCAGTTGCGCCTTATCAGTGCCCATCAGTTAAGGAGAAAACGTACTTATTTACAAAATTTTATAACAGAAACAAAAGAAAAACTTTTTTTTTTTTGTTCAAAATTTTAGGTCTTTTTTTTATTTGTTTAGCAAAAAATAAAAACCCCAGAGGTGATCAAATACCACCAAAAGAAAGCTCTATTTGTGACAACAAAATGATAAAAATTCTGTTTGGGTACAGCGTAGCATGACCGCACAATTGTTCATTTAAACAGCGACAGAGCTGAAAATTGGCTTGGGCAGGAAGGGGGTGTAAGTGCACTGTATTGAGGGGGTAAATAAGACAGTTTTTAGGCATGATCAGACATATTTTCAATATTGATGCCAAAATTTCATAATTTCTGCCAGGGTATGCAAACTGTTGAGCACGACTGTATACGAGGTCTGAAGGATGCTTCATTGTAGATAGGCTGAAATGTCAGAGCTGCTGTGGGGGAACTGAGCTCAAGCTGTGTTGGCAATGCTAATTATCATTTCATATAATAAGTTAAAGAAGTATAGCCAAAGCTATTTTGGCCATACTTATGGATCACAGGACTGCAGTTCGTTCTGCACTCCTGTGACCTGTTTTCAGCCAACAGGCTAAAGCTCATTCAGCCAGTCCAGGCTTGGGAAAGTTGCTAACTTTACATTCAGGATCCACCCTGCTGCTGGGACTGACAGCTGGCTCAGCCTCTTGGCATGCTGCTCTCTGTGTATCATGGGGTTGTAAGGTCTTTTTTAGAGTTTATACAATAAAGCCCATTTTCTCTGGAGTGTGGTCTATCTGCCCACAATCTTCTACTATGCCCAGGCCACAGACTGAACCGGCACCCTTTCATTCAGAGAGGGGGTTGTTTCACCAGGAGTGGTGCTGATCTCTCATCATTGTCTGCTGAGAGACTGAGCCAGCCGCCCCCTCCACAGCCCAGCGCTTCAGTGAGTGCTGGAGAGGGCAGAGCTGAGAGCCGTGACTGACAGTCATCACCTCTTTGAAGGCTGAAGACTGAGAACTAAGTGATCAGCGGTCTTTGATCACTCTACTCGGTCTTCGAGGTGGCAGGGGACAGCTGCAGCTGGGATCGATGTTGCAGCCATCTAGGTGAGTATGAGTGTTTTTGTTTTTTAAAAGCCATACTTCTCTTTTACCAGGCTTTCAGAAGATGGCAGAGGCAAGTTTGGATCAGTCCAGCTATAAGTACTTTAGTTGTTCTGCTAGTTAATTTAAGTTAATATCGTCCTGAGTATTTATCCAATGTAGTATTTTTAGTTGCAACTATGAATAATAAATGTGTTTGTAGATTTGAAATGAAATGGTGTTCAAACCTGTTATCAGTTTCCAGGAGATATGCTCTGAGTTTACAATAAATAAAAACAAATTTAAAAAAAGTCCAGAAACCCTAGGTCATTACCCTTTACAGTGTAAACAGAGACAAAAAGCTTGTAAATTATAGTTTTAAAGGGGTTGTAAAGTCAGGTTTTTTATCTTAATGCATTTTATGCATTAAGATAAAAAGCCTTCTGTGTGCAGCAGCCCCCTAATACTTTCCTGAGCCCCATCTCTGTCCAGCGATGTCCACGAGTGTCTCGGCCAGCCGAGACTCCCTCCTGATTGGCTGTGACACAGCAATGGCGCCATTGGCTACTGCCGCTGTCAAAGTCAGATAGCCAGGAGAGAGAGAGGGGGTAGGGCCGGCCCACGGCTCTGTATCTGAATGGACACACAGAGCTGTGACTCGGCTCGGGTGCCCCATAGCAAGCTGCTTGCTCTGGGGGCACTGAACAGGTGGGAGGGGCCATGAGCACAGAAGAGGGACCCGAGAAGAGGAGGATCGGGGCTCCTCTGTGCAAATCCACTGCAACAGAGCAGGCAAGTACAACATGTTAGTTATTTTTATTAAAAAAGCACGAGACTTTACAATCACTTTAAGCTTGATAAGTGATCGATACCTATATAAAATTATATTTCACCAAATAGAAAACTAACCCAGCCTGGGTAATTGCTGTATGATTTTCAAAATGTGATTATTGACTAAACAAATATTAATATATTTATTTACCAGAATCCATTAAGAAGACGGGAGCTCCTATCCCAAAGGAACTTCATGAAATTAATCATTTATTAGAGAGCGTCACTCTCAGTATACAGCACAATGATGTTCTGAGGCCTATTGGCCTTGTCCTGCAAAAGTGTGGCTCAGGGGCTAAACGGCAAAGGTAAGTTGTTGGTTTTTACTGTGATTTGTATTTTAATGAGCTATTAAATTATAAATCCTACTACAAACATATTTATTTTTTGTAATTACATAGAAGCATTTACAGAGAAATACTGTACCTGTCTCTGGTTTCCCTGGGGAGAGAAAATATTGATATTGGTAAGTGAAAAAATATTTTTTATTATAATACTATTTAATATTTTAATAGCATTTGAATGTTCTTGGTTCAGCTTTGTGTTAACGTTTTATGATCAGAGGCATTTAAGAACTTATGACCAGAGTAGGTCTTCATTTGTTACAAATCATTTGTGCATCAGCGAACATTAATTATGTTTAGATGGCAATTTTTAGTCCATCCAAGATTTGCCTACTCCAAGGATGTTTTACCTAAATGGCCCATTAAGTCTAGTAAAGCAACCTACCTGCCATCTTCATCAACTGAATGTATTGAATGAATGGTAGTCCTTGTTCTCCATTGCTTGTATACACAGTGACTGTGACACCCCCATGCAGTTCATTAAACCCTTCAGTCCCGGTTCACATAGATGCCATGCGGGAGCCCTGCAAATCCAAAGCGGGTTCCCGCATCCAAGGAAATCCAATGGAAACAAAGAAGAATGGCGGCACATCCGGAAGTAAAGTCAAAAGAATTTATTGAAAGTCCATAAAATCAAGCGAACATGACAAACCTCAATCCAAAAATGGTGCTCAGTGGACGCGTTTCACACAGACGTGCTTACTCCTCACAGTGATAAGTAAGCACGTCTGTGTGAAACGCGTCCACTGAGCACCTTTTTTGGATTGATGTTTGTCATGTTCGCTTGATTTTATGGACTTTCAATAAATTCTTTTGATTTTACTTCCGGATGTGCTGCCATTCTTCTTTGTTTCCATTGGATTTCCCTGGCTGTGGACAAGGCAGGCACCCGGATCTCTTCAGCAGCTCATCAGATCCTCACAGGTGGTTTTGAGTGGTGTGTTCCCAGCTCTCTCTCACATCGGATTCCCGCATCGCACCTGACTCTCGCAAGGCAGTTCACACTGCCATTTGCAAACTGCTGGGATCATCAATACAATGTTAATGACACCCCTATTTAAGTTTGCATATCGCAGTGCGAACTGACAGTTTGGACAGGAATCGGATCGCATAGGTTTTAACACCCATGCGATCAGATTCTGGTGTGGACCAAAAAAAGGTCCTTTGCGAGTTTGGTCTGAATGCGATGCGAATGCAACCATACAATCTGTATGGCTTAAATCGCATCGAACACATCGCATGTGATTTGCACAGCGGTGCGAATTGCATGCAATCTCGCACAGCGCACCAATGTGAGCCCCTGAAGCAGCTACGCAAACCCTCACTTTACGTTACTGCAAATGTCACTCAGGCAGGCCGTGTCTGCACCTGTCTCCATAATTTACACCTGAGCATTTTCTGGCTCGAAGCTCAAAGGTGCTCAACAAGCAAAATCTCATTAATATCAGTGGCCCCTGTTGCTCAGATGTGAGCAGGAGCCATTGAAATGAATGGTATTTTTATTGTTGAGGGTCTTCGAGCTTCACGGTTTAAGCTACAAAAACGCTCAGGTGTTAATGCAGCCAAAGCCTGTAAAATGTGGAATGTGCTTTTTGCTGCTGTTTTGTGCCTCAGTGAATTGGATAATTACTTGTTAAAGTCTATAGTACAAAGTCAGGTTAATCCTAAAAGCAGCAAAGAGAGGAGATGCATGGAAGAACTTCATATCTGTGGATTATCATGTTGCTATGGTTACATGCTTATGTTACGCTAAAGCCTTTATTAACCAAACTCAGTGGAGATGCCCCTAAAATCTCAGCTCATATGCTCTGATCTTTTCTTCTAATTTTAGAGGCATTCGACAATGAATACAGACTTGCTTATGAAAAACTTCCATCTGAGTTTCTCAAAAAAATGCAGAAGATTGATGCGCCTCCAAGCAAGAACGTAGAGTACTGTCGAGCTGTTTTTGGGGCCCCTTTGATTTGAAGAATCCCTTTTTGAAATAATTTGTTTCATTCCTTGTTATATGTTCAACACAAATGTAAAAAAACATAATGCCTCATTTCTGCTCAATCTCCTGGGAGCATGGACCCAAGTGGAATGGTTGCATTTCCTACACATGACAGGTTAATCTGCTGTGCAAGGCAATATAAGCAACTGCTACTTCTACTCCTTTTTAAAATGAATGGAAGGCTTGAACAAGAATGATCAAGATGCAAGTATAATGAGATTTCCATCACACTGCCACATTCGCCCACCTTCAGATGAAAAATTAATGCTGAATTTAAGTTATACAGCACAAGCATTTTCTGACCTAACATTTAAATTATTTAATTTTTTTTATTATTATTTACAATTTAAAATTGACAGGTAGCACCGACAGTTATGCCATTCTGGTAGGCTCACCTTGTAATACTTTGCAATGTTATTAACCAGCGAAACTTGGTCTGCCTTCTTTTGACAATCGTCCATCCAGACACTTGACTATATCCATGGCACCCTTATGGGCCAGGTAATCTACATTTAAGAACATATATATATATATATATATATATATATATATATATATATATATATATATATATATATATATATATATATATATATATATATAATATGCAGCAGTGGCTTCTTTTTTTTTTTTTTTAATGAAATTCCTGCTTTCAGTGAAATGATAACTTTAGCTTATTTTATGGATGATCATTTTATTGCATAGTGCCTTATGGGTGTTGTTGCCCAATACCAGCCCTACCCACTTTCAGACTAAGAATGGCCATGACATTTGTCAGTACAGTACTGTACAGTTTATATATTTTACTGCCATCGGGGAATGTAGCAAGGCTTAAACCACAACATTTTTTTTTAAACCTGGACCAGCCAGACACGAGCTTTGTGGTGTACTATAGCCGTTACATATTACAAATTAGGATCACCTTCCTGTAATGGTCTTAGAAATAGTTTTTCTATAAATGCTGCATTTAAGTGCCTTAAAGGAAAACTCTGAGATGAACACTGTCATCATTGCTAGTCATTCATCTGCAAATTTACTTGATGGTTGTCATGCTGAGCCTTTGTCTTCAGTACTTTGTGCCACTGGCCTGGAAGAAGCAAATAAGAAGTTCTGAGTTTACTCTGACTTTCTTCATCAGTAATTTACAAAGTGCTGAAGACTGAGACTAAAGCTGCCTATACATTTTTTTCGTTCAACCAGCGGGTTGAATGAAAATAAAACTGACCTGATTCCCCCATCCAGATTGTAGGTGGGTTGGGGAACCCTCCCTGCTGCGCTATTGTATTGTGACAGCAGGGAGACTTCCCTGTGTCAGAATACACTGTTCAGCACTGCAGGCTATAGCCTGCAATGTTGATTGAGCAGCTAAAATCAAACAGGACAGTTGTACAGAAGTTGATTGGTAGATCAACTTCTTTTCAAGCACAGTGCCCATATATGGATTGAAATTCGGCCAGGCCCTAATTAACTGGTTGAATTTCGATCAATGTATTGCCAGCTTTAGTGTAATAGCCAGGCATCTCTTCTTCAGAAGGAGGTGGGCAATATATTTCCCTTCCTCCATGTTTCCCTAGGGAAATTCACTTTGTAAAACAAAAGCTAATCCCAATATGCACCAAAACTTCCTACACTTAATGTGATCTTTCCTTATCTGAAACTCTCCCCTAGATATTGTGTGCCTCTCATAGCTCAATTCAGAACCGTTCATCCTTAGGCCTGTGTGATTTTCAATGGCATCACCTATAGTTCCATTTAAACTAGACCTGTCTTAAAAGAAATGTAGATGCTGCCATGCCATTGCTGACTTTGTTAGTTATTGGTTCCCTGGCTGTGGATTTGTCATTTAGCTAGTTTCTGGCCCAGAACTGATATGTGGCATGTGAAGTAATAATTACCAGCCTGCAATGCTTGTTCTAAGACATTGGCTCCTACCATTGGTTGAGCATGGAGTGACTTCAACCAAAAGCCAGCAGTGGCAGCTGCTGTAATTCTGTTAAGACATGTTCTCTTTAAGACTTAAGGTTTAAGCTCTGTCAAACATGCACTACATCAGTGTTTCTCAACTCCAGTCCTCAGGGCACCCCAACGGGTCATGTTTTCAGGCTTACCATTATTTTGCACAGGTGATTTGATCAGTTTCCCTGCTTTAGTAATTACCACAGCTGTTTCATCTGAGGGAAATCCTGAAAACATGACCTCTTGGTGCGCCTTGAGGACTGGAGTTGAGAAACCCTGCACTACATAATGGGGTTAGTATATCGACATGCTGCAAATAGTGGTGTGTGTGGGTAACACATAACCAATGAGAGATCAGCTTATTTTAGTTTAACTACACTAAAATGCTGAAACGTGTTATCTAGTTGGTGTGGTTTACAGCACAATATTGCTATTTGAAGGCATGTTTCTTTAGACACTACAGAAGATCAGGGTATATCCCTTCTAATACTGCATGGTAAAGTCTTTGCTTTTAAGCCATGTTCAGTGTTACATTTTTCTACCTGAGTGCCTACGTGTAAAACTTAGCCATTGATGGGACAGTTTGTTCTGGAGGTTGAGTTAGTAGCAGAGTATAAGCAATGTAGCAGATGAAAATCACGCATACTTAATGCAGTATGGGAAAATACAGTTTAGCTTTCCTTTTTTTAGATTTATAATTCATTACTGTAATCACTTTTGCCTTTTCATTAACATTTCTGTCATACAATGCATACAAGTGTAGTTATATTGTAGTTGGAGACAATATCACTTTTGGCTTTGAGTGCCATCCACTGCTGAGAGAGGCGATGGCTTTCATTTTGGTATGTCTTTCCTATGCTCCTCATTATTATTTACCTACCAAAAGACATTTGTTTTTAAAGTTGCAGCTTGTTTTTCTCATATACATTTCCTCAGGTATGTGTGAACTGAGGACAGAAAAGGTGTAGAATTTGTGTGTCCATTTTTAAGAAAGGAAATTTACGTGTTCATTTCATATATACTATAGGACTTCATAGTAACCAATCAGAAATAATTTTATTTTTTCAGCACAGAATAGGCAGGCCCATGAATACAGATTTCTGATTGTTGTAGAATACTGTGTCGTGTTTTTTTCTTTTTTAACTAACTTTATCAAATGACCCATAGTGTGTGGGTCGATTCTATTTAATTTGGTAAACTATGTAAAGTTAACAAAAGGGCTCTCTGTTGCTCAGAGAAACATATATTGTAGCAAACAGTCTCTCTAGTATATGCCTTATTTACATGTTGCCTTTTTCGAGAACTGTTGATTTTCAAGTTCTGAATTTGTTCTTGAAAAGAAAATATTATGCAAAAGGAACCATACCACAACCTCATGTCAAAGCGATCAGTAACTCCAAAGATAAGCAGCTGAGACATATTATACAAATATCAACTTTTTCGGTAAAGGTTGCGCATAATCCATACCACATCTTCCTGAACTTCCCAATTGGTTACCTAATGGTATGGGCAGCCTCTGGAATACGATGGAACCAAGCTCAGATTTTACAAAAAGGCTTAGCTTTAAATAACCATAGTTGCCTTTATTTGTTTATTAAAAGGTAACTTCTGATTATTTATTTTATTTCTTCCTCCGTTGAGGAAGTCTTTCACTACTGGTCGAACGAAAAAAATGATTCATGTATAGCTACCCTAAGTCCTATGTTTTTAACTCCAAAATTAAGGGACTGATTTGTATCTTCTTGATGCTGTGTGAACTAATCTGAAACTTGGAGATCAGACTATCCCCATTCTCCAGTCTTTCAGAGCTTCTGAAGCTGCAAAGACCATCCCTTTGCACTTGCTCTTTGAAATCTTCCTCTATGTGCATTGGAAACAACCTTGAACATCCCTGAAACACTTACTAGACTGTGGCCCACCCGAGCAGTGAAATCACTAGGGTAGTGGAAGATGTTCCCAGATTTAGGGATCCTACCAGTTTTTCAGTTAAAAACCCTCTTTATAACCAGGTTCTTGCTGGCGGGCCCTGTACTTTGCCCTAATTTGGCTCTGACTTTAATTTATCAAACAAGGAGGGAGTGGTCAGAATCTCTTAAGAGATCTCTCCACTGCATCAGTGGATATCTACTGATCTGTGGGGCAGATGGCTGGAGCTTTGCACTGGCCTGATGGAAGCATCTCAGCTTATCTCCCATACTGATCTTTTTTTGTCAATACACATGCACAAAGGAGGTTAGAGTGCTGGCCTGCACACCCTGCGCCCAAGGAGCACCTGATCTGCATGGTCTTCAAAAGGCATTTCTTCAGACCGAATCTTGATCTAGGAAGTATGAAAGCAAGAGCACTCCCTGCCTCAGTGAAATAAGCTTAGGGAAAGGTCTACCAAGTCTTTCCTTTTTGTTTCTTTACTCCTAGAATATGAATATGTACTATTCCCAAACTTGGTTCTCTGGTCACCTGCAAGGTCTGTGATAAAAAGCCTGCCATACCATCAAAAAAGCCTTCATCAGCATGGAAAAGCACCCACCACATTTGTAAATGGGAGGGATGTTTTTTTTTTTTTATTGTGGACTGTTGGATATTTTGCATTTCAGGCATTCAGAGTGTGATATTACAGCCATCCAAACTGAATCTTCATTTCCAGCTCCCTCTTTGGCTCCTTTAACGTTAACCACCTTGTGTCACTGCACAGATTGGCAGATCTACCTCTGCCCCGTTGGGGTCCCCTGGACCCAAGGTGTCATTGCCCCAGCTCCTGTGTCAAATCTGTTTCAGGAGTTGTGCTCCTATTTGGTCACTGTTCTTTTTCCCACAGAACTCGTTTTCCTTTTTGGGGCCTGAATTTTATGAAATCTATGCTAGAATCCACATATCGCCTGCAGGTAGATCAGACCAGAATGTTTCTTCGACAGAAAAATCTTCAGTTTAATCTTTTCCAAACGCATGTCCTGGTCTATTAGTCTTTGGGTTGAGACTGAATTGTCTGCCCCTGAGGATCAGGTAGTCTCTGGTCTGGTAGATTAGTCTTCTAGCTCTGGAGTTGGGGAATTCTTCCCTTCCCACCTTCTGGCAGATCCTATCATCAGAAGTCAGAGCTGAGGAGGAGGCATGGGCATCCTGCTAGTGAAGGGGCCCTGTTCTTCTGAGAATTCTGATCTCCTGTTCTACATCTAGAAGTTTCAAGAAATGTGGTTCATTCTACATCACTGAAAATATACCCTTGGCGGATCATCTAATCTGGATCCAAATAGGCAACTCCACAATGCTGGCCTGACGCAGCTGTTAGGGAGGGACAGGAGAGGTAGCATGGATCCTGGGGAGCGTGGGTGAACGATTCATAGACCTGAGTGCATTCCAGGACCTTCATTGCGGATGGAGGATGCCAGAGGTATCCTGGTTCTACTGCATGTAAGCTTGTTTCCAACTGCAGGAATCCTCTAGCAGTACCAATGAATGCTCTGGTGACCATGTGGCATCTTTACACTATTTAGGCTCTTCCACTTCTTGTCTATATCACAGACAGGAGATGGAGTGCTTTCTGGAGAGCTTCCTTGCTCCAGATTAATCCAGACAAAAGTATGACTACTGCTCAGGGGCATCTCTAAATCTGTGATTGTATGATGCTTGTTGTTTATTATGGCGCTTTATCTTAGGAGTGACTTCTCCTTCTAGCAAATTGGTTATTTGTTAGGTCTAGGAAGAATCTAGACCTGACAGTGCTGACAGCCATGCTTGGGTATAACCTGCTATTCTTTGCCTAAGTTTGGAAGGTTTTCAGGTATCCTTCCCCATTAGCCCCTTGTGGCTCCACTGGATTAAAGGCTAAGTTCACCTTTGAAATATGTTACATGTTCCAGCATCTGCAGCCTCACCCCCCTCCCTGTGACAACGGGGGTGGGAAGGTGTCTTCTCCCCACTCCCGCTGTCACAATTTGAAAATGGCACAGCTGTGCAGGGCTCTGCCCACATGGGCATTTCATTCATTTAAAGTTTCCCGTGAATGAATGCCCACAGGTATCACCAGCCATTGCGGCTGACGGCTTGTAATTCTTAATGAGCTGCGAGGGCACTGGTGAGGGCGCTCGCAGTCCATTGAGCTTCCTTCTCTCAGGTAACTGCCTGCCCGTACAAGGTATGTGCAGACAGTTATACTGAGAGTCTGTAGGAGCCTGAGATTGCGGGTGCAATGCTCTGCAGGCTCCATAAAAATAAAAAAAATCATGCACTTTTATTTTTATTTTTTTCTTGCCAAAAAATTTGCATTTATTATTACTTTTTTTAAATTTAAACTGATCCTTTAAACTTTCACTCTGCATTTTTAGGAACCACCATTTGCACTCCTTGTAGGTAATTCATATCCATCTCACTCTCAAAAGGGTTCATCCCTGGTAGTCCTCACCTCTGTGAGTTGAGTGTCTAATTTGCAAGCCTTTCCATGCATGGAACGCCTTCTTGAGCCTGCAATGGGATCAGGTGCATTGAGGCCTAGGACGTTCTTCTGACCTAGACGGTTTCTTAACTTTTCCTCAACCAGGAAATCATTCTCTGATACCCTAGTTCACTGAGAAGAGCTTCTCTTCCTTGTTTGACTACAGTTCAGGCCTTCTGGATTGTTCAGGTAGACTGCCTTTAAAGCTTATTGTCTTAAGGTTTGGTTCTCTTTTCCCTATCAAAACTTCACTCACTATGTGAGTTTTCCTTGACCCCTTTATGCATCTGGCATTAGTTTCTCAATGCAATGCTTGACACCTGGTCTTCTGTTATCAAAAAGGTTGCTACCAGGTGGAGGTTGCACCCTCCTCTGATGCCAGCTTTGGTAGTATGGTCCTTTAGGCAAAGTGCTCATACTTTTAATCATGGTCTCAGTACTGCTTTGCTATAAAACCAAGACACGCTGGTAGTGGGAGAGGGGTTATCCTGGGCTGGCCTACAGTTTGTTTGCTAATGTCTATTCCACTAGTAGGTAGTAGTATAACCCTAAGTTGGAAGTTCTCCTGTGTCCCTCAATGGAGTCCAAGCAAAGGTTTTGTTTTTTTTAATTCTATGCGGAGTTTGAATAGGCCAATTGCACACAGTATGTGGTACTGTTTTTAGTGCTCCTTATGCACTAAAATGTATTTTTTTTAAAGTCAAACAGCAGAAAATACTTGTCCTCATAAACTAAATGTCCAGTCCACTGTTTTCTCTGCATGACGCTCAATTGTGTCCTATTACCGTCCAAAGATTGTAGAACATAACTTTATTTTGTACTTTGTACAAAAATTAAATGGCTATGACAGTAAGGAAGCATTGTAAAACTAGAGTAGACATAAAAGTGGGCTTCTTTTCTTTAAAAATAAAGACCTTCTTATTTTGCTTTTTTTTTTTTTTTTAACTCAAAACATATAGAAAGTGCTGCATTCTACATTATAGTGTCAACTTTACAAAGATGACAGTTACTATGGAAGAGTACAGTTCAGAATTTGCCAATGATCATTTACAAATGTTTCCACTCTCTGTATCCAGAGCAAGCGTTGATCATGCAATAGTGACTTGCCAAGCTAAGCCTTGGGCGCTATTAACAGTAGTTCCAAATTAACTGCATTATAGTTTTCATAATTTAAGTAGACCTTTAACTTATGTACCACTCCCTTAGGTGTTACAATTTTGCTGCATTCAACTTTTAAATGTTTATTCTGCCAAATGGAGGATGAATGTTTAGACTAGTTATGCCTGGATGTGATTCTCCAAACTTCTCTGTCAGAGACCACCAACTACCAGAGAGACCCCAGATCTAAAATGTTGCATATGAAGCACTTGGATCAGTGTGATGCAAAGCGCACACCTTAAAAACACACAAGTGTATGATCTCTGGTTTTTTTTCTGCTTTTAAAATTGACCAATGGGGTTACTTAGTTTCCATTTACACAGATGTAAAAGGGAATTTGTTGTGTTTTCAACCGCGGCCAAGCATCAATCTTATTTTGAATGTATCTCTAATGCAGCATCATTTTGAGAATAGTGGGATGGTGCTTTGAACACAGGTCTGCTTTAAAACACAGCTTTTTTTGAATGCAGTACAGAAGGTTTATACATTCTAACATGAATTTATTGCTTTATTTTTCCATTGGGGATATTTTTCTGACTTCTCCCCTTGTGACAGCAAAGGTAGGTAGAGAGGACAATAAAAACCTTAGTTTCCGGTCTTTCTGTGTTCTAAGGGAAAAACCTTTATTTTGTTGCTGTACACATTTTATCACTTCCTGTCTCTGTGACAAAGACTGAAAATTATTGAAAGTCTCCCCGATTGGGAAGCCATAGAAACCTGAAAGAAGTATTTATCCTCCCCTGCTAAATTTCAAAAAACAAACAAAAGAAAAACGATTTTTGCTTATTTTAGGTGTTTAACTGCTGTTAATAAATGTAAAATTGTATTTAGATGTCCAGAAAAGATAACTTGGTAATAGTCACTGAGGCCCAGAGTAGGAAACCCGCTTTAGGGTAGTCATCACAAAGGCATATTAAGCATTTGAATTGTATGTTAATGCAATAATGTTAACAATTCTAGTGTTTTCTGTTTATGTAGTGAGCAGTTTTGTAATTTAAGCATCTGTTTTATTCTCTAGTGCCTTTTAAACACCAAAACCTTTCCTCTACTGTGCCCAACAATGGTCTCTATTTTCTTTATTTACACTAGTTTTGTAATACAACGACATCCTGGCATACACAGAAAGGCATCCTTATTTTATTTTTCTATTCGTTAAATTTGTACCCATGGGTAAGGGGTTGTACATAGGGTGTGGGAACCGATAATCAAACACAATGTAATGTTCAGAAATTGAAAAGTTAAGTCAGGAAACCCAAAATATTTTACATGTTTTTTAACCTGTAAATAGTTTGCCCATTATATATGTGTAAATGTGGTGTGCATTACACTGCAAGCCTTAATGTATACTCCTGTCTGAGTTTTTAGAATGTGGGAATGTATTTGTTTTTGTACATTGGAGAGAAAACTGTTCTACATTTCTAAGCTTAACTTTCCTCATCAGAGTTTTGTATAGAGATAAAATATATAGAAATGAAAATTGTGTTCTTTTGAAAAATAAAATTAAAATGTGAGTAACATTTGGTAAACTGTGTTCGGACTTTACTTAATGCACATTCTTGGTTTTGGGTGGTTTAGTTACCACCATTTTGTGCGTACTAAGGTGTAGCTCTACATCTATACAATACAAACAGGGTATGAAATTACAATCCATAATTAGAAATGCTGTCTCTACTATCAGTGATCACCAGTCAGGATCTAATGTGTTTTATCTCCGTGACCCTTTACTGTCATCATTGTGGTTAGTAAAAACTTAGTTGCAACAAATGGTGCATGTGAACACACGCACACGCTACACATGTGTACTCTAAACCATAAAACCTGTAAAGTCCAGATCTTGGAGTACAGTGCAGGACACAGGCAGACTATTTATACACCTTTGGGTTATAAGCATGTACCTTCAGATGACTGGACCCTGGCAAAGCTTTAGAGCAGGGGTGCCCACGGCACCCGCTAATGTGGCCCGCCACCTCCTGCTCTGGGATGGCGGGTCGGCAAGCTCATATGAGGGTTCCCAACCCGCCATCCCCAAGCATTGGTGTGAAGAACAGAACATATGCTATGCTAGAGGATACAGAGCCGATGCTTCCTGTATAGCGCCGACTCCTATTACAGGCAGAGTGATACCAAATGTACTCCGCCTGTGACGGGAGCAATACAGGAAGCATCAGCTCGGCTCTCTACTGCAGCTGCTTGCTTCTTCTAACGCCGGCTCCTGTCACACTGATGCTTGGGGTTGGTGGGCTGTGAATCAGTCAGCAGCCACCAGCCATACCCACCTGGGGGACAGCAGCAGCCAGCGATACCTGCAGGAATCCTGAGGAAGAAGTGAAGATTGAGGTCAGTTGAGGTGCAGGTAAACCGCAGTGCATCAGTGTGTAAGCAGCCTTAGGCCCCTTTCACATGATTGGTCCGATCAGGTCTGCCTGTCTGTTTTTCCTGTCTAACCCTCTATTTACCTTTATAGAGCAGCAGATGTAAACGGATTTGTGTCTGTTTACACCCAGCTATCTCCAATCTGATCCACTTAAAAAATAGAAGGGGTTCCGTCCCCTTCTGTCTGGGCGGATCGGAGGGCCCATAGAGTAGAGCAGGCTGTGTTCGTGTCTGCTCTGCATATGCGAAGTGGACATGGACCAGTCATCTGCCCACTCCACTTATTGTGGCCAGTTACAAAGTCACTAAAGTGGCCCTCGCTCCTCAAAAGGTTTGGCACCTCCCCTATAACTCTGCCTCACTCTGTGACTCAAGTGAGGTGAATACAATCCACACATTGTATTTTTACAGTAACGGTCAGACAAACAAGGTGGCCCTATCATACCTGTTCACACTGGACTGTAAATAAAGTCCAGCCCTCATCTGTCGATGTGGGCGGATACCCTCAAAGGAGTCTTAAGGGACTGGTTCCATAGCAATAGACCACAGTCTTAGACCTCTATAGCACCCTGTGGCTAACAACACATTGTGCCAAGGTGAGCACTTATGCAGGATGGCCAAGCATGTCAGTGTGCTCGCATCAGGAATCATGTTGATCCCTGGTGCGAGCACACTGACATGCTTTTACAGACTCTCAGATATGGCACTTATATGCTCCTGATCTGAACAGATAGACACTGCATCCAATTGTGGATGTCCCAGTGCCTTAATATTTTCTACAAAATTACCAGGTGTTTTCGATCTATGAGTTTCCCCTATAGGGGGCTGACCCATCTGTGACCACTTGTAAGCCTCACAGGCCGGGGTTGCCCCCTTGGGGCGGAGGTGAGCACAATCCCCAAGCGGGGCCCAGGATCATCATTGGGGGAATCTTCTGTCTCCTTTTGTGTTTTTTAATAAAGAGAAGTCTCTGGATAAGTGAGCCGTGTTGGTGGAAGGGAAATGTAAGAATCCCCTTAAGAAGACCATAACCTTTAATTTGAAATGCATTGGGGCATTTCCCGACATCGGAAAGTATAATTACAAAATAATACTGTGAGGCAATACCCTCTGATTTATATTGTTCACCAATTACATTACATGGTGTCATCCACTGTTTGATTCTCCCCTCAGTTCAAATTGTGTCGCATTGTGTACACCAGAGCTCATATTTTAACTTTTGTACCATAGTGATGTCCAATTTTCTTGTGATTAATAAAGTTAATAATTTTTATGAACTTTTTGACTTATTTGCTGCTAAAAAAAACCCATGGGGAATTCTCAATTTTTTTCAAATACTTGTATCAGGGTGTGCAGCTTTATCAGACTCCCATACATGTGTCGTTTCATGCTATATATACATACATAAATAACAAATTATCAAAAAAAAGAAACAATTAAACTAATCGATTTGTTATAAGGAATATCTATACTCTACATTAATAACAAATTATCCGAAAACAAATTAACATAACAAATATAACAGAACGAAATTATGTGTTTTACGAATGGAAACGAAACAAAATGAACTTTTCTTTTGTGCACGAGTCTACAATTAAGTTGGCTAGATTCTACTATGCCACCTTGGATTTAAAGCTGAACTACATGTAGATATAAGACAAATTACTGCAGCTCTGTATTTATTAATACGTCATTAACCAGTTCAGTTTTTGCACCTGTACACTAAAGCAATTTTTACATTTCCACTCATTACTTATAGTATTAAAACCTCAGCATTTTTAGCTCAATACATTGAACACAATAAACTAACCAGGGAAAGGAGCCACACCAAAACTAGAAACCTGGGGAGTGGTCATGGCTCCAGCCAGTGGCGGAAGTACCAGGGTCGCAGCAGTCACACTTGCGACTGGGCCCCGGAGTTCTTCCACCGTGGGGGGGGCCAAAAGGAACGAGGGTCCAGGGTTGCTGGCTGCAGCTATGAGCAGAGAGTGTCCATTACACTCTTTCACACTGCCCAGACCCCGCACTGACAGCCCACCCCCCCTCCTCGCACAGACAGGAGAGGAAAGAGAATCTCCTCCCACCCCCCTCCTGTGTGTCCCCTCCCACATTCCAATCCCCGGAAGCTCCGTGCCTCGCAAAGCAGCTAGATAGTGGAGGAGAGGCTTGGATGCTGCAACCCTCCACAGGGAATCCACAGCTCTCCAGGACAGCCTTCCTGCCTGATCAAACATCTCTGTGATTGAAAAGAAAGCAGCACACAGGTGGCCAGTCATTGAGGGGACTTTAAAGAGAGCGTGTTGTCACCTCCAGAGCCCCTCTACCAACACAGCAGCCCGATGGGGTTTCTCTTGTGTGGTGCACTACAAACCTATGTGTATGTATAGCACAGTAGGCCTTGCTTGCTGACCACAGTGGCGAAACTCCAGGACCCAATCCTCCATCTATGGTGAGTGAAGCGTCCCTCCCTTCCTCTCCTATCTCACCAGCCTCTGAGCACACTAATGTAAGGGAGAGCTCTGTGGACTGTAATGTTAAGGGGGACTCCAATTTAAGTGGGGGCTTTGATGAGCAGAGACCCCACTTACATCAGGATTCCCAAAGCACCCCTTACATCAGAGTTCCCCTTTACATTACAATCCACAGAGCTCCCCCTTAGGGCAGGGGTCAAGTCTTGGGAAAAAAAGTCTCACCCAAGATTCCCCCCTACCTCAACAATAAAAAAGTGTGTACAGACACACTCTCATCAGACTGCCTGTATTGATTGTGCAAAGTGGGGCCCAGGCCCTGGGCTGCACACTCCTTAGTGCCCATAAAATGCAGCCTCACCAGTGCCCCTAGCAATGCAACCTCGCCACCAGTGTTCCCAGCAATGCAGCTTCACCACCAGTAACCCCAGCAGTGCAGCCTCCCCACCAGTGTCCCCAGCAATGCAGCCTCACTACCAGTGTACCCAGCAATACAGCCTCACTACCAGTGTACCCAATAATGCAGCCTCCCCACCAGTGTCCCCAGCAATGCAGCCTCCCCACCAGTGTCCCCAGCAATGCAGCCTCCCCACCAGTGTCCCCAGCAATGCAGCCTCACTACCAGTGTCCCCAGCAATGCAGCCTCACTACCAGTGCACCCAGAAACACAGCTTCACCACCAGTGTCCCCAGCAATGCAGCCTCACCACCAGTGTGCCCAGCAATACAGCCTTACCACCAGTGTCCCCAGCAATGCAGCTTTACCAGTGCCAATGGGGGTCAGTCCACCCCGGGTGCCACACATTGGGGAGGAGTGTCACCCCAGCACGCCCGTTCTTTCCTCCCTTGGTCCTCCTCCATAGTTACATAGTAGGTGAGGTTGAAAAAAGACACAAGTCCATCAAGTCCAACCTATGTGTGATTATGTGTCAGTATTACACTATATATCCCTGTATGTTGCGGTCATTCAGGTGCTTATCTAATAGTTTCTTGAAGCTATCGATGCTCCCTGCTGAGACCACCGCCTGTGGAAGGGAATTCCACATCCTTGCCGCTCTTACAGTAAAGAACCCTCTTCTAATTTTAATGAGTGACTACAAGTCTTGTTAAACTCTCTTCTGCAAAAAAGTTTTATTTCTATTGTAGGGTCACCAGTATGGTATTTGTATATTAAAATTATATCCCCTCTCAAGCGTCTCTTCTCCAGAGAGAATAAGTTTAGTGCTCGCAACCTTTCCTCATAACTAAGATCCTCCAGACCCTTTATTAGCTTTGTTGCCCTTCTTTGTACCCGCTCCATTTCCAGTACATCCTTCCTGAGGACTGGTGCCCAGAACTTTTTAATGCATGCCAATATTCTACACTGAACCTCATTTGCCATGTAGTTGCCCACCCCATTAATTTGTTCAGATCTTTTTGCAAGGTTTCCACATCCTGCGGAGAAGTTATTGCCCTGCTTAGTATAGCATCTTCTGCAAATAGAAAGATTGAACTGTTTATCCCATCCTCCAGGTCGTTTATGAACAAATTAAATAGGATTGGTCCCAGCACAGAACCCTGGGGAACCCCACTACCCACCCCTGACCATTCCGAGTACTCCCCATTTATCACCACCCTCTGAACTCGCCCTTGTAGCCAGTTTTCAATCCATGTACTCACCCAATGGTCCATGCCAACGGACCTTATTTTGTACAGTAAACGTTTATGGGGAACTGTGTCAAATGCTTTTGCAAAATCCAGATACACCACGTCTACGGGCCTTCCTTTATCTAGATGGCAACTCACCTCCTCATAGAAGGTTAGTAGATTGGTTTGGCAAGAACGATTCTTCATGAATCCATGCTGATTACTGCTAATGATACCGTTCTTATTACTAAAATCTTGTATATAGTCCCTTATCATCCCCTCCAAGAGTTAACATACTATTGATGTTAGGCTAACTGGTCTGTAATTCCCAGGG
Source organism: Lithobates clamitans (assembly GCA_037952925.1). Classification (NCBI taxonomy): domain Eukaryota; kingdom Metazoa; phylum Chordata; class Amphibia; order Anura; family Ranidae; genus Lithobates; species Lithobates clamitans. The sequence goes on from JBBGZY010000318.1 coordinate 3,875,956, forward strand.
ATGTATTTTGGGCCCTTTTTAAACATTGGTGCTACATTGGCTTTTTTCCAATCAGCTGGTACCATTCCAGTCAGTAGACTGTAAAAATTAGGAACAACGGTCTGGCAATCACTTGACTGAGTTCCCGAAGTACCCTCAGATGCAAGCCATTTGGTCCCGGTGATTTATTAATGTTAAGTGTCTCAAGTCTAATTTTAATTCTGTCCTCTGTTAACCATGGAGGTGCTTCCTATGTTGTGTCATGAGGATAAACACTGCAGTTTTGGTTACTGAAGCCCCCCGATTCACTCGTGAAGACTGAGGAGAAGAATAAATTCAATACCTTCGGCATCTCCCCATCCTTTGTAACCAGATGTCCTTCCTCATTCTTTATGGGGCCAATATGGTCTGTCCTCCGCTTTTTACTGTTTACATACCTAAAGAATTTCTTGGGATTCTTTTTGCTCTCCTCCGCTATGTGTCTTTCATGTTCTATCTTAGCCATCCTAATTGCACCCTTACATTTCTTGTTGCATTCTTTATAAAGTCTGAATGCTGAATATGAACCCTCAACCTTGTATTTTTTGAAGGCCTTCTCCTTTGCTTTTATATGCATTTTTACATTGGAGTAAGCCATTCAGGACTTTTGTTCGCTCTTTTAAATTTATTACCCAATGGGATACATTGGCTAATGCCCTTATTTAATATGCTCTTAAAGCAAACCCATCTCTCCTACGTATTCTTTGTTCCTAATATTTTATCCCAATTTATGCCTTTTAGCAAGGTTTGTAGTTTAGGGAAGTTGGCTCTTTTGAAATTCAGTGTCTTTGTATTCCCTTTATGTTTCCTATTTGTGTGATTTATACTGAAACTAATTGACCTGTGATCACTGTTACCTAAATTGCCCCATATTTCCACATCCGTGATCAGGTCTGTATTGTTGGTAATAAGTAGATCCAGTAATGTTCTATTTCTAGTTGGTGCGTCTACCATCTGACCCATAAAATTGTCCTGCAAGACATTAAGGAACTGTCGAGCCTTAAATGAATGCGCGGTTCCCTCCGCCCAGTGTATGTCTGGATAATTAAAATCCCCCATTATGATAACACTTCCCATTCTTGCTGCTAATCCAAATTGTGATAGGAGATCTGTCTCCACTTCCTCCCTCAGGTTAGGGGGCCTATAGCATACTCCCAGTATTATTTTCCCCTTAGCTTCTTCCCTTTGGAGCTCTACCCATAAGGATTCCACCTCCTCCCTAGCTCCCTCAGTGATGTCATCTTTCACATTCACTTGTACATTATTCTTAATATATAGGCATATCCCTCCCCCTTTTTTACCCTCTCTATCCTTGCGGTAAAGGGTATACCCTGGAATGTTTGCCAGCGAATCATGAGAGCTGTTGAACCAGGTCTCTGAAATTCCCACAAAATCCAAATCCTCCTCATACAACAGTATCTCTAGTTCACCCATTTTGTCCGCCATGCTCCTGGCATTGGTGAACATGCCACATAGTTTAGACCGGTCGCATATTGCCCTCGTATTGGGTGTTTCGAGATTGCAACTAGAACTTGCTACTATACTTACCTTGTGTTTTTGTGCTTTGGTCAACCTACCACTAATGCCCCCAATACTACCCTCTGGAATATCTTCCGCGCTGACTATCTCTACCTCTGGACCCTCCCCCCATCGCCTAGTTTAAAAACCCCTCTAACTTTTTGGCCATCCTCATTTCCAGCAGATCTGCACCCTCCTCATTTAGGTGCAGTCCGTCCCTTCTATAGTACCAGTTATCGACTGAGAAGTCGGCCCAGTCCTCCAGAAACCCAAACCCCTCCTTACTACACCAGCTCTTGAGCCACTTGTTTACTTCCCTAATCTCCCTCTGCCTTTCTGGTGTGGCTCGATGTACCGGTAGTATTCCTGAGAATACTACCTTGGAGGTCCTTTTCCTCAATTTAGCTCCTAAGTCCCTAAAATCGTTCTTTAGGACACTCCATCTGCCTCTGACTTTGTCATTGGTGCCAACGTGCACCATGACAGCTGGGTCTTCCCCAGCCCCTCCCAGTAACCTGTCCACAAGATCCGTGATGTTACAAACCCAAGCGCCCGGTAGACAACATACTGTTCGGCGCTTCAGGTCTTGGTTACAGATTGCCCTCTCTGTCCTAAGAATTGAGTCCCCTACCAGCAGAATCTGTCTTTCAATATTTTGACATTTCAAGTAATATTCCAAAATCATTTTTAATACAACATTGCCCCCTGATGGTAATTATTTCAAAAGTCCAATATGGCCCCCTAGACAATAGTGGCATGCTTACATAGTAAACAAAACATCATTTGACATCATTGATTAAGTGAAAAGCAAATACACACCCACTTTCTGGGGAGATAAAGGTTGGATACAGATTAGCAGTGAGGGAGCCGAAAGAAGGGAGAGCTAAGATTGGAAGAAAAGAAGGATGAGGGGAGAACGGAAAAATCAAAGTAGGATAGAAAGATCCCTTCGGGTATCTCTCAAACAAAAGATTCTTATGTTTCTGGTAAAGTATAATTTTCTTCTGCCTATTGGCAATTGAATTATTTGAGCATATACATAGCTAAACCATTAAATCTTTGTAGCATTATTATTGGAATTGTTTTATTTCTAACTGCAGTATGAGATAATTCTGTTCCAAATAAAGAGAAATATACATTTTGGTATATCACAACAAAGCTGAGTTCAAAGTCTTATCAATGGTTTAGTTGTGATGTATGGTTAAACATAAAATTCATCAGTGATTATCTTTACCTTAAATATAAGTCTTGGCTAAATTTCCAAAGTTTGTATATGGTGTAACAAATTTGTCCATATACCGTTAAGAGAAGTTGAGCTTGCAAGGTCGGTTTGTTTGAGAGAAGCCATGTGTCAAAATCAACACTTGTTTGTTTTCTTAATCTGCGGAGCCACGGAGAAACTGTTAACTACTTACAAAGCAGTTACTAAGTTTTAGGACATTGGTATGTTAAAACTGGAGCTTATGGTTATTGTCTCATCATCTGTATTACCTATATTGTGATATTTGGATTTATATTCTGTGTTATCACCAATTATATTTTGGTAGTATTTTGCACTGATTTTTAGTAAATATATACAGTATCTCACAAAAGTGAGTAAGAACCTCACATTTTTTAAAATATTTTATTATATCTTTTCATGTGACAACATTGAAGAAATTACACTTTGCTATAATGTAAAGTAGTGAGTGTACAGCTTGTATAACAGTGTAAATTTGCTGTCCCCTCAAAATAACTCAACACACAGCCATTAATGTCTAAACCACTGGCAACAAAAGTGAGTACACCCCTAAGTGAAAATATCCAAATTGGGCCGAAAGTGTCAATATTTGGTGTGGCCACCTTTATTTTTCCGCACTGCCTTAACCCTCTTGAGCATGGAGTTCGCCAGAGCTTCACAGGTTGCCACTAGAGTCCTCTTCCACTCCTCCATGATGACATCACAGAGCTGGTGGATGTTAATATTTTTTTCTCAGCAAACCTCCACTTAAATGGATGCTGCGGAATGTTCTGGATTCCTGGGAAGCCTTTATAGGGATCTGATGGTCTGGAAATTCCCCCTTTTCCTCAAGAAGCACCGTGTGAAGAGCTCTGTCGTCCCCCCACCCCCACTGAAGATATGGAGTCTCTTTTCAAGCAACTCCTAGAGAAAGTTGGCAGCGAGGGAGGTGAAGAATGGCTTTGGCGCTGCCTGTCATTGGATGAAGCTGTGAGTGGAGGACAGCAAGAAGAGGATATGGCAGACAGTATGGCCGGGGTGCAGGGAGCGCAGCAAGGTGACATGGAGTGGGTAGCAGCGGTGCAGGAGCAGCAGGTGAGAACAGGGATGAGCCAGCCTCCTGAACGTACTGTTATGGATTGTTTAATACTCTGGGTAAATGACTATTTCTATTATGTCAAGATACATGCTAAACTCCTTACTCAATATGGTCAATAAGAGCACCCCCTCCCATTGAATGAACAAGCCTCCATCAGCAGAAAACCTGAATGAATCTGGCCAGAAGACCCTTTAGATAAGGAACATCCAATCCATGACTGACAGCATGAGCTACGACTGTGATGATGCTTTTGCAAACAATGACTCATGTTCTATTATAAAAGAGGCCATAAGCCCAGGCAAAAAAGGAAGTTCTCACTGAACAGCTTGTGTCAGTGTCTTTTCTTCTGCGTGCACGTATATTTAAATTTGAAATTAGGCAAGGTGCAGATAATTGTACAGACACTTGTCTGAATCCAAAACAGTACCACACTATCAGAGGAGGAGGCGGAGGCAGAGGGGTATGGCTGCCGAAGATAATATGGGAGTGACAACGGGTGCGCGCCGCACCTCCAGGAATAAAAGGACATGTTCCAGGTCGCCGGGTAGAAGAAGCGGCAGGCGGGGCAAGGCTGAGCAGCCCGTTGCAGGAGCTGGGAGGGGACATCCGCTCTAAACAGCCAGAACACAGGAAACAGCAAGTACAGTACAAAACAGCTGCTGCAGGGTTAAAGAGTCACAGGCAGTGATACACAGACAGGTGCCAGCTCCAGGTCTGCTGCTGGGGGAAGCTGTTCAGCAGGAAGCAGCACAACCTCCAGCAGTAGGTGAGTGTGCTACATTTAATACTTTAAATGTGTTAGTTGATTCCCTGAAATCTTAGTGAGAACTCTATCACCTATGCTTCCTGCTGCTGTTTCTTCTGGCAACTTAGCCCAGGACTTTGTATCTGCTGCTATGCTCAGCCCTTCTCCTGTCTCTGTGTCTCACTCTGCTAGTTTGTTATCCCAGCACAGCCCTGTTGCCACGGTTACTGGGGGCATGTCAGGGGATGGGAATGTTCCTTTGGTCAGGGTCAATGTTCCGGAATCATGCATGAAGAAAGTCATGCCATGTGAAATGTCTCCCCTGGGTTACCATTTGAGTGTAGTGGTAAGAGAAAAAAATGTAGGGGAGATTTTATCGATATCCTATCTCTATTACCCTCGCATAAAGATTTCATGGGGGAGATGGAAAGAGAGGGGATGAAAAGCAGGAGGATGAGAGGCGTAGACCTATCCCTAGGTCATTCAATAACAAGCTTATTGCATATTTGCAGGAGTGATGGCGGAAAAGCACCGAGAACGGTGCGGGGGGTTGTTTCAGCATTTAGACCACATACTGGAGGCGTATAAAAGCTTTGGGGGGCTAGGCTAGTACTATTATGACGAGTCATTTAGAGAGAAGTTGTCAGTTCACCCCTCATTGAGTTGGGGAATGAAGGACGTAGGGCTATGGCTCAATCTGCTTGCCCCCCAGAGGCAAATTGTGCCTAAGCCAGTTGCAGTTACACCGTCCAGCACTGGGTACAGGAGAGGCTGCTGCTTCGCTTTTAATGGCAGCCAGTGTCGCTGGAATGCGGCGTGTAAGTATAGGCATGGAGTATATGTTTATTCCTGCGCTACCATGCGCGGGAGGATCAGAAAAGAACTGCTGCAAGCACAGAATAGGGGTCAATCCATACCCATGAAAAGGATAAGTTAAATGGGGGTTGGTGCTGCGCTGTTCGCATCAATGGAAAAAAATACTGCTATTTTAGCAGTACATTGCATTATTTATTTTTTACTTATATGCATGCAAAACAATGATCACAGTAATAAAATAGAGTGACTGGTTTACAAAGTGCTAAGTGCATAAATCAATACTAATAAAACTATGGTGTTTCTGTTGTATATCATATATGTGCAAAAAATAAATAAATTGTGCAAAAATTCAAATTCAATAGTGCAAATTAAACAACTATCTTCCTGTGCAAAGTGCTATGACCTGTGCAAAGAATGCAATACGGATGTGCAATAATAAAGTCCAAAGGAGTGTGCAAAACGCAATGGAGCTGTGCAAAAATTACAATAAGTTCCTTTCCTGACAGACTCCATGGCAGCCTACATATGGGTTAATCCCGCCTCTCATACCTCATAGGACCCCACTCCCATAAATCTTTGCTTCTAGTCAGAGACCATGTTCCTTTTTTGTCCTCCTCCTAGGACCAAGGTGTCTTACCTTACGAAGTTCTTGATTTAGTCCTGGTGGTTTTGCACGTGAACAATGGTCATGGCGGTGTCCTTTTTTGGAGTCCGGCCTCCCCAGCTATTAGCAGGGTGGACAGGGGTGATTTAAAGCAATGCCTTGAAGAGTTTATTAACTAGCCATTGGCTGGAAAGCAGCAACATGGTGAAACATCCTAGCTACTAGCGGGAGGCCTTTCTTAACCACTTCAGCCCTGGAAGGATTTACCCCCTTCCTGACCAGAGCACTTTTTACAATTTGGCACTGCGTCGCTTTAACTGCTAATTGCGCGGTCATGCAATGCTGTACCCAAACTAAATTTGCGTCCTTTTCTTCCCACAAATAGAGCTTTCTTTTCATGGTATTTGATCACCCCTGTGGTTTTTATTTTTTGCGCTATAAACAGAAAGACCGAAAATTTTGAAAACAAAATAATATTTTCTACTTTTTGTTATAAAAAAAATTCAATAAACTCAATTTTAGTCATACATTTAGACCAAAATGTATTCGGCCACGTCTTTGGTAAAAAAAATGTCAATAAGCGTATATTCATTGGTTTGCGCAAAAGTTATAGCGTCTACAAACTAGGGTACATTTTCTGGAATTTACACAGCTTTTAGTTTATGACTGCGTATGTCATTTCTTGAGGTGCTAAAATGTCAGGGCAGTACAAAACCCCTCCAAATGACCCCATTTTGGAAAGTAGACACCCCAAGGAAATTGCTGAGAGGCATGTTGAACCCATTGAATATTAATTTTTTGCCCCAAGTGATTGAATAATGACAAAAAAATAAATTTACAAAAAGTTGTCACTAAATGATATAATACTCACACAGGCCATGGGCATATGTGGAATTGCACCCCAAAATACATTTAGCTGCTTCTCCTGAGGATGGGGATACCACATGTGTGGGACTTTTTGGGAGCCTAGCCGCTTACGGGGCCCCGAAAACCAAGCCTTCAGGATTGCTAAGGGCGTAAATTTTAGATTTCACTCCTCACTACCTATCACAGTTTTGAAGGCCATAAAATGCCAAGATGGCACAAAACCCCCAAAATGACCCCATTTTGGAAAGTAGATGCCCCATGCTATTTGCTGAGAGGCATGTTGAGTCCATGGAATATTTTATATTTTGACACAAGTTGCAGGAAAATGACAAACTTTTTTTTTTTTTGCACAAAGTTGTCACTAAATGATATATTTCTCACACAGGCCATGGGCATATGTGGAATTGCACCCCAAAATACATTCTGCTGATTCTCCTGAGTACGGGGATACCACATGTGTGGGACTTTTTGGGAGCCTAGCTGCATACGGGGCCCCGAAAACCAAGCACCGCCTTCAGGATTTCTAAGGGCATAAAGTTTTGATTTCACTCCTCACTACCTATCACAGTTTTGAAGGCCATAAAATGCCTAGATGGCACAACCCCCCCCCCCAAATGGCCCCATTTTGGAAAGTAGACACCCCAAGCTATTTGCTGAGAGGCATGTTGAGTCCATGGAATATTTTATATTTTGACACAAGTTGCGGGAAAGTGACAATTTTTTTTTTTTTTTTGCACAAAGTTGTCACTAAATGATATATTGCTCAAACATGCCATGAGCATATGTGGAATTACACCCCAAAATACATTCTGCTGCTTCTCCTGAGTATGGGGATACCACATGTGTGGGACTTTTTGGGAGCCTAGCTGCATACGGGGCCCCGAAAACCAATCACCACCTTCAGGATTTCTAAGGGCGTAAATTTTTGATTCACTCCTCACTACCTATTACAGTTTCGAATGCCATAAATGCCAACATAACACAAACCCCCCCAAATGACCCCATTTTGGAAAATAGACACCCCAAGCTATTTGCTGAGAGGCATGGTGAGTATTTTGCAGCTCTCATTTGTTTTTGAAAATGAAGAAAGACATTTTTTTTTCTTTTTTCAATTTTCAAAACTTTTTGACAAAAAGTGAGGTCTGCAAAATACTCACTATACATCTCAGCAAATAGCTTGGGGTGTCTACTTTCCAAAATAGGGTCATTTGGGGGGGGTTTGTGCCACCTGGGCATTCCATGGCCTCCGAAACTGTGATAGGCAGTGAAGAGTGAAATCAAAAATTTACGCCCTTAGAAAGCCTGAAGGCGGTGCTTGGTTTTCGGGGTCCTGTACACGGCTAGGCTCCCAAAAAGTCTCACACATGTAGTATCCCCGTACTCAGGAGAAGCAACAGAATGTATTTTGGGGTGTAATTTCACATATTCCCATGGCATGTTTGAGCAATATATCATTTAGTGACAACTTTGTGCAAAAAAAAAAAAAATTGTCACTTTCCCGCAACATGTGTCACAATATAAAATATTTCATGGACTCGACATGCCTCTCAGCAAATAGCTTGGGGTGTCTACTTTCCAAAATAGGGTCATTGGGGGGGTTTGAACTGTCCTGGCTAGGGATGAGCCGAACACCCCCCGGTTCGGTTTGCACCAGAACCTGTGAACGGACCGAAAATTCACACGAACGTTAGAGCCCCATTGTCTATGGGACTCGAACGTTCAAAATCAAAAGTGCTCATTTTAAAGGCTAATTTGCATGGTATTGTCCTAAAAAGGGTTTGGGGGCCCGTGTCCTGCCCCAGGGGACATGTATCAATGCAAAAAAAACTTTTAAAAACGGCCGTTTTTTTGGGAGCAGTGATTTTAATGATGCTTAAAGTAAAAAAAAAAGTGAAATATTCCTTTAAATATTGTACCTGGGGGGTGTCTATAGTATGCCTGTAAAGTGGCACGTGTTTCCCGTGCTTAGAACAGTCCCTGCACAAAATTACATTTTTAAAGGAAAAAAGTCATTTAAAACTGCTTGTCGCTTTAATGTAATGTCGGGTCCTGGCAATGGATGAAAATCAGTGAGACAAACGGCATGGGTACCCTCCAGTCCATTACCAGGCCCTTTGGGTCCTGTATGGTTATTATGGGGAACCCCGCAACCAAATTAAAAAAAGGAAAGGCCCTTTATATTCTGAACAGCAGTATACAGGCGGTGCAAACAAGACAGGGACTGTAGGTTTGTTGTTAAGTAGAATCTGTTTGTAATTTTGAACTGGTACATTTTGAACGTGTTTAGCTCCAGCCAAAAAATCTATTTTAAGCTTTTTGGAAAACATAGGGAAGGGTTATCACCCCTGTGCCATTTGTTTTGCTGCCTGTGCTCCTCTTCAAAAGATTTCCCCTCACTTTTTGTCCCAATGACAAATGTTTTTTGAAAATTTGTGTTTTTTTATGAAACAAGGATTGGTGATAAAGCATCAGTGGAAATGAGAAATGTTTTTCCCATATTAACTCTTACAAGAGAGAATTTCCCTTCCTAGGGGTAGATTTCATCTCACTTCCTGGTGTCTCCTTCTGTTTGCAAGTAGGAGTCGTTTGTAAGTTGGATGTTTGAAAGTAGGGGCCTGCTCAACAGAAATTTGGGCCTTAGGTGTTGTTGTGGCCACAACACTGTAAGCCCTCACAGGGCCCTGCTGTGAAATATTAGATCAAAAATTGTAATTACATGCCCCTGTTGAACAGGGGCAGAAAAATTGGGGCTTTGGTGGTGGTGGTGGTGGTGGTGCTGGTGCCACAACACTGTAAGTCCTCACTCGCTCTTGGTGGGTGCAGAAACAGGCCCTGCTGCAAAGTATTGCATCAAAAATTGTAATTACACGCCCCTGTTAAACGGGCTGAAAAATTGGGCCTTAGGCACTGGTGCTGGAGCCACAACACTGCAACCCCTCACAGATACTCTAGTTGGAACGCAGGTACGAGCCCTGCTGCAAAGTATTGCATCAAAAATTGTAATTACACGCCCCTGGTAAACAGGGGCTGAAAAATTGGGCCTTAGGCACTGGTGCTGGTGCCACAACACTGCAACCCCTCACAGATACTCTAGTTGGAAAGCAGGTACGAGCCCTGCTGCAAAGTATTGCATCAAAAATTGTAATTACACGCCCCTGTTAAACGGGCTGAAAAATTGGGCCTTAGGCACTGGTGGCGGCGCCCAGAACCAAAAATGTTCTTACAAGCTATCAGCGTGATCATTGAGGAGGAAGAGGATAGTTACTCAGGATAGTAACTCAGCATCAGCATAGGCAGTCTTTGAAGGGATCTGAGATTTCAAAAAAAATTATTCGGTTACATCAGCATCAGGTGCTTGGTAGCTGGTGGTGATCCAAGACTGATTCATTTTTATGAAGGTGAGTCGATCGACCGAGTCGGTGGACTGGCGCACCCTGTGATCGGTTGCAAAGCCTCCAGCAGCACTGAATGTGCGTTCCGAAAGAACGCTGGATGCAGGACAGGCCAGTAGCTCAATTGCATACTGTGCAAGCTCTGGCCATTGATCCATCCTCAAGACCCAGTAACCCAGAGGATTTTCGGTGGGAAAGGTGTCCAAGTCAGATCTTGCCCCTAGGTATTCCTGCACCATGTAAAACAGAGGCTGGCGATGGTTGCTGGAACCGATCATACCTTGGGGCTGCGGACTAAAAAATTGTCTGAACGCATCGGTCAGACGGCCACCTTCTCCACCACTCCTTCTTTGACTGACCGAAACCTCAGCAACACGTTGTCCAGAAACAGGAGTTTGTAACCTCCCAGTCTCTGGGAACGCATTGCACAGACCTTTCTGCAAGGCCTCCCAAAGATGTTTCATCCTCTGCTCCCTCTGCGATGGCAAGATAAGGACCAAAACCTTACCCTTGTAACGTGGATCAAGGAGGGTTGCCAGCCAGTATTGGTCCTTCTCCTTGATACCACGAATACGAGGATTCTTACGCAGGCTTTGCAGGATCAGGGAGGCCATGCAGCGTAGGTTTGCTGAGGCTTTCGGTCCGGAGTCCTCTGGGTCACTAAGGACGACATGGTCCGCAGCCACCTCCTCCCAGCCACGTACAAGTCCATGTGTTTCTTGGGACTGATCCCTTAAAGACTGCTGCTGATGCTGAGTGCCAGGCTTCACCTCCATACTGACACAATTCTCCTCCTCCTCGTCCTCTTCCTGTGTGATCGGCGGGCACGCAGGAACACTGTCTGGATAAAGGGGGCCTTGAGAGCTAAGAAAGTCCTCCTCTTCCTGCCTCTGTTCTGCCTCAAGTGCACTGTCCATTATTCCACGCAGCGTGTGCTCCAACAGGTGGACAAGGGGGACAGTGTCACTGATGCATGCACTGTCACTGCTCACCATCCTCGTTGCCTCCTCAAATGGTGATAGGACAGTGCATGCATCCCTGATCATGGCCCACTGGCATGGGGAAAAAAAACTAGCTCCCCTGACCCTGTCCTGGTGCCATAGTCGCACAGGTACTCATTGATGGCCCTCTGCTGTGTGTGCAGCCGCTGCAGCATGGCCAATGTTGAGTTCCACCTGGTGGGCATGTCACAGATTAGGCGGTTCTTGGAAAGGTTAAACTCCTTTTGGAGGTCTGCCAGCCGAGCACTGGCATTATATGACCATTGGAAATGCACACAGACTTTCCTGGCCTGCCTCAGGACATCCTGTAAGCCCGGGTACCTGCCCAAGAACCGCTGCACCACCAAATTAAGGACATGAGCCAAACAGGGCACATGGGTCATTTGTCCCTGTCGGAGGGCAGAGAGGAGGTTGGTGCCATTGTCGCAAACCACCATTCCTGCCTTAAGTTGGCGTGGCATCAACCACCTCTGAACCTGCCCCTGCAAAGCTGACAGAACCTTTGCCCCAGTGTGGTTCCTGTCCCCCAAGCACACCAGCTCAAGCACCGCATGGCATCTTTTGGCCTGCATACTTGCGCAGCCCCTTGAATGGCTACGGAGCACCGCTGGTTCCGAGGACAAAGCACAGGAACAGGTCATGGAGGAAGAAGAAGAGGAGGGGGTGGAGGAGAGAGGTGTGTCACAATCATTAGTGGTGGCATTTTGGAGGTGTGGTGGCGGAACAACCTCCAACACTACTGCACCTTGTCCTGCATCCTTCCCAGCTGCCAGCAGAGTCACCCAATGCGCGGTAAAACTTAGGTAACGTCCCTGTCCATGCCTGCTGGACAATGAGTCAGTGGTAATATGCAGCTTACCGCTGACCGCCCTGTCCAGCGAGGCCAAGACATTGCCTTGCACATGCCGGTAGAGAGCCGGAATCGAAAAAGTGGCGTTTGGGTACCTGCCACTGAGGAACCGCACATTCCACAAACTCACGGAAGGGGGCAGAGTCTACCAACTGAAAAGGCAGCAGTTGAAGTGCTAGCAATTTTGCCAAGCTAGCATTCAACCGCTGGGCATGTGGATGGCTGGGAGCGAACTTCTTTCGGCGGTGCAGCAGCTGGGGCAGGGAAATTTGCCTGGTACAATCTGACGTCGGTGTACCGAAAGCAGATTGTCCACAAGTATTTGGCTGTGACACACCTAATTCCACACCTTCATTCCTCCCAGTGCAGGTCTCAGAGAGGACTGAAGGTATAGTGGGGTTGGAGATCTCAGCTGATGAGGAGCAAGGAGAGGTCCTCTTTGTTCTTTGATGTGGGTCTTTTAGATACGCTTGCCAACGAACTGCATGGCAGGTCAACATATGTCTGGTCAAGCATGTGGTGCCCAAGCGGGAGATGTTTTGGCCACGCGAGATACGCTTGAGACATATGTTGCAAATAGCAGCGGTGGAATCTGATGCACTCGTCTCAAAAAAGGCTCACACCAAAGAACTTTTGGAATAACGCGCAGTGACAGCAGCGCCCTGCACATGCGGAGCTTTGGGATGTGATGCAGTCAGTGTGCTGCCCTTAGGCTGCCCCCTGGAGGGCATCCTGCCTCGTTGGTGATGTGCCTCCTCCTCCTCACTCCTATCAGGCACCCACGTTGAGTCAGTGACCTCATCATCCCCTCCCTCCTCATCACTGGAGCAAACCTGGCAGTATGCTACAGCAGGGGGAGCATGACTGCCAGATTGCTGTCCTTCTTGGGCACCCCCTCTGTCCATGCTCACATTACTGCCTTCATCTAGCTTAGTATCATCATCAGAGCCTTCTAAACGCTGGGCATCCTCCTGGAGCATGTACCCAACACTGTGGTCAAACAGTTCGAGGGACTCCTCAGGAGGACATGGTGGGGCTAGGGAAGGAGTCACTTATGCCATTTAGCCGAGGGAAGAGGCCATATTGGCAGCTGCTTTGCCAGACAAAGTACCCTGAGCATGGGTGAGAGAGGATGAGGAGGATGAAGATGGCCATATGCTGATGAGGATGCACCGTCTCCACGACCAGCACTGTTGCCTCTACACACAGAGCCTGCTTGTTGTGACTGTCTGCCTCTCCTTGTTGGCCTTCCAGACATACTAATGGATTGTAGCTGCACTAAGCTGGGATATATATATATATATATATATATATATATATATATATATATATATATACTGATACTGCAGCTAGCAAAATCAACTACCTGCCTGTAGTATGAGAACACCACCAACCTTCTACAGGTAGCTTTAGCTGAACACTGTGCAGAGCTTGCAAAAAACTAACTTGTAGCTTATTTAGCTGCCTGCGGTAGTGATAGGATCAAGAAAACACCACCAACCTTCTACAGGTAGCTTTAGCTGAACACTGTGCAGAGCTTGCAAAAAAATAACTTGTAGCTTATTTAGCTGCCTGCGGTAGTGATAGGATCAGGAAAACACCACCAACCTTCTACAGTAGGGTTGCCACCTGTCCGGGATTCACCCGGACAGTTCGGATTTTGAATCATGTGTCCGGGTTTTAGACTGTCTGAAACCCGGACATATTTTTCAGACGGGACTGCAACCCCCCCCTCCAACTTTGGCGAGCCAGGGCACACCCTATTCACGCAGATTCCCCCTGTTGCCTGGGTTGCACCCACCTATGCTCTCCATTAACCAAGTACCACAACCACCCAGTGCATAGGCCCCCTCCCTCCCTTCTCTGTCCTGCCCCTGAGCAAGTGAGTACACCAAGGTAAGGGGGACTCAGATGTAAGCGGTACTCTGTGAACTCTGATGTAAGGGGGAGCTTTAGGAACCCTGATTTAATGGGGAATGCTGGGAATTCTGATGTAAGTGGGGGCTTTGGTAAGCAGAAACCCCCTCACATCAGAGTTCCATTTTATACCACAGTCCACAGTGTTACTCCATAAAAATAAAAAAAAGTGCTGTCTGCCGCTAAAGTGTTCGGGTTTGACTTGAAGAAAATTTGGCAACCCTATTCTACAAGTAGCTTTAGCTGAACACTGTGCAGAGCTCGCACTACACTAACTTGTAGTTTTAGGTGAACACTGTGCAGAGCTCGCAAAAAACTAACTTGTAGCTTATTTAGCTGCCTGCGGTAGTGATAGGATCAGGAAAACACCACTAACCTTCTACAGGAAGCTTTAAGTGAACACTGTGCAGAGCTCGCCAAAAAATAACTTGTAGCTTATTTAGCTGCCTGCGGTAGTGATAGGATCAGGAAAACACCACCAACCTTCTACAGGTAGCTTTAGGTGAACACTGTGCAGACCTCGCAAAAAACTAACTTGTAGTTTTAGCTGATCACTGTGAGGAGGACGCACTACACTAACTTGTAGCTTTAGCTGAACACTGTTCAGAGGACCCACTACACTAACTTGTAGCTTTAGCTGAACACTGTGCAGAGGTCGCACTACACTAACTTGTAGTTTTAGCTGAACACTGTGAGGAGGACGCACTACACTAACTTGTAGCTTTAGCTGAACACTGTGCAGAGGTCACACTACACTAACTTGTAGCTTTTGCTGAACACTGTGCAGAGCTCGCAAAAAACTAACTTGTAGCTTATTTAGCTGCCTGCGGTAGTGATAGGATCAGGAAAACACCACCAACCTTCTACAGGTAGCTTTAGCTGAACACTGTGCAGAGCTCGCAAAAAAATAACTTGTAGCTTATTTAGCTGCCTGTGGTAGTGATAGGATCAGGAAAACACCACCAACCTTCTACAGGTAGCTTTAGGTGAACACTGTGCATACCTCGCAAAAAACTAACTTGTAGCTTATTTAGCTGCCTGCGGTAGTGATAGGATCAGGAAAACACTACCAACCTTCTACACGTAGCTTTAGCTGAACACTGTGCAGAGCTCACAAAAACTTGTAGTTTTAGCTGAACACTGTGAGGAGTTCGCACTACACTAACTTGTAGCTTTAGCTGAACACTGAAGAGGACACACTACCCTAACTTGTAGCTTTAGCTGAACACTGTGCAGAGGTAAACTAAACTAACTTGTAGCTTTAGCTGAACACTGTGAGGAGGACGCACTACACTAACTTGTAGTTTTAGCTGAACACTGTGCAGAGGTCACACTAAACTAACTTGTAGCTTTAACTGAACACTGTGAGGAGGACGCACTACACTAACTGTAAATAGTCTAGCTGCCTGACTGTGGTACTAATAGGATCAAAAGAACACCAGCAATTTTCTTCAGGTAGCTGTAAATACTGTAACAAGACAAGCCTACCTGTCAGTAGGAAGATAACAGGAACGGATCTAGCTAAACTGAATACAGTGTATATATATATATATATATATATATATATATATATATATATAACACCTGGCATGCATATATATATACACAATACACTGTAAGTGCAGCTAACTCACAGACTGTCCTGCCTAATCTATCTAACGCAAATTAAATGACACTGTCTCTCTCTAAGCACACCGGAACACACTACACAGGGCCGCCGTGTAGGCGGCCTTATATAGTGTGGGGCGTGTTCTAAACCCCCTAAGCCATAATTGGCCAAAGCCACCCTGGCTTTGGCCAATTACAGCTCTCTCTACTGACGGCGCTGTGATTGGCCAAGCATGCGGGTCATAGTGCGTGCTTGGCCAATCATCAGCCAGCAATGCACTGCGATGCCGCAGTGAATTATGGCGCAAACGGCCCATAACGTCCGTAATTCGGCAAACGATCGAACAGACGATGTTCAAGTTGAACATGGGTTCGACTCGAACGCAAAGCTCATCCCTAGTCCTGGCATTTTATGCACAACATTTAGAAGCTTATGTCACACATCACCCACTCTTCTAACCACTTAAAGACAAAGCCCTTTCTGATACTTTTTTGTTTACATGAAAAAAATTTTTTTTTTTTTTGCAAGAAAATTACTTTGAACCCCCAAACATTATATATTTTTTTAAAGCAAATGCCCTACAGATTAAAATGGTGGGTGTTTCTTACAAATACACAGTATTTGTGCAGCGATTTTTCAAACGCTTTTTTTGGGAAAAAACACACTTTCTTTAATTTTAATGCACTAAAACACACTATATTGCCCAAATGTTTGATGAAATAAAAAATATGATCTTAGGCCGAGTACATGGATACCAAACATGACATGCTTTAAAATTGCGCACAAACGTGCAGTGGCGACAAACTAAATACATTTTTAAAAGCCTTTAAAAGCCTTTATAGGTTACCACTTTAGATTTAAAGAGGAGGTCTACTGCTAAAATGAATGCCCTCGATCTGACCCTAGCGGTGATAGCTCACATGCATGGTGCAATTGCTGTTTACATTTGACGCCAGCCCGACGCTTGCATTCGCCTTTGCGCGAGAGCAGGGGGGGACAGGGGTGCCTTTATTTTATTTTTTTATTATTATTTTATCTTATCTTATTTAGCTTTTTTATCTTATTTTTAAACTGTTCTAGGATTGCTTTTACATGATACCAAGATGATACCTAAACCTGCAGGCATCATTCTGGTATAACCACTCAAAGTCCAGCAAGATACCAGTACGTTGCTGGTCCTTGTTGGGCATATATTGTAAACTTTTTTTTCATGCAGCCTGTGGGCTGAACGAAAAAAAGAGATTGATCGGTGGGTATGCCAACCATTAGAATACCTCCCTTCATCCACCCACTTCTAATGATGGGCATACATGCACCGTATATATATGCCGAAGCATGGGGGCATCTGCCCCAAAAGGTAGGAGCAAATCGCTCCTCCGCCCCTGCTGCCCCCATGCTTTGGCATATATGCTCTTTTTTAACTGTGGTGGTGAAATCACCTCCGACAGCGCTGGAGTCACAACTTTATGTATCGTTGGAGCAAACGCTGTTGCTGTCAAGATAAAAAGGCCTGCACTGCAACTGAATGGAGTACCTGCTAAGCAAATGATGGTTAACAATAAAACAAAGTAACATTACAGTATAACAGTAAGACTTACCATACCCGCAAAGCAAATACAAAAAAAACATAATAAAAAATAAAACATTTAACGCAACCTGTACCTAAAATATATAGATGCCGAAGCATGGGTAGGAGCAAATCGCTCCTCCGCCCTCTGCTGCCCCCATGCTTCGGCATATATGCTGCAGTATGTAACTGTGGTGGTGAAATCACCTCCGACAGCGCTGCAGTCACTGCTTTATGTATCGTGGGATCAAGCGATGTTGCTGTCAAGATGAATAAATACGCTCTGCAGCTGAATGGCATACCTGAAAACAAAAAAATGGTTAACAATAAAACACAGTAAACAGTAAAGTATAAAAAAATTGCATACCTATAAAGCAAACATGATAAAAACATAATGACAATAAAACATTGCAGAATAAAATACAGTAAAAAAGAGCAGAGCAATAGAGAGAGAATAGAGAGAGAACAATAAAACAACAACTATTTTTGTTTTTTTTATTTTATATATTTTTTTGTGTTTTTTTTTTTTTACACTTTTTTTTGTAACTGTAACTTTTGTAACTGTAACCGTTTCCAGGTTCGGGTCTCTCAAAATGGCATCTTGGGAGACCCTGTGAAAGTGTGTCCTAGTCTGTGCAGTGCTGTACCCTGGTAGCGTTATGGTAGAGTTCAAAACATTCACCAATGCAAAGACCAGGATTGTCAGGACAGGAGGGACAATATTAGCGGGTGTCACGCCTATATCCGCACTTGCTGCAGACACGACATCTTTTTTTGGGGGCTCGTTGGGTAGGGGTACTTGGGAGGACATAAAGAAAATGCCTCTCATGCAGCCGGCTTACTGCATTTGATTGCGGAAGGTGAGGTGGAGCACCGTCTGGAAACAGAAGGGCTCTAACGAGCTCTTCCTGGAATTTAAGGAAGGATCCAGTCCATCCTGAAGCTCTGTATAGCACATAAGCGTTCAGCAAAGCCAATTGAAATAAATAAACAGACACTTTTTTGTACCAGCATCTGGCCTTACGGGCAACTAGGTACGGCGCCAACAACTGGTCGTTGAGGTCCACCCTTCCTATGTTAAGGTTATATTCATGGACACAGAGGGGTTTCTCCACAACACCAGTCGCCGTAGTAATTTGGACCGTCGTGTCTGCATGAAGGGAGGTAAGAACGAAAACATTCTTATTATCCCTCCACTTCATAGCGAGCAAATTATTACACTGCAAGCAGGCTCTATTCTTTCCGAATAAGGGTGACATCAAGTCCCACACAATCTTGCCAGCGCTTCCAAAGTAGTCAGGGCAGTTTGTCGGCTCTACGTGACTATCTTTTCCCTCGTAAACCATAAAACTACATGTATAGCCTGTGGCCCTGTCACAGAGCTTATACATCTTGACCCGGTATCTGGCACGCTTGCTGGGAAGGTACTGTTTGAATGACAAGTGGCCAGAAAACTTAATCAGGGACTCATCAACGCAGATAACTTGATGGGGAGTAAACAAGTCTGCAAAACGTTGGTTGAAGTGGTTTACGAGGAGCCGAATTTTGTAGATCCGATCGTATTCAGGGTCTCCACGAGGACGATAGAGTTCATTGTCATTGAAGTGCATGAACCGCAAGATCTGCTTGTATCGTGTCCTGGTCATGGAGGCAGAGAACAAGGGCATATGGTGAATTGGGTCAGTGGACCAATAAGACCGCAACTCACTCTTTTTGGTTATGCCCATGTTGAGGGAAAGGTCCAGAAAGAGCTTAAATTTGGAGACCGTAATTGGTCTCCAATCTCTGGCAAGGGAGGACTGGGGAATAGTGGCGATGTGTTGACCAGCGTACAAATTGCTTTGGTCCACAATAGACCTATAGAGATCTTCGGTGAAAAACAGCGAATAAAAATCAAGTGATCTAAAAAAATAAATTGTTTCCACCTGAATGCCGGGTTGGCCAGTGAATGGGGGAACTACGGGTGCTGCAGAAGTGGTGGGTTCCTAATTAGGATTGGCGAATGCAGCAGGAAGGGCACTATGGGCACGATGAGCCTGTGTTCGTCTTCTTGGTGGCAGTGGGACACTACTTGTGCTTGCCACCTCGCCAGCTTGAACTGCACTTATGGGACTCGCCACGTCACCACGTGATACTGCAGTGCTGGATGTACGACCAGGGTGTACTAGGCCGCTGGTGCTTGCCAGTTCACCAGAAGGAATAGCGGCGCTAGTACTGCTCTGCTCCATACGAGGGACCTGCGGTTCTTGCACATCAACGACAGAAGAAGAAGTTCGGGGTCTGGTACGCCTGACCTTGGCAGGGACCACAACTCCGTCGTCAGAGCTATCTGTCATGGAGCCGCTGTTGTCTACAGGATCGTATTCTGAGCCTGAATCTGACAGATGAGTGACTTCCTCTTCACTATCTGTCATGCTCAGAAACGTGTAGGCCTCTTCACTAGTGTACCTTCGATTTGCCATTTTGGGCTCTAAATTTAGTGGTACACTAGTGAGACTCACAGGCAAAAAAGCTCCTGACTGTTAGCGACTGTATCAAAACGCTACCAACAAAAACTGTTAGCGATCGCAGGGATCAGGCCTGACTCTGCGAACGCTGCAGTTATGTGTGTTTAGTGTTTTGTAAGTGACAGTGATCGATCAATACTGCACTTGGGTGGGCTGGGCCGAGGGGCAAAACGCAGGTACTAGCAGGTATCTGGGCTGATCCCGCTAACACTGCATTTTTGGGAACCCTAAACTGCTGGGGACGCTAGTATAGATCTGATCGGATCAGATATTGATCCGTTCAGATACTATACCACTAAGGGAGGTGTATGCTGCGTGCGTGGGTGTTAGCGGTACTGGCGCTAACCTGACGCTGCGTGGGGCGACGCAGACCTTATCTGACCCTAAAACTTAACTTATATCACCGCCGGGCGAATAGGGGGGTTAAACCTTTATTAGGTAATAAACGGCGGGTGCCCTGAAACTTGAAAAAAACTAACTAACTAACCAGTGTCACCCGTAACTGTACGGTGATAACTGGTGAAAGGGTTAACTAGGGGGCAATCAGGGGGTTAAAACCTTTACTAGGTAGTATATGGGGGTCCCTGACGCTATAAAACTCTGACGGCGAACCTAAATACTTACCTCCCTAACTAGCGTCACCTGTGACACTAATACAGCGATCAGAAAAACTATCGCTTAGTGACACTGGCGACGGGGGGTGATCAAGGGGTTAAAACTTTATTAGGGGGGGTTAGGGGGGTTTCCTAGACCTAAAGGGGGCTACCACTAACTGCCCTACCACTTATAACTGTCACAAACTAACACCAATGCAAAAAAAAAAACTGCTATTGGTGTCACTGTGACAGGGGGTACAGGGGGGTGATCGGGGGGTGATGGGGGGTGAAAAGTGTGCCTAGTGTGTTCTACTGTTAGTGTAGTGTTGTGCAACTCACATTGATGTCTTCTCTCTTCTCTTCTCACAGTCCCCAAGCTATTTGCTGAGAGGCATGGTGAGTATTTTGCAGCTCTCATTTGTTTTTGAAAATGAAGACAGACAAGAAAAAAAAATGTTTTTTTTCTTTTTTCAATTTTCAAAACTTTGTGACAAAAAGTGAGGTCTGCAAAATACTCACTATACCTCTCAGCAAATAGCTTGGGGTGTCTACTTTCCAAAATAGGGTCATTTGGGGGGGGTTTGTGTCACCTGGGCATTCCATGGCCTCCGAAACTGTGATAGGCAGTGAAGAGTGAAATCAAAAATTTTCGCCCTTATGCCGCGTACACACGAGCGGACTTTACGGCGGACTTTGCCCGGCGGACTGGATTTCGTCGGACAATTCGATGTGTGTGGGCTCCAGCGGACTTTGTTTTCTCAAAAGTTGGACGGACTTAGATTTGAAACTTGTTTCAAATTTATCCGTTGAAATCGAGTCCGGTCGAAAAGTCCGCCGTCTGTATGCTAGTTCGACGGACAAAAAAGCCACGCTAGGGCAGCTATTGGCTACTGGCTATGAACTTCCTTGTTTTAGTCCGGTCGTACGTCATCACGTACGAATTCGACGGACTTTGGTAGATTGTGTGTAGGCAAGTCCGTTCATTCAGAAAGTCCGTCGGAAAGTACGTCGAAAAGTCCGCCGGGCAAAGTCCGCCGTAAAGTCCGCTCGTGTGTTCGCGGCATTAGAAAGCCTGAAGGCGGTGCTTGGTTTTCAGGGTCCTGTACGCGGCTAGGCTCCCAAAAAGTCTCACACATGTGGTATCCCCATACTCAGGAGAAGCAACAGAATGTATTTTGGGGTGTAATTTCACATATTCCCATGGCATGTTTGAGCAATATATCATTTAGTGACAACTTTGTGCAAAAAAAAAAAAATGTGTCTTTTTCCCGCAACTTGTGTCACAATATAAAATATTCCATGGACTTGACATGCCTCTCAGCAAATAGCTTGGGGTGTCTACTTTCCAAAATGGGGTCATTTGGGGGGGTTTTGAACTGTCCTGGCATTTTATGCACAACATTTAGAAGCTTATGTCACACATCACCCACTCTTCTAACCATTTGAAGACAAAGCCCTAAACTTTTTGTTTACATGAAAAAATTTTTTTTTTTGCAAGAAAATTACTTTGAACCCCCAAACATTATATATTTTTTTAAAGCAAATGCCCTACAGATTAAAATGGTGGGTGTTTCATTTTTTTTTATACACAGTATTTGCGCAGCAATTTTTCAAACGCATTTTTTGGGGAAAAAACACACTTTTTTAAATTTTAATGCACTAAAACACACTATATTGCCCAAATGTTTGAAGATATAAAAAAGATGATCTTAGGCCAAGTACATGGATACCAAACATGACATGCTTTAAAATTGCGCACAAACGTGCAGTGGCAACAAAATAAATACATTTTTTTAAAAGCCTTTAAAAGCCTTTTCAGGTTACCACTTTAGATTTACAGAGGAGGTCTACTGCTAAAATTACTGGCCTCGATCTGACCTTCGCGGTGATACCTCACATGCATGGTGCAATTGCTGTTTACATTTGACGCCAGGGGGGCGCGACCGGATGCAGGTGTGAGCGGCGGAGTGTGTCTCCCGTCTCCAACCCTGATGCTGCATCAGCGCTGATGTTTGTGCGAGGCTTATCTAGCCGTGTGATTGCCCTGTGATGGGCTTACCTAGCCGTGGGGAAGCCCTGTGAAGCACCCGGTCCCTGCCTACAATCTCTGTGGTTCCCACTGGCTGCTGGCTGCAGACAGGAATCTTGACTGGCGGTGGCGGCAAGTGTGGGGGGCCGGGAAGGATCAGCTGTTTTGCCGTGCTGCTGAGCTCCGAAGGGAAGTCTGGACTAATCACCGCGATCTGTCTGTGGCTGTGCCTGGTTGCCTAGCGACATACTGCAGACACAGCAGGTGGCTGAATGATCCAAGCCCGAGACGAACACAGGAGGGAGTGGCGGAGATTGCGCTAGGTGCCAGCTGATGTGTGAGTCTGAGTGGAGGACATCAGGTCTAGAGGGGCCCTCTGTAAGAAGCCTGCAAAACCCCCCTTAAAGCTAAAACTGGAGAGAGGTAAAGAATTTGATTTTTATATAAAGTGACTGTGGCTGTTAAAGCAGGGTGCCTGGGGCTCATCATTTATTACTGCAAGGACTGGATACTTGTATTGAAGAGGGTCCGCTTAAAAGTGGGGTCAGGCTGGTGGGCTACATAGTACCTAAAGTGTCCTAGCCTGCTATGACTAAGAAGAAGGGGGAAGAGCAGCAGCAGCAGCCTCAGGTAAGTATGCCTATCCAAGCTACCCGCTCAGCCAAAGAAAAGGAGAAGGGGACCCAAAATGTGGCCACACTGGCAGCTGCGGCGTAATTAGAAAAATTTGCTCATAGCTCCGCGCAGTCCCCAGCCAAAAGCAACCAGCAACCTCTGGGGAAAACGCCATTAGGGGGTCCTGGAGATAGAAAGAGTCTGGGGAAAGGACTTGATAACCCGGTGGTTAGTGCGAAAACAATGAATAAAAAAAGTCCTTAGAGAGAGCACCTGGGAAGAACAGGGGATAGTATTCCCAATACAGCTGCAGTCAGTGAACAAGAACCCACCTTAAAAGAGGTACTATGCGCCATAAACGCATGCAGGAGTTCGATAAGTGGGATGTGGGAAGAGTTGAAAGCTCTAAGCGAAGAGTTTGGCAGCATTAAACAGGAGCTTCAGAAAACAGTGGAGAGAATCAAAGGCGTGGGAAAGGGTTAATCAAGTAGAAGATACTGTAACCCCAATGTGGCAGGAGTTTATAAAAATGCAAGCCCAGCTAGATACTAACAGGCTCAAAATGGATGAATGGGAGAACAGGTGAAAAGGTGCGAAGAGAAAACGTGAAAGTGATGGGTCTCCCCGAGAAAAGTGAGGGTCCTCGCCCCGAAGAATTTATGGAAAAATGGCTTAAGGAGGTTTTTGGGGCTGAGGCCTTTTCACAGTTTTTTTCTATTGAGCGAGCTCATAGAGTGCTTTCTAGATCAGCATACTCAGGAGATCGCCCGAGACCAATGATAATGAGGTTTTTTAGTTATAAAGATAAGTTGAATTTAATGCAAAAATCTAGAGAAAAAGGGGACATTTTTTTAAGGATTACTCCCCGGACCTACAAAGGAGAAGAGCAGGTTTTTTGGACACTAAGCGTACCCTACGGAACTATAATATACCATATGCTTTATTATATCCAGCACGGTTGCGTATTGAGGCCCTAGGGAACATCCATTTTTTTTGAATCTGTTAAAGGAGTCACGGACTGGCTTGAAGAGAATAAAAAGAACTTATAAAGTTGAAATCGCATACGTGCAAATGAAAGTGTTTCTCTTTTTTTTTTTTTTTTTTTTTTCTTTCTTCTTCTCACTTATAGGAATTGGATTTAAAGATGGGATTTTTTTTTTTTTTTGATTTTTTCTCATGCAGCAGCAGGGGTTGGGAGGGAGAGGGGTGGGGGGATGAAGTGAAAAGTGTGAGCAATGTTTAGATTGGTGACTGGGGTCTTTTTAGCCCTCGGGGTGATGAAGTTGCTGGGGGAGAGGGGGGAGAGAGGGGATTAAGGGGGAGGGGGGAGTGGATGAAGTGGGATGCAGGGATTAGTAAGGTCACAAGGAAGTTCCCCTAGGGCACGCCAAGTTAGGCAGGGGGGGGGGGGGAGGGTTTATGTAAAGTATGGGATATCACAGTTGCAATAAGAATGGCAATAACTTACAGAGCACTGTTAAAAAAATTTTTGAAGGTGAAGGAATTGAAATATAAACATTTAAAGGTTATAAGTAGTAGCAGGATTAGGAACACTGTTTTGGATAAAGATGGGAGGGGGGGTGTGGGGGTAATTTTCCCCCGGACTCTCTCGGCCCCTGCCTCACAATATTAGCACTGAGCGTGGTAAAAGAGGGTACTGATGATCTGATGCAGAAGGCCAAAAGGCCAAGGGAAATAAGGGCACGTGTGGTGAAGTGGTATTATTACAATAGAGGTTGGAGATTTTTTTTTTGTAGGTTTTTACAAAATGGTATTGACTCAGAACAACACCATTTTTTGGCCGTGACTTCTTTATATTTAAATAGAAGGTTAATTTCATGCTGGTATTTGCACTGCTGGTATTATTCTTTGATGTGTATTTTTTGAATGCAGCCTAGGACATTTGGTATAAGTTCCTGGAACATTAGGGGGATGAGTGAGCCTACGAAAAAAATCAATGTATTCCAGGAATTAGAATCTTGTGCTACTGAGGTGATATGCCTGCAGGAAACTCACTTGACGGGGGAGACTAAATTATTAATTAAAAATAAAAAATTTCAAACACAATATCACTCAGTGTACTCCTCCTACTCAAGGGGAGTGAGTATTTTGATTAGGAGGGGCTTGATGTTTTCCTGCAGGGATGTCAGTATCGACAGATTGGGTTGTTTTATTTTTTTGCATTGTTTAATTGAGGGTAGGCCATTTGTCATAGCAAATTTGTATATCCCCCCACCTTTTAAGATGGAGATCCTGTTCTTGCTACTGGGGTTTTTGGAGGATGAGAGGTCCCGGTCATCATAGTAGGGGACTTTAATACTGTGCTTGATAGCAGGCTAGATAGGTTCCCACCTGGATTTAGAGGAGGTAGAGTGTCGGAGGGTAGGTTAGTACAGTTCCTGGAGGAGGTGGGGTGGTGCGATATGCGGAGAGCCCGTAACCCCATTAGCCAGCAATACTCTTGCTTTTCGGGGACCCATCACACCCTCTCCCGTATTGATATGGCCATTGGTAATCAAGAAGCCCAACCCTTAATAGGAAGAATTGAATACCGACCAAGGGGCGTGTCTGATCACTCGCCATTGATACTGACAATAAATATTCGGGATAAGGGGGGTCTGAGAATGTGGTCATTAAATCCAACATGGTTGGAGGTAGTGGGGAATAGAGACGAGATAAATTCAAGATTGAGAGAATTTGTTGAATTCAATACTGGTACTGCCTCAGGGGGTGTGATTTGGGACTCTTTGAAAGCATACCTCAGAGGGCTTTTGATCCAACAGATAGCAAAAATAAAGAAACAAACAAGGGTAAGGGGAGAGCTTATTAAGAAAGAGGTACTGGAGTCAGAAAGAAAGTATGTATTAGACCCAACTACGGAAAATCGAGAGTTGTGGGTAATGAAGCAACAGGAATACAAAAAGGAAGAAATTAGAAGAGCAGAAAATAGGAAGGTTTTTCAGAGGCAGAGGTACTTTGAGGAAAGGGAAAGGGTGGGTCGGACGTTGGCCCTATTGGCCAAAACTAATTCACCCTCCTCAATAATTCCCATGATTAAAACAAAAGAAGGGGATATTTCATCAGATCCTTGGGTAATTAATGAAACATTTCTAGAATTCTATAGGGATCTATATAAGACGCGTCGCTGCCCTGAGCAAGTAGAGATGGAGAAATTTTGGGAAGGTACGGACTAAACGGTGTTGTCGGACACAGAAATGAACAGTCTGGAAGCACTGATAACACTGGAAGAAATCAGGCAAGCAATAAAGAATATGCCGAACCAGAAGTCCCCAGGCCCTGACGGATTGCCATCGGAGGTATATAAACAATATGGGGAGGTGTTGGCCCCGGAGCTTCTGAAGACATTGAATTGGTCAACAGAAGCCAATTAGATACATCATCATATAGACCAATTTCATTGCTGGGTACGGATGTCAAGATACTTGCAAAAATCTTGGCAGCCAGGTTGAATAAATGTATATCTACCTTGATCCATCCGGATCAATCTGGGTTTATGCAGAACAGGTCTACCAGTAAAAACATAAGAAGGACCTATTTGAACTTCCAGACTCCGGTAGAGAATGCAGGCTCCAGGGCTGTCCTGTCCTTGGATATTGCCAAGGCATTTGACACCCTGGAATGGGGCTATTTATGGTGGGTACTGGAAAAATTTGGGTTTGGCCCCCTATTCATTAAATGGCTTAAGATATTATATCAGCATCCCAGCGCTAGATTAAAAATAAACAACATATACTCAGAACGGATCTCTCTTGAGAGGGGAGCCTTTCGCGGCGGTAATAAGAAGCTCACCAGGTTTACAGGGCTATAAAAGAAAAGGGGGTGAGGAAAGAATAGCGTTATACGCTGACGACGTACTGCTATTTCTGGGAGATACGGGGCCATCACTAGCAAAGGCAATGCAGTTGGTGGAAGGGTTTGGGAGGATATCGGGGCTAATAGTCAACTGAGAGAAATCTACATTTCTCCCGGTTGACTCGACTACTGGATCTCTCCCTCAGGGGATACCTTGTCCTAGGGTGGTGGAGAAGTTCAAGTATTTGGGTATAGTTGTAACTAATAACCCAACTCAGTATATTGGAGACAACCTAGATCCGCTATTAGAAAAGTTTAAAAAGAAGAAAGACATCTGGTGTCGGCTTCCCCTGTCTATGGCAGGACGCGTAAATTTGATCAAGATGATCTGGATGCCACAATTAATGTATGTATTACATAACTCACCGGTCTGGATAGGGAGGGACTGGTTTGTAAAAATAAATTCTCTCTTTCGCGAATAAATATGGAGGAAGGGACAGGCCAGGATTAGCCTTCAGACCCTGCAGCGTCCTACCAGGGAGGGGGGATTGGGGGTGCCCCATCCATACAGGTATTTCCTGGCGGCCCAGCTGCAACATCTGGGGGGGTTGCGAATGTGGAGGAGAGGTGAACTCCAGTGTAAAAATTATGTTATCAGGGAACCCGCACAATTCCCTAGTAGGGGCATTGGAAGCCGGGTCTTTAAGATACGTACTTCCAACATATAAACTGGTTATAAAAGTTTGGCGGTTAGTGAAGATTGAAATGGGATATAAAGGGGTTACGGAATTTTCACCTATATGGCAGAATGGGCAGCTACAGGAACTACAGACTATAGGAATAAACAGGGTGTGGGAAAGGTTGGGTATAAATAGGTTGGTACAAATATTTGATGGCAATATACTGAAGTCCTTTGCGGA
Organism: Lithobates clamitans; assembly: GCA_037952925.1. Classification (NCBI taxonomy): domain Eukaryota; kingdom Metazoa; phylum Chordata; class Amphibia; order Anura; family Ranidae; genus Lithobates; species Lithobates clamitans. The sequence continues at coordinate 3,903,658 of JBBGZY010000318.1, forward strand.
CTTGAGTAGGGAGTTCTGAATACCCAAAGAAACATTTTATTTTTATCTTCAGATCAGGCACGCACTAGATAAACAATTTAAGACTAAGGCATTGGAATGGTGTAGTGCGTCCCTGCTTAGTAAGGTGGTAAGGGTATCTAGTCTTAAGGGGCTAAAATCAGGAATTTATGACCAATTAATGGCTAGGGCGGTCAGATTAGTCCCACTCTCGCGCGCAAGGGAGGGGTGGGAGGTCGATGTGGGGGAGCTGAGTGAGGATCAGTGGGAGAGAGTATTGGAGCTTGGTCCACTGGTGTCTCTCTCTCCGTCACAGCGGGCTTCGCACCTATTGGTGCACAGAGCCTACTATACACCCAAGAGGCTGCATAGATTCGGTCGAAGAGCAGACGATAATTGCCCCAGATGTCTAGAGACGGGCGATCTTATACATATGATGTGGAGATGCCCGAAACTAGTCAGGTACTGGACTGAGATTCTAAACATCATAGATGCTAGGTTTGGAATAAGACTGGAACAGGAGGTGAAGGCGTGTGTGCTGGGGCTAATTAATAAAAACATTGGGGAAGGCCACATAGGAATAGCAATAGTACGTTGTTTATACCAGGCGAGGAAACTAATCGCAAAAGCGAGGTTGTCAGCAGTGCCTCCTACTCCTGAAGATTGGGTCAGCACAATGAACTCAGTAGTAGGAACAGAAAGGATAATCTATACTAGAAGGGGAAGTTACAGGAAATGTATAAGGATATGGGGCTTGTGGTGCCAAGGGATGAATTATGAAGTATGAAACCTTATTGAAGGCAGGAATATAAGTGTCAGAGAACTGATACATGAGGAAATAAGCATTAAGCAGTGAGTTTTTAACTGGTATCTGGATATTCCAAGATTAAGATATGGCTATTTTATAGAAGCAACTGTTTGGGGAGCAGGGTGGGCAATAGGGTGATAGGGGAGGGGGCTGGGACGAGGGGTGGGGGGGGGGGGGTTTAAAGGAAAAAGTATGAGCAAGATAATATGTTTTTTGATTGTGGTATGGGGTAATATATAAAGGAATGTTTTCTATGATGTATAATGTATAACCTGAAAAATTAATAAAAAAGATTTGGTTTAAAAAAAAATTTGACGCCAGACCGACGCTTGCGTTCGCCTTAGCGCGAAAGCAGGGGGGGACAGGGGTGCTTTTTTTTTTTCCTTTATTGGCTGAATCACCGGCTGCATTCTCAGGTTCCCTGTTGAGACAGGAGAGCCAGAGAAAAACACAGAAGACAGTGGGGGGGGGGGCATTCCCACTGCTTGTAAAAGCAGTCTAGAGGCTAATTAGCCGCTAGGATTGCTTTTACATGAAAGCCGACCGCTGGATGAAAAGAATGATACCAAGATGATACCTAAACCTGCAGGCATCATTCTGGTATAACCACTCAAAGTCATGAATTGCGTACCTGAAGACAAAAAAATGGTTAACAATAAAACACAGTAAACGGAAAAGTATAAAAAATTGCATACCTGAAAAGCAAACATGATAAAACATAATAACAATAAAACATTGCAGAATAGAATACAGTAAAAAAGAGCAGAACAATAGAGAGAGAATAGAGAGAGAGAGAACAATGAAACGACAACTATTTTTTTTTATTTTATATATTTTTTTGTGTTTTTTTTTTTTTTTTACACTTTTTTATAACTATAACCGGTTCCAGGTTCGGGTCTATCAAAATGCGATGGCATCTTGGGAGACCCTGTGAAAGTGTGCCTAGTCTGTGCAGTGCTGTACCCTACGCTAATACGCAACTAGTGAATGGTAGCTTTCAAAACATTCACCAATGCATGCAAAGACCAGTATTGTCAGGACAGGAGGGACAATAATAGCGCGTGTCACGCCTATATCCGCGTTTGCTGCAGACACGACATCTATTGGGGGGGGGGGGTTCGTTGGGTAGGGGTACTCGGGAGGACATAAAAATGCCTCTTATGCAGCCGACTGCATTTGGTTGGGGATGTGAATGGGGAAAGTACGGGCGCTGCAGAAGTGGTGGGTTCCCAATTATTAGGATTGGCGAATGCAGAAGGAAGGGCATTATGGGCACGACGGGCCTGTGTTTGTCTTCTTCTTAGTGGCAGCAGGACACTACTTGTGCTTGCCACCTCACCAGCTTGAACTGCACTTATGGGACTCGCCACGTCACCAAGTGTTACCGCAGTGCTGGTTTGACTACGACCGGGGTGTACTAGGCCGCTGGTGCTTGCCAGTTCACCAAAACGCTACCAAAAAAACTGTTAGCGATTGCAGGGATCAGGCCTGACTCTGCGAACGCTGCAGTTATGTGTTTAGTGTTTTGTAAGTGACAGTGATCGATCGATACTGCACTTGGGTGGGCTGGGCTGGGCAGAGGGGCAAAACGCAGGTGCTAGCAGGTATCTGGGCTGATCCCACTAACACTGCGTTTTTGGGAACCCTAAACTGCTGGGGACGCTAGTATAGATCTGATCAGATCAGATATTGATCCGTTCAGATACTATGGGGGTCATTTACTATAGCGCTATGGCGCTAATTCGCGCAAATTGCCGCGAATTAGCGCTAATTCGCGGCAATTCAGCGCTAATTCGCGGCAATTTAGCGCGAATTAGCGCTAAAACGGTATTCACTATAGCGCTGGTGAGAAAATTCTCCCAAAATCGAATTTACTATAGCTCCCTGAAACTAAATAGAGCCCAAACCCTTACTCTGCTAAAACCTAGAGAATTGCACATGGAAATAATTTTTAGAGCATGATATAATTGCCTAAATGGTACTGAAATATGCGGTATATTATTTAAAGATTATCTGCTTTTAAACTGTGTGAAAAAGTGATTTCTACACTGAAATATCTTTAAAAACTCTGAAAAGTGAAAAATTCCCCGTTTTGGACAACTAGGTGCCAACACAACTGAGCATGCTCAGACCTGAATATAACTCTCATTTTGACTCAAGTGTCTTTTTTACCCGGAGCTATAGTAAATACCAAAATGAGAGCTAATTTGAGAGCATTTTTTGGGAGTTAAAATCTGCTCTAATTTAGTCCAAATGAAGTTTCAGTCATTGATTCTAATGGAACAATTCTAACTTTCACAAAAAAACCCTTTTAATGTTGAGATGAAATGTATCTTTCTGTGAAATACATTTTCCTTTGCAACATTGTTGCTTCTACTTAAAATATTTTGATTTTAAGAATGCTACAATGTGGAATGTTTTGATGTTTTAGCAAAATATATTTTTCTCTGTCACTTTCACTTGTTTTTCTTCATCTCACAACCATCTTTACCCCAAACTCACACAGGTGTCTTTACAATCCACAAACAATACCATTGCTGATGAAAATTTAAAATGAATCACATTTTTTTGTGCTTTGTATTATTTGCAAATATTCATAATTTGAGCCCAAAAATGTGATATGTGTACAAACATCAGAAATCAAAATGTAATTCCCAAAAATTTGAGGGTAATATTCTACTCTCACCCACAAAAAAACACCAAATATCACAGAATAAATCAAGAAGAATAACTCTTGAGTAATGTAATTCCATCACCTGTATGTCCATAGAAATGCAGTATTTATGTGTATTTATGTGTAGTTATGTGTAGTTATGTGTAGTTATGTGTAGGAGGGTCTCACATGTGGCAGCTCTGTGGCTTAGAGGTTAGAACTTCTGCTTAGTATCTCTGAGGGTCTGGGTTCAAATCCCAACCATGTTTCTTCATGTAGAGAAGTTGTCTCATTTCCCAAGTCCTATAACTATGTCTAATTGTAGTAGTTATGTGTAGGAGGGTTCCACCACCATTGTAAGTCTTTTCCAGATACACTATATAGCCAAAAGTATTGGGACGCCTGCCTTTACACACACATGAACTTTAATGGCAGCCCAGTCTTAGTCCGTAGGGTTAAAATTTGATTTGGCCCACCCTTTGCAGCTAGAACAGCTTCTGGGAAGGCTGTCCACAAGGTTTAGTCTGCCTATGGGAATGTTTGATCATTCTTCCAGAAGTGCATTCGTGAGGCCAGGCACTGATGTTGGATGAGAAGGCCTGGCTTGCAGTCTCTACTCTAATTCAGCCAAAGGGTGTTCTATCGGGTTGAGGCCAGGACTCTGTGCAGGCCAGTCAAGTTTCTCCACCCCAAACTTGCTCATCCATGTCTTTATGGACCTTGCTTTGTGTACTGGTGTGCAGTCATGTTGGAACAGGAAGGGGCTTTCCCCAAACTGTCCCCACAAAGTTGGGAGCATGAAATTGTCCAAATTGTCTTGGTATGCTGACGCCTTAAGAGTTCCCTTATCTGAAACTAAGAGGCCAAGCCCAACCCCTGAAAAACAACCCCGCACCATAATCCCCCTCCACCAAATCATTTGGACCAGTGCACAAAGCAAGGTCCATAAAGACATGGATGAGTGATTTTGGGGTGGAGGAACTTGACTGGCCTGCACAGAGTCCTGACGTCAACACAACAGAACACCTTGGGGATAAATTAGAGAGGAGACTGTAGGTCAGGCCTTCTTGTCCAACTTCAGTGCCTGACCTCACAAATGCACTTGGAAGAATGGTCAAACATTCCCATAGACACACTCCTAAACCTTGTGGACAAGAAGAGTTGAAGCTGTTATAGCTGCAAAGGGTGGGCCAAATGAGTTTTGAACCCAATACTAATACTGGGATGCCATTACAGTTCATGTGTGTTTAAAGGCAGGCATCCCAATACTTACGCCAATATACTGTATATTGCTTGTGACACTGAGCATGGCTATGGACTTAGGGCTAGTTCACACCACAGAGATGCAGAGAACATGTGTGGGTCTGCCCTGGTGGCTAAGTGGGTAGCAGTTCTGTCTAGCAGCACCTGGGATGTTGGTTCACTTCCACCAACATGCTAATGCTTGTGTTGAAGTTTATATGTTCTCCCTGTGTGGGTTTCTCACCACAATCTAAAGACATGCTGGCACCTTATTTGTCTCCTGTCGAAATAGGTTCTAATGTAAGAAAGTTAATTTTGGACTTTATATTGGAAGCTCATTGCAGCCAAGGACTGATGTTAATGTTTATTAGCACTAATCATGCCCAGGGACTTGGACATTTCAAATTTTAGGGTTTACACTGCACAGGTACATATGCTTAGAAAACTTTTGCTTTGTTTATGTGGATGCAAATGGACTTTGATCTTTGTCCTGTAGTTGGAGATTTGATGCACATAGCCAAGGCTAACACAGTTGCGAATACTATTATGTGTTCCTGCTCATCAGGTGCAATCACTTTAGACATACATGAAGAGACAGATTGAAAGATACTGGTGGGCGTGTACTTCTATTGGGTGTGTCAGTGTGCTAACAATACAACCTCTCTTATATAAAGGCCTGCAGTAGGGGGGTTCGTTTGGCCTGAGAAGGTCAGGTTTTTTGTTGTGATGGAGAAGGAATGATATTGGGAGATTTGATGAAATTCTTGTGCATTTTTTCAATCAAAAGTGGGTTTATGTGGCCATGCTGTCAATGTTGTGTGTGTATTGTTCCTGTCTGATCATGCAAACATCGTTTGGAAGCATCTGCTGACCTACCATTTTTGATCTCGTTTAATTGTGTACACCGAAATGCAGCTTCCAGTAGAACATGGTCACCAATGTATGTATGTGTGGATTGTGGGCTGGTGGTGGGTGTTTTGAATAAGTCTTTTGCAATATTATGTTGGAATGCTTTGTAAGAATGACTGTTAAGTATGTTTCTATAATCTTTCAGATAATAATGTGATGTGTTGCCTGTTATACACTGAAATTAAAGCTGTGTCCACTCTAAGGTTTTGTCTAATTTTAGATTGTAAGCTCCTTTGAGCAGGGCCCTTAAAATTCCGTTGCTAAATGTAGTACCATATATCTTGTCCAAATTTTTTTGAAGCTAGTAAATGTAAATTTTTTTTTTTTTTTTCTGCTGGTAAAATAAAAGTACATTGAGCTCTTGTTGTGGTGTGTGTGGGGTTTTTTTTTTCCTTCTACTTTTCTTTAGTTTTTGTGGGTGGTGGTTTTAGGAAAGTGCAATATCTCTTTTATATTTTATTTCAATATGTATTTGTGCACCAAAAAACTAATCTCTTTGCCCTGGTTCACATGCTACTTTGAAATTGTGCTACTTCACTTGAAGTAGCATGATTTCAAAGTAGCAAGGTCAGCGTGATTTCAGGTAGCTTCATACACAAATGTCTATTGAAGTCGCACCTGAAATCGGCAAAAATAGTGCAGGAACTACTTTAGCAAATTGATGCGGTGCCACAAAAAAAAAGTTGCATCAATTGGAACAGTGCCAGTGCCATTAGTCACGCGATTTGATCTCTCAAATCGCATGACCAATCGCTCCAATGTAAACCTAGGCTTCTGCACAACTGCAAGTTTTATATATAAAGATTCCACCTTTATCATTAACAGCTGTGGAGAAATGCAAGTAATGAATTCAGCTGGTGGATAGGCAGTGTTTGAATGTGTCAGCTCTGGTTCACATTGGTGTGATTTGACATGTCAAATCTGTGGCAATTGCACTGTTCTAATTAGTGCGATTTGTATTGATATTGGTGCAGAAACCTGCAACGATGTCTCTGATGTTGCCCCCACAGTCGGGACTGACATGCAGGAATGAAATTGTGGGAGTTCAGCTGAACGCTTTCCTCCCGCTGTCAGTGTGAACCAGGGCTCAAACTGGGCCTTTTGCCTTTGTAATTCACCTGCTGCTAACCCAGGGACACCATTTCTTAGCAAACTCCCTTAAGTTTACCTTCAAATATATGTAGAAATACAGATTTGCATATCTGAAAATAAAAAAATACTAATCATGGTTGAGATCAAATATTCGCAGCTGCAATCAAAAGTGTGGTTTCATCTTCTGACCTGGAAATTAGTCATTGTATGCACCCGGAAGTTCTTGTGCTGGTCAGGATCTCAATCTAGGTGGACATGGCGAGGTCTCTTTAGCAGAGAGGAGGCGCTGCTCATTGGCCGGGTAAGTGTAGGATATGTACTTGTACTTAATCAATGTAGGGGTGGATGTCATAGTTAGATTTGGTGTGGGTGGGGTTCATTGATTTGTTTGGCATCACCACACATTTGCTTCCGTCCCATGTGCACACATCACTTCCTGCATTTGTTCTGCTGATGTAAATCAGTAAGGACTATGCAAGTATAAATGAGAGATCCTTTTATTAAAATATATATGACTTGTTTCACAGCTGGGCGAATTTTCCAGCAAATTTGGACCTCTGAGTTGCATGGCAAGTTGTACCCCATGATTCTCAATGACAACCATTCATATCTGTGCTACTTTAAGTCGCACCAACTTCAAAGTAGTCCCTGTACTACTTTGGTGTGACTTGAGGTATATCGGGTACAATATTACACAGGCATTCCCAGAAGTTGGGGCCAAGTTGCAGCGGCAAAGTGGCAGCAAAATAGTGTGACTTTCAGGTCGCAGCAGTGTGAATGAGATTCAAGGATAACACCTTTGAATTTGGCCCTATTGTCACTTGTGCATCCTGAAAGTGTAGCAAATTCGTCCCTGCACTACCTTGGTTTGACTGATGCAATTTGAGGTCCATACACCACAAGATTACACAGACATTGCTTCAAGTCATGACAAAGCTGTGCAAATGGGGCCTTATTCAAAGGTGTTATCAATTAATCGCATTAGGTTACTTTCACACTTGGGTGACTTTTCATGGAGCTTTGGACCTCAGAGTCACATGAAAAGTTGTCCCCCTTGATTTCCATTAATATTTATTGGAGCTGCACGATTAATCATCATCGTAATTTTTTCCCCCTTTACGATCTTGAAAAAAGCGTTTCACGATTCTTGCTATTGCAAAGAACTCTCTCTGCTCTTCTGAAGCCACAGCCGAAAAACCAGGAAGTCTGCCAAGAATTAGAACATTCTTTATCAGTGAACTTGACTAGAAACCTTGTAACAATTTGTCAATTAAATAGAATTCTGTGTAAGTGAGGAAAGTTTAACCACTTAAACACTAAACATTTTTCTGACATTTGTTGGTTTCAGGTTAAAATCATTTTTTTTTTGCTAGAAAATTACTTAAAACCCCCCAACATTATATATATATTTTTAGTAGACACCCTAGAGAATAAAATGGTGGTTGTTACAATATTTTATGTCACACTGTATTTGCGCCTTTCAAATGCAATTTTTTTTGGAAAAAATTACTTTAATGATTTAAAAAAAAAAAAAGAAAAGTTAGCCCAATTTCTTGTGGGATAATGTGAAAGATTTTATGTCACGAGAATCGTGATCTTTTTATTCTAAGCAAAAAAATTGTGATTCTCATTTTGGCCAGAACCGTGCAGCTCTAATATCTATGCAACTTCACCCATGTTCACATAGGTCTGAATTGACATGTCAAATTGTAGGCCAAATCGGCGCCTATTGATGGCAATGGAACTGTCCAAATTGGTGCGACGCCACAACAATTCCCAAAAGTAGTTCCTGCACTACTTTGGGCGACTTCAGGGGGCGATTTCTTACCTCCCAACTTTTTGAGATGGGTATAAGGGACACCTATTAGCAAAAGTAGGTAGGCATAGGACACCTTCTTAAAGGAGAACAGTTGGGACCTATGTGATTTCACTAGACATTTGTGCAGGAAAGTGCACTGATGTCTCTGAATTCGCTGACAAAGTCAGGCTGAGTCACACTTGTGCAACTTTGGACATCAGAGTCGTATGACAAGTCATACCCCATGATTTTCAATGTGTACCATTCATATCTGTGCGACTTCAAGTAACACTGACTTCAACGTAGTCCCTGTACTACTTTGGAGTTGAGGTCCATAGACCTCAAGTTTACACAGGCATTCCCTGGAATTGCGGCAAAATTGCTGATGCAAAATCGTGGGAAAGTTGCGTGTCTTTCCCTGCGACTCCTGCGTCCATAGACCTCAAGATTACACAGGCATTGCTTAAAGTCGCATTAAAATCTCGCAACTTTCAGGTCGCACAAGTGTGAAAGGTGCCTAAGTCACTGTGCTGAGTACTATTTTATACCTAGAATATAAAGTAGTCCCACCATCAAACACTAGTAAACATATGTTCTCAATATAATTGTGCTCAAATGGCTGAAAATCACACAGATGGTATCACCTACTGAAAGCTTGCATTGTACTCAGCAGCGTATGCTGAAAAGAGGCGAACGCCTATTAGCCAATGCCACATCGGCACATCGGCATGAGCATGGTTGTTACTATAATATTAATGCCTGAAATGCAAAACATTATTGTATTGAATCAAACATTAGTAAATGTATTTTCTCTGTAGGTAAGTGCTCAGCTCTGTAGCATAGCGGTATACCCTGCTGCCCCCAAAAGTTCAAGCCATGAATTCAAATCCCACTGACAGCATTACCTCCTAGAAGTGTGCATTGTACTCAGAAGCATAATTAGCCAAAGCACATCAGCTTGCTTTATTCCATATTTTAACTCTTCAAATGCATGCAATGGTATGTACTTATTCAATAATATTATGGTATGGAATTCCAAAATTCAAGGAAAAAAATGTCGTAGGGTCCCCCCAGTACATACCAGGCCCTTCGGTATGGACTTTAAGGGGAACCCCACACCAAATTGTAAAATAAATTTGATGTGGGGCCCCCCAAAATCCATACCAGACCCTTATCCGAGCATGCAGCCTGGAGGTCAGGATAGGGGGGACGAGTGAGCACCCTCCCCTTCTGAACCTTACCAGGCCACATGCCCCAAAGCACCTTTTCCCCATGTTGATGGGGACAAGGGCCTCTTCCCGACAACCCTGGTCGGTGGTTGTCGGTCTGCAGGCAGGGGGTTTATCAGAATCTGGAAGCCCCCTTTAAAAAGTCGGCTCCCAGATCCTGCCCCCTATGTGAATAGGTATAGGGTACATTTTACCCCTATACCTATTCACATAGTGAAATGTAGTGAAATGTAAAAAAAAATCAATAGCCGGTTTTTGACAAGTCCTTTATTGTAAAATAGCTCCGAGCTGTCTTCTTCTCTTGGCCATCTTCTCCAGACGCTGTCTCTCCCTCCTCCATCTTCTCCCCGAGCTGTATTCTCCCAGAGCCGTCTCTCCTGCCGCTGCCATGTTCTCCATCTGCTGTCTTCTTCCGCACCGCTGGTTACCCGCTAATAAAAAAAAGCTGCTCTTTTTCCATGGTGGTCTTCCTCTGCTGTGTTGTCACCCGCTGTGTGGCGTCTCTTACATAGCCATGGAGCGGACTCTCCGGGTGACATTATCGGATGGCCACAGAAGACCGCCACAAGAAGAGCGGCTTTTTTTTTTATTAGTGGGTAACCGGCTGCGCTGAAGAACACATCAGCGGGAGAAGATGGTGGCAGCAGGAGAGACAGCTCGGGGAGAAGAAACATCAAACACTAGTGAATGTATTTTCTATGTATTTTCTATTTATGACTGTGCTACACCCAATAGGCTAGCAGTCAGCACTTCTACCTTGAAGAACTCATGGGTTCAAATCCCACAGAGAAATACTAAAAGATTGAATTGGTGAAAAAAAAAGCAAATGACTATTAGCCAATTAGCCAAAGTAGCATATGCTGAAAATAGGTGAATGCCAATTAGCCAATGCACTTTAAATTTGGCTGATTATATTAACTCTTCAAATGCATGCAATGATATGTAAGTATTCAATACTATTATGGTGTGAAATTCCAAACACCACACACTAACTAATGGGCAGATTACATTTTTTTGTTTGTTCATTTTAATTCGCTTGTGCACTGAAAAAATAAACACAGCTGGGGGATGGTAGGTTGGCTGGTATTTGAACTTGTACCGTGAGTGCTGTGGAGACATCTGAGCAGACTACTAAGCCATTGTGCTAAGTATGAGACCTACATAATAGTGTAGTATGATTAAAGAATGAATATAAATAATTACCGCTTTATAGTCACCTAAATTAAAAAATAAAAAACAACATACAACAAATAGGTAACCTAAATGTTTAATACATGTAACTTTACAGAATAGCAGACATTACTATGTAATAATCATTCATAACTGCATTAGTTAGCAAAAGAAGGAAAGAAATAGGAATACTAATTGCAACATACATCAATAAATGCACACGAGGTAGAGCACATCTCACATAAAAATGTTTCTTTCACATACATGGATCATGGCTACAGTACACTGCTATATAACAACTTGATAAGAATTAGCATTTGTATATACGCGGAAGCGCTAATTAGCGGCAATTTAGAACTTTAAACGTTTGTTCTCCACTTATATCGCTGATTTTCATGCGCAAATTCGCCGTTTTGTTTCCATTTGGCTAAAATTGGCTCTATTATTTGCCATAGTGCCCAGTACTTCCTGGAGTTATAGTAAATGACCCCCTATATCACTAAGGGTGGTGTACGGTGCGTGCGTGGGTGTTAGCGGTACTGGCGCTAACCTGACGCTGCCTGGGGCTGGAGCTTTCCAGTTCACCAAAATGCTACCAAAAAAACTGTTAGCGATCGCAGGGATCAGGCCTGACTCTGCGAACGCTGCAGTTATGCGTTTAGTGTTTTGTAAGTGACAGTGATCGATCAATACTGCACTTGGGTGAGCTGGGCTGGGCCGGGCGGAGGGGCAAAACGCAGGTGCTAGCAGGTATCTGGGCTGATTCCGCTAACACTGCGTTTTTGGGAACCCTAAACTGCTGGGGACGCTAGTATAGATCTGATCGGATCAGATATTGATCCGTACAGATACTATACCACTAAGGGAGGCGTATGCTGCGTGTGTGGGTGTTAGCGGTACTGGCGCTAATCTGACACTGCCTGGGGCGACGCATATCACCGCCGGGCAATCGGGGGGCTAAACCTTTATTCGGTAATAAACGGCGGGTGCCCTGACACTATGAAAAATAAACCAACTAACAAGCGTCACCCGTAACAGTTATATGGTGATCAGTGGTGAAAGGGTTAACTAGGGGCAATCAAGGGGTTAAAACATTTATTAGATAGTATATGGGGGTCCCTGTCGCTATAAAACGCTGACGGCGAACCTAAATATTTACCTCCCTAAATAGCGTGACCAGTGACACTAATACAGCGATCAGAAAAATGATCGCTTAGCGATACTGGCGATGGGGGGTGATCAAGGGGTTAAAACTTTATTAGGGGGGTTAGGGGGGTACCCTAGATCTACAGGGGGCTAACACTAACTGCCCCACCACACTAACTGTCACAAACTGACACCATGCAGTAATCAGAAAAAAAAACAAAACTGCTTGGTGTCAGTGTGACAGGGGGGGGGGGTGATTAGGTGGTGATCAGGGGGGGATGGGGGGGGTAAAGTGTGCCTGGCATGTTCTACTGTGTGTGTAGTGTTGTGCACTCACAGTGAAGTCTTCTTTCCTCGGCGCCGGAACGGAAAATACCGAGCCGAGGAGAGATGACATCATTTCCTTTGCTGCTGTTTAGCATACAGCAGCAGAGGAATGATTCTGATTGGCTGGGAGCGATCGCGAGGGGGGGGCCACGAATGGATGGTCTCCCCCTCACCTCTCATCGCTCCCAGACCAAAGCCGACCGTCTCGGGCACCGATCGGACCCCCCGCCTGCGGGAAGGCAATCACGTACCAGGTACGTGATTTTGCCTGCCCGTGCCATTCTGCCGTAGTATATCTGCGTGAGGCGGTCGGCAAGTGGTTAAGGAAATGGGGAGGTGGAAATCGTTTTAAGTTATATGTTAGGCCTAATTTGTTTGCTTGAATCCCTTAGATCCGCCCCGAACAGTATGGATTCTGGCATATTCCTTTATTTATTGGGCGCATAAAAGAGCGGCTCTTCGTAATTAATCCACAAATTTGTCTATGCATCCGGAATCCGTTCAGGTATACTGGAAGGGAGTGAGAGGCCTATAGAGGCATCAACTTTATTTTCAGTTATCCAGGTTATGTCAATTTTGGCCTATGCCCGATGTTTTGTTGTTACATGTAGGAGGGAATGATTTGGGGAATATCAGAACATTGGATTTGCTTTTTATGATAAAGAGGGATCTACATCGTTTTTACCCTTACTTTTCCAGGTACGATCATATTATTTTCTGAAATTATTCCTCTCCTTTCCTGGCTGTCCTCTGTGCAGAGGAAAGTCATGTAAAAAAGAGAAAACGAATAACTAGAGCCATGGAAAAAACTCATGCCTACAATTGGTGGGTTGTCGTACCGACACCTGGACCTGGAAGGTGGTATTCAAGGGTTGTACAGGCAGGATGGAGTCAACCTCTCAGATGTGGGTCTTGACATTTTCAACCTAGGTTTACAGTATGGGATCGAACAGGCCGCGGTATTGAGGTGGGGCTGGGCATGATGCTCAAGCCCAGCTGGTGGGGTGTTTCTTTACAGGTTAAAATGAGGTAATGCTGCATGAGTTCTGCTACCTAAGGCCCCTTTCACATTGAGGTGCTTGTAAACTGCCAGTAAAACACCGAGCACTTTTGAAGAGCTTTTCAAGCGCTTTTTAAGGGCTTTACATTAATTTCAATGGAGAGGGGCGATTCTTCACCACCTTGCCAGCGCACTGCTCCAGTATGAAAGCATTCATTAATTTTAATGAAAATAGGTTTTCGTGAGCTTTTCAGGTGATTTTTTTAGCGTGAAAGAGGTCTAAGCAGTTACAAGTTTTGGGTATCATTAAGTTATGATGTTTGATGGTCAATAAAGATAAATAATTTATGGTTATGTTGTTTTTCCTTATGTTAAAACCAATAAAGTGCTTCGGCCATTATTTGCCAAAAGTTATGGTTGAGTATAGTTATTTGGTCGTACCTGGAGTGAGTGTTGGTGTGGATGGGTGTGGCCTACAATCTCATGGGAAAGGGGACACAATATGAGCCCACTTACTTGGGATTGTGGCCACCCTATCCATAATAGTTTAAATAATGTTATTAATTAATGCCTTTTCCCTGTTCTAAAAGCAGGTATTAGATGGGTATTGCCTCTTTAGATTCAGGAACAGCAGCTAGCCAATGGGATGCTGCGGAATGTTATGGATTGCTGGGAAGCCTTTATAGGGATCTGATGGTCTGGGAATTCCCCCTTTTCCTCACGGAGCACCGGCTGAAGAGCTCCCTCCCGCCCCCAGTCGCGAGCACATTTATGTGGTTGGGTCACCCTGGATTTCTAAGGGGGACATTTATTTACAGGTTAAAATGAGGTAATGCTGCTTGAGTTCTGATAACTAAATTTTGGGTTATCATTACATTATGATATTTGATGGTCAATAAAGATAAATAATTTATGGTTATGTTGTTTTTTCTTAAGTTAAAACCAATAAAGTGCCGTGGCCATTATTTGCCAAAACTTATGGTTGAGTATAGTTATTTGGTCGTACCTGGAGTGAGTGTTGGTGTGAAGAGTGTGGCCTACAATCTCAAAGGTTTCAATCACCCTATGAACATGAGCCCTAAGGCTGCTTTCACACTGAGGTGCTATGGCGCTAAAAATAGCGCCTACGAAGAGCCTCTCCTCTCATGCCAGTGTGAAAGCCTGAGTGCTTTCACACTAGAGCTGGGCGCTGGCAGGATGCCAAGAAAAAGTCCTGCAAGCGGCATCTTTGAGGCACTGTAGGAGCGGTGTATACACCACTCCTGCCCATTGAAATCAATGGGCAGCGCCGAAGTGCCAGCAAAGCGCCACTTTTAACCCTTATTTGCCTGTTAGCAACGTGTTAAAAGCGCCCCGCTAGCGGCCGAAATGGACCGTAAAAACAACGATAAAGCTCCGCTAAAAATAGCAGAGATTTATTGCCGATGCCCCCAATGCCCCAGTGTGAAAGTAGCCTTAGCGTTTATACAAGTAGCAAGCTTTTACAAAACATTTGGACACAGCTGATCACAGACAGAGGTAAAGGGCCAATCACAGCGGCCCTTTACCATGTCAAGTCACAGCTAATCACATGTAAACAAATGCCAGTTATCGGCATTTCCTTTCCTCAGTGCTGTCACTATGTAAGGAAAGGAAAGCCGATAACTGGCTATCCTGGGACAGCACACATTTACACTGATCATCAGTGCCCTCCCATCAATGAACAAAAATTACTTAATTGCAAAATGTTATAACAAAAGGAAAGGTTTTACCCCCCCCCCCCCAATATTTTGTGCTTTGTTACATCCAATAAAATCAAAATTTCTTCATAAATTTAGGCCAAAATGTATTCTGGTACATGTCGCAAGTGCTGGCTGTGATCGTGGCTGATCCTGCCAAGACTGCATTTTTTGGGACACATGATCAAGATACTGATCCGTACAGACACTATACTAGTAATGGCAGGGATTAGCAACATAGCGTGACGCTGGGAGGACCACTGACATCGCTAATGACTCTGGCTTGGTGACCAGAGTAATCAGGAGGGAAACCAAAGGGCTAACTGTGTGCTTAACAAGTGTATGGGTGCTGTTTTTACACACTGATCTGGCATGGCCACTGCTTGCTTTTCGTTCTGAACTGTAAATAAAAGCAGGGAAAAACCCAGCAAGATCTGTGTTGTGTTTTACCAAAACACAGATATCATGCTGCGATTGGCCACAAGCCCATCAGCAGGTACAGTGAGGGGAAAAAAGTAATTGATCCCCTGCTGATTTTGTGCGTTTGCCCACTGACAAAGAAATGATCAGTCTATAATTTTAATAGTAGGTTATTTTAACAGTGAGAGCCAGAACAACAAAGAAAAACTCATTTCAAAAAAGTTATAAATTGATTTGCATTTAAATAAGTATTTGACCCCTTTGCAAAATAGGACTTAGTACGTGGTGGCAAAACCCTTGTTGGCAAGTGACAGAGGTCAGATGTTTCTTATAGTTGGCCACCAGGTTTGCACACATCTCAGGAGGGATTTTGTCCCACGCCACTTTGGAGATACTCTCCAAGTCAATAAAGTGCAAGTCCAGGCAAAAACTAAAATCCCTGTATCTATAGCCACCAACATTCTAACACTAACCTCTCTAGCCCTGAAACGAAAAAACAAAAATCAGCATAGATACATACCTTTTCTGCAGGCGATTCAACCCGATCTCCAGCGGCGGGAAGCTTTGCCGAGTACATGTCTGACAACAGCTGGGAAATGAATGGGAAGTGACATCACCCATAGAGTTACTCTGGGGTTTCCGTTCAGACGTGTCCTCTGCACCCACCCACATAGCGAAGCCGCGGCTGACAGCTCAGCGTCGGATCAGGGCTTCCGCCACTGGAGATTGGGCGGGATCGCCTGTAGAATTTTTTTTTTTAAAAAGAGTGTATATCTATCTATAGAGATACACACACAGATTTTCTTCTTTTCAGGGCTAGAGAGGTTAGTGTTAGAATGTTGGTGGCTAAAGATACAGGGATTTTAGTTTTTGCATGGACTTCCACTTTAAGGTTTCGAGGCTGACGTTTGGTAACCGTCAGCCTCGAACCTTTAGTTCCCTCCACATACTGTATTTTCTATGGGATTAAGGTCTGGAGACTGGCCAGGCCACTCCAGGGCCTTAATGTTCTTCTTCCTGAGCCACTCCTTTGTTGCCTTGGCTGTGTGTTTTGGGCCATTGTCATGCTGGAATACCCATCCACGACTCATTTTCAATGCCCTGGCTGAGGGAAGGAGGTTCTTACCCAAGATTTGATGGTACATGGCCCCGTCCATCATCCATTTGATGTAGTGAAGTTGCCCTGTCCCCTTTGCAGAAAAACACCCCAAAGCAAGTTTCCACCGCCATATTTTACAGTGGGGATGGTGTTCTTGGGGTCATAGGAAGCATTCCTCCTCCTCCAAACACAGCGAATTGAGTTGTTACCAAAAAGCTTGATTTTGATCTCATCTGACCATAACACTTTCACCCAGTTCTCCTCTGAATCACTCAGATGGGCCTGTGCATGTGCTTTCTAGTGCAGGGGGACCTTGCAGTATTTCAGTCCTTCGCAACATAGTGTGTTACCAATTGTTTGCTTGGTAACTCTGGTCCCAGCTGCCTTGCAATCATTGAGAAGATTCTCCTGTGTAGTTCTGGGCTGATTCCTCACTGTTCTCATTATTATTGAAACTCCATGAGGTGAGATCTTGCATGGAGCCCCAGACCGAGGGAGATTGACAGTTATTTTGCATTTCTTCCATTTGAGAATAATTGCACCAACTGTTGTCACCCTCTCACCAAGCTGCTTGGCTATGATCTTGTAGCCCATTCCAGCTTTGTGTAGGTCTACAATCTTGTCCCTGATGGAGAGATTGGAATCTGATTGCTTCTGTGGACAGCTGTCTTATACATGTAACAAGCTGAGATTAGGAGCACTCTCAGAGTGCTCCTAATCTCAGCTCGTTTAGGAGCACTCTCTCAGAGTGCTCCTAATCTCAGCTCGTTACCTGTATATAAGACACCTGGGAGCTAGAATTCTTACCAATAGGTGATCAAATACTTATTTCACTCATTAAAATGCTAATTTATAACTTTTTTGAAATGTGTTTTTCTGGATGTTTGTTGTGATTCTGTCAATCATTGTTAAAATAAAAATTAGACTGATCATTTTTTTGTCAGTGGGCAAATGTACAAAATCAGCAGGGGATCAAATACCCCCCCCCCCCCTCACTGTAGACAGCCAAAATCAAAATTGGCTGTAACCCGCTGACAAACTTGTGCCACAGTACAGGTCAGCAGGGAGCATAAGCGACTAAATCAAAAAGAACACAGTGACTTACAGTTAAAATGTACTGCTGGCGGCCATCAAGAGGTTAAACGCTAGCCAAGGAGGGGGCGGAGCCAGCGCGCGGCATGTGAGGAGTGCAGGTACGGAGCTCCGTCTACAGACAGGTAATCCTGCAGTGATCCTGGACTAACGGCACCCTAATCCTTTACAGAATTGCTGGGGATGTGTGCAGGGACCCCTCGGGAACATCCAGGGATGGGGAAGTACGGGCCCCCCTGGCCCAAAACAACGGGAGAGCGGCTGGCGCAATATGCTTGGGGCTCTCAAAATGGCACCGGCTCACAGGAGTAGGAGGAATGGCCACCGCTCCAAAGACCTGAGGAGGACCCGAAGCAGGCATCTCCCCCCCCCGGACAGGGTGAGTCCTAAGCCCCAGAGAGGTGATTTGTTGAGAAGGGGGAGATCGCTGGACAGGCTGAGAGACATCAGGGACAGATCTGCTAAGGAGGTGGAGGGGGAGGATGAGCCGTCCCTGACCCAGATTCAGTGTTGCCAACCGTCAGTATTTTTACTGGCAGTCAGTAAAAAACAGGCAATTTTCTCCTGCCAGTAAATGCCAGTAAAAGGAAAAAGTTGCCAGTAAAAAATATGGCTCAGAGCCGGCCAAGACCATCCAAGTGCCTGCTACAGTGTGTTCGGGCAGCTCTGGTGGAGGTGGTGCCTGAGCATGTCTTGTGATGTCCTGGTGCAAGGCAGCCAAGCAGAGCGGCCAGAGCCTTGTGTGTGGGTCTGCAGGAAAGCAGCAGGGCAGGTCGGGAGCAGTGTTGTTTAGACTGGAGTGGACTGAAGGGACCACCTGGCTTGTAGAGAGACTCTCACTGTGACTCAGGAGGGGGACATTTCATGCCGGTGAGAAGTCAGCATCATCTGTACTGCTGCACACTACTGTCATTGTCACTGTGAGAGTCATGTTGATGTGTGCCTTCCTATTCTAATTTCTTGCCCTCCTGAGTCCTGTCCCTGAGCTACTTACTTACTATATTGAAAATAAAATAAGAAATATGTTTTTTGCCCTAATATCTACCTTAAATAACATTGCTAATTGCATGTTGTTCTTGTTCGTAGCCTAAATACTAAAATTTGCACTTAAAACTGTAATTTTGTCATTTTTGTAAATGCCAGTAAAAACTTGGCTGTGCCAGGAAATTTTGGGTGTCGTGTCAGTAAATTTCAATCTGGTAGGTTGGCAATACTGCCCAGATTATGGCTGCAATACAGGGCTGCCAGAACAAGCTGATCGATCACTTTGAGGACCTCAAAGTGGAGTTCTCCTTTATGAAACATGACATGCAGAAGCTGCGGGAGAAGGCGCAGGCTACTGACCGCCGCATTGCTTCTCTGGAGGACAATGTCAAGCCTTTAGATACAGCTGCGCAGGTAACAAAAAAACCCCTGTCTGAGCACACTTTAAAGATGGCTGACATGGAAGGCCGCATGAGAAGGAACAATATAAGGCTGGTGGGGTTCCCCGAGGGAGTGGAGGGGAGGCACCCCGAAAAGTTTCTAGAGAAATGGCTGACTGATCACATGGATCCTGGCACTTTCACAAAAATGTTTGCCATTGAACGGGCACACCGTATTCCAGGCCGGGCACCCCCAAAGGGAGCCCCTCCTAGATCCATGATAGCAAAGATACTGCACTTCCAGGACCGGGAGAAGACACTGCGAGGGGCTAGAACAGGCCCTGAGATTATGTTCGATGGCTATCGAATATCGATCTTTCCTGACTTTTCTGCGGTCACGCAGAGACAGAGAGCCTCTTTTCAACCTATAAAGAAGAGATTGAGGGATCTCAACCTGATCTACAGTATGTTTTACCCTGCTGAGTTGCGTATAGTGGAAAATGGAATAGATGGAGAATAAGTACAGTGCTGCTCCAATGGTGTTATAAAGATGGTTACACAATAAGCAGCTAACACGCCTCTAAGACACAGGTAGAAGTAATTTAACAGAAAATATGTAGTGTAGCGCTGTGTGTGTGAATAATAAAGGGTATAAAAACAGTGAGTTAGGCTCGAGCCATCTCTCAATGGCCAGCAAATAGACAAAAAATACTTCAAAATTCAATAAAAGTGACTCAATACAGTCAAAAGTGCACTATATGTTACAAAATGACATGTAAAATATAATGATTACAATAAACCAGTGAAAAATGGTGAACAAGACCAAATTATAAATAGATAAAAAAATCAGCCGAAAGAGTCCATAAATGTTAGAAAATGTGTTCCTGATAAAAATCAAAAACCACCACCAAAAGTCTCTGAGGGTTAACTGGTGAAAACAGCAATGGAAAGCTTCTGGTAGATGAAAAAGTAGAGCACCAAATGAAATGAGACGTCCAAATATGACAGGACCATCACCAGAACATCTGAGGAGGCTTACCGGAAGCAGGGGACTTGAAAAGACATACGTCTTACAAGTCTCAGAAAGCTTATTTAGCCGCCAGGGCTGGCAAGATGGATCATCTGGTATCCACAACTTCAAATGGGGGGGAAGGGAAGAACTTGTCACAGCTTCAACCGTCCGGACGTTTCAACAGGCCAACCGGATGTTTTTAAAAGCCATGAGAGAAATAAAGCTCACATGGCATGATATCGTTTAAAAAACATGCATTTATTAAAATAATAAAAAAGGAACACTCACATGATATAAGATCGTAAACAGCTCAAATTGTATCAAACGCGGTGATCATAGGGGGTCCACCCAACATGTTTCGGCTAACGAGCCTTCATCTGGGGTGTGGAACCCCCCTATCCCACCGCTATTTAAACCAGAAATGACCCCCACTGGGAGTGTCACGACCCAGGAAGTGACCGACTGATGTCACTTCCGGTTCTCAAATTGGTGTTAGTGCGTATAAAATATACAACATAGAAAATGCAGTAAGCGGTGTTATACCGCTAACACTAAAATTATGAATCAGGGATAAACAGAAATTATAAATTAAAATAACACAAGTGGTGATAGTGTTGTGGCCGGCCGATCCGGAAGTGATCCTGAGCACTTCCGGATCGGCCGGCCACAACACTATCACCACTTGTGTTATTTTAATCATGCCATGTGAGCTTTATTTCTCTCATGGCTTTTAAAAACATCCGGTTGGCCTGTTGAAACGTCCGGACGGTTGAAGCTGTGACAAGATCTTCCCTTCCCCCCCATTTGAAGTTGTGGATACCCGATGATCCATCTTGCCAGCCCTGGCGGCTAAATAAGCTTTCTGAGACTTGTAAGACGTATGTCTTTTCAAGTCCCCTGCTTCCGGTAAGCCTCCTCAGATGCTCTGGTGATGGTCCTGTCATATTTAGACGTCTCATTTCATTTGGTGCTCTACTTTTTCATCTACCAGAAGCTTTCCATTGCTGTTTTCACCAGTTAACCCTCAGAGACTTTTGGTGGTGGTTTTTGATTTTCATCAGGAACACATTTATTAACATTTATGGACTCTTTCGGCTGATTTTTTATCTATTTATAAATTTGGTATAGTGGAAAATGGGAAAACATATTTTTTCACTAACCCTACTGAAGCCTCGGAGTGGCTAGATGCACGTGGCCGCCAGAGTCAGATCCTCCTCCCGTTCACCTTGATGTGGGCCCCCCTGGAGAGAGCAGTTGATGGGAGAAAGGATGGAATTGTCAGGGATGGCCTATCTCGCTGTCTCCCTTGATTACTTCTACCGCTTATAAAAATAATCCTTGTAATTTAGTTTTCTTTCCTTTTGTCAGGACAGAAACTTTGAGATGGTCCTGCTGCTTTTGGAAGTTAGTACTTCTGAAATTTATCTTTACAGTTTTCCTGCCATGCAACCCTCGTCACGGAGATATTGACACAGGAAATCTTTGATACTATGGTGTTTGTTGCTGACATGTGCCGTTCTTATATATGCTGAGTCTTGGGACTGCTCTCAGATCTGTCATATTAAGCAAAAAGAAAAAGGGGAAAAGTTTTTTTTCTGATTATCAGGAACGTTTTTTTCTCCTGTTTTTTGTGGGGAGAACTGTTTTTTGGTTTCTGGTAAAGAAAGGCAGTTTTTTTTGATGACCTGTTTTATGTGACAGTTTTAAGTCGCATCTCTGCTACCTATCTGAACTCTAGGTTATGGGTAAAAAAGTGCCTAGCAGGTTGGGGCTGGGTGCAGGGGTGGGGGAAGGGGGGGTTTTCTGTTTGTTGGGAATTTTATGTCTGTATTTGGCTGGGATTGTCTGCATTCGGTGAGATTAAAGTGGGACTGTTAAGGGGTCATGAATACTGTGTTCTGTATTTGTGAGAGGAGAAGCCTGGAGCCTCGTTCTTTTATGGCCGTCTATATCTCAAGGGGGAAGGACTCCCCGTTTTCTTATATCTTTCACTTATGGGGGTAAATCTTAAGATTTTGGCCTGGAATGTCAGGGGCCTCAATGCTATATTTAAACGCTTGTTATATTTTTTAATGTAGTCAAAAACTAAGCCTCACCTAATACTTTTTCAGGAGACACATCTCCAGGGCTCCAGGCTCCTCTCTCTGAAAAGGGATCACATTGCGGTGGCTTACCATGCCAGTTACTCCTATGTGAGAGGGGTTTCTACTTTAGTTACTAAGCCCAGCTTCACACTATAAAGGGCTGCGGATCGCACAGGAGCGCTGTGCGTCCCTGTTCCCCGTTTCAGGGACGAATCAGGGCCGATTCTATGCCTGAATTTGGCCCTGAAACGGAGCCAAAGACGCACAGCGTTTTTGTGCAGTGCGCTCCGCAGCCGCTCCGGAGATATGTGAACCGGCTCCATAGGGAGCCAGTCACATTCTCCTGCTATGCGAATTAGATGCGGGGAAACGCACATCTAATTCGCATAGGTGTGAACCCGGGCTAAGGCTATGCCTATATCCATTCATGCAGTCCAGACGGACATTAAAGGGTGGTATGTTATATTGGTGATACAGGTGATGAATAGACTACTAACAATTGTAAACATAGATGTCCCTCCTCTTTTTTTGCTAGCTCATTTGGATGACATGATACAGGCTACTTATGAGATAGCGGAGGGAAAGATCTTCATTTTGGGTGATTTCAATTCTGTATCTGTACCAACTTTGGATAGATTGGGGGCAGCAGCTGACACTCCAGCCCCCCTTGCGGGTGTATGTCTACTCATGGACTTAGAGATGTCTGGCGGTTTCATCATCCTGATGTTAGGGAATACTCCTGTTATTCAGGCACGCAAAAGACTCTCTCCAGACACTATCCTGACAGAGGGGGGGGGGGGAATGGATATGGTGGGGAAGGTTTCCTATCTACCCAGAGCCCTACCTGACCATTCTCCCATATTATTGGAACTTCCAAAACCTGGTATACGCTTGTGGCGGATGGAGGCTAGTTGGCTTCAGGAGGAATATGTACAAAGGCTGGCCGGAGGCTAGCCTGCATTTGTGGGAGGAGTCTGAGAGGACTATTTAAGACTCCTCCTCTGTCAGGTCAGGGCTCGTGGGCGTTTTGGGTTCAGTAGGGGGTGGGGCCTACGCGCCACTTCCGGGTCGGTTGCAAGATGGTGGCGGTGCCTCTTTCGGTGCTTCATCAGGGAGTTCGCCTGTCCACCCACCTGGTCCCCCCTCGGCACCCACATTTACGGGTCCCCGCTTCTCCTGGTGTTTCAGCAGGGGGGGGCAATCGGCCACCCGCCGACTCCTCTCCCTATGTTAATCAGCTCCACGAGGGAGCCTCTTGCTAGCCAGCTCCTCTCTCCCCTTACCAGCTTGCTGTCTCATTGTATCTCCAGGGGGGAGCTGCCGACCGCTTCTCCGAGTGTTGGGGGGGATGTCCAGCCGGCTGCCTGTTCCTCTGCATACGGCGCCACGGGGGGGCGCCCGGCCGCTTTTCTCTGTGATTATGCAGGGGGAAGGGAGGGGGGCCGTCCATCTTTCCATCCTCCACCCACCCTCCTTCCTCTCGGCGGCAGCTAGTCAGGTGCGGCCCGCCCGCTTCTCCCGGCGATTATGCCGGGGGAAGGAAGGGGGGCCGTCCATCCATCCGTCCTCCACCCACCCTTCTTCCTTCCCCTCGGCTGCAGCTGGTCAGGTGCTGCCCGCCCGCTTCTCCCGGCGCTCGTGCAGGGGGGGCGTCCTTCCATCCTTCACAGCTCCATGTGGCCAGCACGCAGCCAGAGCTTCTCCCGGCGCCCATGAGGGGGGGCGCGTCGTGGCCGTTCATCCATCTTTCACCCACACCAACTTCCCCAGGGCTCAGTTTGGCCAGGGCGCCGCCCGCCCGGTTCCCATGGGTTTGGGGGGGGTCATCTGTCCATCCTCCATCTTCGCTGGGCTCAATCCTGCATGGTCGGGGGGGCACCGCCCGCTACTCCCTCCTCCCTGTGTGTCCTGCCAGTGCTGGGGGGCCGGCCGCCCGCTTCTCCGGGGGGGAGCGTCTGTTCGTTCATCTTTTATCCACTCACCCACCAGTTCACCGCACCTCCGTGGAACTCACACCGTGCATCACGGAGGAATCGCCCGCACGCTTCCCGGTTCTCATGGGGAGGGGGGGTGCTCACCCACCTGCTCACCTCCCGGTACGCACATGGGGCATCATGGGGGGGGGATCCCCGCACGCCTCCCAGGCATTCACCGCTTCAGGTACTAGTGTTTCATCATGGCGTTTCGACCCCAGGATTTCTGTCTCAGGTTTCCGTCACAGCGTTTCTATCTAGGCGTTTTAGTGTCAGCGTTTTGCTATCATAGCACTCCTGTTGTAGCGTTCCTGTCATAGCGTTTTCTGCCTCAGCAGTTCTGTCGCAGCATTCTCCCCCAGCATTTCTGTCAGGGTGTTCTGCCCCAGCATGTCTGTCGTCACGTTCAGCCCTGCATTTCTGTCATGGCGTTACTGCCCCAGCGTTTCTGTCATGTTCAGCCCTGCATTTCTGTCAGCACTTATTCCTCAGCATTTCTGTTGCAACGTCCAGCATTTCTGTCTTAGCGTTCTGCCCTAGCATTCCTGTCATAGTGTTCTGCCCCAGCATTTCCATCATAAGCGTGCTACCCCAGCATTTCTGTCTCAGCGTTTTGTCTTAGCGTTCTGCCTCAGGAATTCTGTCTTAGCGTTCTGCCCCAGGATTTCTGTCTTAGCGTTCTGCCCCAGGAATTCTGTCTTAGCGTTCTGCCCCAGGATTTCTGTCTTAGCGTTCTTCCCCAGGATTTCTGTCTTAGGGTTCAGCCCCAGGAATTCTGTCTTAGCGTTCTGCCCCAGGATTTTCTGTCTTAGCATTCTGCCCCAGGATTTCTGTCTTAGCGTTCTGCCCCAGGATTTCTGTCTTAGCGTTCTGCCCCAGGATTTCTGTCTTAGCGTTCTGCCCCAGGATTTTCTGTCTTAGCATTCTGCCCCAGGATTTCTGTCTTAGCGTTCTGCCCCAGGATTTCTGTCTTAGCGTTCTGCCCCAGGATTTCTGTCTTAGCGTTCTGCCCCAGGATTTCTGTCTTAGCGTTCTGCCCCAGGATTTCTGTCTTAGCGTTCTACCCCAGGATTTCTGTCTTAGCGTTCTGCCCCAGGATTTCTATCTTAGCGTTCTGCCCCAGGATTTCTGTCTTAGCGTTCTGCCCCAGCATTTCTGTCACAGCGTTCTGCTCCAGCATTTCAGTCACAACGTTCTCCAGCATTTCTGTCACAACTTTCTTCTCCAGCATTTCTGTCACAACGTTCTTCTCCAGCATTTCTGTCACAACGTTCTTCTCCAGCATTTCTGTCACAACGTTCTTCTCCAGCATTTCTGTCATAGCGTTCGGCCCCTGCATTTCTGTCATAGCGTTCGGCCCCTGCATTTCTGTCATAGCGTTCGGCCCCTGCATTTCTGTCATAGCCTTCGGCCCCTGCATTTCTGTCATACCGTTTGGCCCCTGCATTTCTGTCATAGCGTTCGGCCCCTTCATTTCTGTCATAGCGTTCAGCCCCTGCATTTCTGTCATAGCGTTCGGCCCCTGCATTTCTGTCTTAGCGTTCAGCCCCTGCATTTCTGTCATAGCGTTTGGCCCCAGCATTTCTGCCACAATGTTCTGCCCCAGCATTTCTGTCATAGCATTTGGCCCCAGCATTTCTGTCACAACGTTCTGCCCCAGCATTGGTGTCATAGCGTTCTACCCTCGCATTTCTGTCTCAGCACACAGTCTCTGCATTTCTGTCAAGGCGTTTCTGTCCCAGGTTTTCTGTCACAGCATTGCTGCCCAAGATTTCTGTCATAGCGTTTCTGCCCAGGATTTCTATCACAGCGTTTCTGCCCCGGACTTCTGTCATGGCGTCATTCTGCCCCAGCATTTCTGGCTTGGCGTTCAGTCTCAGCTTTTCTGTCTTGGTGTTTCTGCTCCAGGTTTTCTGTCATTACATTTCTGCCTTAGCGTTCTGTCACAGGGTTTCTGCCCCAGGATTTCTGTCATGGCATTTCTGCCTCTGCGTTTCTGCCCCAGGATTTCTGTAATGGCATTTCTGCCTCTGCGTTTCTGCCCCAGGATTTCTGTCTTTGCTTTTCTACCTCAGCATTTCTGTCATAGTCTTCTGTCATAGTGTTCTGTGATAGTGTTTTTGCCCCAGGATTTCTGTCATTGCATTCCTGCCCCAGGATTTCAGTCTCAGCATTTGTCATTACGCTCTGCCCAGGGTTTCGGTTCTCACGTTCCTGTCTCAGCTTTCAGTTTCAGTATTTCTGTCGTAGGGTTTTCCATCAAACATTGCTGTCAGTGCGCTTCTGCCCCAAGATTTCTGTCATAGCCTTTCTACCTCAGTGTTCAGTCTCAGAATTTCCTGTCACAGCGTTTCTCAGAGGGGCGTTGTTGTTCAGTCACGGCATACTTCGGTAGCTGGTTTTTATCTTCGTTGTTTGTCATGTCTCATTGTATCTTTGTTCATGTTTGTACCTGGGTCAGTTAGCTAGGGCTCACATGTCAGGATCTGTCACGTCTACAGATCCATACGGGCTGAAGTTTCGTTTGTTAATGATTGTTGACCACAATCTTCTCGCCTGTATAACATACGTCATACGATGCACGTTCATTCACCACACCTGTACGATTACCCACCACGGTCTGTGGGTACACCAGCCCTGAGTTTTCAGTTAATTACCTGTCTCTGCGCAGCAGGTTACTCGGGCTCATTTACCACTTACACGAGGGGGGGGGTGGTCCGTCATCAGCTTCATTCACGCGCAGTGGTCTTGACATTTCTGCTCATGCTCTCATACTTGGGTAGGCACAGAGGGCGATTGCTGTTCTCATGTATTGTTGCCTGTCATTTCTCTTGTTCATGTTCTCAGGTTGGGCTGCATTGGCATTCATCATCCCCTTGTTGGTCCTTAAGTGGTAGGTTTGGGCAAACGTCGTCATGATTCTGGATTCTACTCTCGGGCCTGATATCTTGTCTAGGATGTGGCCTGGAAGACTGCTCAGGGACGTCAGTCCAGTCATCTTTTCCGTTCCCCAGCCGGTGTCAGGTAGGGGGGTTTCAGTCACTTTGGGTATGACTGTTTCAGGCCATGGGACTCATTTCCCCGGTGTGGAGTCTGGCCCTCCTTCCTCGGTTCAGGATTCAGACTCGGCTGCAGCACGACCTGATCAAATCAGGTGGGACCAGTATTCGGTGTCTGGCATGGTTTCTCCATGTTGTCAGTGCTTACTGCCTTAGGGCTTGGGCCTCAACCACCTACTCCATCACATTCTTCAGGTATTTAGCATTTTGAACTCCTTCCAGTTGTCCTTTGGCACTTACCCTCGCTCTTTCCCATACCAGTATGGGTAGGCCAGGGCTTGGGGGGAGGGTTTCACGGAGCACTTCCCAGGGTCTGGTCGAAGTTTTGATCTTCTCGGCTATCATTTCGCAGGGGCTCCTCGGGTCAGCCATGGCTCCCCTTCCCACACGCATCCTCTCATTCACAGCAGTTCATTCTCATGTCTGGGTCGTCTCGGGCTTCAGGCTCTGTCCAATCGTTCATGGGACGTTTCGTTGGGTTCTGGGTAGCTTCGCAGGTTTCTACAAGGGGTTCTGTCTCATCACTGAGTCGGGGGTTTCTCCTGTCATAACGGACACTTATCAGATACATACTGTTGCCATCCGGGCGCGCACTACTCCACTTGATGGATTGTTACCTTCCCTTTTTCACCTCAATTTGTGTCCTCTTTTCAGGCATACTGACTAGTCAGGCCAAGGCACACCTCAGGCCTCGGTGCTTAGGAGTATCACTTTCTAACTCGAAGACTCTGACTACAAGTACAAAGGCTGGCCGGTGGCTAGCCTGCATTTGTGGGAGGAGTCTGAGAGGACTATTTAGGCCTCCTCCTCTGTCAGGTCAGGGCTCGTGGGCGTTTTGGGTTCCCACCCACCCGTTTCCCCCAATATTCATACTTGCTCATAATACTTTTTCTTACATTCAGGGTATGCCCTCTTTTCAGGCATACTGACCAGTCAGGCCAAGGCACACCTCAGGCCTCGGTGCTTAGGAGTATCACTTTCTAACTCGAAGACTCTGACTACAAATAAAGCTTAAGTGTACAGAGGCCATTAAACAGTTCTAGGTTGAAAATGGTAACTTTGGGTCATCTCCTCTTCAGTGGGAGGCTTTTAAAGCCATACTGAGGGGAGTGTTCATAGCAGAGGTACATGGGTTCAAGAAACAGTTAGCTTCTACAATACAGTGTAAAGAAACGGAGGTGACGTTAGCAGAAGCAGAATATATTAGAGATCCCACTAGTGAGAGGTTGTTGACTTTGCGAATGAGAACCAGGGAGTACAAGACGGTCTTCATTGAGCGTTCCACAAAACTAATGCCGCATACACACGGTCGGACTTTTCGTCTACAAAAGTCCGACGGACGCCGACGGACCAAATCCAGCGGACAATCCGATCCTGTGTGGGCTTCCCCGGACTTTCGGCGGACTTTTCCAGCCACAAATCTGATGGACTTTAGATTTGGAAATCTTTACATCGTAACTCCGCTGGACCCAGAAATCCGCTCGTCTGTATGCTAGTCAGACAGACAAAAACCCACGCTAGGGCAGCTATTGGCTACTGGCTATCAACTTCCTTATTTTAGTCCGGTGTATGTCATCACGTACGAATCCGTCGGACTTTTGTGTGATCGTATGTAGGCAAGTCAATTCGTTAGAAAGTCCGCCGAAAGTCCGCCGCAAGTCCGCCAAAAGTCCATCGAAA
Organism: Lithobates clamitans; assembly: GCA_037952925.1. Classification (NCBI taxonomy): domain Eukaryota; kingdom Metazoa; phylum Chordata; class Amphibia; order Anura; family Ranidae; genus Lithobates; species Lithobates clamitans. The sequence continues at coordinate 3,932,530 of JBBGZY010000318.1, forward strand.
GTCTGTCGGACGGGCTGTCGGACTTTTGTAGCCGAAAAGTCCGACCGTGTGTACGCGGCATTAGCCTTGCTCAACACAGGTGTATAATTGACAAGAATGGCAGACTCCTGGCATACTTGGCGCAGCCGGAATATGTTCCGGTGTGTATTAAGTCAGTTTATGACAACTGCAAGCTGGAAGTCTGTGACTCAGCCGATATTTTGAAAACTTTTGTTCAATTCTGTGCAGAATTATACAAGTCTTGTGCTCCTCTGGGGACGGAGGATTTTCTGACCTACATTAATGACATTGATTTACCTAAGCTGACAGAGGAAGACAGCAATGCCTTGGAATCTAGTATTACGGTAGAGGAGGTGGAGAAGGCAATTGCCTCCTTCCCTCCTAGGAAGTCCCTGGTCTAGAAGGTCTCCCCTCGGAGTGGTATTATACTTTTAGGTATGGTCTGGCCCCTCGCTTGCTACCTCCATCAATGCGGGAGGCCTTGGTTGTTCTGATTTCTAAGGGAGGGAAGGACCCCCGAGAATGTGACTCCTACCGTCCGATTTCGCTGATGAATGTTGACACAAAGATCCTGGCCAAAATACTTGCAGGCAGGCTACAGTCATCCCAAAGTTGGTTGAAGTGGATCAAACGGGATTTATACAGGGACGATGTGCACAGATGAACATTAGAAGACTCTTTGTGAATCTTCAAACTGTCCATGACAACTGGGACTAGAATGGTGGCCTCTTTAGACACTAATGCTGCGTACACACGATCGGACTTTACAGCATACTTGGTCTGGCGTACGGGATTTCGTCGGAAAATTTGATCGTGTGTGGGCTCCAGCGGACTTTGTTTTCTCAAAAGTTTGACGGACTTAGATTTGAAACATGTTTCAAATCTATCCGATGGACTCGAGTCCGGTTGAAAAGTCAGCTCGTCTGTATGCTAGTCCGACGGACAAAAACCGACGCTAGGGCAGCTATTGGCTACTGGCTATGAACTTCCTTGTTTTAGTTCGGTCGTACACCATCATGTACGAATCCGTCGGACTTTGGTTGATCGTGTGTAGGCAAGTCCGTTCATTCGGAAAGTCCGTCGTAAAGTCCGCTGGGCAAAGTAAGCCGTAAAGTCCGGTCGTGTGTACGCGGCATAAGAAGGCCTTTGACTCTCTTATCTCTTCCACCTATTGGAGTCATATGGCTTTGGCCCTGTTTTCATTTCATGGGTACGGCTCTTATACACGGATCCGTTGATTAGACTGAGGGTTAATGGTATTATTTCAGACCCATTCCCAATATTCCGGGGCACCAGGCAGGGGTGTCCTCTTTCACCCCTCCTGTTTGCCTTGGCAATTGAGCCCTTAGCAGTTAAGATAAGATCTACTTCAGGTTAGACTGGTCGGAGTCTTGGGGAGTTTGAGGAGCGAGTGTCATTCTATGCAGATGACATGCTGTTATATATGCAGGATCCAGGACCCTCACTCTCAGAAGCCTTCCGATTGATTCAGGAGTTGAGACATAAATTGGTAAAAATCCTCCCTTTTCCCTATTGATGAGGAGGTGGTGGTTCCGCCGGATTGTCCCATCCCTTTATCCACCTCTTTCAGGTACCTGGGGGTTGAGGTGCGGCTTCCCATCTATGGGTATCTGGAGAACAATTTGTCGTCTATTGTGTGAAGTTTTCGAGAGAGGGTGTAGAGATGCCGGATTTTAGCGATCAACTTGATGGGACGGATAAATTTGTTTAAGATGATCTTCCTTCCTAAGTTTCTTTACATTCTCTCGAACTCCCCAGTTTTTGTGACACTACGGGTTTTCAGACACATTGACTCTATCGTTGTGGGTTTACTTTGGAGCTCTAAAGCACCCACGGTATCCCTGGCGATATTGAAGTTACCAGTTACAATGGGAAAATTTACTTGTTGTTGCAAAAGGTTTTTCTGATGTGCTTGTTTATCTAGCTGTAATGCCGCGTACACACGACTGGACTTTACGGCATACTTGGTCCGGAGGACCGGAGTCCGGTGGACAATTCGATCCTGTGTGGGCTCCAGCTGACTTTTTTCTCCCAAAAGTTTGATGGACCTAGAAATGAAACATGTTTCAAATCTTTCCGACGGGCTCGAGTCCGGTCAAAAAGTCCGCTCGTCTGTATTCTAGTCCGATGCTAGGGCAGCTATTGGCTATGAACTTCCTTGTTTTAGTCCGGTCGTACGTCATCACGTACGAATCCGTCGGACTTTGGTTGATTTTGTGTAGGCAAGTCCGTTCATTCGGAAAGTCCGTCGAAAAGTCCGCCCGTGTGTACGCGGCATAAGGCATCTCTGTCTTTATATTTTCACACAATAAATGACAGTTGATTGTTAAGAACATCATACTAGATGCTGTATTCTCTGATATGAACCAAAATCCATTGCTGATTATACTCATTCATTTTCAATATGTATCACTGCGGATATTCGAGTGCATCCATATACATCCATATTTTGACACACATTATCATTATTATATTGTAGTGATTATCATTATTATAATACAAGTTTGGATTGGATGTATTTACATCTCTGCTTTCTGCCATCTCGTTCTGTGCCTGGTCTATCCCCGCCCGGTGCCCTCCCTCCTCACTTCCATTGTGGGGGGACGGGCCTCTTTTTTGCATTGCGTGCCCGGCTGACCCAGGTTTTCCCTGGGAACTCTGGGTGTTTGCGATGTTGCTGCGTCGGTGGGCTTCATCTGCATGACGCCCCTCCAGTGTGTAATGTAATGGGTAGGTGCCGTGCAGATCCTGCCCTGGAGGTCTTTTTGGATGTCCTTTCATGGCTCATTGTAGATTGAACAACCATTTACTTTTGTTTTATTATGGATGGTTGCTATGGAGATGTCTGAGGGAGTGTCCTGATCTTGCATGGCTTACCGTCCTGTAATGCGCGGCCTCCTCTCCTCCCTTTTCCCTTCCCCCTTTTTCCCCTGAAGCGTCACTTTCGGCTTCAATCCAGGTCGTGGAATGGTGACATCAACCACATGCGCACGATGACGCGGCTCATGTGTGAGACATACCTTGCTGACACCAGACGTTTGCATGCACGGCATAAAGTCCGCTCTAGGGGCTCTGGCCGGTGCACTGACGCCTGATCAAAGGAACAACGCCCTCACCACACTGATCCACATAAGTACTAATTAAGCCTATGTACATGTATTATTTATTTTATTTCATCTATTTTCCCCTGAGCTATTTGGGATTGCATTTTCAGTATGGCATTTAAGGGCAGGATGAGAAGTTTTCTTTCTTTCTCCTCTTTTGGGCTTGTGCTTTATATAAAAAGGTTCCCCTCCATATTAAATTATTTTGCAGGTGTATATTACCTCTAAGGACGCCTCCATTTCAAGAGGGTTTTTAAATACTGGGAGAGGGGAGGTCTACTCATTTTTGGGTAATTTATGGGTGATTTCTTCTTTTTCATTTTTTTTTACGTAACCCCACTTTATTGAGCATTGTTTACAATTTGAACTATTTTACCAGTCCCTTAGGGTCTCTTTCGCTGTGGTGGTCGTCCTGTTGTGGGACCTTTGTGTGGGCTTCTCTAGGCACGGACGGTGCCCATCATCTTTTTGATAGATATTTGGCGGCAGAGGTCTATTCTAAATCCTTAAGGAAAATATACTTTTGTATATACACTGCTATATTACATACAACTTTAAACATTAATACTGGTATGTATATTGGATGCCCTCAGTATGCTGCAATGGTCATATTGAATGAAATGCCTATGGTAAATCTGTTTTTGCCTGTTTTTCAGAATACATCCATCTCTTTCTCCTATAAAACGCCTCTGAAGGGACATCGTCCTGAAACATGTTAGGTTTATGGAGAAACTAGGATTCCGTTTGGAATGTATAGAAAACAAAATATATGCAAATTGTGATGTATACCAATGTTATGTACAGATCATTGTCATGTTTTTAGTACCATGCTTTTTTTTTTTAAGCAATTTTTCAAAATAAATATGTTTTTATAATAATATTGTGACTGTTCATCTTTAAAGTCCCTCTGTACCGGGGGGGGGGGGGGGTTCCTTCCATAAAAATAATTCAGGATGTTGGCAACAATTTTGAGAATTTAATTTTTTCTCTTCGTGGTTATGGCACTGCCTGGAAAGGTATTTCACTTGTGCTCCCAATGGCGGAATACACCTTTGTGGCTGTCTGCGAATAGCCCTTTATGGTGTAATAGATCTTTGGGGGAGTTTTTAAAACTACCTGATGGACAAAAGACCTGGGCACAATATGATATTAAGTACCTACACCAAATCTGCCAGAATGATCGTTTATGCACTATTACCCAATTGAGAGAACAATTTGACATACCCAAAACTTGGCTTTTTCGATATACGCAGTTGAGACATGCAGCGAACGCCCAATTTGGGGGGGGGGGGGGGGGGGTGATGATACAATTCTGGTCCAGAACACAGACTTGGAGAAGGTTCTAATTGACCCGGATCCTTCTAAGTGAATCTCTATAGATATTATGGGGCAGTGGGCCCAGGCATAAACGGCTAGGACCAAGGCGCAGTGGGAGATGATTGTAAGTTGTTGGAGGAACTATGGCAGGAGGTTCTGGACACATATTTGGTGTCGGTTATCCACTCTATGGACAAAATAATTCAGTTTCGATATCTTCATCAACAGTATTACACTCCAGTTAGACTCTACCGAATGCAAAGAAAGGAAACTGCTGTATGTCATAAATGTATGGAGGGGGAAGACGCTATCCTACACATGATGTGGGAGTGCAAAAAGGTGACTGAATTTATTTCTGATAAGTTTGCTTTGCCTAACATCTGCTCCCCCCTACGTTGCCTCCTCGGGGTCTTTGATCAGGAGGAGATTAATGCATGTACTAAATTTGTTCCTTAGGATTCTATACTTTGGGGTGAGAAAACTTATTGCCAGACGCTGGATTCATGATGAACAATTGACTCTGGGAATGTGGCTAAAAATAGTAAATGCGGACTTGATGATGTATAAGATGACCTATAAAGCTAGGGGAGCTCCCAAAAAGTTTAGGAAGGTATGGTTTTAGATGGGTGGACTCTGAAAACACACTGGAGGAAGAGCCACAGAACACTAGATAGTAAGGACTGTTTTTTTTTTTTTTGTCAGAGGATGAAGGGAGGAGACATTCTCCTCTTACTGTGGAAGGGCATGGATTCTCATGTATTATTGCACAAAACATCGAATGCAGACATCTCGGCGGGGGTTCTCTTTTCTGGTTGGGGTGTGCAGAGGGGGCGTTCACCCTCTGAGGGGTGGGACACCTGGTCTGTCGTCTCTCCCAGGGACAGTGACGGGTGGAGGGCTGGGAGGGGGGGGGCGTAGTGTTTGTTATGAGAGATTTCTCTCATTTTGTTAAAAATAAAAATGCACACATACTACAAAAGTAGAATAGGGTCGGAGACCCACATGGCGTATGAAGGGTAGATTGATATCTGCACTGGTGGTGTAATGGGTATGTGATTTCTGCTTTGTAATTGATGATGTAACCCTATCTACTGTGATGTATGCTTTATTCTGTTATGTGCACAATAAATTTTTCAAAGCCACTCAATTTTGGGGAAAACTTTGCAAATGTTTAGCAAGCCTTATAGCACCAAAATGCAGCTAAAAAAGTTAAACGCCACTGCATTTACAATGTGTGTGTGTAATAAAATGCACACTGCAACAATTGCAACCCAAATATCCACATTTCTGTCTTAGCCATTTGCTGCAAATTCCACACAATTACCTAAATTTACATATTGTATAATTTAACAAGATTGAAACTTGACTGAATTTAGATCCGCATGTACCACCTTTCTGTTCAACCGAAGCTGATCGTTAGACCAACTTCTGTTAACAGGGGTCCTGTTGGAAAACCAGCATTCAATCAGCGCATGCTGCCAATAGTTGCAGCACTGATAAGTGTATTCTGACAGCGGGGGGGGGGGGGGGGGGGGGTGTCAGTCAGAATTCAAAAGACACAGCAGGGAAGATCCACCTCAAATATGTGGCTGCTGGCTGAACGAAAAAAAAAAAAAAAGAAGAAAGAAGGGGGGGTGGTTTTGGAGGCAGCAGTTATTACCATCCCCAGGATTCCAAATGATCTTAAAATATCCCACGTTATATTACTAAGCACATTAATACCATCAAGTTATATAAACCAAATTTAATCTGCGCATACCAAAATTAGTTTTCCCCTCTCAAAACACCCAGATCAAGTCAATAGCATATGCACAGAGATTTTGTAGATACCAAAGCCTTTAAAAAAGAAAATTTGCACAAGTCAAATCATTTACAACAAATTTATTTAAACCATGAGGCTTTATTTCTGGCTGGATTCAGATTTAGATGTGGAGGCTCTCAGTGATGAAAGTCTACGCCTCTTGGCAATCTGCTCCTGGCGCTTCTCCTTTGCTTCCTAAAGGGAGGAGAAAAAATAAATACATAAATTAGCATTCAGTACTCAGCTGAGGCCTGCTAGAAAATTGAATGGCTAGTACAACACCAAGCTAAACATGGGATAGACTCCTTGACCAATATTATACAGCGCCAACAGTGTATGTAGCAAAGCCATAATGGGAAAACCAAGTTGATTTTTAGCAACTGGAGAGCAAAAACATGACTTGGTTAGACAGCTGAATTATGACTCATGGAAACAATGCACACTTTACAAAGACCCTGGAGATTTAATATAATAATAATAAATAATATTTAAAATAAAATAATTTGGTTTCACAGAAACAGTGGAATTATTGAACGTACCTTTGTTCTCTTAGCAAGGAGCTTGGCATACTCTGATGCTTCCTCCTTATTCTTCTGAGTGCGCTGCTTCTTCAGGGCAATACGTCTGCGCTTGTGTTGAAGAACTCTAGGTGTTACAAGACGCTGGATCTTGGGGGCCTTAGTCCTGGCCTTCTTCCCTAGGGACAATGAAAGTTAGAATTAATAGCTGCCACACAGAGCACTTTGTTCATTGCAAACAAGTTTTTGCTATTCAACATTTGTTGATATTTGGGGGGGAGAGAAGTCCGTCATACACTGATGCCATACTTTTCTCAGGGGGTCTGTCCTCAAAAGATTTTTCCATGTTTAATCACCTGAAGGTACCAGCCTATAACCCAGACTTCTAGGAATAGCCAGCCTATGTCCTGTATGATTAAGAACTGTATACACAAGCATGCAGTCACAAAACATGAAGCAGTTTGATAAATCTAAGACCCCTTTTACACTGGGGCGCTTTGCAGGTGCTACAGCGCTAAAAAACAAAAACAAAAAGCGCCCTGAAAGTGCCGCTGCTTTGTCTCCAATGTGAAAGCCTAGAGGGCTTTCACACTGGAGCGGTGAGCTAGCAGGACGGGAAAAAAAAAAGTCCTGCTAGCAGCATCTTTGGAGTGGTGTGTATACCGCTCCTTCACCGTTCCTGCCTATTGAAATCAATGGGGCACCGCGGCTATACTGCCGGTAAAGCTCCTCTGCAGAGGCACTTTGCGGTGGTTTTTAACCCTTTCTCGGCCACTAGCGGGGGGTAAAACCGCCCCTCCGCTAGTGGCCAAATACCGCCGCTTTACCGCCGACGCACCTCCCGCCCCAGTGTGAAAGGGGCCCAAGAGCATCATTTGTAAAAAAAGACATGGAAAAAAGCAAATGGGATAGAATGGAGCTGTTGCCAACAATGCTCACATGCTCGGTTTTATCTTCTCTGGTAGCAAGTAGATCGCTCAGTCACTTTTAGTTTTTTTTTTTTTTTTTTTTTTTTAACGAATCCTTTTGCAGTGTGTTTTTGGGTAAAAAAAAAAAAAAAAAAAAAAATTCTATAGATAATTTTCTTAATGCCAATAATCAGCTACTTCAGAGTCCCCAGAAGTAGACTTCTAAAGACTCAATCTCCATAGGTATAAAACACAAATCTCTAAGCAGCAGCACCACAGAGTAAAAAAGGAGGTTCTTCAGTATTAAAATTTAAAAAAAAAAAAAAAAAAGAAGGAGGAAGAAGGGGGAAGGTGAAGGTCAGCAGATTTAAAAAAACTGGTGCCTCACTTTTTCAGCTGGCTCCTAGATTCTATGCAAAATTTGTCAAGCTCTGCTTTAGGGGACCACGCGTACAATCCATCCTTTCATTGCTAAGCAGCGAGGTCAGATAGTTCCCTTTCCTGATAATGCTGTTAGAAAGACAAATGATTTGTGAGACTGTGCTGGTCCCTGCAGTATATTTATAATATGGCTTACCTATAGGTACTGTAAATATCTCCTAAACGTGCACCGTTTGAGATATTTACTGTACATGCAGCATGCAACATCACCAGCGCATTTGATTAGAAGGAATGGCCACCCGGGCCGTTCCTTTAAAGCAGGGGTAGGCAACCTCGGGGGACACAGGAGGGATTGGGGTATGGAAACCGGCCTCTATAAAAATGAACAGCTGGCACTCATCTACCTCACCCCAATACAAGGTGGGACTCAGTGGCCAATGATGATACATGGAAAAATATATACATCTATACCAAAAGCAGGCATAGAAAAAAGATGCCACATACAGAGCCACAGAGATAGTGTCTAAAGAGTACAACTCAGGTGTCAAAAAAATACAAAAATTTATTAAATGCTAGATAAGATATCCAAATATACAAAACCATGAAAAAAATCTCTACTGTGCACCATCTGACAAACATTGTTAGTGAACAAATACAAACAAGATATAAGAACGTCTGCACTACACATGCATCATAATATGGATTAAAAGCACTGGTAAAATCACTAGGTAGTGTAATAGCAAGCACTGTGGGGCCGGGCAATCCAGATGGAAGAGAGGCAGGTGACTACACTTGACGAAATCCAGCACATCAAAAGTTCAAGAAAAAAAATAAAAATCAGATAATCCAACGGTCAAGATAATCAGTCTAAAATGCTGGGGACATACGGCAGGAAGAAAATTGAGGAGCTGGATACAAGCTGGTAAAGTTCCACCTCAAAAATACTGATCAGAATGGATCCAGAGAACAGGAAATAAACAGGCATCGTATCAATCGGACATAAAAAGTGAACCCAATTTTCAGCAGGGAGCACAACTGGAAATACATGTACCTTTAATGTGATCTGCCTTATCCAGTTTTGAGGGTAGATGCTCTGCAGACAGATGTGACTGATCTGTCATTTCATTTTCTGTTATCCATTAGGCTGAAAGGATCAAACTGTGTCCAGGCAGCTGAGAGATCACTCTATTACCTGTGGGATTCATTGCGGCATACACCGGATCAGACTTAGTCCCGTCCCCCAGAGTGTATAGGGAGAGACTTAGTAACTGCACGCAGCTTAAATAGGCGGGTGGATAGCCGTTGGATACAATAGCCTGAATGGCCATGCCCTGCACTCTCGTGGCAAAGATAGTCCGTGCCATGAATCCCAGATGGTGATGCAGCAGTGCATGGAGCGTCAGACGTTCAAAAGGAGGGTGTGATATCAACGCGTTTCACAGGGGAAACCCCTGCTTATTCAGGACTCAACCTCGGCCCTCCAGCTGTGGTGAAACTACAAGTCCCATGAGTAGGGGGTGCAACCGATCGTCACCGATCCTTGATAAAAACAGGTCAACCTGTTCGGATCGGCACACCACGCAATCCACAGAGCGCTCCGCTGCCTAGGCCTTAGGAAAGGCTGCGGCTTCGGCCTAGCTCGGGCCATCTTGGTACACCCGGCGGCAGCCTAGGTGAGCGGCACGCTGACGTCACATGCCTCAACTGCAAGCAAGCAGACAATCGTAGGGGAGATGTAGATATTACAGTGGGGGGGGGGGGGGGGGGGGGGAAGAGATGTGGGTATTAGTGGGGGAGAGGACGTGTCTTGTCTTTTTTTGCTGATCCGAAAAATTATCCGATCAACGATCCGAACCGTGAGTTTTTTGATCCGTTGCACTCCTACCCATGAGACATGGCAAGACCCTGACAATTACAGGCAGAGGCATGATGGGATTTGTAGTTTCACTACAGCTGGATTGCCGATGTTGCCTACCCTTGCTTTAGAGTCCTGTGCCACAAAAGGCAGCCCCCCCCGCGTGCATGACGTTATCGCAGCTGAAGTCTGCGGACCCGGAAGGAAGACAAGGTGAAGATGAAAGCGCCTGCAGTGGTGACAGCTCGACGCTGGAAGGAATGCGATGCATACTAGCACATTACCTTTCAGGTTAGAAGAAAAAAAAAAAACCCACACCACCCAGCGGTTTTGTTGTCCCTGAATAGTGATGGCTAGACGGATTCAGAGCAACTACAAAACTGCAATTCTTGTGGGATGTTACCAGTCTGCGGTTGTCAGTAGCAAAAGGAGGGGGGAGAAAAAAAAAAAAAAAAAAAAAGGCCTGGATAAGGAGCTTGCATGCTCCGCATACACGTAGCCACATCGGTGATGTCACGTTCGCCTTCCATGCTGTGACCAAAAGCCTGTAGTCCCCCGGCAGGGAACACCCCTACAGTGTCTCTTTCCACCACCATAACGGAAGCATACAAGCCAGACGCCCAGTAGCAAAGGACAGATGAGCTTTACATTCTTATTGTTTTTGTGAATTGCTTGATTTTAGCGCAATACAGTGTGACTTAACCACTACACTTGGATGGCACTTGTGTGTTCTCTTTTTGTTATTCATAAAAACAGTTATGCTTCTACCTCTACAGAACAAGCTGCCCGAACTGTTGGTGTTTTTTAATATAAACTTTAAATGACTGATTTTATGGGCTTTTTATGTTGGGCTGACACCCTGTTCTGCCATCCTTACCACCCCCCCACCTTTCAACAGACGAGCTACTGTAGCTCAAATTGCTGTTATACGCTGGTTCTGATAGAAAAAGGTGTCAGAACGTGCATCCCAGGTTGCTGCATATCAGAGCTGTCAGGGTGCCCCTGCTGACCTGTCTCCACAACCAAAAAAAAAAAAAAAAAGTGTCTACAATGGGCACATCAGAGGTTCAGGAAGGTAAGACTACTTTTCCACCCCCCTAGACAGAGCATTTAATCCGTTAGTGGGTACCCGATTTCAGCAGCTGCACTTTTTGTAGCTGCTGATTTTTTAATAAAAACTTACAGAAACAGTGGAACTACGCTTTAAAACTGCACGTGCAGCCAGCGCCTATCATTTGCAGCCTGCCTGTGCCTCAACAGTGCCCAGCAGCCTACCAGTGCCCATCATGCAGCCTGCCTTAGTAGGTCAGACAGGATCAGGGCAGTGTTAGCAAGGCAAAACCAAGAACAGTGCCCCATCTATGGAGGAAAGCTGTCAGCAGACCACATTAAGGAGCAGCTTGTCGGTATGATCAGTGGGAGGAGCATTATCAGTGTGCAGCACCGCGGGGGTTAAGAGTGCAGGACTTGTTGTTTGACATGCTGTTAGAAACAGTGAGCCCGCTCGCTTCACTGTTTCTCGCTGTTCATCTTTAAATGTTTGCATTTTTTTGTTACTAAAAGCAATCCTTGTACTCTCGTTTTTGTGCTTTTCTTAATCCATGAAACTCAGTCGACAGTTCATGTCATCTCCACTATCACCTGAACTCACTATTAAGTTGAGTTCTCCAATGACAAGTCATGACTGCTGCAGGTTGCATCTGTATGCCCCTCAACTAAACAATTTCACCAGCGCAGAGTTGCTCAAATGCTACAGAAATCATTAGTAATAACCTAGAGGACATCCACAGAAGGAACCTCTGAAATGGAGAGGAAAATAAATGGATTGGGTAAGCATTAAGGGGGGCTGCACAATAAAGTTTATTTACTTTCATGCATTAGAAGACATGAAGGTTAAAAAACCTTCACCCTTTACAACCACTTTAAGTAGAGCTGAACGATTCTGGCCAAAATGTGACTCACGATTTTTTTTGCTTAGAATAAAAAAAAAAAAAAAAAAAAAACACCACACGATTCTCTCAAGATTCTCGCGGCATAAAATCTTTCACATTATTATTAAAAATTGGGCTAACTTTACTGTTTTTTTAATTGATTTTTCCCCCAAAAAATTGCATTTGAACGACTGCTGTGCAAATACAGCAGCGAGACCTAGGGAGATATATATAATTTTGGTGTGTAAATGAGGAACGTTTAAAACACTAAATCTTTTTTCTGACATTTGTTGGTTTCAAGTTAAAATCTTTTACTAGCAAAAAACCAAGTAATTTTGATCTAAAGGACAAATTGTTATACTTAAGTTCCACTGCTAAAGAATGTTGTGATTCTTGGCAGACTGCGTTTTTTTTTCCACCCCCCTTTCTTTTGACGGCTGTCAGGAAATACTTAGTCAAGACCGCAAGGGGGGGAAAAAAAATAAAATCACAATAACAATTCTTAACGATTAATCGTGCAGCTCTAACTTTAAGGATATTTGGTCTCAAATCCCCTACCACTTCTTCATCTCAATGCCAACATCATTTGGCCAGCAGAGAAATGGTGTATATAATACCATTATTTAGCAGGCTATTAAACATACCTTCCTTAGCAAGAGGCTTTCTAACCACATATTGTCGCACATCATCTTCTTTGGACAGGTTGAAGAGCTTGCGGATTCTGCTTGCCCTTTTAGGACCCAAACGACGTGGAACAGTGTTGTCTGTGAGGCCAGGGATGTCCTTCTCTCCTACAAAGTAAAAACCAGTATAATCAAACCAAATGTATCCTGTAAGTGTTAATCTTGTAATGCTTGACATACTGACAGGTTGGCAGAGAACAATGCCTGTGGATAAACATGTTACTCACCTTTCCTGACAATCACCAAGTTCAACACACTCAAGTTGGCATCTACAATACAGCCACGCACAGACTTGCGTTTGCGCTCGCCAGTCCTCCTGGGGCGGTAACAGGAGTGACCCTTACTCAATAGCAGACGAACACGGCCGTGGGTGAGAACTCCCTGTTTCATGGGGAAACCTTGCTTATCGTTGCCTCCACTGATGCGCACAACATATCCCTATAACAAAAACCAAAAGGTTAAATTATCATTCTGCAATGTAAATCAGTTAGACAATGCACAATTTGTGTGACAAACGCATACATAAATCCAAATACTAAACTTATTAGGCATTACACAAAACCTGCAAAGCTAAAGCGAAAAACCAATTCCTTACCTTCCATTCCTCACCCAAAGGATCAGCTGAAACTTCTGTGGCCATGCGTTTCTCATAAAAAGTACGCAGCTTGCGTTCATCGTCAACTTCAATCAGCTTCTGGCAGCCAGTGGCTGGGAAAGAGATATTAAGCTAAAAAAACAAAGAAGACTTAGTAAGGCCAAGTGTATGAAAATAAAAATCATAGCTACAGAATTTTCCTTGCACTAGGTTTACAAACTCACTCTGAGAAGTCTCACAAATGTTAACATGTTCATTTAAACACCAGTTTTAATATCTATGAAGCTACAGCTTTTGTTAAAATAGTAATGGTGACCCTTTGGGGCAACACAGTGGCTTAGCACTTCTGCCTTGCAGCACTGGGGTGTCTTCTTGGTGTGAATCTGGACTACCTGCATGGAGTTTGCATGCTCTCCCTGTGCTGGCATGAGTTTCCTCTCACACTCTTTCTCCCCCCACACACACACACACACACACACACACACACACAGGGAAGTTAACTCTGATCGCCCCTAGTGTTAACCCCTTCCTTGCCAGTAATTTATACATTGATCAGTGCATTTTTTTTAGCACTGATCACTAATGTCACTGGTCCCCAAAAAGTGTCACTTGGGGTCAATTTGTCCGTCGCAATATCGCAGTCCTGAGGGGAAAAAAAAAAAAGTCCATAAATCTAGCCCCCATTTTGTAGACGCGATAACATTTTCACAAACCAATATACGCTTACTGCGGGGTTTTTTTTCCCCAAAAATATGTAGAATACATATCAGCCTAAACTGATGAATAAACGTGTATCATTTATTTTTTGGATAGGTCGTATAGCAGAAAGTAAACAATATTCTCCCCCAAAATGGAAGGTCTTTTTTGTTTATAGCGCAAAAAATAAAAAACGCAGAGGTGATCAAATACCACCAAAAGAAAGCTGTAATTGTGGGGGAAAAAAGAAATTTGGGTACAATGTCGCACGACCGCAAAATTGTCAGTGAAAGCGTTGTAGTGCCACATTGCAAAAAAATGGCCTGGTCATTAAGGGGGAAAATCCTTAACCACAGGTTGCAGAAAAGAAAAATTGATAATTTCCCCCAATAACAGTCAGTGTTGATGACGGAATCCCTCACGCGGAGCCATTGTGTTCGGCTGACAGGTGCAGAAGCTGCCCCAGCTGAGAAAACACTGACTACTGCTAGCAGCTATAGCCGCTGGCAATAAATCGCACAAAAAAAATCAAGCAAGGCTGGTTGTATCTAGGTTGATCAATCAACTTGGATACATTCAGCCTGCCCATACATGGTTCGAATCTTGGTCGGTCCCTGCTGAGCCAGCTGAAATTGGAACAGTCTATGGCCAACTATAACCACTGACAGGTAAAGTAAACATTGATTATTTCATTACAGTGGCATCTGAAAGTGAGTGGGATATATTGGACATTAAGTGAACACGATGGCCTTAAAAATGTGTTGAAAGCAGAAAAAAAAAAAAAAAGTGTAAGGATTTGAGTGACTGACAAGGGCCAAATTAGAATGGCTAGACCCGTGTCCACAGCCACAAGTTCCCTACAATGGGTGCAGAACTGAACCACAGAGAAATGGAAGGACATCTAGTCTAATGAATCCCATTTTCTTTTACATCTTGTGGATGGCTGGATGTGTGCATGTTGCTTACATAGGGAAGAGATGGCACCAGAATGCAATATGGCAAGAAGGCAAGCCGAGTGATGCTTTGGACAACCTTGGGTCCTGTCATTCATGTTGATGCTACTTGACACATAGAACCTACCTAAACATTATTGCTGGCCAAGTGCACCCCTTCATGGAAACAGTATTCCCCGATAGCAATGGCCTCTTTCAGCAGAATAATGCACCCTGACACATTGCAAATGTGGTTCAATAATGGTTTGAACACGAGTGTGAGGTGTTGACCTCCAAATTTGCCAGATCTTAATCCAATCGGGCATCTATGGCAGGGATATGCAATTAGCGGACCTCCAGCTGTTGCAGAACTACAAGTCCCATGAGGCATAGCAAGACTGACACAGCCGTGACACCCAGAGGCAGAGGCATGATGGGACTCGTAGTTTTGCAACAGCTGGAGGTCTGCTAATTGCATATCCCTGATCTATGGGATGTGCTGGAAAAACAAGTCCAATCAATAGAGGCCCTACCTCAACTTACAGGCCCAAAACAATCTGCTACTAATGGCTTGGAGACAGATACCACAAAATCTAGTGGCATGCATGCCTTGAGAGGCTAGGGTTATTTTGGTATCAAAAGGGGAAACCTTCTCAATATCAGGTGGTCATAAATGGTATGGCTGATCAGCGTATGTACCCGTAGTAAACTCCTACCATTAAAGCGGAACTTCACCCAAATGGGAAAGTTCTGCTAGTTCCAACCTACCCAGCCCCCTGCACCCACTTCGTTCACATGCGAATGATTTGAGCCGAAGTTTGCCCCCCTCCCCAGCCTTCTGGTCTGGGAAGACTGCAGGACCACACAGGTTTCCATTACTTAAGTTGCACCCAAAGAATCAGCACAGGTGAGGCCCCTGGTCAGGTAAGTGTCCTTATAGTAAACAAAAAAAAAAAAAGTCGGGAGGGGGGGCTCCTCTAAGATTCTTGTTCAGCCATTGCATGGTATAAAAGTGACAATGTTTTGTCCCTATCTGCTCCTGTGTTGTCATCCAAAGGAAGCTACAAGTAGCAGTTCTGTTAGCCAGGCTTGGTCCACTATCAGTACCATCAGTAGGCCCACCGGAATGCCATGCAGTGATCAACAAAGCGCAGTAAAGGTTAAAGATTAATATTTTATTTAATACATGGTAACTGTTCATGATACCCAGTGCTTCAAATATTATCCAGTTAAGAGTTTACCTCTAAAGTAAACAAGGGAGGTTAGTCCCAATAGGAAGCCTTTGATGTGTGGCTCCCAGAGACAGCAAGGTAGGCAGGCTGTCCACAGGCAGTATACAGGGAGAGAGGAATGAATGGCACTCAGAAGTCTCCTGCACTGACATAGCCCTGTGAGAGACCAATATACAGTGTATTCCGGACACACATTCACTTTCCAGCACACGGAACAGCCCAGAGCCCTCACACAGTACACGCTGGCAGGACGTGCACATAGCCCACACCGCCGCCATGTTTCCTTCTAACTTCTGCCGGCTCCGGTCCCCACACAATCCGCTGCCATCCGACATCTGAACAGTCACCGAGTCACCCCAGCAGCCAACCGCTGCGTTCCATACACTCAGCCGTGCAGTGCCCGCACTATATCACCCACGACAAAGCGGCACAAGCCAACATTTCAGCCCCCCGTTTCCAGGCTCACCTTCATGTCTGCACAGCCTATCTCAGGTCCCCCGCCGGAAAGAGGCCGAACTTCCGTGCAGCGAGCTCACATAGGGAAGGGGAGAGCGGTCTACGTGACGTCACCCGAGAACGAGGAGCCCGGGCGTACGCGCCCTCTACTGGATGGAGGCTCTCGCCTTTTATTTGTAGCTAACATGGTATATTTTTTTTTGGCAACAGTTATCCTGGAAAGTATACTTATTGAAAGAACCACACTAATTCAAGAGATCAAGGCACCCACATCCCAAGTTAGAACATATTTTAGGGAAGTACTGGAAATGGGGATTTTAATGATGTCACAGGTATAGACAAAATATATTTTTCATTAAAAGATGTATTTTATTATTATTATTTACAATTTATATAGCGCCAACAGTTTACGCAGCGCTTTACAATGTAGAGGGGGGGACAGAACAATTACAGTACAGTACAATACAGAAGGGACAGGAGGGCCCTGCTCGTAGAGCTTACATTCTAAAGGGAGGGGGTGGTGGTACAAAAGGTAATAGATGCGGGGAATGATTTGATGGGGGTGACTCGGGGACAGTTGTTAGGTGGGTGTGGGATAGGCTTCCCTGAATAAATGAGTTTTCAGGGATCTCCTAAAGGTGGACAGGGTAGGGGCTGATCGGACATACTCTGACAGGGAGTTCCAGAGGATGGGAGAGGCTCTGGAGAAGTCCATGTATTTATTTATATCCAAATTTTAAAAAGCATACCTCCCAACATTTTGAGATGGGAATGAGGGACACCTACTGCCAAGGGAATGTAGGCATAGGACACGCCCCCGTCACACCCCCTTAAAAGAGAATTAACCAAGAAAAAGGTTAATTAAATCCACAAGTGCTTTTTTTTACCACTACTATTCTTTATATAGGTTTTTAAAATTTACAAATGCAGCAATTTAGAATTTGGATGAAAGGTTTAGCGCTGGGAAACACTTTTTGAAAGATAAAAAGTGCATTTTATATACAACTATATGGATCAGACCAAAATGAGGGACGAATGAGGAGGAAAGAGGGACATAGGGACATTGCTCCAAATCAGGGAAAGTCCCTCGAAATCAGGGACAGTTGGGAGCTATGAAAAAGAGTGAACAATGTTAACTCTCAAAAATAAAGAGAAACATAAATTGATCACCACATGGTAAGGAACAATAATATAAGGCTATATGTAACTGTCTCAATGCCTGTTTGGCTCTACATGTTTTGCTATATTGCTTCTTCAGGAGCTGTAAGACATATATTGGCTACATGGGGACAGAAAAAATAAATATAAGATATCAAACATGAACAACAATTTAATACTAAATCATAATATACAGGTGAATATCACAACATACAATATGTAGACAGGAAGCAAAAAACAAAAACAAGAAAACACACATAAAATGTGGCATATAAAGAGCCCTACTCAAATGGTTTATGGCTATATGGATCTCACCGAAGGAGGTGTGCACTGGCAATGAAACTTACCCATCATGTTGTATAATAAATACATTTATTAGAGTCCTGTTATTCAGGTAAGAGAGGCAGATATATTTTATTTCTAGCTAACATGGTATTTTTTTTTTGGCAACAGTTACCTTGGAAAGTATACATGATAGGTATAGAAAATAATAAAATCATTATAATCATGATAATACAAGTAATTCAAAGAGGTCTATGATCGCAGCACGCTCTTTCATTTTATAACATCATTATTGTAATATCAATACAAATGGTAGGTATTTTTGATGATCCATTATAAGCTTTTTTGTAAAATCTCTTTTAGGCCCCATTCACATTTCGCAAGTTGGGATCGTGGGCAGAATCGATCCCAAATCGTGGCAGAATGACCGACACACTTTTGGGTGCCATTATTCATTAATGCAGGGATATGCACAGACCAAGGCTGTGGTGGACATTTTCCAGAGTACAGACCTTAGCGGAGGACAACAAGGTACATTTTTGCACATCTAGAGAGTGACATTTTTGCCCATTCTTCTTTGAAAAATAACTCAAGCTTTGTCAGATTGGATGGAGAGCGTCTGTGAACAGCAATTTTAAAGTTTTGCCACAGATTTGGAATTGGATTTAGGTCTGGACTTTGGCTGAGTCATTCTAACACATGAATATGCTTTGATCTAATTCCATTGCAGCCCTGGCTGTATATTTAGGGTCGTTGTCCTTCTGGAAGGTGAACCTCCACACCAGTCTCAAGTCTTTTGCAGACTAACAGGATTTCTTCTAGGATTGCCCTGTGTTTGGCTGCATCTATATTCCCATCAACCTTGACCAGCTTCCCTGTCCCTGCTGAAGAAAAACATCCCCACAACATGATGCTACCACCACCATGTTTCATGGTGGGGATGATGTGTTCAGGGTGATGTGCAGTGTTTGTTTTCTTGCCATACATAGCATTTTGCTTTTAGGCCATAAAGTTTAATTATGGTCTCATCTGACCAGAGCACCTTCTTCCACATGTTTGCTGTGTCCCCCACATGGCTTCTCGCCAACTGCAAACTGGACTTCTTATGGCTTTCTTTCAACAATGGCTTTCTTCTTGCCACTCTTCCATAAAGGCCA
Organism: Lithobates clamitans; assembly: GCA_037952925.1. Taxonomy (NCBI): domain Eukaryota; kingdom Metazoa; phylum Chordata; class Amphibia; order Anura; family Ranidae; genus Lithobates; species Lithobates clamitans. Next base: position 3,951,557 of record JBBGZY010000318.1, read on the forward strand.
GGTTTGTGGAGTGTATGACTAATAGTTGCCCTGTGGACAGATTCTCCCACCTGAGCTGTGGATCTCTGCAGCTCCTTCAGAGTTATCACGGGCCTCTTGGCTGCTCCTGTTATTAATGCTCTCCTTGCCCGGCCTGTCAGTTTAGGTGGACGGCCATGTCTTGGTAGGTTTTCAATTGTGCCATACTCTTTCCATTTTCGGATGATGGATTGAACAGTGTTCCGTGAGATGTTCAAAGCTTGGGATATTTTTTTATAACCTAACCCTGCTTTAAACTTCTCCACAACTTTATCTCTGACCTGTTTGATGTGTTCCTTGGCCTTCATGATGCTGTTTGTTCACTAAGGTTCTCTAACAAACCTCTGAGGGGTTCACAGAACAGCTGTATTTATACTGAGATTAAATTACATACAGATGGACTCTATTTACTAATTAGTTGACCTCTGAAAGCAATTGGTTCCACTAGATTTTAGTTAGGGGTATCAGAGTAAAGGGGGCTGAATACAAATGCACGCCACACTTTTTAGATATTTATTTGTAAACAATTGAAAACCATTTATCATTTTACTTCACAAATATGTGCCACTTTGTGTTGGTCTATCACATGAAATCCCAATAAAATACATTTACGTTTTTGGTTGTAACATGACAACATGTGGAAAATGTCAAGGGGTGTGAATACTTTTTTTAAGGCACTTTAATGCCGCGTACACACGGTCGGACTTTTCAGCTACAAAAGTCCAACGGACGCTGACGGACTAAAGCTGGCTGGTAATCCGATCGTGTGTGGGCTTCTCCGGACTTTCAACGTACTTTTTTAGCCTCAAATCCGACGTACTTTAGATTTGAAACATGCTTCAAATCTTTACGTCGTAACTACGACGGACCCCGAAGTCCACTCGTCTGTATGCTAGTCCTACGGACAAAAAAACGACGCATGCTCATAAGCAAAAACTAAACGAAAGCACTCGGTCTAGTAAAACTAGTGTTCGTATTGTAGGTAGCACATTCATCACGCTGTAAAATCTGTGATCGTTGAATGCAGCGCATTTTATTTCTTCTTTACGAATGTTCTAAAGAACGAAGGTGTTTTGCTGTTCATAATCAGAGTTCTCCCAAACTGATTTCTGGATTCTTTTTCTCTTTGATCTCATGAATGATATAGTATGCTTTTTAAAAACAATGTTTCCATACTAATAATACTTTTTCCCTTTATATTTTTTTTTTTTAGGTTTGTAAAGTTACCACAAAGAACCCATTATTCTATTTTTTTTTCTAGTGATTATTTTTTAGTTTTTATATAAAGTGAACCCAAAGCACCGTTTTTGGTTATGTAGATTTTTTTAGTTTCAAGACTTACCACTTGAACATTATTAACATTAGTAATGTATTTTTGGTGTGTTTTTTTCAAACTCAATGAGATTGTTGTCCCTTGTTAATTTAACATTGTGTGTAAAATCAATGATTTAAAAGAAAACACATAAAGTCTTTTGCTAAACTCAAAAAAGATCCATTTATTCATGGTCAAAATAAAATAAAGAGGAAGTCAACGCTGGAAAAAGTCGTTGTCCAAGAAAATTGGGATCTTGCGGAGTCCATATAAGAGGGAGCACAATCTGGTCCAAGAATCCCAGAGATCAACAGCACCAGCAGATGATCTAGATGTCCCCAGACTGTGGTCCTACAACAGCCTGCGTCTTCTGTCAGACCAGACTGAACCCAGGTCATCACTTTCTTCTCTTCCCTGCAGCCTTTCCTCCACGCTGCCCTGCAGCCTTCCCTGCAGCCTTCCCTGTAGCCTTCTTTTGAGGCTGTGGCTCTGGTGTTTCAGTTGTGGCAGGAGGAGGAGGAGGAGGAGGAGGAGGAGGAGGAGGAGGAGGAGGAGGAGGGGGGGCTGCCTCATGTAGTTGGGTGTTTTGTGTTAGCGTGCCCTGCAGCCCCTTATGGATTGTTTCCCCAAATAGTCGCTCACAAATGAGGCGCTGCTCCCAATCCATCTGAAGAAGCCTGCTGGCTAAGTAGCAGCCATAGGATTCTTCCGCTTCGGGGGGGGCTCGTTAAAAAACGGGTGGCCTCTTGCATGAGGCGCAGGGATGCGTCCTGTGTGACCATCCCCTTCCTGGCCCTTTTTTTGGGAAGGTGGAGGGGAGGCACTTGGGATTGGGTCAGGCTCCTACTGGGCCCAGCCACCTCACTTGGCCCAGCCACCTCACTTGGCCCAGCCACCTCACTGGGAGCAGCCACCTCCTGCCTGACACTGGGCCCAGCCTCCTCCAGGATGATGGTGAATCCGGCCTCCTCCAGGCTGTCCATGGGCCCGGTCTCCTCCTGCCTGCCACTTTCCCCACATTCCTCCTGGATGGACTCATCCTGTGTATAAAAAAAGGACAATAGTTTTAGTATATTTTTTTGGGTTCATCAATGACACACAGTTTGCTTCTCATGACTAGCAAATTCAATGTGAATACATCTCTTTAATAAAAGAGTCTAATCAGACACCCTAATTATTTCAAGCAGGTGCCAAACATATTTAGCCACTCCTGTCTATTGATATGTATACACAATTTTGAGTGCAAAATTATTTTAGACAATTATAACATCCAGTTAACATCATTAATATTAGTACAGTAAATATTTGTGAAAATAATTTACCTGACTCCAGATGGTCATATCCGGTTCATCCAGGATGGAAGACCCAGCTTGCTCCTCATCAGCCTCTGCTGGGGTGGAGGGAAGGGTGGAGGGAAGGGTTGAAAGTGATGCCCTGGCTTCATTCTGGTCATCAAGAAAACGGAGTTGATTGTAGTACCACAGCCTGGGTACATAAACATCATCTGCTGATGCTCCTGATCTCCTTGATTCCTGGATCTTCCTATGCTCCCTTTTATACATGTTCCTCAAGACCCCAATTTTCTTGAGCACTGTCTCCATTGTTGCTCCCAGGATGGTCGCCTGGACAAAGGACAGAAGTCTCTCCAGCGTTGACTTCCTCACATGCTTGGCATAATACTGAGGGTGTTTCACCTCCCACAAATTCCTCATCTCTCGATATTTCGAAATAAAAGCTGTAAGGAACTCTGGATCCTTAAATAGGGGATTCATTATATCTGGAAAAGAGAAAGTCACAAGACCAAAAACACTTATTATAGGTTTCTGCTAACCCCTCATCATCTTCTCCCTATGTAGGCCTCATCAATCTATCAAGCCATATAGGCCGCTTGCTACAAAGTCATGACCATAAAACCCCCCAAAAAAAAACAAAGAAAAAAAAAACAATAAAATTACCTTCGTTTTGTAACGTCCTGGTCCACTATCACCTACGCACAGAACGTACGTACGACACGTGCGCAAGGCGACTCTTTATACACTACGCATGTGTGAAACTCCGCCTGCGTCGCCCGCCCCTGACGTTCGAAATTAACTCATGTTCTCCGCCCCCTAATTCGACGCACAGAACGTACGTACGACACGTGCGCAAGGCCCCTCTTTATACACTACGCATGTGTGAAACTCCGCCTGCGTCGCCCGCCCCTGACGTTCGATTTTAACTCATGTTCTCCGCCCATTTTTAGTTACGGCGCGTAGTGGTGTAAATAATGGCGGAGACACCTGACATGTTCTCAGGTAGTGGAAAAAGCCCGGAGGCTGGAACGTCCACAAAATCTGTGAGGCCTAGATTTAAGGCCTCCAATATGAGTTTTAAAGAAATGGTGGAGATGGTGGCCATTCTTCACAAAGACGACTATGATGGGAAGTATGGGCCGTACGCACGGCCAAATTTGCGCAAGGCCAAAATAATGGCGAAGGTCGTGGACACTTTGCAGGTTTCTTTTGGGGTACAGCGCTCCCGAGATCAACTTCGCAAAAGATGGTCTGACCTGAAACTCAGGGAGCCGGATCAATATAGACGGATCCGGAAAGTGCTTAAAAAAAGTAAGTACTTGTCGTGTTTTTCTCTTGTGTTTATTACCTTGTATACTGCTCCATGTGCTTTTCCTTCCTATACGATTTTTTTGTTCATCGTTTCAAACGATCTTTTACAAAACCTCGTTACATATCTATAGATAGATCTATGTAAAAAAAAAAAAAAAAAAAATATATATATATATATATATATATATATATATATATATATATATATATATATATATATATATATATATATATATATATTTTTTTTTTTTTTTTTAGATATATATATATATATATATATATATATATATATATATATATATATAACAAAAAAAAAAAGATATAGATAGATAGATAGATAGATATAGGGGGTCATTTACTATAGCGCTATGGCGCTAATTCGCGCAAATTGCCGCGAATTAGCGCTAATTCGCGGCAATTTAGCGCGAATTAGCGCTAATAGCGCTAATTCGCGCTAAAACGGTATTCACTATAGCGCTGGTGAGAAAATTCTCCCCAAATCGAATTTACTATAGCTCCCTGAAACTAAATAGAGCCCAAACCCTTACTCTGCTAAAACCTAGAGAATTGCACATGGAAATAATTTTTAGAGCATGATATAATTGCCTAAATGGTACTGAAATATGCGGTATATTATTTAATGATTATCTGCTTTTAAACTGTGTGAAAAAGTGATTTCTACACTGAAATATCTTTAAAAGTCTGAAAAGTGAAAAATTCCCCGTTTTGGACAACTAGGTGCCAACACAACTGAGCATGCTCAGACCTGAAAATAACTCTCATTTTAACTCAAGTGTCTTTTTTACCTGGAGGTATAGTAAATACCAAAATGAGAGCTAATTAGAGAGCATTTTTTGGGAGTTAAAATCTGCTCTAATTTAGTCCAAATGAAGTTTCAGTCATTGATTCTAATGGAACAATTCTAACTTTCACAAAAAAACCTTTTAATGTTGAGATGAAATGTATCTTTCTGTGAAATAAACTTTCCTTTGCAACATTGTTGCTTCTACTTAAAATATTTTGATTTTAAGAATGCTACAATGTGGAATGTTTTGATGTTTTGGTAAAATATATTTTTCTCTGTCACTTTCACTTGTTATTCTTCATCTCACAACAATCTTTACCCCAAACTCACATAGGTGTCTTTATAATCCACAAACAATACCATTGCTGATGAAAATTTAAAATGAATCACATTTTTTTGTGCTTTGTATTATTTCCAAATATTCATAATTTGAGCCCAAAAAATGTGATATGTGTACAAACATCAGAAATCAAAATGTAATTCCCAAAAAATTGAGGGTAATATTCTACTCTCACCCACAAAAAAACACCAAATATCACAGAATAAATCAAGAAGAATAACTCTTGAGTAATGTAATTCCATCACCTGTATGTCCATAGAAATGCAGTATTTATGTGTTTTTATGTGTAGTTATGTGTAGTTATGTGTAGTTTTGTGTAGGAGGGTCTCACACGTGGCAGCTCTGTGGCTTAGAGGTTAGAACTTCTGCTTAGTATCTCTGAGGGTCTGGGTTCAAATCCCAAACATGTTACTGCATGTGAAGAAGTTGTCTCATCTCCCAGGTCCTATAATTATGTCTAAATGTAGTAGTTATGTGTAGGAGGGTTCCACCACCATTGTAAGTCTTTTCCAGATACACTATATAGCCAAAAGTATTGGGACGCCTGCCTTTACACACACATGAACTTTAATGGCAGCCCAGTCTTAGTCCGTAGGGTTAAAATTTGATTTGGCCCACCCTTTGCAGCTAGAACAGCTTCTGGGAAGGCTGTCCACAAGGTTTAGTCTGCCTATGGGAATGTTTGATCATTCTTCCAGAAGTGCATTTGTGAGGCCAGGCACTGATGTTGGATGAGAAGGCCTGGCTTGCAGTCTCTACTCTAATTCAGCCAAAGGGTGTTCTATCGGGTTGAGGCCAGGACTCTGTGCAGGCCAGTCAAGTTTCTCCACCCCAAACTTGCTCATCCATGTCTTTATGGACCTTGCTTTGTGTACTGGTGTGCAGTCATGTTGGAACAGGAAGGGGCTTTCCCCAAACTGTCCTCACAAAGTTGGGAGCATGAAATTGTCCAAAATGTCTTGGTATGCTGACGCCTTAAGAGTTCCCTTCTCTGAAACTAAGAGGCCAAGCCCAACCCCTGAAAAACAACCCCGCACCATAATCCCCCTCCACCAAATCATTTGGACCAGTGCACAAAGCAAGGTCCATAAAGACATGGATGAGTGATTTTGGGGTGGAGGAACTTGACTGGCCTGCACAGAGTCCTGACCTCAACACAACAGAACATCTTGGGGATAAATTAGAGAGGAGACTGTAGGTCAGGCCTTCTCATCCAACATCAGTGCCTGACCTCACAAATGCACTTGGAAGAATGGTCAAACATTCCCATAGACACACTCCTAAACCTTGTGGACAAGAAGAGTTGAAGCTGTTATAGCTGCAAAGGGTGGGCCAAATGAGTTTTGAACCCAATACTAATACTGGGATGCCATTACAGTTCATGTGTGTTTAAAGGCAGGCATCCCAATACTTAGGCCAATATACTGTATATTTCTTGTGACACTGAGCATGGCTATGGACTTAGGGCTGGTTCACACCACAAAGATGCAGAGAACATGTGTGGGGTTGCCTGGTGGCTTAGTGGGTAGCAGTTCTGTCTAGCAGCACCTGAGATGTTGGTTCAATTCCCCAACATGCTAATACTTGTGTTGAAGTTTATATGTTCTCCCTATGTGGGTTTCTCACCACAATCTAAAGACATGCTGGCACCTTATTTGTCTCCTGTCGAAATAGGTTCTAATGTAAGAACGTTAATTTTGGACTTTATATTGGAAGCTCATTGCAGCCAGGGACTGATGTTAATGTTTATTAGCACTAATCATGCCCAGGGACTTGGACATTTCAAATTTTAGGGTTTACACTGCGCAGGTACATATGCTTAGAAAACTGTTGCTTTGTTTATGTGGATGCAAATGGACTTTGATCTTTGTCCTGTAGTTGGAGATTTGACGCACATAGCCAAGGCTAACACAGTTGTGAATACTATGATGTGTTCCTGCTCATCAGGTGCAATCACTTTAGACATACATGAAGAGACAGATTGAAAGATACTAGTGGGCGTGTACTTCTATTGGGTGTGTCAGTGTGCTAACGATACAACCTCTCTTATATAAAGGCCTGCAGTAGGGGGGGTCGTTTGGCCTGAGAAGGTCAGGTTTTTTGTTGTGATGGAGAAGGAATGATATTGGAAGATTTGATGAAATTCTTGTGCATTTTTTCAATCAAAAGTGGGTTTATGTGGCCATGCTTTCAATGTTGTGTGTGTATTGTTCCTGTCTGATCATGCAAACATCGTTTGGAAGCATTTGCTGACCTACTATTTTTGATCTCGTTTAATTGTATACACCGAAATGCAGCTTCCAGCAGAACATGGTCATCAATGTATGTATGTGTGGATTGTGGGCTGGTGGTGGGTGTTTTGAATAAGTCTTTTGCAATATTATGTTGGAATGCTTTGTAAGAATGACTGTTAAGTATGTTTCTATAATCTTTCAGATAATAATGTGATGTGTTGCCCGTTATACACTGAAATTAAAGCTGTGTCCACTCTAAGGTTTTGTCTAATTTTAGATTGTAAGCTCCTATGAGCAGGGCCCTTAAAATTCCAGTTGCTAAATGTAGTACCATATATCCTGTCCAAATTTTTTTGAAGCTAGTAAATGTAAATTTGTTTTTTTTCTGCTGGTAAAATAAAAGTACATTGAGCTCTTGTTGTGGTGTGGGGTTTTTTTTTCCTTATACTTTTCTTTCTTTAGTTTTTGTTGGTGGTGGTTTTGGGAAAGTGCAATATCTCTTTTATATTTTATTTCAATATGTATTTGTGCACCAAAAAACTAATCTCTTTGCCCTGGTTCACATGCTACTTTGAAATTGTGCTACTTCACTTGAAGTAGCACGATTTCAAAGTAGCAAGGTCAGTGTGATTTCAGGTGGCTTCATACACATGTCTATTGAAGTCGCACCTGAAATCGGCAAAAGTAGTGCAGGAACTACTTTAGCAAATTGATGCGGTGCCACAAAAAAAATGTTGCATCAATTGGAAGAGTGCCATTGCCAATAGTCATGTGATTTGATCTCTCAAATCGCATGTCCAATCGCTCCAATGTAAACCTAGGCTTCTGCACAACTGCAAGTTAATGATAAAGGTGGAATCTTTATATATAACAGCTGTGGAGAATTGCAGGTAATGAATTCAGCTGGTGGATAGGCAGTGTTTGAATGTGTCAGCTCTGGTTCACATTGGTGTGATTTGACATGTCAAATCTGTGGCAATTGCACTGTTCTAATTGGTGCGATTTGTTTTGCTATTGGTGCACAAACCTGCACTGATGTCTCTGATGTTGCCCTCACAGTCGGGACTGACATGCAGGAATGAAATTGTGGGAGTTCAGCTGAACGATTTCCTCCTTCTGTCAGTGTGAACCAGGGCTCAAACTGGGCCTTTTGCCTTTTTAATTCACCTGCTGCTAACCTAGGGACACCATTTCTTAGCAAACTCCCTTAAGTTTACCTTCAAATATATGTAGAAATACAGATTTGCATATCTGAAAATAAAAAAATACTAATCATGGTTGAGATCAAATATTCGCAGCTGCAATCAAAAGTGTGGTTTCACCTTCTGACCTGGAAATTAGTCATTGTATGCACCCGGAAGTTCCTGTGCTGGTCAGGATCTCCATCTAGGTGGACATGACGAGGTCTCTTTAGCAGAGAGAAGGCGCTGCTTATTGGCCGGGTAAGTGTAGGATATGTACTTGTAGTTAATCAATGCGGGGGTGGATGTCATAGTTAGAATTGGTGTGGGTGGGGTTCATTGATTTGTTTGGCATCACCACACATTTGCTTCCGTCCCATGTGCACACATCACTTCCTGCATTTGTTCTGCTGATATAAATCAGTAAGGACTATGCAAGTATAAATGAGAGCTCCTTTTATTACAATATATATGACTTGTTTCACAGCTGGGCGAATTTTCCAGCAAATTTGGACCTTTGAGTTGCATGACAAGTTGTACCCCATGATTCTCAATGATAACCATTCATATCTGTGCTACTTTAAGTCGCACCAACTTCAAAGTAGTCCCTGTACTACTTTGGTGTGACTTGAGGTATATCGGGTACAATATTACACAGGCATTCCCAGAAGTTGGGGCCAAGTTGCAGCGGCAAAGTGGCAGCAAAATAGTGTGACTTTCAGGTCGCAGCAGTGTGAATGAGATTCAAGGATAACACCTTTGAATTTGGCCCTATTGTCACTTGTGCATCCTGAAGGTGTAGCAAATTCGTCCCTGCACTACCTTGGTTTGACTTTGATGCAATTTGAGGTCCATACACCACAAGATTACACAGACATTGCTTCAAGTCATGACAAAGCTGTGCAATTTTAAGGTCGCACAAGTGCAAATGGGGCCTCATTCAAAGGTGTTATCAATTAATCGCATTAGGTTACTTTCACACTTGGGTGACTTTTCATGGAGCTTTGGACCTCAGAGTCACATGAAAAGTTGTCCCCCTTGATTTCCATGCATATTTATTAGAGCTGCACGATTAATCGTCATCGTGATTTTTTTTCCCCTTTACGATCTTGAAAAAAGAGTTTCACGATTCTTGCTATGCAAAGAACTCTCTCTGCTCTTCTGAAGCCACAGCCGAAAAACCAGGAAGTCTGCCAAGAATTAGAACATTCTTTATCAGTGAACTTAACTAGAAACCTTGTAACAATTTGTCAATTAAATAGAATTCTGTGTGAGGAAAGTTTAACCACTTAAACACTAAACATTTTTCTGACATTTGTTGGTTTCAGGTTAAAATCTTTTTTTTTTTTGCTAGAAAATTACTTAAAACCCCCCAACATTATAAATATATTTTTTAGTAGAGACCCTAGAGAATAAAATGGTGGTTGTTACAATATTTTATGTCACACTGTATTTGCGCCTTTCAAATGCAATTTTTTTTGGAAAAAAAGTACTTTAATGAATTAAAAAAAAAAAAAGAAAAGTTAGCCCAATTTTTTGTGGGATAATGTGAAAGATTTTACGTTGCGAGAATCGTGATCTTTTTATTCTAAGCAAAAAAATTGTGATTCTCATTTTGGCCAGAACCGTGCAGCTCTAATACCTATGCAACGTCACCCATGTTCACATAGGTCTGAATTGACATGTCAAATTGTAGGCCAAATCGGCGCCTATTGATGGCAATGGAACTGTCCGAATTGGTGCAATGCCACAACGATTCCCAAAAGTAGTTCCTGCACTACTTTGGGCGACTTCAGGGGGCGATTTTTTACCTCCCAACTTTTTGAGATGGGTATAAGGGACACCTATTAGCAAAAGTAGGTAGGCATAGGACACCTTCTTAAAAGAGAACAGTTGGGACCTATGTGACTTCACTAGACATCTGTGCAGGAAAGTGCACTGATGTCTCTGAAATCGCTGACAAAGTCGGGCTGAGTCACACTTGTGCGACTTTGGACATCAGAGTCGTATGACAAGTCATACCCCATGATTTTTAATGTGTACCATTCATATCTGTGCGACTTCAAGTAACACTGACTTCAACATAGTCCCTGTACTACTTTGGTCTGACTTTGATGCGAGTTGAGGTTCATAGACCTCAAGTTTACACAGGCATTCCCTGGAATTGCGGCAAAATTGCTGATGCAAAATCATGGGAAAGTTGCGTGTCTTTCCCTGCGACTCCTGCGTCCATAGACCTCAAGATTACACAGGCATTGCTTAAAGTCGCATTAAAATCTCTCAACTTTCAGGTCGCACAAGTGTGAAAGGTGCCTAAGTCACTGTGCTGAGTACTAGTTTATACCTAGAATATAAAGTAGTCCCACCATCAAACACTAGTAAACATATGTTCTCAATATAATTGTGCTCAAATGGCTGAAAATCACACAGATGGTATCACCTACTGAAAGCTTGCATTGTACTCAGCAGCATATGCTGAAAAGAGGCAAATGCCTATTAGCCAATGCCACATCGGCACGAGCATGGTTGTTACTATAATATTAATGCCTAAAATGCAAAACATTATTGTATTGAATAAAACATTAGTAAATGTATTTTCTCTGTAGGTAAGTGCTCAGCTCTGTAGCATAGCAGTATACCCTGCTGCCCCCAAAAGTTCAAGCCATGAATTCAAATCCCACTGACAGCATCACCTCCTAGAAGTGTGCATTGTACTCAGAAGCATAATTAGCCAAAGCACATCAGCTTGCTTTATTCCATATTTTATCTCTTCAAATGCATGCAATGGTATGTACTTATTCAATAATATGGTATGAAATTCCAAAATTCAAGGAAAAAAATGTCGTAGGGTCCCCCCAGTACATACCAGGCCCTTCGGTATGGATTTTAAGAGGAACCCCACACCAAAATGTAAAATAAATTTGATGTGGGGCCCCCAAAATCCATACCAGACCCTTATCTGAGCATGCAGCCTGGAGGTCAGGATAGGGGGGGACGAGTGAGCACCCTCCCCTTCTGAACCTTACCAGGCCACATGCCCCAAAGCACCTTTTCCCCATGTTGATGGGGACAAGGGCCTCTTCCCAACAACACTGGTCGGTGGTTGTCGGTCTGCAGGCAGGGGGTTTATCAGAATCTGGAAGCCCCCTTTAACAAGGGGGCTCCCAGATCCTGCCCCCTATGTGAATAGGTATGGGGTACATTTTACCCCTACCCATTCACCAAAAAAAGCAGTGAAATGTAAAAAAATTAATAGCCGGTTTTTGACAAGTCCTTTATTGTAGAATAGCTCCGAGCTGTCTTCTTCCCTGAGCCATCTTCTCCAGACGCTGTCTCTCCCTCCTCCATCTTCTCCCCGAGCTGTATTCTCCCAGAGCCGTCTCTCCTGCCGCCGCCATCTGCTGTGTTCTTCCGCACCGCTGGTTACCCGCTAATAAAAAAAAAGCTGCTCTTCTTCCATGGTGGTCTTCCTCCGCTGTGTTGTCACCCGCTGTGTGGCGTCTCTTACATAGCCATGGAGCGGACTCTCCCGGTGACATTATCGGATGGCCACAGAAGACCGCCACAAGAAGAGCGGCTTTTTTTTTTATTAGTGGGTAACCGGCTGCACTGAAGAACACATCAGCGGGAGAAGATGGTGGCAGCAGGAGAGACAGCTCTGGGAGAAGAAACATCAAACACTAGTCAATGTATTTTCTATGTATGACTGTGCTACACCCAATAGGCTAGCGGTCAGCACTTCTACCTTGAAGAACTCATGGGTTCAAATCCCACAGAGAAATACTAAAAGATTGAATTGGTGAAAAAAAGCAAATGACTATTAGCCAATTAGCCAAAGCAGCAGATTACATTTTTTTGTTTGTTAATTTTAATTCGCTTGTGCACTGAAAAAATAAACACAGCTGGGGGATGGTAGGTTGGCTGGTATTTGAACTTGTACCATGAGTGCTGTGGAGACATCTGAGCAGACTACTAAGCCATTGTGCTAAGTATGAGACCTGCATAATAGTGTAGTATGATTAAAGAATGAATATAAATAATTACCGCTTTATAGTCACCTAAATTAAAAAATAAAAAACAACATACAACAAATAGGTAACCTAAATGTTTAATACATGTAACTTTACAGAATAGCAGACATTACTATGTAATAATCATTCATAACTGCATTAGTTAGCAAAAGAAGGAAAAAAATAGGAATACTAATTGCAACATACATCAATAGATGCACATGAGGTAGAGCACATCTCACATAAAAATGTTTCTTTCACATACATGGATCATGATTACAGTGCAGTACTATATAACAGCTTGGTAGGAATTTGCATTTGCATATACGCGGAAGCGCTAATTAGCGCCAGCTTAGAATTTATTAACATGTGTTTCTCACTAATAGTGCTAGTTTTTCATTCGCACATTCGCCTGTTGAAATTTTATTTGGCTAAAATGGGAGCTATTATTTGCCATAGTGCCCAGTACTTCCTGGCGCTATAGTAAATGACCCCCATAGACTTTAACGGTGTTCGCGTGCTCGAACAAACTTTTTTCCTGTTCACATGTTCTGGTGCGAACCGAACAGTGGGGGGGGGGGGTCTGCTCATCCCTACCTAGCAGTAAAAAGGGTCGCTGGTTCGTATTCCCAACCACACCACAAGACTACCTGCCTGGAGTTTGCATGTTCTCCCTGTGCCTGCGTGGGTTTCCTCCGGGTACTCCAGTTTCCTCCCACACTCCAAAGACATGCTGGTAGGTTAATTGGCTTCTGTCTAAATTGGCCCTAGTATATGAATGTGAGTTAGGGACCTTAGATTGTAAGCTCCTTGAGGGTAGGGGCCCATATTAGTGTATAATGTATATGTAAAGCACTGCATAAATTGACGGCACTATAGAAGTACCTTAAATAAAAATAAATAAGTCTTCACTAATATTATGGTGTGAATCTCCAAAACACCATACACTAGCTAACAAGCAGTTTACATTTGATAAACTTTATTGTATGGTATATAAACCATCAAACACTAGTAAAAGTATTTTGTATATATAATTGTGCTCAGCCCAATAGGCTAGCAGTTAGCACCTCTACCTTCAAAAATTCAGGTATTGAAAGACTCATGGGTTCAAATCCCACAGAAGAATCCTAAAAGATTACTATTGGTGGAGAAAAGGAGAATTACTGTTAGCCAATTAGCCAAAGCAGCATACAGTGAATGCCAAGTAGCCAATACACTTTAATGTGGTTGATATTATTGTATTAACTCTTCAAATGCTTGCAATGGTATGTAAGTATTCACTAATATTATGGTGTGAATCTCCAAAAACCACACACTAGCTAACAAGCAGTTTACATTTGATAAACTTTATTGTATAGTATATAACACATCAAACACTAGTAAAAGTATTTTGTATGTATAATTGTGCTCAGCCCAATAGGCTAGCAGTTAGCACCTCTACCTTCAAACATTCAGGTATTGAAAGACTCATGGGTTCAAATCCCACAGAAAAATCCTAAAAGATTGCATTGGTGGGAAAAGGAGAATGCCAGTTAGCCAATTAGCCAAAGCAACACAAATATACGTGTATATATATTTACTAAAATAGGTGATTGCCAAGTAGCCAATGCAGTTTAATGTGAAAGTTTTTATTGTATTAACTCTTTAAATGCATGCAATGGTATGTAAGTATTCAATTATATTATGATGTGACATTCCAAACACCACACACTAGCTAAAGGGCAGTTTACATTTCTTTGTTTATTTTAATTCACTTGTGCACTGAAAAAATAAACACAGCTGGTGGACGGAAGGTTGGCTGTTGTTTGAACTCATACCATGAGTGGTGTGGAGATATCCAAGCAGACCACTAAGCCATTGTGCTAAGTACAAGACCTACATAATAGTGTAGTATTATTAAAGAATGAACATAAATAATTACTGCTTTATAGTCAACTAAATTAATAAATAATAAATCAAAAACATGAAAAAAACAACATACAACAAATAGGTAACCTAAATGATTAATACATGCAACTTTACAGAATAGCAGACATTACTATGTAATAATCATTCAGAACTGCATTTCTTAGCAAAAGAAGGAAAAAAAACTAGGAATACTAATTGCAATATAAATCAATAGATGCACGGGAACTAGAGCACATCTCTGATAAAAAATGTTTCTTTCACATACATGGATCATGGCTACAGTACAGTGCTAAATAACAACTTGATAAGAATTGGCATTTGTATATACGCGGAAGCGCTAATTAGCGGCAATTTAGAATTTACAAACGTTTGTTCTCCGCTTTTATCGCTGATTTTCATGCGCAAATTCGCCGTTTTGTTTCCATTTGGCTAAAATGGGCTCTATTATTTGCCATAGTGCCCAGTACTTCCTGGAGTTATAGTAAATGACCCCCATAGAAATGTAAAACATTCTTTTAGAATATTTTAAGTTATCTTTTTTTATTTACATTTAGTTAGATATTTATAGATTTTGTTCCAGATATAGAGAGAGAGAGAGAGAGAGAGAGAGAGATCAAAAGATTATTAACTATATTTTGAGATATTGATATCTAGATATCTATCTATCCGATATGTCTTTATAATTTTAAATATTGAGGTAAAATAGGAACTCTACACAAACCACTTCACTACAAATGTTAGAAAATGACTATGTACTAAAATATCTGTGTGCTAAGTAGATTAATAATTTTTGGTTTCACATAGGGGAAAAATCACTCAGCCAACAAGAAGACAGTCCACCCCAAGCCAAACATGATTGGGAAATCAGCCCAAGCCCCACTGAGGATGTGGAGGAAGGAGAGGTGGGCGACATGGGCACCCCACCAGGTGAGTGTCTGACACACCAGCTTACGGTAATCTATGCATGGCTGCCTTTTGTTTAATGTAATTTTTCTACTCTATTTTAGGGGATCTGGTTGTGCTTGATTCAAGCAACAGTGCCACCCCCGAGGATGTGGAGGAATTAGGCTACATGGGCACCCCACCAGGTCAGTGTCTGAGACAACAGCTTTATTATGGTAAGGTAAACTATGTATGTGTGCATATTTCTAAATACATTTTTTGGTTTCATTCCACTTTAGGTACACAAAGTGACTATTTCACTTCTGAAAGTGCCCAACGGCTAATTGGTCAAATAATGGCCTGGAATAAGGACATGGATGAAATGCGGAATCGGCTGGATCGTATGCAGCAGGAAATGAAGGACATGATTGATGTTTTGGGTCGAATATAAATGCCCTTTTTGAAACCCCAAAACATCGATCATGTCCTTCATTTCCTGTTTTGCTGACCCCATTCTGGGCCTTCTCTTTATTTTTTTGGCTGAACATAAATGGCTGTTTAACCTAATTTTAAAAAGGAGGGCTGTTTCTCGAAAATACATTCAAAATCCACAAAAAAATAAAACTTGATTTTCAAAAAAACAACAACCCAAAAAAAAAAAAGATTTTAAATAAAAAAAAAGAAAAAATTGATTTTAAACCCCCCCCCCAAAAAAAATTTGATTTTCAAACCAAAAAAAAAATAAAAAAATTGATTTTAAAAACACAAAAAAAAGAAAAAATTGATTTTAAAACCCCCCCCAAAAAAAAAATTGATTTTCAAACCAAAAAAAAATAAAAAAATTGATTTTAAAAACACAAAAAAAAGAAAAAATTGATTTTAAAAACACAAAAAAACAAAAATTGATTTTAAAAACACAAAAAAATTAAAAAATTGATTTTAAAAACACAAAAAAAAGAAAAAATTGATTTTAAAAACACAAAAAAAAAGAAAAAAATGATTTTAAAAACACAAAAAAAACCAAAAATTGATTTTAAAAACACAAAAAAATAAAAAAATTGATTTTAAAAACACAAAAAAAAGAAAAAATTGATTTTAAAAACACAAAAAAAAACAAAAATTGATTTTAAAAACACAAAAAAATAAAAAAAAGATTTTAAAACACAAAAAAAAAAAAAGATTTTAAAACCCCCCCCAAAAAAATATTGATTTTCTCAAAAACAAAATAAAAAAATTAACTGGATTAAAAAAAAAAAAAAAAAAAAAAAAAGCCTGTTTGCGAAAATCAAAAAGCCAAAAATATTTTTTTGTGGATTATGTCTAAATATTTAAATATAATTATATTTTTCAAAATTATTAAGATATCATTATATTTTTGTCTATGAACATTTTATACTAAATGCAGAACTGAATGCATAACAACCATTAATAAAAACATCTCCTTATAGGAATTAAATAAATGTGTGGTTTGTTATTTCAATGCTCAGTATCAGTTTGGTTATAATTGTCAAAAAGTTGTTTACAGTGGCAATGGAGCTTTTATTTAGACATTTAAAATGAAAATACAGTTGGCACTACAACTGCTCGACCATAACCTAGGAGAAAGCCCAAAAGAAAGGCAAGCAAGAAATATAATTCAAGATTTCATCCATATTTTTTTTATTTTAAAAAATTAAATATCATGGCCCATTGCAATGGCCCCCCTACCCATAAAATAATTAACATATTGCTGTCTAACTTGACGGGCACTTTGGGGGGCCAAGCCAGTACGAACATTATCCAGGCCCGTAAGGTTGGCATCTATAAGTCCGGCCTCAGGCCCAACTGTGCCTATATAATTCTGAGAATGTTTGTTTAAAAAGTTGTGCAGAATGCAGCACGATAAAATGATAAAATTAAGTTTGTATTCCGCCAAATTAATGGCTGTTTGAAACAGGCGGAACCGGCTGGCCAGAATTCCAAACGCATTCTCAACCACTCTTCTAGCTCTGGCCAGCCGGAAATTAAAAACCCTCCTCTCCGGGGTGAGGGTTCTTTGGGGGAATGGCCTCATGAGGTGCTTGCTCAGAGCGAAGGCTTCATCGGCAATGAAGACAAAGGGGAGTCCTTCCACATTATCCGCATCAGGTGGCAATCCCAGGCCACCACTCTGGAGACGCTGGCAGAACTCCGTCTGGGCAAATACTCCTCCATCCGACATCCGGCCATTCTTCCCCACGTCCACATATAAAAATTCATAGTGTGCAGACACCACCGCCATTAAAATAATACTGTGGAACCCTTTATAATTGAAATAGTATGACCCCGAATGGGGTGGTGGCACAATGTGGACATGTTTCCCATCTATAGCCCCTCCACAATTGGGAAAGTCCCAACGGCTGGCAAAATGGGATGCCACAGTCTGCCATTCCTGTGGCGTTGAAGGAAACTGGGGAATCAAACAAGAAAACCAAAATCAATTAATTTGGAAGCTAACATTGCAATAAAATTAGACAATTCAAAACATTATTCCCCAGCATCAGTATAACATTAAATAATTTAATTCTTCTGGAAAAACTAATATGGAAAGGCACACTTATCAGATTGCTCACCCCCTCTGATGGAACATTGATTACATTTTAGGGGGTTGTGAAATCCCTAAAAAAGATTACTTTTAGGACACGCAGGAATTTAGGGACTAAAAAGGCTACAAGACTGCAGTTGTCGCACTCTGCAGTTGCAGTTGCTAACCAGCTTACAGTAAATGAGGTAATGTAAAAAGGCATTCATGTTGCAAGGAGTACACAATCACATGCAAGGGCAATTAATGAAAACACTTTGAGGCTTGCATATGATTTGATGATGAAAATCAGCAGAGCTTCTGCTCATTTACTAAAGCACTAGAACAAATGCACTTGTAGAGTGCACATGCATTTTGCAAAGTGCAACATATATTTTCTTTAGACAAATCAACACCACAGAACATTCAAGCAAATTTTTACGAGGGGGGGGGGGGGGTTGGGAAATCTAGCTAATTAGCAGCACACTATTTGGAGTGAGTTTAGGTGGGGGGGTTGGGAAATCTAGCTAATTGCTAATTAGCAGCACACTATTTGGAGTGAGTTTAGGTGGGGGGGGGTGGGAAATATAGCTAATTGCTAATTAGCAGCACACTATTTGGAGTGAGTTTAGGTGGGGGGGGGTTGGGAAATCTAGCTAATTGCTAATTAGCAGCACACTATTTGGAGTGAGTTTAGGTGGGGGGGGGGAAATCTAGCTAATTGCTAATTAGCAGCACACTATTTGGAGTGAGTTTAGGTGGGGGGGGGGTTGGGAAATCTAGCTAATTGCTAATTAGCAGCACACTATTTGGAGTGAGTTTAGGTGGGGGGGGGTTGGGAAATCTAGCTAATTGCTAATTAGCAGCACACTATTTGGAGTGAGTTTAGGTGGGGGGGGGAAATCTAGCTAATTGCTAATTAGCAGCACACTATTTGGAGTGAGTTTAGGTGGGGGGGGGGGGGGTTGGGAAATCTAGCTAATTGCTAATTAGCAGCACACTATTTGGAGTGAGTTTAGGTGGGGGGGTTGGGAAATCTAGCTACTTGCTAATTATAAGCACACTAAATACACTCAAACAAAATACATTCAAAATGAGTAGACTAGGTAGATATGTTCCCATCACTGCATGCTGGGGAGGTTATTGAAGGAAAATATACATGCATGACAAAAAATAACAGGAAAAAAATCCAGCATGTGTGAGGATAAAAAGGGGACATTCACACTATATTGCAATGATGGTAAGTAGTGTTTGAAGCAAGAAATACATTACATTATCAAAGATTACATAAAAGAACATGTGATGCTAATAAAAGCAAAATATCTTACCTTAATATAGTCCTTCTGCAGGACCTGGATGATGGCAGAACAGGTCTCTGGGATAATGATCCCCAGAGCCTGGGGGGAGATGCCTGTCGAGAACTTAAGGTCCTGCAGGCTTCTCCCTGTGGCCAAATACCGCAAGGTAGCGACCAGCCTCTGCTCCGGAGTGATGGCTTGCCTCATGCAGGTATCCTGCCTGCTGATATAGGGGGTCAGCAAAGCCACCAAACGGTCAAAAACGGGGTCCGTCATCCGGAGAAAGTTCCTGAAATCCTCAGGATTATTCTCACGGATCTCACGGAGCAATGGCATGTGACAGAACTGGTCACGCTGGAGCAACCAATTCTTGGTCCATGAACTCCTCCTCGCCCTGTTCATGGACTGGTCTTGGGCTGAAGAATAAACTACAGCACCAAACACATACAATGCACGAGCTCGACGACGAGTACGTACAGGTAACATGGTTTCAAAACGGTCGGCTGGTCAGAACGCACTAAACAGAACGCACTGAAGAACAGCAAGGCCTGTGAAGAACGACCTGAAAATCAGGAACGAGCGGCCAATAAAACAAAGATTTCTCAATGCCAACTGACCAAACGCACTGAAAAGCAGATACAAACCTCACAAGCACAGACTGAACAACAGTTAAAACGAACTGAAAAATACGAGTCTCACAAGCGCGAATCGTCTCTCACCAAACTTCTACTAACACGAGATAAACACGAGATTAGCAGAAGGAGCCCAAAGGGTGTCGTACGGGCTATTGAACTTCCGTTTTATAGTCTCGTCGGACTTGGTGTACGTCACCGCGTACTAAGCTGTCGTACTTTTGTGTGGTCGTGTGTGTGCAAGTCCATTCGTAAGAAAGTCTGCCGCAAGTCCGCCGAAGGTACGCCGGAAGTATGTCGGACAGGCTGTCCGACTTTTGTAGCTGAAAAGTCCGACCGTGTGTACGCGGCATAAGACAAAATGGACTTATCCTTTTTGCTCCGTTTCCTTGACTTAAACCAACCCACCCCCCCTTTCCATTGATGCAAACTTACTTCAATCCAGCTGCCGTGGCTTCTGGTATTTGTTTACATACAGCTCTTCTATGGGGCTATAATTTCACAGCACTGCCAGGTCAATGAGGCCCTGAGGACAGGGTTGATGACCACTGGAATAGAGAGTGGAACCCTATCTATCCCCTGCCAGGTTTTTATCACTGTGTGATGCACCAGAAAGAAGGTAAGGGTAAATCTTCTAGTTGATACACCTGTTCTAGTGACAGCTGTCTAAGGAGGGAATTCTCTCACTTTGTGGAGACTTCCTCTCATTTCTCATTGCCTCTCCCAGACAGGAAGTAAAGTAAAATCTCCTCAAAAGGACACAGAGAGCAAAGAGGCTATACATACAATTTATTTAAGTATCATATGTCCATTCTGTTCTGAAACCATGTATAATATAATCAGCATCTGCCTTAGAGCATAGGCTATAAAGAAGGGGTTCTTGTTCACCTCTAAGGAAGTCTAAGAAAGGCCTTAAAGGGAATTTATAGTAGAGGTAATGACTAAGCGCTACTATTTGCGTGAATAACATCTACCTTTTTGTCCCCTGCTCCATGTGTCAACCACTTGTCATATGCAGCTTCAATAAAATGATTTTTGGAAGTGCAGCGGAATCATTTCCTTATATTACACAGCATGCGAGCTGGGCTAGCACCTGACTAGTGTGTGCGGGGATTAACTAGAGGCTAACTCACCTAGAGAGGCTTTTCATGTTTCAGGGAATTTATAGTACTTTTATACTTATTATATTAATTTTCAATAATTATGATTAGGACTAGAAAATACACATTTTTAAAAATATGTTTTACCTTAGGTAAATATGAAATATTCCATATAAATATTATTATGGCACAGTGGTGTAGTGGATAGCACTTTCGCCTAGCAGTAAGAAGGGTCACTGGTTTGAATCCCAACCACGACACTACCTGCCTGGAGTTTCCATGTTCTCCCTGTGCCTGCGTGGGTTTCCTCTGGGTACTCCGGTTTCCTCCCACACTTCAAGACATGATGATAGGTTAATTGGGTCTTGCCTAAATTGTCCCTAGTATGTATGAATGTGAGTTAGGGACCTTATGCCCTGTGCACACGATAGGATTTTTCCGATGGAAAATGTGTGATAGGACCTCGTTGTCGGAAATTCCGACCGTGTGTAGGCTCCATCACACATTTTCCATCGGAATTTCCGACACACAAAGTTTGAGAGCAGGCTATACAATTTTCCAACAACAAAATCCGTTGTCGGAAATTCCGATCGTGTGTACGCTAATCCAACGCACAAAGTGCCACGCATGCTCAGGATAAATTAAGAGACGAAAGCTATTGGCTACTGCTCCATTTATAGTCCCGACCTACGTGTTTTACGTCACCGCATTCAGAACGATCGGATTTTCCGATAACTTTGTGTGACCGTGTGTATGCAAGACAAGTTTGAGCCAACATCCGTCGGAAAAAATCCATGTATTTTGTTGTCGGAATGTCCGATCAATGTCTGACCGTGTGTACAGGGCATTAGAGTGTAAGCTCCTTGAGGGTAGGGACTGATGTGAATGTACACTGTATATGTAAAGTGCTGCGTAAATTGACGACGCTATATAAGTACCTGAAATAAATAAAAAAATGTATTATAGTATTTTATTCAGCCAGCAGGTGGAGCTCTAAATGCTTTCTTACAAGCTGCACAGTTTCTCCTGGTCACAGGGTGGTAAAAAGCCTGTTGTTTTCAGATATAGACTCAAGTTGAGTCTGCTGGATGATTGATTAGAGCAGCCTTTTTCAACCAGGGAGCCCAGCCTTGAGACTTCTTCAGGAATTCCTTGACAAAATGCCTAACAATTGATCAAAAATGTTATGCAAGCCAGCATGTGGATCAAGCCTGCCTTTCAGTTACACAAAGCCACAGGTTTTCATTATGCACCATTACCACTTTCTAGGTACTGGCTTCCTAACAACCAATGATGTCATCAGTTGATAAGAAGGATGTCTGTCACCTCCACAGCATTCCTGTTTGATCCTCTTCTGCCTCTCGCCCTCAGCATTGGGGTCTTATTAGCTGACTGATGGAGAGAAATTGAGGGAGAAGAGAAACATTGGAATACTAGTCAGTACCAGTGTGCAAACGTGTATTTTCTTTGGAAGAAAAAAAATCACCTCTAACATTGGGTGTCCTACATGTTTGGATGTTGCTGCATTATGCCAAACCATTAGAATAGTTTTTTACATATTAGAATGGCGTGCCTCGAGACTGTCCATAATTTTAAAGGGTGCCTTAAAATTGTTGTAGCGGTGCCCCCATAGGAGCCGCTGAGTGTAGTGGCCCACCTGTCACCCTATCCAGCCCAGCATTCACTTCTCAGTCACCTTAAGACAATGAACAGTCCATGTGCTTGTTTTTGTTTATTTTATTGAGGAAATTAAACTTAGATGGGGTGAGGGAAATATGGGATGCCCGGTGAATTGTATAGCAGTCAATTGGTGGATTATATATCAATCAATTGGGACAACTATGTACACTTCTCTGTACATGATACTACTTCAGTCTCCTCCAGAACTTTCCTTGCTTGCAGACAATTCCTCTTCCTTCCTCCTGCACAACTCTTGAGGAGCCATTTTGTCTGCTGGCACGCCCTTCCTGGCAGTTACCATTTGAGCATAAATAAACCACAATTCTGTTATTGTGAATGCTTGTACAGGATGTACATAACTAAAGGGTTGTTTAGAGTCCAGCAGAACTGGCAGGTTTATTATTTTCATTAAAGCCTTTACTGACTTTATCTATTCTCTAAATAATATTATAAATAATATTATAAAAAATAAATAATATTAAAATTACTGATATATTATCATTGGATGTCTCTTAGGCCTCTTGCGCATGATACTCCTGTTTGAGCAACTACTTTTTCAGATTTTTTTGGATGTATTTGCGCATATTTATACGCATTTTCGTGTATATGCATTAGGACAATTTCATTCTCGTTCTGCACAATATGTAAATAGGTTTTTGCACGTATTTGTGTGCATTCGCGTGTATTTGTGCGCAAGAGGCATAAATTACTGACCAAAAAAGCAGATTTTTCTATTTATTTTTTTTACTGAAGAATGCATGGCGCTTGTTTACGCACCTGTGTCCATAGGCACATTACAATTAATGGGCTGTATTTTTCCCAGTAAAAAAAGCTGTACTGAGCTTCTTCAAGCTGCAGTGTGCAAGAGGCCTAATATTCTCTTTATCACTTGACAGGCGTAATCTCTCTTTTCAGCACAGGAGAGACTCTGGTCCTGGATTGGATGATCACCTAGGGAGCCTAATGCAGGTTTCATTTACCATATTTTTCGGACCATAAGATGCACTTTTTTCCCCAAAAAATATGGGGGAAAATGTCTCTGTGTCTTATGGTGCGAATATACGACAGGCACGCCGCCCCTGCTGGCACCGCCCCCCGCCATCACCGCCCCCCGCCACCACCAGCATCGCCCTCCGTCGCCATGGTCTTTGCCCAATGCCGCCATCGTCACCGCCCCCTCGCCGCCAACGTCACCGCCACCCCGCAGCGGTCGCAATGCTAGTCCCGGAAGACAGACATCCCAGACCCGCACGAGTGCGGGGCAATCTCCCGGTCTGACACCTGCTGATGAGACAGCACAGCCCGAGCAATGGCACAGGTCAGGCTGCATTTATGGCAATAGTTAGGCTGCATTAATGGTAATATTCAGGCTGCATTAATGGTAATATTCAGGCTGCATTAATGGAAATATTCAGGCTGCATTAATGGAAATATTCAGGCTGCATTAATGGAAATATTCAGGCTGCATTAATGGAAATATTCAGGCTGCATTAATGGTAATATTCAGGCTGCATTAATGGAAATATTCAGGCTGTATTAATGGTAATATTCAGGCTGCATTAATGGAAATGGTCAGGCTACATTAATGGTAATATTCAGGCTGCATTTATGGCAATGGTCAGGCTGCATTTCTTTGACACAGGTCAGGCTGCATTTCATGGGCACTGGTAAATATTTTAGTACACCATTTGGTTCAGAATATTTTTTTTCTTGTTTTCCTCCTCTAAAACCTAGGTGCGTCCTATGGTCAGGTGCGTCTTATGGAGCGAAAAATACGGTAATTGCTGGAACAATTGTGGTATGTAAGCAGAATACCAAAAGCACGGAGCACCAGTTTGCAAAGAACTATGTATGCAGGTTTCAAGGGCTGTTAAAACTGCTAGAACAGTCAAGTTGTGAGTGAGTAGTCCCTTTGTGACTGTGCACAAACCTCAAAAAAAAAACAAAAAGCAAAACAAAAAACAAAAAAAACAGTCTGTTAGGATGGTTACCTGAACTATGTTGGTTTTAGATAAAGTTCCAATTTAATTGACTTTTCCAGTTACTTGTAAAGAAAGGGGAAAGGGGGAAACAAAGGGGGATAATGGGACTTTACATGAAACACAACACTAGGGTAGAATGAATCAATCAATATTAGTAAATACAATATTTATTAGTACAGATGAGCACAATGCAAGGTAATAAAATTATAACTCAATAAGTAACATACAGAATTATAATAAACATGATTGGTAAATCCCATAATATTAAAAAATGACTGCATAGTATAACATTATTCCACATAATTAATAATAGAATGGCAGTGTGCCCAAATAAGTACAAACATGATTAGTAATATATAATTGATTCATGATTCAAACAAGATAAAAACCCATTATAGATGCATGATTGCTGTGACATAGCACCAGTAAGAGCTCAACGCATTTCGTGGATAATTTCCACTCATCAGGAGCAGCTGTACACTGGAAGTATTTATAAGAAAATGTAAATTGAGCGTAAATGATAGTTACTAAAATAGGAAGAGAGGGAGCAAAAAACCTATGGTCCTAACACTCTTACCTATGGGTAGAATCAAGGCAAAAAAGGCATAGGTAATGTTATTATCAATTGGAGGCACTGTGGGAGAAGCATCCCCCTGGGAGCTGAGGTGATAGCACTGTGGCGGCAAACCGGCAAGAGCCATTGGTGAATGAACATCCCATAAGAAGGAATCCCCCATCAGAAGCTATGGTAGACAATGATATTGGAAATGAGACCGTAGGGCTCCTGTGAAAAAATATTATAATATAATGTAAACTAGTGTACCATTTAAAATAATTAACCACGTCAGCCCCGGACCATTTGGCTGGCAAAAGACCAGAGCACTTTTTGCGATTTGGCACTTTACGTCGCTTTAACTGACAATTGCGCGTTCGTACGACATGGCTCCCAAACAAAATTGACGTCCTTTTTTCCCACAAATAGAGCTTTCTTTTGGTGGTATTTGATCACCTCTGCGGTTTTTATTTTTTGCGCTATAAACAAAAAATAGCAACAATTTTGGAAAAAACGCATTATTTTTTACTTTTTGCTATAATAAATATCCCCAAAAAATATATAAAAAAACATTTTTTTCCTCAGTTTAGGCCGATACGTATTATTCTTCATATTTTTGGTAAAAAAAACCGCAATAAGCGTTTATTTATTGGCTTGTGCAAAAGTTATAGCGTCTATAAAATAGGGGATAGATTTATGACATTTGGCATTTTTAGTAATAATTTTTTTTTACTAGTAATGGCGGTGATCAGCGATTTTTATCGTGACTGTGACATTATGGCGGACAGATCGGACACTTTTGGCGCTATTTAGGACCATTCACATTTATACAGGAAAGAAGGAAAGAAGGAGGGAAGGAGAGAGAAGGAAGGAAAGAGGGATGGAAAGACAGCAGGCCCAGATCCTACACCACAATAGAAATGAGTATTCCAGAGTTTAACAAATCAGCAGCTAAAGATACTCCAAACACCTGGTGTTAGCACTTCAATCATCCCAGCACCATGGTTGTTATGGTGTCAGGATGATTGAAGTGCATTATTACTATTATTTAGGGGTGCAACGGATCAAAAATCTCACGGATCGGATCGATCCTCGGATCAGAGTCACGGATCGGATCGATCCTCGGATCAGCATAAAAAAAAAAAAACAAAAAAAAACAAAAAAAAAAAAACACACAAATCTTGTTACACCCACCGGAGTTTTAGATTTAAAAGCCATTTTCAACACAAAACCGAGCTTATATGCATAAATACAGTAGTTGTGCATATAAGCTCAGTTTTGTGTTGAAAATGGCTTTTAAAATTAAAACTCCGGTGGGTGTAACAAGATGTCCGCTTGCCCCCTTCTCACTCTATCATTATTGTACTGTGCAGGAGTGTGGAGTGTAGCAAGATGGCGGCGACGAAATGTCACTTCCTGTCGAGACAGCGGCCACTTCCGGGTGTACCAAGATGGCCGCCGCTCCGGAGCTAGGCCGAAGCCGGGGCCTTTCCTATGGCTGAGGCCCGAAAAGTGCTCCGCGGATCGCGGGTGTGCCGATCCGCGGAGGGTGATCCGAACGGATCACGGATCGGCAACGATCCGTTGCACCCCTACTATTATTACATTGTAATATAGAATGAAATCATTCAACTCACCATAATCCAGTTCCCCAATTCAGTGGGACCCCTGAGCGTGTCACCTGCCACATCGCCTGCCACCAGATGCCATCAGGTGCCCCCAGCAGAGTCCATCCTTGTATCAGGTGCCCCCAGCAGAGTCTGTGCTTACATCAGTTGCCCCAGCAGAGTCCCTCCTTACATCAGTTGCCCCAGCAGAGTCCCTCCTTACATCAGGCATTCCCAGCGGAGTCCCTCCTTACTTCAGGTGTCCCCAGCGGAGTCCCTCCTTACATCAGGCGTCCCCAGTGGAGTCCCTCCTTACATCAGGTGTCCCCAGCAGAGTCCCTTCTTACATCAGGCGTCCCCAGCAGAGTCCCTCATTACGTCAGGTATCCCCAGCAGAGTCCCTTCTTATATCAGGCGGAGTCCCTCCTTACATCAAGCATCCCCAGTGGAGTCCCTCCTTACATCAGGCATCCCCAGCGGAGTCCCTTCTTACATCAGATGTCCCCCCATTGGAGCCCCCCTTACATCAGGTCCCCCCCATTGGAACCCCCCCTAATCAGGCATCCCCTATTGGAGCCCCTTTACATCAGGTGTCCCCCCATTCGAGCCCCCCTTACATCAGGCGTCCCCTCATTGGAGTCCCCTTACATCAGGTGTGCCCCCATTGGAGCCCCCCTTAATTAGGTGTCCCCCTATTGGAGCCCCCCTTACACCAGGTATAGCGTTCTCCGCCGCCACTACGGTTTCCCCCGTTCCCCAAGGGGGAACAAAATAGAGGCAGACCCCGCCACGTGGCTACTATAGAAATTAAGCTGTGGCGCCACCCACCCCTGCCCCTTTACATAACAGGTCAGAGACGGACCGGCAGCGGGGCGAGGGGTGGGCGGCGCTGCATCTTAATTCCTATTGTAGCCACCCGTGTTCTTCTTCTGGTCTTCTTAAAAATGGTGGCCAGTGGAGACATCGTCTCCGCCGGCCGCAGACCTCTAGCGGCGGTGGCGAAAAATCAGGGAAAAACTGATTTCCCGGGACATCTCCCGGGACACAATAAAATCGAGAAAAGGGTCTAAATCCTGGGAATGTCCTGGGAAATTCAGGACAGTTGGCAAGTATGCATTACACTTTGCTTAGATAACTCTTCTTTGTTTTATAAAGTAAATATCCTGCGCTCAGGTGTTATGCTTGGTTTTATACCTGGAAGGTCTCCTGCAGCATTTTGTTGTTTGGTCTACTGTTTGCCCTACTCTCCTTCAGGATTTAGCTCTTGAATGCTATCATCTATCATGGTGGCAGCCAGGAAAACTGTTCCAGTTGTTCCATGACCTTGTTAATCTTGCATTTAGCTCAGATATTACCTATGTTTGATGCAGGCATGTAGGTTATATGCACC
The DNA here is from genome assembly GCA_037952925.1 of Lithobates clamitans. NCBI lineage: Eukaryota > Metazoa > Chordata > Amphibia > Anura > Ranidae > Lithobates > Lithobates clamitans. The sequence continues at coordinate 3,979,631 of JBBGZY010000318.1, forward strand.
AGTAGAATCTGCATGTAAACTGCAGTAATGGGTTGTACTACAAGTTTATGGCAGCCCCATACCGTCACTGAAATGGATGGAGGCAATAAAGCACATCAATGTTAGGAGAAAAGCTGTGTCTGACGTGTATCATTGCCCCTGTGAACCTGATTTTAAGATATAAAAGTCTGTACAGAAGCAAAAACATGCAAACAGTACCATTTCTTATGCAATGGAATGTGCTTGTCTAATGTCTTCTCATTATTTTCACAACAGTAGTGATAAAAAATCAGAGATTACATTGTATATGTTTTAGAGGAAATAGTTAAAATGCCTTCACTGTGCCAGAAGCCAATAGCATTAATGAAGGCTGCCAACAAAAAACGGAAACAAAGGAAACCACGGCTTATTCTAGTTCAGTGACCTGAATGCATGTACACTATATATGGATTCGTCAGCAATCTATAAGGAATTTCCCAGAAAATTGTAACAATTGAGAGGATGTTTTGCTTTAATTTTAAATCCTGGATATCAGAATGCTTGTTTAAACACATAAATCGTGTCTATGAGACTGTAACATGGAATACCTCCCATAAGCATACAGCGTAAGCATACACTAGTAAGAATATTAGTAAAATAAATAAATAAATAAAACAAATTATTGTTAAATGTTCCAGATCTAGTAGCACTGTTCCACAGACCAACTCCTCTCCTATTTTGCAGGTGCTCCAGGTGCTGGCTGAGGGTCCCATCCACACTCCCAATCCCAAGGAAACAATATAACACCAAGGAAACAATATACAGTAACTAATGATGTCACCTCTTCCTTAAAAAGTTTTTTTGGCCACAGACAGCATACAGCAGTGTTTCTCAACTCCAGTCCTCAAGGCGCCCCAACAGGTCATGTTTTCAGGCTCTCCATTATTTAGCACAGGTGATTTGATAAGTTTCACTGCCTTAGTAATTACCACAGCCGTTTCATCGGAGGGAAATCCTGAAATACGACCTGTTGGGGCGCCTTGAGGACTGGAGTTGAGAAACACTGGCATACAGGATGTCCCCTTGCAGGAACTGTTCCTCCTTGACAAATTTTACCCTAATAGGCTTAGACGTAGGGAACAACAATTTACTGTATGTTAGCCACTTAGAAGCACCCAGTGCTATGCTGAAGGTTATCCACTGTGCTTTTTCATTTCAGGGTGGAACCAGAACTCCCTTCTAGAGGGAAAAAGTAGAACCTCTGTTGGGTCTTTATTGCTGTCTGTTTTCCCTTTCTGGGAGAGTCACTCTGACTTTATTGTCTTGGTGTCTCCTGTCACTAGAAAGTGAAAAGAACCTTGAAGTGACCCTGTCATTTAATCTAAACTGTCAATACTTATGATTCCTGCTGCCTATGGTTCCAGAACACCTCTCTGTTCATGCAAATCTTCATGTGAAGTGCACAGGAAGACCAATGTTTCCAAGAGTGTCAATCTCATGTGTCCCCGCTGGTCCCCCTGCTGAGCTCCCTGCATTACAGCATATAGTAGTGGCATTAAAGTGACACTAAAGTTATCCTTATTTATCAAAAATAATCTATACACAAATATATATAATACGAATATAATATAATTACTAATACAATAATAATATAATTACTAAAATAATACTAATAATACATACTCCTTAATGGCTCCATTATCTTTTTTGCATAAAATAGGATCTGTCTTTTTCTCCCTCCCTGAAACATCCTCTGTAGATTGCTGAACCCCCTGAACCTCTAACCCCCCCCCCCCCCACACACACACACACTTCCATCAGTTTGGGATGAGTAGCGCACGTCAGTTGTGGTCATGTGCAATGCTCTATGCACACTACAAATCCCATTGCCCATAGACCCTGGTCCCTGGCTCAAAATTTCAAGTCCTGTGCTACTAGCCAGGCCTCAAGGGTTACTCACCACCAGTTGCCCCACCCAACCCCTACCCTGCCTGCCCCTAATTCCGCCCCTAAACAAGCCCTCATAAACTATCTCATGAAATGACACTGAAATGTTTTATGCAGAATTAAGTTATAAAAATAAATATTAACAACAACTTTATCCATGCCCATCGGTGCAGCCTCACCTGTGCTTATCAATGCAGCCTGCCTGTGTCCACCATGCAGCCTTTCTGTGTCCACCATGCAGCCTATCTGTGTCCTCCATGCAGCCTACCTGTGCAGGGGAACAGAGGAGAGGAAGAGGATTGCCGGCAGGATGATTAGAGCACAGAGGAACATCACTGGAACAGCTTTCATTTCAATTGCTGTGTTCCCGCCGCTCACCGTCACATACAGCTCCGCCTCCTGGCCAGGGGAACTTTGATACACGTCACGGGATTGGACGTGTGATCTGTCTATCAAAGTCCCGGGACCAGGAGGTGGGGCTGTATGTGATAGTGAGCGCGGGGAACACAGCAATTGAAATGAAAGCCGCTAGTTATGTTGCCTGCGCTCTGATCATTTAGTCGTCTCTTTCCTCTCTCTTCCCCTCCGCAATCGCTGGGAGAAGGACTCGCCCCCCCCCCCCCCCCCCCCCGGCTCCCAGGCAGCCCTTCCTTGCCAGCCCTCAAATTTTCCTCTCGCCTGCTCACATTTTGCAGGCGAGTGGAAAATTTGAGGTCTGCCCTAGTCCATCTTGGGAGGGAGCAAGAGAAAGTGGTTACATTCCTACATACAGTGGGACCATGAGGAACAAACGTAGATACCCTCTAACAGGAAGTCAATTCATAGCAGCCAAAAAAAAATGGAATTTGAAGATTTGGAGGAGGCTGAAAGCAATAGAGGATACTTTTTGAGTTAGGAATACCTACTTGACTAAAATCTATTTTCTTTAAACCAGAGTTTAATGTCACTGTGTGGCCGAGTGACTTCCCAGAGAACAGCACGTGCATGTGTGTTTCTCATTGACTTCACCGGATGCAACCTTTGATTATAAGCTTTGCGTCACTGTTCTAGTTTTAAGGAAGTGTTCTTATCTTGGCACGACTGTTCCTACAAGCTTTCAGTACTGATAATGTTTATGCTGCTGAGTACACGTGCCCAGTTAAGTGCACACTACTGTGAAAAAATTCACTTGCTCACAAAGGACACTAAATATCATGTACACTTAAATAATAGGTTTATGTGGGTAAATATGTTCCAGAAAATAGATTTTTTGTTACTAAAGATGTACCGTAAACTATTTTTGCAAAGATTAAATCCCTGAAAAGCTAGCTAAATTGCCATTTCCATCTCTTTTGCCACCTTTGCCTAACATGTTAGATTACATAGAGCCGTAAAGTGCACAGCAAGGTTTTAGCTTGGGTATAGCTATAGAAACATTAACATTTATAGTTTTATTTTTCTAAATAGTTTGTTGAAGGTATACTGGTATGTTAACTCCCTCTTGTAATTCTACAAAAAGTGCTTATCAACAAATGCCAAGTTTTATGATTTGATGTTCATGTACCGGCTTAATTGTATCTTGTACAATGGGATACTGAACTGTATTTAGACATATATTTTACATAAAGCCAATTTATTAAAAATGAAATTTCATGCATAAAAAGTACCTTTGTAAGTTCATGTGTTACTTAAAGCGGAGTTCCACCCAGAAATTGAACTTCCGCTGATCAGATTGCTTCCCCCCTCCGGTGCCACATTTGGCACCTTTCAGGGGGGAGGGGGGAACAGATAACTGTCAAATTCTGATATCTGCTCCCACTTCCGGGCATAGATTGGTGCACTTTGTGCGGTGAGCTACGCAATGTCCAGCCCCTCCTCCTTCCCCCCCGCTGTCTTCTGGGAGACACGTAGGTCCCAGAAGACAGCAGGCACTATTCAGATCGCGCAGCGTGATTCGCGAATGCGCAGCAGGAAACAGACTGTGAAGCTGCAAGGCTTAACTTCCTGTTTCCCTTAGTAAGGATGTCGGCGCCTGCACCTGGAGCCGAGGGACGGGTCGGCTTCGGGTAAGGACATTGCGGGCTCCCTGGACAGGTAAGTGTCCTTATATTAAAAGTCAGCAGCTGCAGTGTTTGTAGCTGCTGACTTTTAATTTTTTTTCCCAGGCGGAACTCCGTTTTAAGAATGTAAAAAATATAAATGTTTCAACGCATTTGAATAAAGCTGAACCAAGTACAACTAAACAATTTGAGAACTGTTGATACATGTAATTAGCTTGGTAATTTAAATGCAACAGTGCGTCCATCAGTGAGTATAGTACATTCACACAATATAGCAATATACAGGCTTTATTCCAGATGCCAAAACCATCTACTGTAAAATATTCTCTTCTCTTCAAATGCTCTTCGCTTGACATGTTTCGCCAATCGGTTCCTTCAGGAGCCGCAAAGCATTATTTATTTTCACAACATGGATATCCAAGAAATAAATGAACAGCATTCACAGGAAGTCACCTGAGTTCATGCACCAAAGAAACTGACCCCACAGGTATTAGTAGGCCATACGGGGAACAAAATAGAGCCAGGGATCTTTCTGAAAACTTACATACATTCTGGAATATGGCACCATATCCAATGGACTGCAGGGGGACTAAGGAAGAGGAAAGCATATATCCAAGGATCATCTAATGTGCCCCAGTCGATGCTCCTCAACTCCCGCAGATGCTGCGCTTGGATATCCATGTTGTACCAATAGATAATGCTTTGCGACGCCTGAAGAAGCCAATTGGGGAAACATGTCAAGTGAAGAGCATTTGTCAACAATATAAAGATTTGTATTTGGATATTTGGATATTCTCTGTTGGTTTGAAGGATTCAACAGTATTTATATACTGTTTCTTAATATTTAAAGCAAAATAACCAAATGTGTTTAATGACTTATGTGTTATGGCATCTTTAAAGTCCCCTCATTCCTGATTTCAAAAATATGTCCTTTTGGGATGTAGGTGCCCTTGATTTCCAGGTTTAGTGGTATATTTGAATGTACCATTGTATACTTCTTTTCATGCGTGATGCCTAGCAGGACTAAGACACAAAATGTGTGCCATCACAGCTGTTTACGGACATTTTAAGCTGACAAGCGTATATAAAACAGAAGTTTGGAGTCTTCCACACTCTAATTCTATAGTTTACAGCATATTTTTAATTTCACTTCCTGAAAAGATTACCTTCTTTCTTTCTAAAACAGTTTATAGTGTTTATCTTATTACAGCACTTTATTCTGTCATTTCAAATAACTACCTACCATTTTAACTCACATTCAAGGCTCATTTACACTTGTTAGTGGCACCAATGCTTGCTAAAGCACCCGTTAATGTACATTTCCTCAGCGCACTTCTTTATGTGTGGTGCGTTTGGGGGGGCCATTCGTTGTGCATTACAGTAGAGTACAACACACTGCAGTACTACATTGCCAAAAAACAGCCATGTACATTTTTCTATTTATAATGAATGAGCTGCCATTATGCAATGTACAGTATGTAAACCCATTTTGTAACACGCATGCATTAATGCACTGCAATGGAATGCTTAAGTGTTAATGGGCCATCACCTAAAGCCAAACTCTAGACAAAACATTTTATTTAATTTGGGATAAAGTGGGCAATAGACATGTGCTTCATTCCAAATTCGTTTTATAACGAATTTTGACAAATTTCCGAATTAACGAAAACCTGTTTAACAAATTTTTCTCAATAGTGTAAATTTGAATATTCGAAAATTCGTACATTTGTAAATTTAAACATTCTTCAGTTCGTAAATTATAAATTTGAAAATCCGAAAATTTAAAAATCTGAAACAATAACTATTAAATTATAGGTATTGAAATTTCCTTTCAAATTTGGCTGTTAGACCCCTTTCACACGGGCACCGCTCCGCATTTTAGCAGCGTTTTTCGGTACTTTTAACCCCCGCTAGCGGCCGAAGCAAGGGTTACATGTGCCCGAAAAGCACAGCTGCCAAAGCGCTTTGCAGGCACTTTGGCAGAGGTGCCCATTGATTTCAATGGGCAGGGACGGTGGAGGAGAGGTGTATACACCGCTACTAAACTGCTCCAAAGATGTTGCTTGCAAGACTTTTTCTAATGTCCTGCTAGCGCACCGCTCCAATGTGAAAGCACTCAGGCTCTCACACTGGGGCTGCAGGGGAGGCATTTTGCAGGCACAATTTTTAGCCCTTTAGCGCCTGAAAAACACCTCCAGTGTGAAAGGGGTCTTAGTGAACGTAAGGAATATGAATTTATCCGAAGTTACGAATTATCCGAAATAACTAATGCCATACCTAAACGAATGGAATGTAACAAATTAATAATAATAAAAACCAATAATAATAATAACGTTTTATTATTATTACCTATAATTTAATAGATAGTTTTTATTAGTTAGTTATTATTTTGAATTTTCAGATTTTCGTTTCTTCGAATTTTGGGATTTTTCTTTCTTTTTTTCGATTTTTCGAATGTTCGAATTTTTGAACTTACGAATTTACCAATTTTCGAATTTACCAATTTTCCAATTTACTAATTTATGAATTTTCAAAATTCACGAATTGCGATCAAAACGAATGACCCGAAAAATTATTAAAAAAGAAAAAACGAATGAAATGAAAACAAACAAATTTTTCAGCAGTGCACATGTCTAGTGGGCAATGGTTATAACAGTTAAGGATGCGATGAGAAATTTATCCAGGTAAGATGAAATCAAAAGACATATTTCCTGACAGACTCCATGGCAGCCTACGTGTGGGTTAACCCCGCCTCCTCTCCAATGCTATAGGACCCCATTCCCATAAATGAGTACTCACCACTAGCTACTGCGTTCCTTTTTTGTCCTCCTCCAATGGACCTACACATGCTGTTCGCGTTGGGTCGGATGGATCTAGGATTTGGCACACCTTATGCGGTGCAGCTCAGAGCCCAGCCATGGGCAGCCGAGCAGCTTTAAGAGGCTAGAGTATTCCCCTATGGTGGATGGGTGGTCGCCTCTGTATGCCCGATGGACGGACGCATCAACAGCTGGCAAGGTCTGCGGTATCCTCATCCTTTCCTCCATGGCAGTATCTCTGTTTGTTTATGTCCTTGGATTATCTTTTTCTTTTTCTATATCTTAAACTTGTGTATATCTCCTCCTCATGGCGGCTGGAGCGCTTGTGCGTTCCAGCGAGCCACGGCACTTCCGGGTCGCGGCCGTCCCCTTATGCTTGTGCAGTAGCCGCCTCGAGAGCGAGGCTTGGCTCGCGCAAGCTCAGTTCGGCGGATAGCTCGGTGGCCGCACAGGCGCCGTTCGGCCGCCGTCCCATAGCGGGTGCGCAATGGGAGGCGATGACGTCACGGGCGGGGAATTTAAATCCGTCCTCCAGCTCTTGTTGAAATTGGATTTCCCTTGGCAGGGAAAGGAGGCAGATGGTTCCCCTGCTCTGGTCTGCATTTTCTCCAGGTGAGTAGCTACTAGTGGCAGTACATGTGTATATAGTCAGTGCTACTACCCATACATTACATAGAAAGCAGAGATCCCAGGTGCTCGATCCACAGTCGCTGGCTGAGTAGGGAAATGAGGAAAAGATGATCCGCACTCCGGTGATTGCTCTTAAGAAGTATAATATTTATTGACAACAGTTGACGCGTTTCCGCCTATAAGGCCTTAGTCCTAACCACTAAATAATAATTATGGATGTGTAAATGTACATGTGGATATATACAGTGGGGACGGAAAGTATTCAGACCCCCTTAAAAAAAAAAATTTCTGAATACTTTCCGTCCCCACTGTATATTTATATATCTGTTAAAGGAGCAAGTTCTCCACACCTCCTCATTGGTACCTTGGCTTTTTTCAGGCCATTGTCTGCAGATTGCTATCACGTGACGTTCCTCGTCCAAGATCATGGACAAGTCACCGCCTTTAAGTGGCCAGCCCTCACGCACAAGGTATGTGCTTGTGAGGGGAGGTGTTGAGGTACAGGCGCAAATATTTGCGGTTATGATATTATTTCTTGCCTCCCCCTTTTCTGTTTCTTCTCCAGCCCTTCCAGGTCGGACCCTCTGGTCGCGGTCCAGAATGTCAGAGACCTTGCCAGGCCACAATATCATTCATCATCCAGATCCAGACGAGACTCCCAGTCCGGATCTTACCACCAGAGGAGACATTCTCGTTCCTCCTCCAGACACCACTCCCACCGCCATGACAGCCGATCTGATCGCAGAGCCTGCTGGGGATGTAGGACACGAGTCCTAGAGGGCAAGTCGTTGTGTGACCGTTGCTTTGCCCGTGCGGTTGGGGAAAAGGAGACAGAAAACCAGCGTTTAGAGTCTCTTGTGAAACGTGTAGTGCATCAATCCCTGATGGAGATGGACACACCCCGTGCGACAAGCCAGTCCACTACTTTGTCTGGCCCGCCGGCTGATGAGGCCCATGATGGTCCGTGCACTTCCCAGCCCTACGTTGCCTCTCTTGACTCTTCGGATGATGAACCTGTAAACCAGGGGTGTCCAAACTATGGCCCTCCAGTTGTTCAGGAACTACAATTCCCATCATGCCTAGTAATGTCTGTGAATTTCAGAGTTTTACAATGCTTCATGGTAAGTGTAGTTTTGCAACAGCTGGAGGGCCGTAGTTTGGACACCCCTGCTGTAAACGAAGAAGACATCGGAGGCTTTGACTTCGCTATCGTTTCACCATTAATTAAAGCAATCAAGGAGGCACTGAAATGGGAAGACCCCTCCACTTCCCCTAGCTAAACAGAATTTTTTTTTAAACATCTGGGGAAAGAACGCTCAAATTTTCTGCTCCTTCCTGAACTAAAGGACATCATTGATGAGGAATGGAGTAAGACGGAGAAGAAGTCCTTCATGTCAAGTAAAACCTCCAAATTATACCCCTTCAAGTCATAAGAAGTGAAGAGTCTGGAGAATACTTGTGGACGCAGCCCTAATGGGTCTGGCCAAACACATTACTCTTTCTTTGGAAGATGCAGTGTCCTTCAAGGATGGGCTCGAGAGGAAAATAGATAAGGATCTAAAAAGAATTTATGGGCTTGCCAGTATGGCCTGTAAACCTGCCCTGGCACTGGCAGCCATGTCGAAGGCCATGGAGGCCTGGACAGAGAATGTAAATTCCTTCCTCAGGGGCATCTCAGAGGAACTGACCTGGAAGTTCAGCAGCCGCGGAACTAAAGCTGGCAGCAGTCTTCCTGGGGGAGGCATCTATTGATTCGATCCACCTACTGGCACGTATTATGTTGTCTTTGGTTACGGCCAAGAGGGCCCTATGGTTGTGCCCCTGGCTCGCCGACCCGGTTTCCAAGCAAGCATGGTGTAAAATCCCCTTTGAGGGGTCCTCACTGTTTGGCAACAAGCTAGATGATGCCATAACGCGGGCCACAGGCGGTAAGTCAGGCTTCCTTCCCCAGGACAGGCGTCTGCTCGGTCAGAAGAAACCCCAGTTTAGAAGATGCAGCCCGGAGCGCTCCAGAGAAGCGCGCTCTTACAAACCTGGCCGAGACTTCAGGAAAAATTGGAGGAGAGGGCAGGGATTCTTTCATAAGCCTGCTGGCAGACATGAGAAGGCCAAGTCCTTTTAAGATTGCGCCCGCCCAGGTGGGTCGGGTGGGGGCTCGGATGCTCCTCTTCCGGCACGTCTGGGTGGCCTCAATCTCGAACTTCTTAGTTATAAGGACAATCTCTTCAGGTCACAGATGGGCCTTTTCCAGTACTCTTCCCCCCATATTCGTCTCCACTCTTCTTCCTCGTTCAGAGGAACAGAGACAAGTGTTGTGGACCTTCTGAAGACCCAGGGAGCAGTGGTACACGTCCCAAGGGACGAATGGTTCCAGGGGATATACTCCCCTCTCTTCCTAGTTCAAAAGAAGAGTGGCTCTTGGCGCCCAGTCATAGACCTGACCTACCTCAACAAAATCATAGAGCACGGAAAGTTCAAAATGGAAACCCTGTCAACCATCCAGCAAGCCATACAACCAGGCGATTGGATGATTTCAATCGACTTGAAGGACAGGCAAGATCATCTACAATTTATCTGCCTCCCCTTCGGGCTGACAACGTCCCCCCGGGTCTTTTCTAAGGTTCTCCTAGCCACAGTGGCTCTCATCAGATTAAAAGGGGTACGTCTTTACCATTACCTCGATGACCTCCTAGTATTGTCTCAAAACAGAGAGCAGTTGCTGGCCCACTGGGAACAAGTAATCTCCACCCTGTCCAGCTTCAGGTGGCTCCTGAACTTAGGAAAAAGTCATCTAGACCCAGCTCAATGTCTAATATACCTAGGAGCTTAGTTCGACACAGTGGAAAACACCATCTCCCTTCCACTAGAGAAAATCCCGACTGTTCGAGACTTTCTCGGGCCCTACACGCCCCACGTCTGAAAGCCTCCCAGTGCCTGGAAATTGTCGGCACGATGGTCCCCACGACTCCCATGGTCAAATGGGCCTTGTGGAGATTACGTCCCTTCCAGTCAGGTTTCCTACAGCAATGGAAGACGGGACAAGAATCAAGTTATCCACATAACTTCGACAATGAGGAACAGCCTTTTCTGGTGGCTTCAGCGCAAAAACCTTCTGACTTGCCACTCCATTGCTCCCATCTCTTGGGTCACGGTCATGACCGATGCCAGCGGTACCGGTTGGGGAGCCCTCTGCGGATCGAACCTTGCTCAGGGCAAGTGGGACACCTGCCTCCCCGACCCAGGTTCGAACGTCCTGGAACTTCGAGCGGCCTGGTGTTCCCTCCAGTCCTTCTCTCACCTTCTGAAAGGGGAGTCAGTGTTGTTAAGGATGGACAACACCACGGCGGTCTCTTATGTGAAGAGGCAAGGGGGTACTCGGAGTTCCACACTCCTTCGAGAAGTCGAGCCCATTCTATCATGGGCACAGAAGAACCTTTCCAACATCTCAGCAGTCTTCGTCCCAGGCGTCCAAAACACTCAAGCGGACTTCCTATCACGTACCCAGTTGGACTAGTGGTCCCTTCATGTACAGATGTTTAAGTGGATCTTGTTGCTGGGAATCGATCCCGAAGTAGATCTGTTCGCTTCCCTCTGCAATTTCAAGCTGAAGAAATTTTATACCAGAGGCCAGTGCAGCCAGGACTTCGGAAGAGACGCCCTGACGGATCAGTGGAGGTTCAGGAGGGCGTATGCCTTTCCGCCACTTCCAGTTATACTGAGATTCCTGCAGAGGTTCCAAGTGGAAGCAGTCGAAGTGGTGACGATAGCTCCCAATTGGCCGAACAGGCCTTGGTTCCCCCTCCTTGTCCAACTCAGTTTCCGGGACCCAGTGCCTCTCCCTCTCAGGCCGGACCTTCTTTCTCAGGGGTCAGTCCTGCACCCTTGTCCAGCAGTACTGAGACTGATGGTCTGGTTCTTGAGAGGGAGAGGCTAGAATCCCTTGGCTGTGCCTCAAAAGTGATCTCCACCCTCATGAGTTACAAGAAGATCAAGCACAAATAAGGTCTATGGAAGAATCTGGTCCAAATTCGTGGAATTTTGCTCTTCTTAGAACAGGTCTTTAATGTCGCGTACACACGAGCGGACTTTACGGCAGACTTTGCCCGGCGGACTGGATTTCATCAGACAATTCGATCGTGTGTGGGCTCCAGCGGACTTTGTTTTCTCAAAAGTTGGACGGACTTAGATTTGAAACATGTTTTAAATCAATCCATCGAAATCGAGTCCGGTCGAAAAGTCTATATGATAGTTCGACGGACAAAAAGCCACGCTAGGGCAGCTATTGGCTACTGGCTATGAACTTCCTTGTTTTAGTCCGGTCGTACATCATCACGTACGAATTTGACGGACTTTGGTGGATTGTGTGTAGGCAAGTCCGTTCATTCAGAAAGTCCGCCGTAAAGTCCGTCGAAAAGTCCGCCGGGCAAAGTCTGCTGTAAAGTCTGACCGTGTGTACGCGGCATTAGACATCCAGAAGTCCAGGATGTTCTCAGCTTCCTTCAAACAGGCCTAGATCTACCCTTATCTATCTGCTCTCTTAGAGTCCAAGTATCTGCATTATCGGCCTTCTCCGGCACTTCATGGGTGGTTCATCCTTTGATTCTGCAATTTTTTCGCGTGGCATCAAGGCTCAAGCTCCAAAGGAGACCCAGATTTCCCAAGTGGGACCTTCCACTTGTCCTTGACTTAATCTCTGGACTCAGTACCACGGGGCCCTCCTGCTTTCCATCAAGGACTTTTCAGCAAAAGTCGCCTTTTTAGTATCCGTCACCTCGGCTAAAAGTGTCTCTGAGATCGGATCACTGGGTCATGAAGAACCCTTCTTGACATTTTTCCCGGACCGTGTAGTTCTTATTGTGTCTCCGGTGTTCCACGAGAATCAGGAGATTGTCTTACCTACGTTCAGGTCCCCGGGGTCCATTGAAACTCACCCCCTGATGTAGGCGAAGCTATAAAGGAATATCTAATAATTACTTTTCCCATTAGATGTTCTGATCATCTCTTTGTCTTGCACTCTGGTAGCAATAAAGGGAAGAAAGCCTCAACCAGGACACTCGCAACCTGGATTGTGCAGACCATCCAGCAAGCATACAGGGCTATAGGCTTGGCTCCTCCAGAGGCGGTGACAGCTCACTCCACCAGGGGAATGGCAGCCTAGTGGGCGGCGGCCCGGCATGTGGCTCCAGACATCATCTGCAAAGCAGCCTCATGGGCCTCTATTAATACATTCATGTCTCTTTACTGCATAGAGCCTGCTTCACTGTCCTATGTAAACTTTGGTTTGAAAATCCTATCAGCTGATAGGGCAAATTAAAATTATTTTTTGTTCAGCATACCCACCCGTGTGTTTGGCTAGTTATTTCCCATACGTAGGCTGCCATGGAGTCTGTCAGGAAAAAGGAAAATTTATTATCAAATACCTACCGTCATTTTCCTTTCCTGATGGACTCCATGGCAGACGGAGTTCCCACCCATTGGTCAAAGAGTAGGCTAGTTACGGAATGCAGTAGCTAGTGGTGAGTACTCATTTATGGGAATGGGGTCCTATAGCAATGGAGAGGAGGCGGGGTTAACCCACACGTAGGCTGCCATGGAGTCCATCCGGAAAGGAAAATTACGGTAAGTATTTGACAATACATTTTCCTTTTTTTAGTAGAACGTGGAAGGGTTAGAACTTCAGATAATATTTTTATTGCTATCTGTGTCGTCCTGTCCGACTGACAACAGCATTCCCAATTTCTTGTATTGGTATCACGGGGACAAAAAGTAAGATAGAACCTCCTTAAGGTGATACTAAACAGAGAAGTGTTAATTTCCATAATTCATTCACATAAATCGTATATATCATGTCACTGTATTTTTTTTTTTTTTTTAAATCCTCTAAGTTCCTGCAGTACTGTTGTGTGGTCACATGAGCTTTCCCTGTTCTTTGGCATTTGCAGGGAAAGATCTTTGGGAGGGGCTAGTCACATGGTTTAAAAAAAAACAGTTTCAGAAGAGCATCCCAGATTAGATTATAAATATCAGATAAATGTTTTACAGCTCCCTATAAATATTTTATTGAACATCAAATGTGTATTTTTTGTGCATTAATATGGTGTAGGCAGAGTCAGAAATGACTGACACTAGCTTTCACTTTGTTCAGATGGCATCTGCATCAAAGGCTCTTTTTTTTTCTTTTTCATGTACAGTAATACCTTGAATTATGAGCATAATTCATTCCAGAAGAATGCTTGTAATCTAAAGCACTCGTATATCAAAGCGAGTTTCCCCATAGGAAATAATGGAAACTCAGATAATCCGTTCCACAGCCACTGATTGTCTATGCAGTACTGCATGTGGCCAGAGGTGGCGGAATCACTCAGAGAAGCTCGGAGACCACTCGGAGATGCTTGGAGACACTTGGAAATGCTCGGAGACACTCAGGAACGGAGTGTTTCCGAGTATTTCCGAGTGTCTCCGAGCATCTCTGCGAATCTCTGAGTGTCTCCAAGCGTCACTGGCGACTCCGCACCTCTGGCCAAATGCGGTACTGCACACCCCAGCGGCTTGAATCCTGCTAGTCTTGCGAGACAACGCTTGCAAAGCGAGTCAGGATTTAAAAAAAAAAATAGCTTGTATTGTGAAAGGCTCATAAACCGCATTACTCGCAATCTGAGATTCCACTGTATTAGCAATTACATTTGATATATTTAATACTGATTTATAATAAATCTAAAAGTTTTTGTGAGGTTCCTAGTGAATTTAATTAATCAGCATACTTTATCCCTTTATCCGACATCCATAGTGTATAGCATTGTGTTATTCTATAGTCATGTGGGTTGCACAGATAAAAAAAAAGGAGGAAATGAAGAACTTAGAATAGAACTGAAATTGAGCCTGCTCAGTAGAGGACAGCAGCAGATCTACACAATCTCAGCCTGCAATAGGAACACAGAGAAGATGGGAGGGACAGCTGAAGGCTGGATCAACCAGGTATATTTCACTCTACACAAAACTTATGCTTTAGTGTGACTATGCATACTCTGTTCTAAAACATTTAATGAGAGTTTTTCATTTTCTGGGTTTTATGACACTTTAATGGGGTCACAGACGGAAATGAAAAGAAAAGGCTAAAAAAATAAAATAAAAATGTACGCTGTAGTGTTAGGCTTTAATTTATAATCCCATCACTTCATGGGTTTGACCTCAAACGTATGGGCTCATGTTTGGGTTTCCTGCCTGAAGCCATGCTTTATTTCTTTCCCAATGGGGAAACCTGCTTGATACAACAAGTTACAATATGCAAAATCTGAAATTCTTGCATCCTAGATATCAACAATCTGAAATGTATGTTTTTGACCAATGGTGTAGTAAGAATTTGAGAATGTGGACATAATAGTACTCCCAGGCATTTAAGTTATAGCATATCTAATCTCATATTGACGTTTACATATATAGTACATACAGTACATATAGTATATATGTCCTGCCATGAAGGTCATTGTTCAGGAACTTGCTGATATGGTGTGACAACTGGGTCTGCCAATTGTGCTCCAGCATTATCACCCTGTCATGGCCCCTGATGGAGACTACAAGTCTACTTATCAACACACAGTCACTGGGTTGAGATTTACTAAATCTGGAGAACTCAGAAACGGCTGCAGCTTTGTATGGCAGCCAATCAACTCCTAACTTCAGCTTGTTCAATTAAGCTTTAGCAATAAAACCTGGAAGCTGATTGGTTTCTATGCAGAGCTGCACCAGATTTTGCACTCTCCACTTTTAGTAAATTGCCCTACATTGTGCAGTCACAATTCACCATCATCCACTGTTCTTAGGTAATATCGTGTAGCTGATGCCAAAGTGAGTGCATGTAGACAGGAGGTGGCTGAATAAGGTTGGAGGCAATTAGCAGCATTGAGATGCCCCCCATCCACAAAGAAAAAGAAAGCATTCTATGAAACACATTAACAATGAATTTTCAATATAATATGTTGCTTTAGCAAACTAAATGTCATCCAGTTAAGGTTTAGCAGAGTTAAATACACTGAAGAGCTGGCAATGTTACAATATGACAATGCAGCTGCTCAGTGCCCACTGTTGTCTCTGCAGGACCACTACATGGCAGGGTCAATGCAGGTGACAGATGTAAATCTCTGTTTTATACGTGACAGACTCTAAAACTGTTGTAATAATTGCTTATGACCGGTCCACTGCTCTAATTTGGAGAAGGAAATCTGGCAATAAGTCATGAAGAAACTGGCCATCTGCCCCTTGACTGTTCTAGCATACTACTACAGCTTGATAGAACCAAATCCTTGCTCCTACGTGGGATTGTAGGTCGCACACCTAAATGAACTGAGAATAGCATAGAATAAATAAAATACACGACACAATACATTTGGTATTTAAAATGGCCGCGGCACCTTTATTGGTATTAAAAGAAAATTATTCAAACTTTATTCAAATATCCATCAGTAAATAAATATATATTAAAAATTAAAACAAACTTCAAACTCATAGAACTCAAGCTATAAATGAATAATTAATAAAACAAAGTCCCCCCTTGATTCAAGGGTGACATAACCACATAATGGTGCCAGCGACAGGTTGGGAGGGAGGGGGAGCTCCCCAAGCCGATCCAGGACAACTGTGAGCGGGTCTGTCAAGCGGGGCCTTTTATAGACCCATACATGTGCAGGAAACACGTGTTTTTCTCACCTAAAGCCTCGTGACAGGTGTTTTTTTTTTTTTATAATATAAAAAACTTTATTAAAAAACATGGCGGCCACATTCCCATGTTGCGGGCCCTTAATTTGTGCCCACTTTTCAGTCTGCTTCTAATGCAGGAATCAGGTCCTTCCATGCCAGCCCTTGTGCTGTTCAGCTCTCTTATCACGTGTACTGACCCCTGTGACCACCACCCTATGTGTCCTCTGTGTCATGCATCCTGCACCCCAGTGTCATTACCCAATCAAACAGCAGGTGTTCTCCAACATTGGAAACTGTGTTGCCAACCTACCAGATTACAATTTACTGACACAAAAGCCACAATTTACTGGCACAGACAAGTTTTTATTGGCATTTCCAAAAGTTACAAAATTACAGTTTTACAGTAAGTGCAAATTTCAGTATTTAGGCTACAAACAAGTACCGTGTTTCCCCAAAGATAAGGCCAGGTCTTATATTAATTTTGGCCACAAAAAAATGCATTAGGGCTTTTTTTCAGGGGATGTCTTATTTGTCCCCTGTCTTCTCTTCCCCTCGCCCTCCCTGTCAGCTCAGGAGTCAGCATCTCTGTAATCCCCCAAATTAACCCTAGTTAAAGAGTTAATCCACTCTGTAAATGGATTATAAAATGTCCAGTGTGTGTCTTTATGTAACATTGTAGAAAATACCTTATTTACAGTGCCGCCTGAGCTCTTCTTCTCCGCTCCGAGCACTGCAGAGGGATGGGCCACTGACGTCCACCGTGAGGAGAAAAAGGAGAGCTCCGGCGGGTCACATGAGTGCCCAGCGGCACTGTAAATAAGGTATTTTCTACAATAATGTTACATAAAAATACACACTGGACATTATATAATCATTTTACAGCGTGGATTACATGATTTTACAAGGACTTTAACTAGGTCTTATTTTCGGGGTAGGGCTTATATTGCAGCCATCCTAGAAAATCAAGATAGGTCTTATTTTCGGGGAAACACGGTACAATATGTAATTAGGTAGATATTATAACATCAGAAGGTTTTTATCTTAATGCATTCTATGCATTAAGATAAAAAACCTTCTGTGTGCAGCAGCCCCCCCTAATACTTACCTGAGCCCCATCTCCATCCAGCAATGTTGCGCGAGAATCTCGACTGCGTGGGACTCTCCCTTCTCATTGGCTGAGACAGCAGCGGGGCGCCATTGGCTACAGCTGTTATCAATGTCAGTGAGCAAATGAGGACAGAGAGAGGGTGGGGCTGAACCACCGTTCCGTGTGTGAATGGATACACAGAGCAGCGGCTGGGCTCAGGTGCCCCCATAGCAAGCTGCATGCTGTGGGGGCACTCGGCAGGAGGGAGGGGACAGGAGTACTGGTGTGGAACCTGAGAAGAGGAGGATTGGGGCTGCTCTGTGCACAGAGCAGGTAAGTGTGACATGTTGTTATTTTTAAATTTAAAAAAATTAGACTTTAGTATCACTTTAAGGCAAAAAATATATTTCTTATTTTATTTTTAATATAGTACATAAGTAGCTCAGGGACAGGACTCAGGAGGGTAAGAAATTAGAATGGGCAGCACACACACATGAAATTGACTCTCACAGTTACACTGACAGCAGTGTGCAGCAGCACAGATGATCACTGACGTAACACGTCCCCTCCTTAGTCACAGTGACAGTGGCTCTCCATGCCAGATGGTCCCTTCCATCTACTCCAGTCCAAAGAGCACTGACAGTCCCGCTCCCAGCTTGCCTTGCTCCCGTCCCACACACGAGGCTCGGGTCACTCCGCTCGGCTCCCTTGCACCACGACATCACACGACATGCTCAGGCATCGCATCCCACTGAACACACTGTAGCAGGCACTTGGATGGTTTCGGCCGGCTCCGGACTGGAACTGCGCATGCACAGTTCCGAGCCGAGTGTCACAGCCATATTTTTTTCCTGTCACTAGCATTTACTGACAGGAGAAAAGTGCCCATTGTTTACTGGCTGCAAGTAAAAATACTGACAGTTGGTAACACTGGAAATAACCCACTCTTCTCATTGTAAAAGACATGAATATAGAGGGAGCCCTAAAGCTCCCATACATCTTTCAATGGGGAAGTTCTGGTGACAACCTGGGATTCCCTCACTTTGGAGAGATTTTCTCTCTTTCCTGTTTTGGGTATGGTACAGGAAGTGAAGGGAAATATCCCCAATGGGACAAAAACAAAAAACTGACAGGAGTTATCACCCTCCCTAAAGCTGGCCATACATTATACAATATTCTTATTCAATTTTCTTTAGATTTACTTTCAACTATGTAGTGCAAGGGCCTGCCTGACTGCATACACATTGAAAGGGCTTAGGTTTGACCTCATATTATATGGTTTTGGTAAAGCTAATGTAAAATTGTACAAAAAAATGCCCTAGAGATTGGTGTCAGTAGAGTAGTGGGCGGTTTCAGTAGGGCAGAGATTGGTGTCAGTAGAGTAGTGGGCGGTTTCAGTAGGGCAGAGATTGGTGTCAGTAGGGCAGAGGATGGTGTCAGTAGAGCAGAGATTGATGTCAGTAGAGTAGTGGGTGGTGTCAGTAGGGCAGAGATTGGTGTCAGTAGAGTAGTGGGCGGTGTCAGTAGGGCAGAGATTGGTGTCAGTAGAGTAGTGGGTGGTGTCAGTAGGGCAGAGATTGGTGTCAGTAGAGTAGTGGGCGGTGTCAGTAGGGCAGAGATTGGTGTCAGTAGAGTAGTGGGTGGTGTCAGTAGGGCAGAGATTGGTGTCAGTAGAGTAGTGGGCGGTGTCAGTAGGGCAGAAATTGGTGTCAGTAGAGTAGTGGGCGGTGTCAGTAGGGCAGAGATTGGTGTCAGTAGGGCAGAGGATGGTGTCAGTAGGGCAGAGATTGGTGTCAGTAGAGTAGTGGACGGTATCAGTAGGGCAGAGATTGGTGTCAGTAGAGCAGTGGACGGTGTCAGTAGGGAAGAGATTGGTGTCAGTAGAGTGGTGGGTGGTGTCAGTAGGGCAGAGATTGATGTCAGTAGAGTAGTGGGCAGTGTCAGTAGGGCAGAGATTGGTGTCAGTAGAGTAGTGGGCGGTGTCAGTAGGGCAGAGATTGGTGTCAGTAGGGCAGAGATTGGTGTCAGTAGGGCAGAGGATGGTGTCAGTAGGGCAGAGGATGGTGTCAGTAGGGCAGAGATTGGTGTCAGTAGGGCAGAGGATGGTGTCAGTAGGGCAGAGATTGGTGTCAGTAGAGTAGTGGGCGGTGTCAGTAGGGCAGAGATTGGTGTCAGTAGAGCAGTGGACGGTGTCAGTAGGGAAGAGATTGGTGTCAGTAGATTAGTGGATGGTGTCAGTAGGGCAGAGATTGATGTCAGTAGAGTAGTGGGCGGTGTCAGTAGGGCAGAGATTGGTGTCAGTAGAGCAGTGGACGGTGTCAGTAGGGAAGAGATTGGTGTCAGTAGATTAGTGGGCGGTGTCAGTAGGGCAGAGATTGATGTCAGTAGAGTAGTGGGCAGTGTCAGCAGGGCAGAGATTGGTGTCAGTAGAGTAGTGGGCGGTGTCAGTAGGGCAGAGATTGGTGTCAGTAGGGCAGAGATTGGTGTCAGTAGGGCAGAGGATGGTGTCAGTAGGGCAGAGATTGGTGTCAGTAGAGTAGTGGGCGGTGTCAGTAAGGCAGAGATTGGTGTCAGTAGGGCAGAGGATGGTGTCAGTAGGGCAGAGATTGGTGTCAGTAGGGCAGAGGATGGTGTCAGTAGGGCAGAGATTGGTGTCAGTAGAGTAGTGGGCGGTGTCAGTAAGGCAGAGATTGGTGTCAGTAGGGCAGAGGATGGTGTCAGTAGGGCAGAGATTGGTGTCAGTAGAGTAGTGGGCGGTGTCAGTAGGGCAGAGATGTTGTCAGTAGAGTAGTGGGCGGTGTCAGTAGGGCAGAGATTGGTGTCAGTAGGGCAGAGATTGGTGTCCGTCTACAGAGCAGTGGACGGTGTCAGTAGGGCAGAGATGTTGTCAGTAGGGTAGTGGATGGTGCCAGTAGGGCAGAGATTGGTGTCAGTAGGGCAGAGATTGGTGTCAGTAGAGTAGTGGGCGGTGTCAGTAGGGCAGAGATGTTGTCAGTAGGGTAGTGGATGGTGCCAGTAGGGCAGAGATTGGTGTCAGTAGGGCAGAGATTGGTGTTAGAAGAGTAGTGGGCGGTGTCAGTAGGGCAGAGATTGGTGTCAGTAGAGTAGTGGGCGGTGTCAGTAGGGCAGAGATTGGTGTCAGTAGGGCAGAGGATGGTGTCAGTAGGGCAGAGGATGGTGTCAGTAGGGCAGAGATTGGTGTCAGTAGAGTAGTGGGCGGTGTCAGTAAGGCAGAGATTGGTGTCAGTAGGGCAGAGGATGGTGTCAGTAGGGCAGAGATTGGTGTCAGTAGAGTAGTGGGCGGTGTCAGTAGGGCAGAGATGTCAGTAGAGTAGTGGGCGGCGTCAGTAGGGCAGAGATTGGTGTCAGTAGGGCAGAGATTGGTGTCAGTCTACAGAGCAGTGGACGGTGTCAGTAGGGCAGAGATGTTGTCAGTAGGGTAGTGGATGGTGCCAGTAGGGCAGAGATTGGTGTCAGTAGGGCAGAGATTGGTGTCAGTCTACAGAGCAGTGGACGGTGTCAGTAGGGCAGAGATGTTGTCAGTAAGGTAGTGGATGGTGCCAGTAGGGCAGAGATTGGTGTCAGTCTACAGAGCAGTGGACAGTGTCAGTAGGGCAGAGATGTTGTCAGTAGGGTAGTGGATGGTGCCAGTAGGGCAGAGATTGGTGTCAGTCTACAGAGCAGTGGACAGTGTCAGTAGGGCAGAGATGTTGTCAGTAAGGTAGTGGATGGTGTCAGTAGGGCAGAGATTGGTGTCAGTAGGGCAGAGATTGGTGTCAGTCTACAGAGCAGTGGACGGTGTCAGTAGGGCAGAGATGTTGTCAGTAGAGTAGTGGATGGTGTCAGTAGAGCAGAGATTGGTGTCAGTCTACAGAGCAGTGGACGGTGTCAGTAGGGCAGAGATGTTGTCAGTAGGGTAGTGGATGGTGCCAGTAGGGCAGAGATTGGTGTCAGTAGGGCAGAGGCAGAGATTGGTGTCAGTAGGGCAGAGATTGGTGTCAGTAGGGCAGAGATTGGTGTCAGTAGTTCATTTTTATTATTTTTTTTTAGGAGCCCCATTGGGGGGGGGGGCTTTGGTGAAATATCAGGGGTCTAAAGCCTGGATGTCTCACTTTTTAGACAGAGAAAGGGGCTGAGTACAGAGATTGCCCAGTACCTTTCTATGCAGCACACCTGGCACACCCTGTGCACACGCCTATGGGAGGAAAGAGGGAGTTTGTTCCAAATCAGGGACTGTCCCTAGAAATGAGGGACAGTTGGGAGCTATGCCTTTAGCCCTGGTTCACACTGATGTGATTTCAGATGTGAATCGGATAGCATTAAATCACATGACAAGGGAAATAACATTGGTTCCATCAGCGCAGCCGCGATTTTGGTTTGTTCTACTTTTGATAACACTTCAATCAGAGTGTAGCAAAACAATCCTTCTTATCTATTCCTAATACATTCATCAGGCTTCAGTGCTATCCATTCCTGATTAAACGGAATAACAGGATAAGACCAGACAGAGTCCGAGAATAAATGAGTGGCAGAGGATAAGAGGGGAATCTTTGTGCGGAGGAGCCCTGTGATTGGCTGAGTCCATAATCCGGGCTCACTCTGATACCTACTGTCTACTGATCATGTAAACAAGCCATAGCCTGGAGGGGGCGGGGCCCGCACGGTTCATGTGCCGGCCTGGCCCCTCCCCCGGGGCGGGACTCCATCCGGCTAATGGACGGCTTTTATTATTGTGTGCAGTTCCAGAAAGGAGCAGATGGTCGGAGACACTGGATGGGATCTGACCTGTGCCCGGCTTCTCATACTGAACATTGTCTTCTGGCCGCCCGGTCAGAGCTGAGCCTCGCTGTGTATACAGGAGCCTGAAGATCGCCTGCTGCTGCTGTTTACATAAGAAGAGACTTTCTGTAGGTGGCAGCCAAAGGAGAAAGAAGATCTGCAGCAGCTCGTCACACTTACAGCAGGTAGCTCCACCACTTCGGATGTGATAGTCATGACTTGTCAGAGAGATCGGACACTAAGCCTAGGCTGCCCATACACTATACAATCTGATTGTACAATCTCCTTCTCATCACAGTGCAAGGGTCTGCCTCATTTCACCATTGTTTAGGATGGTCCTCCTAAGACATAGTTCTTCTAGATCTAGATGGAATTGTATAGTGTATGGGCACTTTATAGTCTACAGACTTGAATGACTCAATAGGAAAAAGCATTGATTATAGGATTCTATGTTTTCTTCCCTTCCTATCAGATCTAAGGGGTGATTTGTCTGCAGAGAAGTCGATTGGAGATGGCATCTTTGAAGCTATGGGACCATCTGCAGGCTGGCAGCTCTGAGGTGGACTGGTGTGAAGGCAACTACAAGATCGTCCCCACTATCGCCGAGTTTTACAATACGGTGAGTGCTCTCTATATACTACATTGGTGAGGCAGCCGTTTATAAAACCAATAACTTCTGTCATTTCTTCTACAAATCCTATTACTTTTGGGGTAGAGGCCTGTATAAGGCTAGTCTCTGAAAAGAAATCCACAGAGGACACTTACAGCGTCTTACAGGCGTTGAGGAGGCAAACGGTCACCTTCTATTTGCCTGTTTTTTTTTGTTTAATGGAACTAACATGGTACAGCCACTTGTGGTGTCAGTGTGGTCCCATTGACTTGAATAAGTGAGTAAGTTGTGCCACCTGTTGACTCAGCAGTCTGTGTTAAAGGGTAACTCCACTTTTGTGGGGGGGGGGGGGGGGGGAAATCTAATAATATAGCGTATATAATTGCTACACAAGTCATGTTGTAATTGAATGTTGTTAAAATGACCTTTCCTCTTCAAACTGCAGCTCTGTAATTTTCTGGAAAATGCAATGCTATATAGCAGTGGTCTCCGAACTGGGGACTGGATTCCACCTTTTGCTTGCCTTTTATATGGCCCTTTGGGCATTATCCCCCCCCCCCCCCCGCCAGCAACTGTGGGGCATAATTCCTGCCACTGACAATGGGGTACTATTCCTCCCATTGACACCTATTATGGGACACAATTTCTCCCCCCTATTACCAGTGACGGGACACTATTCCTCACACTTGACACCAGTGACGGGACACTATTCCTCACACTTGACACCAGTGATGGGGCACTATTCCTCCCGCTGACACCAGTGATGGGGCACTATTCCTCCCGCTGACACCAGTGATGGGGCACTATTCCTCCCGCTGACACCAGTGATGGAGCACTATTCCTCCCGCTGACACCAGTGATGGAGCACTATTCCTCCCGCTGACACCAGTGATGGAGCACTATTCCTCCCGCTGACACCAGTGATGGGGCACTATTCCTCCCGCTGACACCAGTGATGGAGCACTATTCCTCCCGCTGACACCAGTGATGGGGCACTATTCCTCCCGCTGACACCAGTGACGGGGCACTATTCCTCCCGCTGACACCAGTGATGGGGCACTATTCCTCCCGCTGACACCAGTGATGGAGCACTATTCCTCCCGCTGACACCAGTGATGGAGCACTATTCCTCCCGCTGACACCAGTGATGGAGCACTATTCCTCTCGCTGACACCAG
This sequence comes from Lithobates clamitans, assembly GCA_037952925.1. Lineage (NCBI taxonomy): Eukaryota > Metazoa > Chordata > Amphibia > Anura > Ranidae > Lithobates > Lithobates clamitans. The sequence continues at coordinate 4,003,371 of JBBGZY010000318.1, forward strand.
TGATGGAGCACTATTCCTCTCGCTGACACCAGTGATGGGGCACAATTCCTCTCACTGACACCAGTGATGGGGCACTATTCCTCCCGCTGACACCAGTGATGGGGCACTATTCCTCCCGCTGACACCAGTGATGGGGCACTATTCTTCCCGCTAACACCAATGGTGGGGCACTATTCCTCCTGCTGACGCCGACAATGGGTACTATTCCCCCCCCCCCCATAGCAAAGAGTGGACACTGTTTACTCCCACTGACAAAAGGACGTTTTCTACTTCTGCGGGCCACAGTCCAACCCCCCTCCCCCCTAAAGTTTAAAGAAGAGTAAGCTGGCCCTTTGTTTATAAAGTTTGGAGGTCCCTGCTATATATATATAGCAACCTGGAGGCATTCTGTACACAAATGGTGTATGGAATGCCCCCCCCCCCCCCAGAAGTCTGCACTAGGATATAAATCAGATTTTGGGCATCCCCTGCAACAAAAATGTAATTTTTGGTGAAGTACTCCCAAAGGGAAATCATGTCTAAGGGAATGCAGACCCTGCAGCTTTCCTCATTAGAGCCCTGCAGGTGCAGCAGCTGATTGATAATTATAAAATCACTCCCATTAGATTTGTTTTCCACATAAACACAAACAAGCAGCTATTTCTTTTGATTAACAGAAGGTAGAGATCTACAAAAAAGTTTGTTAAAATCCCTGCAACGTACATCAATGATCACCCAGAGGGAAATCTTTTTTTTCTCAACAAAAGTGGAGTTACTCTTTAAATTTGTAGCAGGATGTGTACTGTTCCATCCTGCTGTATGCTGTGTTTTAGGTAGATAGTTGGGAGTGTGGTAAAACTACAGCTCAACCGCCTGTTTTTACCGCCGCCTGTTTAAAGAGGACAAAGGGGGATTCTGTGTAGTGATCTATCAATATGGGTAAAGCAAGGTGGACAGTACGTCGTGTAAAAACACGGTTTCCTTTTGTGGTATGGGGGATTTGTAGGATTCCATAGACAGCTGTATGTTTGTTTGCAGGAATATATTATGATGCATGCACTGGAGGGAATGCTAAAAGGGTTTGTCAGGCTGGATAGTATCTTTGCAGATCAGCTACCATGATTTTACATGCACATGCAAATGAACCCCCTTACAACTGCCCAACACATATGTGCAATGGCAAGACAGTGAGAATTAATGTGCTTAGCGTCCGACCTCCTGTGTTCAGAATGCAGAAAGTCAGTCGTTCAGCACGGGGCTTGGACGTAAGTGGAGAGGACTTCAGTAGTGGTGTCTATTATAGTGATTTCCAGCTTCCAGGGGAATCGGCCAGGTATGTTATATACATAGTTAGATTGGTCTAAACTGGAACAATGTAACTATTTATAAAATATCCATACTTGGAATTCTTGTTTTGATTCTGTTGTTAATTAGTTGCTATAGCTTGATGTTACTTGTATATTACAATTGTTCTTTAAAGGAGAAGTATCACTAAAGTTCTTTTGGTCATACTTCTGCAGGTCATAGGAGTGCACTTAGTTCTGCATTCCTGTGACCAAGATTCAGCTGACAGCCAGCTATAGTCTGCTGTCGGCTGACGTCACAGAGCCGCTCAAGACTCTGCAGAGATCCTGACAATAGAGTTGGGGTCGGCCCAGCTGCCTGACCGGTAGCTGGCTTAGCATCTGTGAGCTGCTGATAGCCTGAGCCAACCACTCCAGCCCCTCCACAGCCTGGCGCTCCAGTGAGTGCCGGAGGGGGCAGAGCAGTGAGCCAGCGACTGACAGTCATCACCCTGTGCTCAGAGTGGACTAGAGATCTGAGCGATCAGCGGTCATATGATCGCTCAGTTCTCCATCTTAGAGGTGGCAGGGGGACAGCTGCAGTATCAGACCAATGCTGCATTTACCTAGGTGAGTATGTATGTTTATTTTTTCAATTCGCATACTTCTCTTTTTTAACTTACAGTGTATCTGATTTTAGAATCAGTAGTCTGTCTCGCCAGGAAAGGTATAGCGCCCAGCACAGTAATAAAGGTAGCAGGCATTCACACCTCTGTTACAGGAAATAGACAACATAGCTGTGTGTTTACAGAGCACCACACTTTAGGCATTAACAGCAATTACATGAGGTGTGCACAGCAATTTTCTTTTACTTGATGACCGGAAATAATTATGTAAGCATAATAGCTACTAAATCATCATCAGAGACTCCAGTGTAATTACAGCTAGGGACGGTTACTCTAAGGAGTCATCTAGAGACGTGACCAAAAAACACTACAGCGCTGACACTGTGCCCATCCTATAGTGATAAAATGTCATATACCAAGTTAAAAAAGAAGTATTGAAAGATTCTTATTCCCAGAGGTATAGGAATAAAAATGTCAATTGGTAGAAAATAGCTGACACTGTGGTGCTGGCGAGGCTGCTTTCATATATGGGCTGGAAATACACAATCTGTAAAATAGGAAGGGAAGGGAAGACAACGTAAAACCGGCATAGTTCTGCATACCATATAAAACAAATGGAACTCACAAGTGGGTAAGGGGGAGCGAGAGGCTGAGGACAGTCTGCAGTGGATTGTAATGAGATGGGAGCTATGTGATAGTCCTTGGTCCGTGGTGGCCGGCTGTGGTGGAGAGCAAGATGAGCCTGGGTCCGTGCAGGGAGACCGGCATCAGGTTGCCCTGTGTGGCCATGATGGTATATCCAGAAATGAGATGTCCGCCCAAAGAAGGTGTTCAGCTGGAGTAGTGAGAGGAGCTATCAGTCCAACCGCTGTGTCAGCTAATCGGGACGCATTTCGGAAGCCTAACCACGCCTCCTTCATCAGCCTGATTGTTTGGGACAATGTTTCAATCAGGCTGATGAAGGAGGCGTGGTTAAGCTTCCGAAACGCGTCCAGATTGGCTCACACAGCAGTTGGACTGATAGCTCCTCTCACTACTCCAGCTGGACACATCGTCTTTGGGCGGACATCCTATTTCTGGATATACCATCACGGCCCCACAGGGCAGCCTGACGCCGGTCTCCCTGCACGGACCCAGGCTCATCTTGCTCTCCACCAAGGACTACCACATAGCTCCCAGCTCATTACAATCCACTGCAGACTATCATCCTCTCTCTCCCTCTCACCCGCTTGTGAGTTCCATTTGTTTTGTATGGTATTTTACTTAATAAATTATGCAGAACTATGCCAGTTTGGCGTTTTCCTCCCTTTTCTTCCTACTCTAAGGAGTCATACATGACATTCTTGTGTTTGAATGAATTCCTTTGAAATATCTACAGTGTAATTAACATGATTTATATTGGAAATGGATGATGATTTGGCCTCTTGCAGATGGACCTAAAAACTACTGATCTTTATACACTGGATCTTCCTGGCAGAGGCCGCCAAAAAGATCCTAAATATAAAAGGCACGTTCTGTTCCATAAAGACTTCATGTACAGGTGCATAATTGCATGAAATTCTTCTTCTTTCTCTTCTAGCTGCCAGTATTTTCATTTCCATGTACAGTGCTTTGAAACAGTATTCATACCCCTTGACATTTTCCACATTTTGTCATGTTACAACCAAAAACGTAAATATATTTTATTGGGATTTTATGTGATAGACCAACACAAAGTGGCACATAATTGTAAAGGTGAACGAAAATGATAAATGGCTTTCAAAATTTTAAATAAATATGTGAAAAGTGTGGCGTGCATTTGTATTCAGCCCCCCTGAGTCAATACTTTGTAGAACCACCTTTCCCTGCAGTTACAGCTGTAAGTCTTTTTGGGGATGTCTTTACCAGCTTTGCACATCTAGAGAGTGACACTTTTGCCCATTTTTTGCAAAATTTGATCAAAGATTGTATGGCTCAGAACAGTCTTAAGCCTCGTACACACGATCAGACTTTCCGACGGGAAATGTTCGATGACAGGCTGTTGGCGGAAAATCCGACCGTTTGTAGGTTCAATTGGACAATTGTCAGATTTTCCGTGGACAAATGTTGGATGGCAGGCTTTAAAATTTTCTGCAGACAAATGTCTGTTGTCGGATTTTCCAAGTGTGTGTACACAAGTACGTCTGATAAAAGGCCAAAGTACAAACACGCATGCTCGGAAGCAAGGATGAGCTGGAAGCTGTCGGTCTTGTAAACTAGCATTCGTAATGGAGAATTAACATTTGTGACGTGGCAAATTATGAAATCTTGAAATGCAGCGCACAATTCTCTTCTTCTTTAATGGGATAATAATGAAGCTGCTTTGCTGGTGATACTGATGGAGTTATTGTAAACAAATTTTCAAAGGCTTTTTTTTTTTCTAGTGATATCAAGAATAATATTATTATGCTTGTTATTTTATTTTTTTTGGTGCAAGTTACCACAACACCATTATCCCATAGTTTTTAAGATCAAAGATACAGCTATGTTGGTGTCCCTTGTTAATTTTACATTGTATTTTTTAAAATGTAACTGCCTACTCCCAAACTGTCATTTGAAGTAAAACACATAGCCAAGTATTATTCTCCACAATTTTTATTGTGCATTAAAAAAAGAAAACAAATTTAGACATGCTATCTGCCAATAGAACTTAACCAAAAAGTGCTTTCTGTGCATCCAAAAATATACCAAATCAAATCATTATTCAACCAAAAAATAAAATTAAAGCCTCATGCATGTGTCCTGCTTCTTAATATAGGGGGTCACCAATGCCAAGAGTTGGTGAAAGCAGGGGTCCGTCATCAGGAGATAATTCCGAAAATCGTCCGGATTTATTCTCCTGGAGCTCCCGCAGCAAAGGCATATGACATAACTGGTCACGATTAATAAAGCAACCAATTTTTGGTCCAAGAACTCCTCCTCCTCCTGTTCCTGGACTGGACTTGGGTCAAAGCAATAACTCCAAGGCCAATAATAAATAACACGTTATCTCCTCCGATTCCGCAACATGGCTGGTTGATGAACGGCCGCTCAGAAATGAACTGAAAAGCGCAAAATGAAAAGGGCAAATCAACACTCGCCAAACTTCTACTAACACGAAATTAGTAGAAGGAGCCCAAAGGGTGGCGCTAAAGAGACCGACAGCTTCCAGCTTTGTTTGTTGGACGACAATTCTTTGCTGTTTGTATGCAAGACAAGTTCCTGGCCAACGTCCTTCGGACAAAAGTCAGCGATTTTGTCTGCAGAAAATCTGATCGTGTGTACGAGGCTTTACTTTCATGTGCTGTGAACAAGGCTTATCGCCAAAACTTGTCTGCTGCTGACTGTACTCACTGTGAAGGCTTTACAATAAATACGCTTGATGTTATGGAGTTGCTGGATGCTTTTTCTTGATGACCCTTCTTTGCAAAATAGCTCAAGCTCTGTCAGATTGGATGGAGAGCGTCTGTGGACAGCAATTTTCTTGCCACAGGTTCTCTCAATTGGATTTAGTTCTGGATTATGACTGGGTCATTCTAACACATGAATATGTGTTGCTCTAAACCATTCCATTGTTGCTCTGGCTCTATGTTTAAGGTTGTTGTCCTGCTGGAAGGTGAACCTCCACCCCAGTAAAGTCTTGTTCTTCTAAGATTGCCCTGTATTTGGCTCCATCAATCTTTTTTGGGGGGTGATGGGGTTTTGTAGGGGAGGTTAGAACACACATAGAGAGATGTTTGTGTTACTGTTACACTTTTTTCAATAAATTGTAATGAGGAGAATACCCCTGGCTGTGTACATCTTTTTAATTTTTTTACATTTTGTGATGGCTCGAACAATCTTTCCAGCTTCCATGTCCCTGCTGAAGAAAAACATCCCCACAACATCATGCTGCCACCACTATGTTTCACAATGGGGATGGTGTGTTCAGGGTGATGCGCAGTGTTATGCCGCGTACACACGGTCGGACTTTTCGTCTACAAAAGTCCAACGGACGCTGACGGACTAAAGCTGGCTGGTAATCCGATCGTGTGTGGGCTTCCCCGGACTTTCAACGTACTTTTTTAGCCTCAAATCCGACGTACTTTAGATTTGAAACATGCTTCAAATCTTTACGTCGTAACTACGACGGACCCCGAAATCCGCTCGTCTGTGTGCTAGTCCGACGGACAAAAACCCACGCTAGGGCAGCTATTGGCTACTGGCTATGAACTTCCTTATTTTAGTCTGGTGTACGTCATCACGTACGAATCCGTCGGACTTTTGTGTGGTCGTGTGTAGGCAAGTCCGTTCGTTAGAAAGTCTGCCACAAGTCCGCCACAAGTCTGCCGAAAGTCCGCCGGAAGTATGTTGGACAGGCTGTCGGACTTTTGTAGCTGAAAAGTCCGACCGTGTGTACGCGGCATTAGTTTTCTGCCACACATAGCATTTTCCTTTTAGGCCAAAAAGTTCAATTTTGGTCTCATCTGACCAGAGCACCTTCTTCCACATGTTTGCTGTGTCCCCCACATGGCTTCTCGCAAACTGTAAACTGGACTTCTCATAGCTTTCTTTCAACAATGGCTTTCTTCTTGCCACTCTTCCATAAAGGCAAGATTTGTGGAGTGCACAAATAATAGTTGTCATGTAGACAGATTCTCCCACCTGAGCTGTGGATCTCTGTAGCTCCTCCAGAGTTATCATGGGCATCTTGGCTGCTTCTCTGATTAATGCTCTCCTTGCCCGGCCTGTCAGTTTAGGTGGACGGCCATGTCTTGGTAGGTTGGCAGTTGTGCCATACTCTTTCCATTCTTGGATGATGGATTGAACAGTGCTCCGTGAAATTATGTAGAAGATCCTAGGATGGACTTCTGCGCTACTATAGTACAACCGTGTAAAGATAAAATAAAATAAAAGTGATGCTGCAAAATCAAGAATAGTGAACACCACTCACTACTAGAAACTTGAAAAAATGCACAATAAAATCAATTGTGTATGTGATTTCGCGCAAAGACTTCTGGGTGAATGATTCTAATACATATAAATATAAATGCACAAACTAATGAAATTCCTCAAAGTATAAAACCACAATTAATAAAAGTGTATATATATGTGATTGTCCATGGGTGAAAATAAAAAGCGTGACTTCAGTGCTAATCAATCAAATAAGATAAATAAGGTGCAAAAACAAGATGTGACTATTAAGGTGAACATGCGTTGATAGGAGATCTGGTGACATTCGTGGTGTTGGATACCCACTAGGGGCTCCCAGAACTCTCACCTTGATGACACAATAAAAGTGCCTGTGTAAATCCTTTGGAACTGTGCTCTTTATGGTCCAGTCCTGTGCTGGCGTTCTGTTCCGTTTATGGGGGGGGGGGGGAAGACCCTTCCTCCGATGCACGGGTTCCACCTTACACAGGTGTACAGCAAGCAGAGCATCTGAGATCGGCATCACAGCTGTGATGCCGATCTCAGATGCTCTGCTTGCTGTACACCTGTGTAAGGTGGAACCCGTGCATCGGAGGAAGGGTCTCCCCCCCCCCCCCCCCCCCATAAACGGAACAGAACGCCAGCACAGGACTGGACCATAAAGAGCACAGTTCCAAAGGATTTACACAGGCACTTTTATTGTGTCATCAAGGTGAGAGTTCTGGGAGCCCCTAGTGGGTATCCAACACCACGAAAGTCACCAGATCTCCTATCAACGCATGTTCACCTTAATAGTCACATCTTGTTTTTGCACCTTATTTATCTTATTTGATTGATTAGCACTGAAGTCACGCTTTTTATTTTCACCCATGGACAATCACATATATATACACTTTTATTAATTGTGGTTTTATACTTTGAGGAATTTCATTAGTTTGTGCATTTATATTTATATGTATTAGAATCATTCCCCCAGAAGTCTTTGCGCGAAATCACATACACAATTGATTTTATTGTGCATTTTTTCAAGTGCTCCGTGAAATGTTCAAAGCTTGGGATATTTTTTATAACCTAACTCTGCTTTAAACCTCTCCGCAACTTTATCCCTGACCTGTCTGGTGTGTTCCTTGGCCTTCATGATGCTGTTTGGTCTCTAAGTATCACTAACAAACCTCCTGAGGGCTTCACAGAACAGCTGTATTTATACTGAGATTAAATTACACACAGGTGGTCTAATAGGTGACTAATTTACTAATTAGGTGACTTCTGAAGGCAATTGGTTCCAGTAGATTTTAGTTTGGGTATTGGGTATTAGGCTGGGTTCACACTGGTCCGACAAACGCTCCGACATTGGGAGCTCATGTCGCATGACGTGTGAAATTTAATGTTTCCCTATGGGAGCCGTCCTAACTGGTCCGACACAAGTCGTTCCGACTTTAGAAATGCTCCCTGTACTACTTTGGTCCGACTTTGATCCTACTTCAGCCTATTGACTATCATTGAAGTCGGATCAAAGTCGGATTGCCGTCTTGCATGATCCGACTTCGGCACGCGACTTGTGCTCAGATGTTCTTGAGGGGGAACTCCGCGCCAAATTTTAAATAAAAAACCGGCATGGGTTCCCCCTCCAAGAGCATACCAGGCCCTTGGGTCTGGTATGGACCTTGAGGGGAACCCCCTACGCCGATAAAAACGGCGTGGGGGTCCCCCCCAATCCATACCAGACCCTTATCTGAGCACGCAGCCCGGCCGGACAGGAATGGGGGTGGGGACGAGCGAGCGGCCCCCCCCTCCTGAACCGTACCAGGCCGCATGCCCTCAACATGGGGGGGTTGGTGCCTTGGGGGAGGGGGCGCGCTGCTGCCCCCCACCCCAAAGCACCTTGTCCCCATGTTGATGAGGACAAGGGCCTCTTCCCGACAACCCTGGCCGTTGGTTGTCGGGGTCTGCGGGCGGAGGGCTTATCGGAATCCAGGAGCCCCCTTTAATAAGGGGGCCCCCAGATCCCGGCCCCCCACCCTATGTGAATGAGTATGGGGTACATGGTACCCCTACCCATTCACCTAAGGAAGTGTCAATAAAAAAAAAACACAGTACACAGGTTTCAAAATTAATTTATTGGGCAGCTCCGGTATCTTCTCCCGGTGTTCCGCCTCTTCTCCCGGGCCCCGCCGCTATCTTCTTCCAGCTCTATTGCCAGCGAGGGGCCCGGTCTGCTGCCGCTGTCTTGTCGCCGCTGTCTCGCCGCTTCTTCTCTTCATCTCTTCTTCCGATGTTGACACGACGCTCTCCCCGGCTGGAATGCTCTCTGTGCGCTCTGCTCTGACTTATATAGGCGGTGACCCCGCCCCCTTATGCCGTCACAGTCCCTGGGCATGCTGGGACTGTGACGTTTTAGGGGGCGTGGTCATCGGGTGATGACCACGCCCCCTAAAACGTCACAGTCCCAGCATGCCCAGGGACTGTGACGGCATAAGGGGGCGGGGTCACCGCCTATATAAGTCAGAGCAGAGCGCACAGAGAGCATTCTAGCCCCAGAGAGCGTCGTGTCAACATCAGGAGAAGAGGGCAGAAGGCAGAAGATTGAAGACCAGGCTCCTCCGCTTTAGCAAAAGAGCGGCAAAAGAGCAGAAGAGAGCGGAGGAGCCCGGCAGAAGATCCGGAGAGCGTGGAGAAGAACCGGAGAGACCCCCGAAGTCGGAAGAAGACCCCCGGAGCTGTCTAATAAAATGCTTTAAAAATCTGTGTAGTGTTTTTTTTTAAATTGACACTTTTTTCCTAGGTGAATGGGTAGGGGTACGCTGTACCCCATACTCATTCACATAGGGTGGGGGGCCGGGATCTGGGGGCTCCCGGATTCCGATAAGCCCCCCGCCCGCAGACCCCGACAACCAACGGCCAGGGTTGTCGGAAAGAGGCCCTTGTCCTCATCAACATGGGGACAAGGTGCTTTGGGGTGGGGGGGCCACACTGCGCCCCCCATGCCCCAAAGCACCCCCCCATGTTGAGGGCATGCGGCCTGGTACGGTCCAGGAGGGGGGGGGGGGCGCCAGCTCGTCCCCACCCCCATTCCTGACCGGCTGGGCTGCGTGCTCGGATAAGGGTCTGGTATGGATTGGGGGGACCCCCCACGCCGCTTTTTCGGCGTAGGGGGTTCCCCTCAAGGTCCATACCAGACCCAAGGGCCTGGTATGCTCTTGGAGGGGGAACCCATGCCGGATTTTTATTTAAAATTTGGCGCGGAGTTCCCCCTCAAGATTCATACCAAACACAGTGCCTGGCATTGGCGGGGATCCAAGTCGGATCCCCGTTCATTGAAAGTCGGACACATGCCGGCTTCATGTCGCAGGGCAAAGTCGGATCCAAAGTAGGACGGCTGTCGTGTCGCACCAGTGTGAACCCAGCCTTAGAGTAAAGGGGGCTAAATACAAATGCACGCCACACTTTTCACATATTTATTTGTAACATAAAATCCCAATAAAATACATTTACGTTTGGTTGTAACATGACAAAATGTGCAAAATTTCAAGGGGTAAGAATACTTTTTCAAGGCACTGTATATACTTTGTATATACTTGTATATACAGGGAAGTCACCGAGTTACATACATCCGACTTACATCCGACTGGTACTTACTAACATAGGGAGACAACAGGAAGTGAGAGGAAATCTAACTCTGTAAGAGTTATCATGGGGAAAAAGGTGTCTCCAGTGAAAATTTATCACCAATTCTTGTTTCCATGACCATCCAAAATTTTCAAACTCCATGGGGGAGATTTACTAAAATGGGTGCACACAGAATCTGGTGCAGCTGTACATAGTAACCAGTCAGCTAAGCGTCACATTTTCAAGCATTTTCCAGCATTTTTGGAACAGAATTGCACCTTATTTTGCAGCTTTTGTCATTCGTTTTTCAACTAAAAGGTGTGGACTGCTGCTCAAAGAGGTTGTAAACCTCCCTTTGCAGGTTGTACCTATAGGTAAGCCTAGAATAAAGCTTACTTCTAGGTACTGTAAATATCTCCTAAGCATGCGCCGTTTAAGAGATAATTACTGTATACTGCGCTGGTGATGTCATCGGTGCATGCGCTGTGAAGAAACCCCCCCCGTGCCGTTTCTTCACGAGCAAGTGCCGTAATTGGTGGCTCCCATGCGCAAGAGTGACATCACGTGGCTCCGGCCAGTCACAGAGCCAGAGTCCGCATCCCTGGAAGGAAGATGGGCGAAGATGGATGCGGCCTGCAGCGGGGACGGCACGGGTTTCATTTGCAGGTAAGTGTCACATAATGTGCTAGTATGTGATGCATACTAGCACATTATGCTTTTACTTTGCAGGGTAAAAGAAAGGAAGTAAAACTCATCAGGGTTTACTTCCTCTTTATAAAGGGGCAGAGAACTGCTGTCTGAGCAGAAAGCATGCTACAAAACACTTGAAAAAAATCTCATGTCACACTTTTAAGCATTTTCATTGGAGTCAATGGGGACAAATATGCTCAATTCTGCCTGCAAAGTAGCAATGTACTTTTTTGAGCAACAGGCATTTTGCTTCAAGCGACAGGATGCTCAGATGTGAACAAGGGCTATTGGAAACACTAGGTTTTTGCTTGTTGAGCATTTTTGAGCTCCGAGGTACAAGCTACGAAATGTTTAGGTGTGAATGGGGCCTCTAGGTTTTATTGTCAAAGCTAAATTGAACAAGCTGAAGTTAGAATTTGATTGGTTACTATGCACCGCTACACCCGATTCTGTGTGAACCAGTTTTAGTAAATCTTCCTCTATGGGGTTGATTTACTAAAACTGGAGAGTGCAAAATCTGGTGCAGCTCTGCATAGAAGCCAATCAGCTTCCAGTTTTTTTTGCCAAAGCTTAATTGAACAAGCTGAAGTTAGAAGCCGATTGGCTACCATGCACAGCTGCACCAGATTTTTCACTCTCCAGTTTTTTTGTCGTTTTGCAAAGAAGATGGGCTGAAACATCTTTGGAGATTCTAAAAAGTTTGTTGACGAGTATTTGTTGCTGCCATATATTAGGCTGATGAGGACACAGACTTGGATAAATATATCAACTCATTACCACATTATTTTAAAATAGCTTGATTACACTGAAACTGATTTCTGATTGGCTGCTGGGGATTTTGGGTACATCTTGTACAATATGCTCAAGTAAGCAGTAAGTTATCCTTCACATAGTAGAGCGTTAGAAGTGAATTTATTATACTAAAGCTGGATACACACTCTACAACTTTTGTTCTATTTTCTTTAGATTTACCTTCAACTACAGTACCTCACAAAAATGAGTACACTCCTCACATGTTTGTAAATATTTTATTTTATCTTTTCATGTGACAACACTGAAGAAATGACACTTTGCACAGTGTAAATTTGCTGTCCCCTCAAAATAACTCAACACACAGCCATTAATATCTAAACCGCTGGCAACAAAAGTGAGTACACCTCTAAGAGAAAGTGTCTGAATTGGGCCCAAAGTGTCAATATTTTGTGTGGCCACCATTATTTTCCAGCACGGCCTTAACCCTCTTGGGCATGGAGTTCACCAGAGCTTCACAGGTTGCCACTGGAGTCCTCTTCCACTCCTCCATGACGACATCACAGAGCTGGTGGATGTTAGAGACCTTGTGCTCCTCCACCTTCCGTTTGAGGATGCCCCACATATGCTCAATAGGGTTTAGGTCTGGAGACATGCTTGGCCAGTCCATCACCTTTACCCTCAGTTTCTTTAGGGAGGCAGTGGTAGTCTTGGAGGTTTGTTTGGGGTCGTTATCATGTTGGAATACTACCCTGTGGCCCAGTCTCTGAAGGGAGGGGATCATGCTCTGCTTCAGCATGTCTAAGTACATGTTGGCATTCGTGGTTCCCTTAGTAAACTGTAGCTCCCCAGTGCCGGCAGCCCCAAACCATGACACTCCCACCACCATGCTTGATTGTAGGCAAGACACACTTGTCTTTGTACTCCTCACCTGGTTGCCGCCACACACGCTTGACACCATCTGAACCAAATACGTTTTTATCTTGGTCTCATCAGACCACAGGATATGGTTCCAGTAATCCATGTCCTTGGTCTGCTTGTCTTCAGCAAACTGTTTTCAGTCTTTCTTGTGCATCATCTTTAGAAGAGACTTCCTTCTGGGACGACAGCCATGCAGACTAATTTGATACAGTGTGCGGCATATGGTCTGAGCACTGACAGGCTGACCCCCCATCCCTTCAACCTCTGCAGCAATGCTGGCAGCACTCATACGTCTATTTCCCAAAGACAACCTCTGGATATGATGCTGAGCAGGTGCACTCAACTTCTTTGGTCGACCATGGAGAGGCCTGTTCTAAATGGAACCTGTCCTGTTAAACCACTGTATGGTCTTGGCCACTGTGCTGCAGCTCAGTTTCAGGGTCTTGGCAATCTTCTTATAGCCTAGGTCATCTTTATGTAGAGCAAACATTCTTTTTTTTTTCAGATCCTCAGAGAGTTCTTTGCCATAAGGTGCCATGTTGAAATTCCAGTGACCAGTATGAGAGAGCGATAACACCAAATTTAACACACCTGCTCCCCATTCACACCTGAGACCTTGTAACACGAGTCACATGACATCGGGGAGGGAAAATGGCTAATTGTGCCCAATTTGGCCATTTTCACTTGGGGTGTACTTACTTTTGCTGCCAGCGGTTTAGACATTAAGCGCTGTCTGTTCAGTTATTTTGAGGGGACAGCAAATTTACACTGTTATACAAGCTGTACAATCACTACTTTACATTGTAGCAAAGTGTCATTTCTTCAGTGTTGTCACATGAAAAGATATAATATATTTACAAAAATGTGAGGGCTGTACTCCCTATTGTGAGATACTGTATATAATACATGGGCCTGCCTGACTGCATACAAATTGAAAGTGTTCAGGTTTGACCTCATATCATATGGTTTTGGTAAATCTAAATGAAAAAAATTAAAGAAAATTGTATAGCGTGTATCCAGCTTAAGGCTACAAAATTTTCAGCCTGATTTTCAGTGTCAAGCTGCACAGATTTCTACTTACAAAAGCCATTTTCAGCATTTTTATTCTAAGAAGGTACAGATTATAGAGAATAGCCTATCTTTTCTAAAAATAAATGCCATGAATCTCTGTGAGGAGTGGCCCCACAGCACACAGGCAGAACTTTCCACAGGACTACATTATACGTTTACACTGTATAGTTCTCTGTGTTTCATAGTTATTGTCCTCAGATCAGCAGCACATGCGTTTTTTATGAGTCAAACAGGCATTCCTCACAGGGAGCTGAACAAATGCACATTCATAGTTTTTTTTTTTTCTATGGCCTTTTCCCTCATATTCTGCATGCTAAAATCACTGCAGGGGCTGTCCTCACATGTTCTTTTTAAAAATCCTGGGGTTTATTCATAAAACGTACACTTGTGGGAGCATTTTTTTGTTGCCAATAGCAACCAGCCAATTTCCAGCTGTGATTTTTGCATTGCAGAGTTAAAAAGAAAAAAGGATTCTGACTAGTTGTAACTGACAGCAAGAAATGACCTTGTTAGTAGGTTTTATGTATTAATAGTGTACGATCTGTAACTGTAAAATCCATTCATTGTATTAATCAGAGAAGCATTTCAAGGGTTATTCCACTTTAACAGAATAAACTCACTTTTCTGTTTTTCTTTCGGTTCAGTGGCTAAGGAACTTTTTACTGGAGTTTTGCGTGGAATATGTCAGATTTGGCCTTTTGTTTTTTCCACTTTTTTTGTGTCATACCAATAAAAACAAAAGAAATAAACATGAAAATGCCTAAACATTTGTGATTGCAACAATTTTCTGTGCGAAGTGGTGCATTATCTGACAGAAATGCAGGGGTACCAATATTTTTGGCCATGACTATATAAATACATACTGTATAACCTTGTCTCAAAGTACCAACCAAATCGTTCTCTTTGTTCCTCCCAAGACCTCCTGCTCTTTAGTTCCCTCGTCACCTCCTCCCATGCTCGCCTCCAGGACTTTCCTTGAGCCTCTCCCATCCTCTGGAACTCTCTACTCCAATCTGTCTGACTATCTTCCACTCTGTGCACTTTTAGGCGATCCCTAAAAACTGGAGATGCACCGATCCCATTTTTTTTTCTTTTATAATGAGTACAAGTACCGATACTTTACTTTTTTTTTTTTAAGTACTCGCCGATACCAATTACCGATTTTTTAGCGCTTTTTCAATGTGAAATGTGTAAATATATGTCAATATATATGTGTAAAAATATTCACTAAGAACCCTTTCACACTGGGGCGGTTTGCAGGCGCTATTGCGCTAATAATATCGCCTGCAAACTGACCCGAAAGTGCCGCTGCTTGCATTCCAGTGTGAAAGCCCCGAGGGCTTTCACACTGGAGCGATGCGCTGGCAGGACGGTAAAAAAAGTCCTGCCAGCAGCATCTTCGGAGCGGTGAAGGAGCGGTGTGTATACCGCTCCTTTACCGCTCCTGCCCATTGAAATCAATGGGACGGCGCGGCTATACCGCCGGCAAAGCGCCTCTGCAGAGGCGCTTTGCGGTGGTATTTAACCCTTTCTCGGCTGCTAGCGGGGGGTAAAATAATAAATGTGCATTGTTTTACCTGTAAAAATATGCGAATTTCTTAATTTTTTTTGTTAAAGGTAAATTTAGCCTTTAACCTTTTTGCACAGAGCTTTACATCCTTGCATTGCTGACCTAGAAATATTAGTTGCCAGGCTATGTCTAACTTTTATACCTTTAAGTCACAGTTTGGGCAGCACAGTGGTGTAGTGGGTAGCACTCTCGCCTAGCAGTAAAAAGGGTCGCTGGTTTGAATCCCAACCACGACACTACCTTCCTGGAGTTTGCATGTTCTCCCTGTACCTGTGTGGGTTTCCTCCGGGTACTTCGACTTTCCTCCCACACTCCAAAGACATGCTGGTAGGTTAATTGACTTCTGTCCAAAATTGGCCCTAGTATATGAATGTGAGTTGGGGACCTTGGATTGTGGGCTCCTTGAGGGCATGGACCCATGGGAGTGTGCACTGTATGTGTGGAGTGCTGTGTAAATTGACGGCGCTATATGGGTACCTTAACTAAAAAAAAATAATAATAGATGAGCATCTTAATGAGACACAATGTACAGGGATAGGCTCAATTGTATACACGCACCCACACTCACTCAGGTTGGACTGGTGTCTTTATTCAACCTTACCAACTATGTAACTATGTAAGTCACTGACCTGGAAGAAGTATGCAGCAGATAAAAGTTTCATAAAAATCAATATTTTCCTACTTGTTCTGGGTCCATAGCTAAAAGTATTGAAGCAAGGGGGCAAATTGATAACCAAGCAAGTTACATTTTCAGGCGGGGAGCTCAGGATTGGCATCCTTGTTACTTCCATTGACAGATTTCCTGAAAGACGTATATAGCTGACAGTTATTCTAGAACAGCATAGGGTAGTACAGCACTTTAACCCTTCGGGGAAGCCCGACTTGAAATCCTGGCAGTCCTCATGGTAAAACAAACATTTATTAGCCATCTGCTCGGAAGGGATGATATGGTAAACACAAGCCTGGAGAACAAAGTGTGCAGCTTCAGTGTGACGCCTGAGTCAGAGGTTTCACGTCTTGTTCGTACTGACTCCTAGCACCTGTATCTTGTGGAGAACAATGGATACGAACGTCAAGACTCTTTACCAGTTCTCGCACAGTAAGGCATGTTTGTGACTTCACCAGTTGAGACTAATGTTCTTGCCAGTAGTTAAGCACATAGTGTTGTATGAAAGGTATATTTTCTTTGCCTCTTGCATTAAGGCGGAAATGTGCTTTTGAGCTAGACTGAGAATTTTACCACGTATGTGAGATCACATAATTTAACGTGTATTGGATGGTAGCCATGAAGCTGCCCTTCAATTCAAATTAGTGGATGTGATTCATTGTGAATGCTTGCTGTGATATTCCCACAGTAAACCCACACAACTGGGCAAACCACACAGATAAACACACGCAACCAAAACAGTAAATGCACCCATTATATAAAAAATACCAGAACCACCATAACGTATACATACAATGTACATACCTTTTTTTAATTAAAGCAATAATTCAAATACAAAAGCACTGAAGTTATACATACAAACAATGCACACGTGCAAAGTAAAAACAATTCGAATTAAAACATGCTTTTCCAACAGTACCAATATATCTAATAGTAGCATCTCCAGAGACTCTAAATCTACAGCTGTAGGAGACCTCTTCTAGCTTGAATGACATGCAGTCAACAGATGGTAAGTATTCCTAGTTGTAGCATCTTCAGTTGGCATCATCAAGGCCCCACCAGCTCTACATATAGAGTTTTGTTGAGACTTGTTACTTTCTTATATACAGGCTGTCCTCACTTAACGACCAGGTTCCATTCCAACAACCAAGTAATCAATATTTTAAGCATGCTTAATCTTAACTACTGTACTGTATTGTGAAAAAAGGTCTAAACTCCAGCTCAATAACGTTGTTTTAATTTGCATAAGTACAGAGCACAAAATACAATTCTGTACTGTACATGGTGTGGGCTGTTTTTCTGGGGTTAGGCTTGGCTATATATATATATATATATATATATATATATATATATATATATATATATATATAATAAAAATATTCCCCATGTTTAGACCCCTGATATTTCACCAAATAAAAAATGTTCCTCCTTCTTTTTTTTTTTTCTTTTCTCTCTCTCACTGCTTTGCTGAAACTGTCCATATATATATTCATGCACACACACGCATATGTGTTTGAGCTTTGGGGTGTACACCCTAATGCAATAGGCTGTGTACACCTATGTTCAATACCAGTGCTGCTTGAATTGAAAAATAGTCTTGGATTAATATATATCATCTTATAGTGTGCAGCTCAGTTTTCTAACAATTCTTTGGACTAGTTCATGAGCTACATTTATATGCCAAAAAATAAAAAGGGAGGTTTGTACTTATTGGTAAAATCCCTTTCTTTGAGTCCATTGAGGGGTACAAGAACGAATTTGGCAACCACTCGTATATAGCACCAACATCAGTCGAACTGGGCACTAGGCAAAATTGTAAGCCAGTCCCTATAGCCAGATAACCCTTACTATATCTAGCATGCTTCAGTTTGTAGCAAGCAGTATTAAATAATGGTCTTAACATTGGAGGGAAAGGAATTGTCGTTCAATAAACTCAAAAAATACATTTTGCAGGTAAGTACAAAAATTCTGTTTTATTCTATTGTCCATTGAGGGACATGGGAACAGATTGAGTAACCACTGGGATATTCAAAAGCAGTCTAAAAAGGACAGCCAAGCTTTCCAACAGATCTGGCGTCTAGCCTAGACTTAAGAGGGGGGCCTGATGCCAAACTGCTCAAGGGGACCTCATTGCCCTAGTGGAGTTAGCCTTACCCCAAAAAAGGAGAAATCATATCCCAAAAAGTGTTTGCCTAAACAAAACAAACCATGAAATGCAGAACAGGAGGCTGGAGAACCCCACTGGTGTCCTGGAGACAGGAAATATGATTCCCTGAAAAAAACTGTAGCATTCAGCAAAAACCGAATAGACCTGACAACATCCACACAACCTGTGATACTTAGGACCAGGACACAAAGATACCAGCACAATACCCTTGTTTAGATAACAAAGTTGGGACAAAAAAAGGGGTCCCCTGCAGGACAATATAGTTGAATGTGAAACTTTCCTGGCCAAAGTGATTGCCACAGGAAAGCCATCTTTTGCGACACGGATGATTACCCAGAAAATATTCACACCGATTCAATAAGGGACTGCTGAGAAGCCGCAAGTACCAAGTTTAGACCCTGTGGCTGGAGAGGGGGTATGGCCTGAAGCATCATGTTAGTAGTCCCTTGACTCCTGAAAAAGGAAGCCAATACCAGACCTGACCGTTGATACTTAATGTACTCTGGGGTAGATACTGACGCACTTGTGACCAAAGAGAGGATTTGTCTCATGGTGGATCTGCATGGAGGTAGCTTTCTATGCTCCCAGCTACAGAAAAAAGCTATCAAGGTCTGATGCTACACCTTATGTAAGTAGTGTATCATAGTTGGTATGATGGATCTCAAAATGCCCCAATCTCTTAGCATCTTGGCTTCAGCAGCCATGCCAAAAAAAGCTAGTGACCAAGAAACAGGTTGGAAGATCAAACCATGCTTGGAATGGGGCATAGACTGTCAACAAGCTAACAAATGAAAAGATACTGCTCACAGGTCAATCACACAGACCATAATCCACAAAGCATGATGTAAACGATGGAGTGCATGCCCTGCCACTGCTAGCAGAAATCAAGCAGAGAGAAAAAGAATGAATGGCTGCACACCCATACAGTGCAATATCGACTTTATTAGTATCAAAAATAGATAAAAACAGCCAGGCATGTACAGGCAAGACATGTAAGGTCGACGTGTTTCACAAGAAGTGTCTTGCTTTGTCAAAACCTTCAACCATTTGACAAAACAAGACACTTCTTGTGAAACATGTCAACTTTACCATCTCTTGCCTGTCCGTGCCTGGATGTTTTTATCTATTTTTGATACAAGCTAACAAATGCGATCTGCGTAACAAACTTTCCTTGAACAGTCTCGAGCTATGAACAAGACTGGAATCCCCTTTGCCTCAGTTCTGCAAGGCAAATGAGGGAATGCATACAACAGTGCGTAATGATCGCATGGAGGCGATCAAGGCATCCTCTGTCTCTGCTGATGAATCCCATGGCCAGGATGTATCAAATGTACCCCACCAGAGGCAGGTCCTGAAATCACCTCCTGGTGAAGAGACTCTTCCCCGGGATGAAAGAGCTGTTGACAGAGTCCGTCTGCCAGTTTTCCACATTTGGAATATACTTTACAGAGAAAGCTGGAGCATGATGCTGTAAGCAGGTCAGAATGAATTTGATCTCTCACAATGCTGTAAAACGCTTTGTTCCCCGATGATGGTATACATAAGCCACCGTGGCATTATTCAATTGGACTCAAACCAGACGACCAGCAAAAAAGATTGGCCTGCACAGAGGCACAGATCTAAATCTGGCATGCTGGAAATGGAAGGGGTTATATAGGCAGTTGGGTCTGGCTTACAGTTTTGTTGCCCAGTGTCTAGTGTGCTTGAGGGTGGTACTATAAACCAATGGTTATTGAATTAGTTCCTTTATCCCCCAGTGGATGATAGAGAAAAGCCTATAGTCACATTTACCTTATTAACTTGTGTAAAGTAGCATTCATTTTCTAACAGTCAAACAAAAGTTTGTAGTTTAAAAATTTCCTGTTTTTTTTTTTTTTTTTTTTTTTTTTAGATTTTCCTGTTTTGCTCTATGTACCTTTTTTCACATCTTTTGTACATTTATTGGCTGATTTTGATTTTATTTATTTTATAGGTCAGCAACATTTTGTTTTTTGTTTTACCACCCATATGCATGTGCCTGTTCCGTCAGTACGCCACCTGCTTCAACAGCGGCATATATTTAATATGGACCCTACTTGTTGTGGTTGGTAAGTGTGACAGTGGGTGTGATTTATGTAAGACGTGTAAGGAAAGAATTCCTGTTGGCTTCCTGTACTGCATGTTTCTGCACAGCACATAGCCAGTAACATCCTCATGCTTTGCTTGATTTAGGCTAGTACAGCTTGCTGATGCTGTCATATTTACATCCTGGTTTTCGGAAAACAGCGTTCCAGCTAAACAGTTGTTTCACTTTATTAAAGCTGAGGTTCTGAGTATTGTCTTACATATTTACTAGTATTCCCAAAGTAAATAAAAAAGCCGGCCAGGCATTTAATACAGTATGCCTTTGTATTTTTATTTTATGGATTGTCCGCACCCCTTCCTTTTAACAAATAAGATAGATAAGGGATGATTAGATAGATACCGTATGTTAGATAAGGGATGCTGGGTTCATACTTCTTAGAAACCTCCGATATTTACAGCAACATATATACTCAGTATTTTTGTAAGGATTAGAAATTTTTTATACAACTATAAATCTGCTTTGATATGATCATACTGTTTAGCATGTGTTTACATTGCTAGGAAAACAAAGGTTTTAAAGTTGATCCTACATAGGAAACCTGCTAAAAATACAGCCTTAATAATTAGCAATTACAAAGTGTGTAATACAGAAAAACCTTTGCCAGTGCCAGAAACACAAAGCTTGGGCCTCTTGCAGATAGAAGCGTTGCAATAGCTGCCAAATTCACTATCTGCTGCTTAGGTTGTAAATGAGACTTTAATGAATACACCTCCTCATATGACTGTGCACTGCGGAAAAGAATGACTGGCTTGTAATGCTGGCTGTCATTCTTTCAGGCTTATGCCCCGTACACATGGTCGGATTTTCTGGCGGAAAATGTGCGATCGGAGCGTGTTGTCGGAAATTCCGACCGTGTGTGGGCTCCTTCGGACATTTTCCATCGGATTTTCCGACACACAAAGTTTGAGAGCAGGAGATAAAATTTTCCGACAACAAAATCCGTTGTCTGAAATTCCGATCGTGTGTACACAAATCCGACGCACAAAGTGCCACGCATGCTCAGAATAAATTAAGAGACAAAAGCTATTGGCTACTGCCCCGTTTATAGTCCCAACGTACGTGTTTTACGTCACCGCGTTTAGAACGATCGGAAATCCCGACAACTTTGTGCGACCGTGTGTATGCAAAACAAGTTTGAGCCAACATCCGTCGGAAAAAATCCATGGATTTTGTTGTCGGATTTTCCAATCAATGTCCGACCGTGTGTACGGGGCATAAGTCTGGCTTTGCATCAGATTACTGCTACCTGTATTTTAAAATCATTTCAAAGATTTAAAAAAAATGAATACCTATTGTAGATGTAAATCCAAGAACAAAAATGTAATATATTATTTAATTACCAGTCTGGCTGCATTAGTATTCTTTTTTGCCCCTTTATTTTCACCAGGTAATTCTGTCAGTAACACATTTCCTGTCCTAGGGTGGCAACGCTCACTCAATTTACTTTTTTTACGGAGAAGCAATATTGTCACCCTAGGGCAGGACTACAGTAACCTCCCCCTCTCCAATACATAACAGGAACTGTTTTGTAGTCCTTAGAGATAGCTGGAAACTGTTAAAAGGCAGCAGCAGAGGCAGAAAGTGCAGTAAGTTATGAGCTGACACGATTTCTGTCAGGATCAACAGGTATACTTTTGCATTTATTGAACAGATATAACAAAATGTGTTCAAGTGTATATTTAACGGACCTAGTAAGAGATGTTCATCTTAGGGGTTGCTTACTCTTTTTAGTGTAATTTCAAACACATTTTAAAACTTTTTTTTACAAAGCGGTTACCCAGCACCAAGGTCATCCCAGTTACATTTTGATTCATTGGGGTAACAGTGCTCATAGTAGCTTCAACATTAGGGATGGGGCTGATGGTAGGGTGTGTTTTGAGAAGATTTGTATGATGTTTGAGTGCAGGCATTGAAGGGAAATTTCTGTACCTTGTTGCAATGCCACTTATTGCTTAATAGTAGAGTGCTGCCTTACACCAATCTAATGCTCTGGCTAAGTTGGTAGCCTGGTAATGTTTTTTTGGTTGGTCAACAGTTAATATTCTAATCTAGGTTACTTTTCAAATCAAATGAAGTGAAGTTAGGATGGAGATCGTTTTGAAATAAGTAGAGTAGACTAGTTCATTTTAGGCATGCCATTCCCGCTAAACCAAGTATGTCCAAAGGTACTGTATGTATAATTCCCAAAAGAGGTAAAAAAAAAAATCACCTGATATGGCTTTTCAGTCTTACAGAGATCTTTGTTCTTTGTAATTGATGTGGTTGTCAGCCCATTTAAAGGCCAAACTAGATATAAGTTGTTTAGGGCTAGGTGGGGATATATTAAGCACTATGGAATTGAGAAGATTCACAGTATTTAGACAGTCTCCCATGTCTGTCAGTCTCTGCTAGTAGATTAAGGGCTAGTTCAGGTTTAATCAAAAATAAAAGATTGTCGGCATAAACTGCTATACTTTAGTGGCCCACATGTGTTGGAAGACCTGCAATGTTAAGTTTTGTCAGTTCAGTCTGGGCGTGGTACCTGAATCTCAGCCAGACTTTGGCCTGTTGTGCTTTCTTTCATAGGCACCATGTTGATCTATGGTGAGAATGTCAAAGAACTGTTTAATTGCAGGGCCCCAAGGCTTCCCGTTTTCCCTGAGGCCTTTTTCCTCTTGGCATGAGCAGTGCTGGTAAGTTTAGGAGCTGTAATTAGGTCTACTAATGCTGGATAATGCAGAGTTCCACAGGTTCATGTCTTCACAACACCATTGCCAGACCACAAATTGTATATATGCTTGGAGTTCAGCCATTTATTGGGCAGGTCACCATCTACTGCTTCTTTTTCAGAGAATCTTATCACTCTGCTCTTTAGTAGAATAGCAATACATTTGGAAAATAAGACTCATTCATTACCAAAGCCCAAATTGTTTGAGAACGCTTCAGAAGCTGTTGGTAGGGTTTTGTTTTGAAGTCTAGATGCATCGATGGTCTCTTGCTGGAATAGTTACCTGTGTTAATGCTGAATAAATACCATTGTCTAAAATGACTAATGATTTTTTTTCTATTTGGCCAGGAATCGGGTCAGTGTATTTTCATGCAACACTGAGTTTCCTGGGACAGATGTTGGACGAATTGGCTATTCTGTGGGTGTTAATGTCTGCATTAGCAATGTGGTTTCCGAAAAGGCACTTGCCGAGAATTTTCCGACACGACAGGTAATAAAAATGCAAGTTTATGTAGAAAAAAAAATTACCTAAATTTTGTTTAAAGACCCCTGTCTAGTAGTAGTAGATTTCACATAAATGTGTGCATTTCAGGAGCTTTTCAGAAGTGTCAGCATTTGAAGTGTCTATAGCTCAAACTGTTTTTCAATCATGGATAGAGTGCAGAAAGGTTTACCCGTTGGACAGATTTCTTTTCTCTTTCTGTCCCAGAATAATAGGAAAAAAGAGGAAATATCTTCACCCACCTAGTTTCTACCCACCGAAGAGTGTAAAACATTGCACTGGTGGTGGCGAATAAGTGCCCTATTTTTGTATTTCTATAATGGTATGCTGGTTAAACTTTACATTAGATTTTTTTTTTTTTTACTGACCGTGCTTTTCATCATTTTCACTGAAGCAGCCGCCATTACTTAGGTCTATGGCTGTGTAGGGAATCTTATGAATATATGTTTTCTTAGCAGAACGCTTTAGATTTTCAATGTGCTGAGGTGCTCTGCAAGCGCCCATTATCCCACTGCCCGTTTCTGAACTTATTGCTGTTCTTAGGTATCCTGTAACCACTTCAGCCCCGGAAGATTTGGCTGCTCAATGACCAGAGCATTTTTTGCGATTCGGCACTGCATCACTTTAACTGACAATTGCGCGGTCGTGCGACGCTGTACCCAAACAAAATTGACTTCTTTTTTTTCCCCACAAATAGAGCTTTCTTGTGGTGGTATTTGATCATCTCTGCGGTTTTTATTTTTTGCGCTATAAACAAAAAAAGAGCAACAATTTTGAAAAAAAAAAAAAAACCCCACAATATTTTGTACTTTTTGCTATAATAAATATCCCCAATTTTTTAAAAAAAAAGCTATTTTTTTTCTCAGTTTAGTATGTATTCTTCTACATATTTTTGGTAAAAAAACCCCACAAAAAGCGTATATTGATTGGTTTGCGCAAAAGTTATAGCGTCTACAAAATAGGGGGTAGATTTATGGCATTTTTATTAGTATTATTTTTTTTACTAGTAATGGTAGCGATCTGCGATTTTTATCGTGACTGCGACATTATGGCGGACACATCGGACACTTTTGACACGTTTTTGGGAAGATTGACAATTATACAGCGATCAGTGCTATAAAAATGCACTGATTACTGTATAAATGTCACTGGCAAGGAAGGGGTTAACGCTAGGGGGCGATCAAGGGGTTAACTGTGTTCTAACTGTAGAGGGAGGGGAATGACTAGAGGGGATGACAGATCGTGGTTCCTAGCTATTAGGAGCTCACGATCTGTCTCTCCTCACAGAACAGGGATTTGTGTGTTTACACACACACACGTCCCTGTTCTGCCCCTCGTGCCCGCGATCGCTCGTGGCCGGTGGTCATCTCGACCGTCGACCACGAGCATCAGCACCCCCGCAGTGCAGCAGGCGCATGCCTGCTATCCTGCTTAAGGGAGCTGACGTATAGCTACGACGGCTCGCGGGATCGTGCCAACCTGCCACAGTATACTGACGGTGGCTGGTCGGCAAGCGGTTAAGTAGCTTATTTAAAATATTTATAAATTAGCTTAAATTGGTATTTCCTATGTAAGCCATACTGCTTAGGTTTCTGCTAACTTATACTAAAAATAACCACAAATTTAAAAAAGTTCACGTCAGTTCAGCTGTCGGCCTGTTTTGTTGCAGGTGGAGATTTAAAGCAGTAATTGGTGTTCTTTCTGGAATTACAACAGTCTTGGCATTCATCAAGCCTGCAATCAACAACATTTCTCTAATGACACTTGGAATACCCTGTACAATCTTACTTATCACAGAGCTTAAGAGGTATGTACATGTGTGACCATAACTATGATATACAAGTACATATAGTGTGTGTGTGTGTGTTTCTTTATTTTTCTATACATATACATATACAGAGAGTAAAATAAGTATTGAACACATCACCATTTTTCCAGGTAGATATATTTCTAAAGGTGCTATTGACATGAATTTTTCACCACATGTCAACGACAACCCATGCAATTCATACATACAAAGAAAACAACACAAATAAGTTCATGAATGAAGTTATGTGTAATAAAATAGAATGACACAGGGAAAAAGTATTGAACACATGAAGAAAGGGAGCTGCAAAAAGGCATGGAAAGCCAAGACACTAGTTGAAATCTATCATTAATCCAGAAATCCTGCCCCTTGTAAGTGCAAATTAATATCAGTTGGTTCAGTCTGAACTGATGGCCTTTAAAAAGGTGTCTCATAAATTACCAAGAAACATCTAATGATGGATAATGATGGATAAAAGCAAAGAGCTCTCCCAAGACTTTAGCAACCTAATGGGGCGTACACACGGTCGGACTTTTCGGCTACAAAAGTCTGACAGTCCGTCCGACAAACTTTCAACTGACTTTTGGCGGACTTGCGGCGGACTTTCTAACGAACGGACTTGCCTACATACGATCACAAGTCCGACGAATTTGTAAGTGATGACGTACACCGGACTAAAATAAGGAAGTTGATAGCCAGTAGCCAATAGCTGCCCTAGCTTGGGTTTTTGCCTGTCAGACTAGCATACAGACGAGCGGATATCTGGGTCCGGCGGAGTTACGACGTAAAGATTTGAAGCAAGTTCCAAATCTAAAGTCCGTCAGATTTTCGACTGGAAAAGTCCGCTGAAAGTCCGGGGAAGCCCACACACGATCGGATTGTCCGCCAGGTTTGGTCCGTCGGCATCCGTCGGATTTTTGTAGCCGAAAAGTCCGACTGTGTGTACGCCCCATTATTGTTGCAAAACATACTGATGGCAGAAACATCTAATGATGGGTAAAAGCAAAGAGCTCTCCCAAGACCTTGGCAACCTTATTGTTGCAAAACATACTGATGGCATTGGTTACAGAAGGATTTCTAATCTTCTGAATCTTTCAGTGAGCACTGTTGGGGCCATAATCCGTAAGTGGAAAGAACATAATTTTACCGTAAACCGGCAATGACTAGGTGCTCCTCATAAGATTTCTGACAGAGAAGTGAAAAGAATTATCAGAGGAGTTGTCCAAGAGCCAAGGATCACTTGTGGAAAGCTTCAGAAAGACCTGAAATTAGCAGGTACAGTTGTTTCAAAGAAAACAATAAGTAATGCACTCAATCACCATGGCTTGTATGCACGCTCCGCCATGGCTTGTATGCACGCTCACCACGCAAGACTCTATTGCTGAAGAAAAAGCATGTTGAAGCTTGTTTAAATATGCTGCACAACATTTAGACAAGCCTGTGAACTACTGGGAGAATATAATCTGGTCAGATGAGACCAAAATTGGACTTTTTGGAAGCCATAATACACACCATGTTTGGAGGTCAAATGGCACTGCACATCATCCCAAAAACAACATATCAACATTGAAGTTTGGAGGTAGGAACATCATGGTGTGGGGTGGCTGTTTTTCAGCATATGGTACTGGCAAACTTCATATCATTGAAGGAAGGATGAATGGAAAAATGTACCAAGACATTCTTGATAAAAAATCTGCTGCCATCTTCCAGGATGATGAAGATGAAACGAGGATGGACATTTCAGCAAGACAATGATCCCAAACACAAAGCCAAGGAAACTCAATTGGTTTCAAAGAAAGAAAATGAAGCTGCTAGAATGGCCAAGCCAATCACCTGACTTGAATCCAATAGAAAATCTATGGAAAGAACTAAAGATCAGAGTTCATGGGGGCGTGGCCTGACACACTAACTCTCCTGTTCAGTCTTGTTCTACTCAGAAGGGAACCCTCATCCTGACTCAACATGTCCCCAGCCAAAAAAAAACATGGACACTGGGGCTAAATTGCACGATTTTTATTGGCAAGGATACTCCTGGGGAAGATGGCGGCACTGCAGCAGGAGAGACAGACTCGGCGGGAAGTGACACTGCCAAGGTACTAGAGGCCATTTCGTCCTGCCAAACTACGCTGACGGCGAAGATTGAAGAGGTAAAGGTAAAGGATATATTGTTCGCCAAGACCTCCAGAAACTCCGGGAGCGAGTCAAAACCTCTGAGACTAGGTTGAGTGGGGTGGAAGACGCTATCCCGCCATTGCAGACAATATGCAACTTCAGATCAGCCAGTTGAGAAGTAATCTTCATTTCATTGGGCTTTCCAAAGGAGCTGAAGGTAGCGACCCGATGACGTTACTCGAGCAACTATTCGAAACTACTTATAGCCGTGAAGCCTTCTCTCCCACTTTTGCAGTGGAGAGAGCTCCTCGCATCCCAGCTAGGCCTCCACCACCAGGGGCCTCTCCTTGCACCTTCATAGCCAAGCTTCTCAACTATAAAGACTGTGAAGGCAGCACTCTGACTCACCAGGGAGAAAGGAAATATTCCCTTCGGGAACAACAAGGTGGCTGTCTTCCCATACTTCTCAGCAGAGGTGCAACGCCGTCGCAAGAGTTTTACAGAAGCTAAACGACGTCTCAGAATCCAACATCTTCAAATCTTGACTTCTATTCCCTGCACGCCTCTGAGTAGAGAGATGACCGGGTACTCTTTTTTTTTTTTTTTTTTTGAAGATCCCGAAGAAGTACTAACTTGGCTGGAGTGTCGAGGGGTTAATGGAGAAGATTAATTCAGTGCCATGTGAGTTTTCCAACTGAATACCACCATATTGCTGCCTTTTCCCACTTTTGTGCCTTGCTGATGGTATACGCTATTGAGCCAAGTCCTGGATTATACCTAGTCTCTTTGAATACTGACATGGACGGGTAACTTCAGCCCATGTGAACATGCTAAGTGTCCCTTGCTGGCTTACTTGTTTTCCAGACATGATTATCATTTCCTTTCAGCTGCCTCAGTCTTCAAGGGTCTAGATTATTCCGGTACTGTATTCCTATATTTTTTTCTTGGTTTTCTGCTGCCTGGAGACAACACAGTCCTACAATATGCAAAAAAGTGCAGCGAAGTTTTGCCCTATTCACAATTTGGAACAACCTTCATGGTGGTCAGGGTTTTTGCTGGGCAATAACTTGCATTCTACTTTTGGTTTACACATGGCTTACAGTGCTGCTACTTGACGATCTGCTGTCCTGGTGCCTAACCCAGCAATCACCTGTGCTTCTCTTTTTTTTTTTCTTTTTAACTTCACGATTTGTTTAGGGTATATGTCTGCACCGGTTGGGGTAGGTGTTACATTTTTGATGCAAAACAATATTAACTGTGTGGAGTGGGTGCAGATGATGTCGCTGTATGCATTACTTACCCACTTTGCGCTAATACTTGATCTACTGCTTTTGATGTTGGACAGTCTTCCTAGGTGGATTGTCATTTTTTATCTATTCATGGGGATCTGTGAGTTTACTCTAATGGAAAACTGTATGTCTTTTGGACTATGACGACTATAAAGTTTATCACATAGAATGTTCGGAGGATGAGAGATAATGTGAAAACATCCGCAGTTCCTTCTTTCCTCAAAAAGCAGCATGCGGATATAATGGTCCTTGTAGAAACACATGTGGAGGGACAATTACAAATGGCCCTCAAACATCCATGGATTGGCTGGGCTTTTCATTCCACCCACACCTCCCATTTACGAGGGGTGTCAGTCCTTATAGCTAAATCTTTACACTTTGAGTTACGAGAAATTGTGTCAGGCCCTCGGGGACATTATGTCTTTCTATATGCTGCAATATACGGAGAACTCTTCTTGTTTTTAGCGTTCTACATACCTCCACCGTTCTGTTCTACTAAACTCACAGAGGGGTTCTTGTTCATGGCTCATCGTCCTACAGTACAGGCCGTTTGGCTAGGGGATTTCAATACTACCCTAAACCCCCAACCTGGATAAAACCGATCTACCCATGCCACCATACTCTGCTACACCTAATACCAGGTTTTCTAGACTTATAGCGAATTTTGATTTGGTTGACACTTGGAGACACAAATACCCCTCCACTAGATCATACTCGTCCCACAAAGACTTCATACTAATGGCTCATTCACTTCTCCCCTGACTAAAGGAAGCAGCCTTTTGTCCCAGACTTCTTTCTGATCATAGTCCATATTGGATAACATTCATTACACCTTTGGATAGACCACCTCACATGTGGCATCTAAACCCGTTTTGGCCCGATGAATAAATGGAAAACATATTTTATAGAAAATAATCAGTCTGCTTCTCCTTCCGCAGTGTGGAATTCCTTTAAACTTTATGTCAGAGCTACCCTGGCCTCTCATATTAACCGATTAAAAGTCACCTCCTCTGTGGCCTTCGATAAGGCAGTATTGGAGCTATCCTGGGCTGAAAAATGATATGTCATAATCCCCTCTTCTGCCCAAGCAGCTTCGCTTAAAGGGGTTGTAAAATCTCCTTAATGCATCCTGGCACCATCCTTCAGGTGTTTTTTAGCAAACTCCATGCAGGCTTTCATGTGTCTTGCACTGAGGAAAGGCTTCCGTCGGGCGACTCTGCCATAAAGCCCCGACTGGTGGAGGGCTGCAGTGATGGTTGACTTTTTACAACTTTCTCCCATCTCCCGACTGCATCTCTGGAGCTCAGCCACAGTGATCTTTGGGTTCTTCTTTACCTCTCTCACCAAGGCTCTTCTCCCCCGATAGCTCAGTTTGGCCGGACAGCCAGCTCTAGGAAGAGTTCTGGTCATCCCAAAAGTCTTCCATTTAAGGATGATGGAGGCCACTGTGCTCTTAGGAACCTTAAGTGCAGCAGAAGTTTTTTTGTAACCTTGGCCAGATCTGTGCCTTGCCACAATTCTGTCTCTGAGCTCTTCAGGCATTTCCTTTTGACCTCATGATTCTCATTTGCTCTGACATGCACTGTGAGCTGTAAGGTCTTATATAGACAGGTGTGTGGCTTTCCTAATCAAGTCCAATCAGTATAATCAAACACAGCTGGACTCAAATGAAGGTGTAGAACCATCTCAAGGATCAGAAAATGGACAGCACCTGAGTTAAATATATGAGTGTCAAAGCAAAGGGTCTGAATACTTAGGACCATGTGATATTTCAGTTTTTCTTTTTTAATAAATCTGCAAAAATGTCAGCAATTCTGTGTTTTTCTGTCAATATGGGGTGCTGTGTGTACATTAATGAGGAAAAAAAATGAACTTAAATGATTTTAGCAAATGGCTGCAATATAACAGAGTGAAAAATTTAAAGGGGTCTGAATATTTTCCGTCCCCGCTGTGTGTGTATATGTGTGTGTATATATGTATTTTTTTCTTTTTTTTTTTTTTTGCTGCTGCATGTATTTGTTTCACCTAGTGAGTGACAAGATTCGCTAACCATTCTGCTTCTGCTAGGGACAACTTAAAGTGATTGTAAAGCTTTTTGTTTTATTTTTTTAAAATAACAAACATGTCATACTTACCATCCACTTTGCAGCTCGTTTTACACAGAGTGGCCCTGAGCACCCTCTTCTGGGGTCCCCCGGCGGCTGCTCTTCGCATCAGATGACCCCATGGGAGAATCGCTTTCCCGAGGGGGTTACCTTACGGGCGCGCTCCCGAGTCCAGCATTTGCGTCCATAGATACGAATGCTAGACTCGGATTTGATTGACAGCAGAGGGAGCCAATGGCTGTGCTGCTATAAATCTATCCAATCAAGACCCAGGGCCCGTGCAGAGAGGGAGAGTGCGTCTCCGCCGAGGGAATGAAGGGGCTTAGGTAAGTAAAATGGGGGGCTAGGGGGCTGGTCACTGCCAGAAGTTTTTTCACCTTAATTCATAGGATGCATTAAGGTGAAAAAGCACAAGGGTTCACAACCCCTTTAAGCTGTCAACCCCTACTGAACATACCTACAGTACTTGCCTTAATTTAGCTGATAGAGTCCATAGTGTACTTACGAGAAATAAGAAATATTAAACAGCTGTATGTAAATTGGAATAAATGGCTGAAGCAATTTAAAGCTCATTATGTAACGTTCTCGATGTACAGAAAACCACTGTAAAAACAGTATTATGCAAGGTGCAGTGATAAATTTTGTTGCGCTACTCAGTGATATATCTACAGCACATAAATAACTACCAAAAGAATAATGGGCAGTATCAGGTAAATCAAATTATTATCAATCGCAGCAAGCGGTAGCGCAACATAATTTATCACTGTATTGCTTTTGAGATTTATATTATTATTTATTTCTTTTAAAAAAACACTGCAATTTTGTGATAGTGCACACGTCTAGTTTTTTTTTGTTTTTATTACGCAGGGTGCATTAACACATATTAACCAGTCAGATTTCAGATTACTGACATAATAGCAGTGTAAGGTGAATGTTGACAAATTATTAGTCCTGATTTTTTGGCTTACTGAATAATCCTTATGGCTTTATTTAAAGGGCTGCTTTAGTGGCTTTAAAAGCATGTGCAAAATGCTAAACACAATATAGAAAGCTGCAGTGTTCAACAAATTCTCAGCGTGCCATTTCCCTTTCTGCAGATGCTGATAAATGGTGTGGTTTCAGCACTGTCACTTTGCGCTGTCATGTGACCTTGAGTTTCCTGGAAAGTGACATACAAAATCCTATCTGTCTCTTTATTCTGACCATCTTACGTAAAAGAGATTGGCATTAGATTGGTGTGGTGTGTACAGTTTTCAGAATCCTCTACTCATCTACTAATACTTAGCAGGGTCTTTAACAGTTTTTACTACAAGATGGAAAAGAGCGCTAATGCCTCCAAGACTTTTCCAAAGCCTCTCCAATCCTATGGAATGCCCTACCCCAATCTGTCCGCTTATCTCCTACTCTGTTAACTTTTAGATGATCCCTGAAAACCCTTCTCTTCAGAGAAGCCTACCCTACCCACACCTAACAACAACTGTTTTTTCTTTTCCTCCATCAGCCCACCCCCCCAGTTATTACCTTTTTGTTTCCACTTGACCCTCCCTTCTGGATTGTAAACTCTAATGAGGAGGGCCCTCTGATCCCTCCTGTATTGATTTGTATTGTAAGTGTACTGTTTGTACTGTTGCCACTATATAAATCCTGTATAATAATAATGAGATTAGTGTATATTCTGATTTATTTAAAAAAATAGTATAATCTAAAATAGCTGTGTTGCCAATAGCATGTAACCTTCCCCATAATAATGGCAGGCACATTCTGATTGTTAAACAACAGTTTTTCACATTATGTCGTGCTATGGGATTAAACAAGAAAAGAAAATGTGTTATTTATTTTTCTATATTGCATCATTTATTCTTTTATCAGCTGTAAATACTTAATTCTACGCAGAGCTGTAAGAAAGTTATTGGATTTCAGCCCTACAGGATAGTTGGCTAATTAATAAATATTTGATTGGACACTAGGGCCTAATACACATTGTATTCCCTGGTTTTTACAAAGCATCTTACAGACACTGTACAAGATATTCTTTGAACCGGTCTGAGACTTTTCTTTACATTGAATTGAAGGATACGCACACAGTAGGGCCAATGTAGGGAAATCCTTTATATGCTTAGAGTTATGCTTGGAGAGAAAAAAAGTTACATATTTACATAGTTGTAAAAGTAAATTGAAAAGCATACAGTGAGGGGAAAAAAAGTATTTGATCCCCGGCTGATTTTGTACGTTTGGCCACTGACAAAGAAATGATCAGTCTATAAATTTTAATGGTAGGTTTATTTTAACAGCGAGAGACAGAATAACAACAAAAATATCCAGAAAAATGCATTTAAAAAAAAGTTATTAATTGATTTGCATTCTAATGAGTGAAATATGTATTTGATCCCCTATCAATCGCCAAGATTTCTGGCTCCCAGGTCTCAGGTCTTCTATACAGGTAACGACCTGGTATTAGGTGCACTCTTAGGTGCACGAGCCGCCGCACATGTACAGCAGCAGCTCATGCACTAGCTTTGGTGGGCGCGTGCGCGCTACCATTGGCCAGCAGAGAAGCCGATCAGCAGGTACGGCGCACTCTATGTCCGCCGGCCACCTGCGATCGCTCCCCGCAGTGACAGAATGGGGATCTGCCTGTGTAAACACAGGCAAATTTCTGTTCTGACAGGGTAGATAACACAAATCCCATCTTTCTGCTATGCAGGAAGATAGATCTCTGTTGTCCCAGTGAGCCCTTCCACCATACTGTTAGAACACACAGTGAGGGAACACAGTTAACCCCTTGATCCCCCCTGATGTTAACCCCTTCCCTGCTAGTGTCAGTACAATATAAATGCATATTTTTAGCACTGATTACTGTAGTAATGTCACTGGCTCCCAAAAAAGTGTAAAAAATGTCAGTTAGGTGTCCAATCTGTCCGCCGCAACGTCGCAGTCCCGCAAAAAATCACTAATCACCGCCATTACTAGTAAAATAAATAAATAATAAAAATGACATAAATCTATCTTTTGTAGACGCTATAAGTTTTGCTCAAACCAATCAATATACGCTTATTGGGAATTTTTTTTACTAAAAATATGTAGCAAAATACAAATTGGTCTAAACTGTTTTTGTTTTTTCAAAATTATCTCTTTTTATTTTTTGCGCTATAAAAAAAAAAACCACAGAGGTGATCAAATATCACCAAAAGAAAGCTCTACTTATGATGGGAAAAAGGACATCAATTTTGTTTGGGTACAACTGCGCAATTGTCAGTTAAAGCGACGCAGTGCTGTATCGCAAAAAATGGCCTGTCATTAGGGGGGTAGATACTTCCGGGGCTGAAGTGGTTAAAATCTTCATTATGCTATTTAAAATAAAAATAAATAAATAGTCTTTAAAACTGTAATAAACCCAAAAGCAAAGATTTATTAAACTGTTGCTTTCCAGTTCTTAGATGTAACGGCTGCATTAATTTTCTTTTTTAGACTTTCTTTTCATTAGGTGATCCAGCCAGTAAGTCTGTTATTTTTCAACACAACAAGCTGTCCTGCTGATGTAGCAGTTAGAGGATTGAGACAAACCATTTAGTACTAAAAAGGGGTGCTTACAATAGTCAGCTTTTATTCATTTATGCAAAACCTTTATCCCAAAAGGAAAAAATCTGTTGCTGTACCTGCTTAACCTCCCTGGCGGTATGATTCTTTCTGATTTTAGGTGCTGAAAGCGGTACAATTATTTTGCATGGAAATTTGGCGTTTTATATTGTAGGTCTGTAATTCTTAACAATAACACACTTAAATCTGTCCAAACAAGAGTCTAGTAGATATCCCGGGTATGATAAAGTTTGAAACACAAAAACATAAATTATAATATAATAAAAAAAAAATAATAATTAAAAAAAATAAAAATAAATAGTAATAAAATAAATTTCCACACGATTCACTATCGCTCAATTCTGCAAGTGTTCTAATTTACTATCGATGTTTTCTAGCTGGTCTAAAGCCATTTTTGACGTAAAGGGACACTTTTTGGTTGCTATGGACAATCTCCAGTTTCCAGGCAGATAGAACAGTATATATAATATAAAACTGCATGCAGGGCATGGGCCAAAGCACTGGGGACAAATGGGATGTGAAATGATTTCATACAGTACTGTAATCTGTAAGATTACAGTACTGTATGTGTTATGCTTTTTACATTTTTTTGAATTTGCCGCCAGGCTCCGCCCCCGTGCGTCGCGGCGCTCGCAGGGAACGGAGCCTGGCACGGAGAGGCTTCGGAGGAGGACACAGCCCTCGGACACTGCGGGGGACATCGCAGGATCCCGGGGACAAGGTAAGTAAGGAGGCACCAGGATCCTGCGATGCAATCCCGAGTGTGGCTCGGGGTTACTGCTAATGGTCCTGAATTTTAACCCCGAGCCACACTCGGGAATACCGCCAGGGAGGCTACAAAGTGTTGGATGTACCTGAGCTTCAGTTTGTTAGTTTATCTAAATCTGCTAGTGCATCTAACACTGCCCTCCCTCAGACTGATAGTGCTGCTGTCCAAAGGTGCCTCTGTGCTCCAATAGGTCCAAGCTACACCATGTTACATTTTTGATTTTGGGTTTAATACAACTTTAAACAAGCTGTCCATCTTCCTTTACCAAACCAACCTGTCCAGCAAAAGTGGCACTTAGAGGGTTGAGGGTCTTTTTTTTTTTTCTACCAGCTGGGCTGATCAAAAAATAAATAAATAAATAAATAAATAAAGGGAAGAGCTTCCCCCATCCATGCAAATGATCAAACAAAATTTTTTTACGCATTCCCCTCCATGAGAAGTCGATCATTAGATCGACTTCTCATGAACAGGAATGGTCATAGATGAATTTAAATTTGGCAGGTACCTGCTGAACCAGCCCCAGCCAAATTTCGATCCATCTATAGCCAGCTTATAACCTCTATTCCAAGAGAAAAGAAAATGTTTGCTGTAACTGCTTATGAAGTGTTAGCTGGAGTTCAACCTCAATTTGTTGGTCAAGTCCATCTAAATCTGCTAGTAAAACACTACCCTTGCCTTCGACTGACAATGCTGCTGTCCAAAGGTGTCTGCTTTACTACTTCATCCAGAATGCACACACCCTAAGACAGGACGTGTGCTACTGGCAGGATTACCAGGTGAAATAAAGATAAAAAAAACCTAAATAAAGAAAACGAATGCAGCCACCACATCTAAGGTTTGATGAGCTGCAATAAATTACATTTTTGTTTTTGGGTTTATTACTGCTTTAACTTACACATTAGCTGTGTGTGGAGAACTGTGTCAAAGTTTTTAGCAAAGTCCATGTATACCAAATCCACAGTCACTCACTTATCTATAGAGGTTTTTGCTTACTTCATTATAAAAAGGAAGTAGATTTGTTTGACAGCTTCAGTCTTTCATGAATCCGTGCTGACTAAGTATGTGGTCCTTTATCAAACTTTCAAATATCTTTCCAACTATAGGTTAAACTTACCCATCTGTGGTTACTTGGTAAAGACTTTCATAACTTTTGAAATACAGGCACCACATTGGCCTTGTGCCCATTCATTGGCAATACCCCTGGAGAAAAACCCACACAAATATAAGGAGAAGGCTTACTATCTCCATGCAGATGCAGACCAGAACCAGGGTCATAGTGGCAAACACTTAGCACCTTACTTCCTTTTTAATTCTTCTGTTTATGTACTTTTGTCATGTCATATGGTTCAGATCATCAGAACATTTCTATCTGCACAGTTCAGCCTATTAACATTAATGTATTTATCATCTGCCTGATTTTCTAGGTGTGACAACATGCGGGTTTATAAGCTGGGTCTGATGTCAGGCTTTTGGTGGACCTTAGCATTAGTTTGCTGGATCAGCGACAAAGCGTTCTGTGAAATATGGTCTCATTTCAACTTTCCCTACCTCCACTGTGTATGGTAAGTATTAAAAGCAAAACAGTTTTTGAAGAATGTACATGGCAGGCACTGTAATGAATGGGGTCTACAGTGAGGGAAAAAAAGTATTTGATCCCTGGCTGATTTCGTATGTTTGCCCACTGACAAAGAAATGATCAGTCTATATCTTTGATGGTAGGCTTTTTTTAACAGTGAGGCAGAATAACAACAAAAAAATATCCACGCATTTCAAAAAAGTTATAAAATTGATTTGCATTTTAATGAGTGAAATAAGTATTTGACCCCTTCGCAAAACATGACTTAATACTTGGTGGGAAAACCCTTGCTGGCAGTCAGAGGTCAGACGTTTCTTGTAGTTGGCCACCAGGTTTGCACACATCTCTGGAGGGAATTTGTCCTACTCCTCTTTGCAGATCCTTTAAGGTTTCGAGGCTGAAATTTGGTAACTTGAACCTTCAGCTCCCTCCGCATATTTTCTATGGGATGAAGGTCCAGAGACTGGCTAGGCCACTCCAGGACCTTAATGTGCTTCTTCTTGAGTCACTCCTTTGTTGCCTTGGCCGTGTGTTTTGGGTCATTGTCATGCTGGAATACCCATTCACGACCCATTTTCAATGCCCTGGTTGAGGGAAAGAGGTTCTCGCCCAAGATTTGAAGGTACACGGCCCCGTCCATCGCCCCTTTGATGCGGTGAAGTTGTCATGTCCCCTTAGCAGAAAAACACCCCAAAGCGTAATGTTTCCACCTCCATGTTGGACGGTGGGGATGGTGTTCTTGAAATTATAGGCAGCATTCCTCCTCCTCCAAACATGGTGAGTTGAGTTGATGCCAAAGAGCTTGATTTTGGTCTCATCTGACCACAACACTTTCACCCAGTTCTCCTCTGAATCATTCAAATGTTCATTGGCAAACTTCAGACCGCCTGTCCATGTGCTTTCTTGAGCAGGGAGACCTTGTGAGCATTGCGGGATTTCAGTCCTTCACCGCGTAGTGTGTTACCAATTGTTTTCTTGGTGACTATGGTCCCAGCTGCCTTGAGATCATTGACAAGATTCTTCCGTGTAGTTCTGGGCTCACCCAACCTCACCATTCTCATGATCGTTGAAACTCCACGAGGTGAGATCTTGCATGGAGTCCCAGATTGAGGGAGATTGACAGTTATTTTGTGTTTCTTCCATTTGCGAATAATCGCAAACTGTTGTCACTCTCTTACCAAACTGCTTGGCGATAGTCTTGTAGCCCATTCCAGTCTTGTGTAGGTCTACAATCTTGTCCCGGATATCTCTTTGGTCTTGGCCATGGTGGAGAGATTGGAATCTGATTGCTTTTGTGGACAGGTGTCTTTTATACAGGTAACAAGCTGAGATTAGGAGCACTCCCTTTAAGAGTGCTCCTAATCTCATCTCGTTATCTGTATAGAGGACACCTGGGAACCAGAAATCTTGCTGATTGATAGGAGATCAAATACTTATTTCACTCATTAAAATGCAAATCAATTTATATTTTTTTGAAATGCGTTTTTCTGGATATTTTTGTTGTTCTGTCTCTCACTGTTAAAATAAACCTACCATTAAATTTATAGACTGATCATTTCTTTTGGGCAAAATCTGCAGGGGATCAAATACTTTTTTCCCCTCGCTGTATATCTGGCATGTCAAACTGAGGTTTCATGGGCCCTCTTTCCTTTTGTGAGGCCCTCTGTGTTACAGGATACAAAAATGAATGTGCCCCAGGTGTCAAGTTGTCAAGTTACACTTCCTTTATGACCCTTTTCTTTTGAGTTCAATAAAGTTGGAATTTTTACTATAATTGTTCAGTTATGACGTGTCATAATCTTTCTTTTCTTGAATTGGGAAGGTGCCACCTCTCAGTAAACATAATGCGGCCAACAGTAGACATTTGGTCCTTTTTAATTCAGTCCACTGTTTGCCCTGAGTTTTAAATGCCCGGTCTATATGGATTAATCAACATACAGTGGGGACGGAAAATATTCAGACCCCCTTAAATTTTTCACTCTGTTATATTGCAGCCATTTGCTAAAATCATTTAAGTTCATTTTTTTTCCTCTTTAATGTACACACCACACCCCATATTGACAGAAAAACACAGAATTGTTGACATTTTTTGCAGATTTATTAAAAAAGAAAAACTGAAATATCACATGGTCCTAAGTATTCAGACCCTTTGCTCAGTATTTAGTAGAAGCACCCTTTTGATCTAATACAGCCATGAGTCTTTTTGGGAAAGATGCAACAAGTTTTTCACACCTGGATTTGGGGATCCTCTGCCATTCCTCCTTGCAGATCCTCTCCAGTTCTGTCAAGTTGGATGGTAAACATTGGTGGACAGCAATTTTTGGTCTCTCCAGAGATGCTCAATTGGGTTTAAGTCAGGGCCCTGGCTGGGCCATTCAAGAACAGTCACGGAGTTGTTGTGAAGCCACTCCATTATTTTAGCTGTGTGCTTAGGGTCATTGTCTTGTTGGAAGGTAAGCCTTCGGCCCAGTCTGAGGTCCTGAGCACTCTGGAGAAGGTTTTCGTCCAGGATATCCCTGAACTTGGCCGCATTCATCTTTCCCTCGATTGCAACCAGTCGTCCTGTCCCTGCAGCTGAAAAACACCCCCACAGTATGATGCTGCCACCACCATGTTTCACTGTTGGGACTGTATTGGACAGGTGATGAGCAGTGCCTGGTTTTCTCCACACATACCACTTTACCGAATTAAGGCCAAAAAGTTCTATCTTGGTCTCATCCGACCAGAGAATCTTATTTCTCACCATCTTAAAGTCCTTCACATGTTTTTTAGCAAACTCCATGCGGGCTTTCATGTGTCTTGCACTGAGGAGAGGCTTCCGTCGGGTCACTCTGCCATAAAGCCCCAACTGGTGGAGGGCTGCAGTGATGGTTGACTTTCTACAACTTTCTCCCATCTCCCAACTGCATCTCTAGAGCTCAGCCACAGTGATCTTTGGGTTCTTCTTTATCTCTCTCACCAAGGCTCTTCTCCCCCGATAGCTCAGTTTGGCTGGACGGCCAGCTCTAGGAAGGGTTCTGGTCGTCCCAAACGTCTTCCATTTAAGGATTATGGAGGCCACTGTGCTCTTAGGAACCTTAAGTGCAGCAGAAATTTTTTAGTAACCTTGGCCAGATCTGTGCCTTGCCACAATTCTATCTCTGAGCTCTTCAGGCAGTTCCTTTGACCTCATGATTCTCATTTGCTCTGACATGCACTGTGAGCTGTAAGTCTTATATAGACAGGTGTGTGGCTTTCCTAATCAAGTCCAGTCAGTATAATCAAACACAGCTGTACTCAAATGAAGGTGTAGAACCATCGCAAGGATGATCAGAAGAAATGGACAGCACCTGAGTTAAATATGAGTGTCACAGCAAAGGGTCTGAATACTTAGGACCATGTGATATTTCAGTTTTTCTTTTTTTAATAAATCTGCAAACATGTCAACAATTCTGTGTTTTTCTGTCAATATGGGGTGCTGTGTATACATTAATGAGGAAAAAAATGAACTTAAATGATTTTAGCAAATGGCTGCAATATAACAGAGTGAAAAATTTTAGGGGGTCTGAATACTTTCCGTCTCCACTGTAAGTTATTATTCCTAAGCATTATAAATATCTGTCACCACATCCAATAAAGCAAACTAAAAAGTTTTACTTGGTTTATACAGTATTCAAAGTGGTTCTAAAGCCTAAAGGTTTTTCACCTTAATGCATCTCTATGCATTAAGGTAAAAACCTTCTGTGTATCAAAATACTCCACTGCCCCCCTTATGCTTTCCTGAGCCCATTCACAATCCACGCTGTGCATGAGAGCCAAGGTTTTCCTGCCTCTGTCCCTGCTCTCTAGGCAGATTGATAGCATCATAGAATGCATTGAGGTGAAAACCTTGAAGGTTCACAACCCCTTTAATATAGATACTACCAAGGGACCATAATTTAGTTCATATAGGCGCTTTGCATCTAAAGAAATATAAATCCCCAAGTAGTATATAGAATCAAAGCGCCAAACAAAAGAAAAGGATTGTTGCAGAGTGGTCATCATCCTCAAAGGAACATGGCTCGGCATCAACACTGACTTCTCAATGTCTATTTTAAAATTAGATATAAGGCCAAACCTGTCTATTTCCAACATCAGTTCCATCAAAGACTCTTGAGGAGAAGAAGAACCCGATAGAACACCTTGGGATGAATTGGAGAGGAGACTGATAGCCAGGCCTTCTCGTCCACATCAGTGCTTGACCTCACAAATGTGCTTCTGGAAGAATGGCCAAACATTCCCATAGACACATTCCTAAACCTTGTGGACAGCCTTCCCAGAAGAGTTAAAGCTGTTATAGCTGCAAAGGATGGGCCAACTCAATATTGAACCCTATGGACTAAGACTGGGAAGCCATTAAAGTTAATGTGCATGTAAAGGCAGGCATTCCAATACTTTTGGTAATGTAGTGTATATTTAATATATTAAAAAGAGCCACTAAGTGTTTACAGGGTCCTAATACCTCTAGATTTTAAACACACGACTTATGAAAAGTCACTCCTTCTATACAGTATTACATTGCTGAGCAGTTTAGAACCAGGAGAAAAAACTGATTCTGGGTCGCAGTAGGAGCTTCCCTTTTACACTATGCAATACTATACTATGCCGTATTATAGGCAGGGTTTTGGATACCGGATGACGTGTTACTTTCTTTTATTACAGCTATCCTTTTAAAACAACATCCTGCTTCTATTTTGGACTGTGGTTGTTCTCGAAATAAGGCTGTAAGAGAACAAATAGCTCATTATGTTCTTATGTCTTGCAGGCACATTCTCATCTGCCTGGCTGCCTACCTCGGCTGTGTCTGCTTTGCCTACTTCGATGCTGCATCTGAAATCCCAGAACAGGGGCCCGTCATAAAGTTCTGGCCAAGCGAGAAGTGGGCTTTTATCGGAGTTCCCTATGTCAGCTTGCTTTGTGCCCACAGGAAGTCACCTGTGAAAATTACATGAATTCCAGTGTGGAAGCTTGAAGTTGTTTTTTTTGACTTATGAAACATATACACACTGGAATCTATTAGATATATATTTTCTCTGCAGTGTTTCCAGTAAAGGACTAATTATATGTCTTTGTTTGGACGGAACCTTAGCTGCTACCATCTTGTGGAACAAAGAAGAACACATTCTTTTTTTTTTTTTCTTCCTCAAGCTCGGTTCCTTTAAGACACATGACAGCTCCTATTTATTGGTACATTTATATGTGTTTTATTTTCTACAAAAAATAATCTATTTCTACAAGTTAACTTTGAAGTGCAATCTTGCAGAAATCTGTATGTTGGAATTCTGATAAGAAAATAAGAAGCTGCTCTGCTTGTGATCCGTTTTATTCTATTGAGGGCTATTTATATTTTTATATAGTGTTGCTTCCAACAAGCTTTATCTACATGATGAGGACATGTGATAAAAAGATAACCCAGGTTGGCTGTGAAATTTAAACATAAACTTCAGGTGTTAAGAGCTCCTAAAGTGCACTGCCTATTCTGCCAAACTCTGGCTCCAATTTGTTTGCACAGTAGCTCGGCAATACTAGGAGGGTAGGTTCAAATAGAAGGGTGAGCCATACGTCCACCTAGAGCAGTATTGTGAACCATAATAACTAGGAGTGTAGGTTTTTAAATTTACAAATGTTTTGTAAGGTTGAACTATCTAGAATGAGAAGACTGACCTTCATAGAAGGTGAATTTATTTTAATACTTATGGAACTGGACATCTTAACTGTGTGTAGCAACACAATAGGGTAGCCTGTATGAAAGGCCTTTTATACAAGTGGTTACAGTTAAATGCAGGGTTTAGAAAATTCACCACTCCTCATTTCCCAGGCATTTGTATTTGCAAAGGTCTGAAAATTTCATTACACTGATCCACTGGAGTTGAAGGTCTTAGCAATTAAGTATTCAGAGTTACTATGATGCCCAGGTATGCAGTATTCTGACAATTACAATTATGTCTATTTATGCTTTCATTATTTGTGAATGTATATAAAAATAAAAGAATTAAGTTATAAAATGTGCCTCCTTTTTGTAGTGCTTGTAAAACCAGTGCAAGTAAAGCTAGCTAAAGACAGATTATGGATTGTTGTATGTGAAATGCATCCAAATGCAGTAGAGAGAAGTAGATATTTGGGATTGTTTGTTTGTTAGGGATGCAAATTTCCTCAAAGCTGTTTTTCTACATTCATGTATATTGGTATGGACCTGTAGGAATCTTCCCATACCAGATGTATCCGGGGGTAAAAAGATAGTACTCGGGGCTATTCTTGGTTTGATGCATGCAGGTCTGTCCTCGGAAACCCACTAAAAGCAAACAAAGTTATTAAAACCCACACTGGTGCACAAATGGTAGGATGTTTGCAGTTTACAAGTTTGAAAAAAAAACATGAGTGTTTATAAAAAAAAAAATAAAAAAAAAAAAAGGAGGACACCTAATTAGGGCGACCTAATAAAACCTGAACATTCGACTTGGGTGCCTACTGTATTTGCTCATTTGACTCATTTTTTTCAAAACAAAAATCTGATTATAGATGAGGGTGGTCATACTGGTCCAATACTTGGCAATTCAACACTTAACAGCTGTGTATTATTTGAAATGGAAACATTTCTATACCATACCACGTAGAGATTGTAATGAGGATAAAACCCATATTGAACAAAAATATCTAAAACCCACTAAAAGCATGCTCCGTTGAAGATCTGATTTTTGAATGTTAACATAATTTGTCATTTATAAATTTGGCAAAATTATGTTTTTAATGGCTCGGAAAATGTGATTGTTCCTGGAGAGTTTTGAATCTTGTGCCACATTTAATAAATGTTGCCAATAATATTGTTTTTTGTCCTGTCCTCAGCTCAGCCAGCAGTCTGGCACGCCCCCTTGTAGTCCTCTGAAAGAGCAGGGTGGAAGCAGACACGTTTTGGGCAGAAGGGGTCTCACAGCCCCAGGTCTGTGCTGCCCATGGAGGAGGTGTCCTCTCTCCTCCCTCCTCCACTGCTCCCTGACAGTCACTGCCCCTACTCCACCTTCACTCCGTCCCCACCACACCGCCCCCCCCCCCACCTGCTATCTCCATGTAGAGCGGGATTTATCAGTATTTACTTGTATGACACGTTGGGGGATCTCCCACTGTGTCCGGTATTGTATATGAGAACATATATGTATATGAGCACACTGATGCTGATGTCCCGCCCTTATAGGAACAGTGCGCTGTCAATCATAACGGCATGGGCGGGGCATCAGCGCTTGGTGTTCTCATATAATAATACCTGACAAAGCGGGAGATCCCAGCTGTGTATATACAAGTAGTTACTGATGATAATCCCCGCTCTGCACTGGTGGTTCCTGACAAGTGGCACTGGTGGTCCCTGACAAGCGGCACTTGTGGTCCCTGACATGGTGGTCCCTGACAAGCGGCACTGGGGGTCCCTGACAAGCTGCACTGGTGGTCCCTGACAAGCGGCACTGGCTTGCATTTATAATGCATTAAATTATTATATTAATATGCATTTATATTTAAATGCTTTGCATTTATAAGGCTGCAACCTATCATACCGTGTGTTATGTATGGCTTGCTGGCTGCAGAAAAAGGGGTGTGATTTATGTTGAAATGGGCGAGTCCATATTTACATGTACAAGCCCAGTGTACCTCCCATCCCAAGGATTCATGGGAAATGTAGTCTGATCACAGTTAGAGAGAGAGAAGAGTATATGATGCAATCACTCTTCTAACACCTCCTTTTGGGCAGAATACAGGCTGCATTTTTTGAATCCTAAGGCTCCATGCACACTGGAGCTCATAAAAGGCCGTTCTGAACATTGGATTGCTGGCAGGAAAACGCTGCTTTAAAAATGTGATTTTATCAGCGTTTTACATTGCCGTTAATGGACGTTCAGCGGCGCTAGCTTTTAACTGCGTTTCTCTGCCTCTATTC
The DNA here is from genome assembly GCA_037952925.1 of Lithobates clamitans. NCBI lineage: Eukaryota > Metazoa > Chordata > Amphibia > Anura > Ranidae > Lithobates > Lithobates clamitans. The sequence goes on from JBBGZY010000318.1 coordinate 4,048,140, forward strand.
AAAATCAATGGTTCCCTATGGGAACCCATTGATTTGAAAAGAAGTCGCACCAGAAGTCGGATCATCATGAGGATGAAGGGGGAACCCAGCCAAAATGGAAAAAAAATTGGCGTGGAGTTCCCCACCCGGGGCATGATGGGACGGTGACGTCATAAGGGGGCGGGTCACCGGATGACATCACCCGGTGACCATGCCCCATGCCAATATAGGTCATTGCGCACTGCGCAGCCAGCATTAAAGCGGGAGAGAGTGTCGATAGAGAAGACCGGGCCATCGCTAGCAAAAGAGCAGAAGATAGCGGAGGAGCCCGGCAGAAGAACCGGAGACCGGGAGAAGAGGCCGGAGAGCGCAAAGAAGAAGGAAGAGACCCCCCCGCCCCAAAGCACCAACCCCTCCCTGTTGAGGGCATGCGGCCTGGTATGGTTCAGGAGGGCGGGAGGGGGGGTGCTCCCTCGTCCCCATCCCCTTTTCTAATTGGCCGGGCTGCGTGCTCGGATAAGTGTTTGGTATGGATTTTGGGGGGACCCCACGCCATTTTTCCGGCGAAGGGGGTTCCCCTTAAAATCCATACCAGACTGAAGGGCCTTCATCCTTCATCCTCCTTCATCCTCAGCACACAAGTCGCACCGCAAGTCGGATCATAATGATCCGACTTATATTCAATTCAATGGGCTCCCATAGGGAACCATTGATTTTGAATAGAGGCAGAGAAACGCTGAGCAAGGCTTAACACTCTTTTTACAGCGTTAACCTTCGTTTAACACCTTTTACCGGCGTCTGGCGTTTCCAGTACTGCTCTTGAATGCGATTTTATGGCGTTCACAAAACAGCCCATTAACTCCACTGCTGATTAACTCCAAAAAACGTCCATGTGTGCATGGACACATAGGATAACAGAGTGGAGTTTATGGGCTTTTAAAAAAAAAAAACGCCCAAACTCCAAACACCCTAACAGAGACTCTCTGAATGTTATAATTTATCACACTCCAGGAATGGACTTTTGCAAATGAAATGCCTTGAGCATGCGCATGCAATATAGATTTTTGAAGTTCCTCCAATCCATTCATTAAGTATATTTAGCAGACGGTGATATTATTCAGCGGGCTCTTTTCAGTTGGGCATTTTCAGTGTTGGTTGAATCCCACTATCCCCATCTCCCCGGGGGACCACACATGCACAATGCCCCTTAGTTACTAGACATCGGTTTCTTACAATCTGATTTGGCGTTTAGCCGTAGGGACCTTGTGCATCTGTGGGAGTATAGGCGCCTACACCATTTATGATCTATGTTTTTATATGTTTGTTATTGTTTGTCATTTTTGTGAATCTGGCCAATGGGCATACCGCGTGCAAGTTGCACCCGATAGGCCCATTTATTAGTGTCTGGTGGACCAACTCTACCCACACAACTGTTGGTGTTATCATTGTCAATTTTAGAATTTGTTTTTTCAATAAACTTTGTTAATTTTTTATATACTACTCTCCCATCATTGCCCACTATAGCCACAGTAATGCCGCGTACACACGGTCGGACTTTCCGGCATACTTGGTCCGGCGGACCAGAGTGTGCCGGACAATCCGCCCATGTGTAGGCTCCGGCGGACTTTTTCCCAAAAGCCCGCCGGACCAAGATTTGAAACATGTTTTAAATCTTTCCGTCGGACTCAGTTTCGGGCGGAAAGTCCGCTCGTCTGTGTGCTGGTCCGACGGAAAGCCCGCTCGTGTGTATGCTGGTCCGACGGACCAGATACGACGCGAGGGCAGGGTATTGCATTTCGCGCTCGCTGCAATAGGAAAAACAGATTTTCCTATTGCGGCAGGCGCGGGTCATGCCAGGCCCTTGGGTCTGGTATGGATTGTAAAGGGAAGCCCCTACGCCGAAAAAACGGCGTGGGGTCCCCCCTAAAATCCATACCAGACCCCGATCCGAGCACGCAGCCTGGCTGGTCAGGAAGGGGGGTGGGGACGAGCAAGTGCCCCCCCCTCCTGAACCATACCAGGCCGCATGCCCTCAACATGGGGGGTGGGTGCTTTGGGGGAGGGGGGCGCCCTGCGGCCCCCCCACCCCAAAGCACTTTGTCCCCATGTTGATGAGGACAAGGGCCTCTTCCCGACAACCCTGGCCGTTGGTTGTCGGGGTCTGCGGGCGGGGGGCTTATCGGAATCTGGGATCCCCTCTAATAAGGGGGCCCCCAGATCCCGGTTCCCCACCCTATGTGAATGAGTATGGGGTACATGGTACCCCTACCCATTCACCTAGGGAAAAAGTGTAAATAATAAAACACTACACAGGTTTTTAAAATATTTTATTAAACAGCTCCGGGGGGGGGATTTTAGGGTGGACCCCACGCCGTTTTTTCGGCGTAGGGGCTTCCCTTTATAATCCATACCAGACCCAAGGGCCTGGTATGACCCGCGACGGGGCTCGCAAGGTGTCAATCTCGCCGATAAAAGCGGCAAGATTGACATCCCTTGCTAGTCCCATCGCACCTGAGTCACGTTCAAAATGAAAGGACTTGTCCGTGTGTGGGCAAGTCCGTTCATTCTGAAAGTCCGCCGTAACTCCGGCGAAAGTCCGTCGGAAAGACGGGCGGACCTAGCCCGCCACAAAGTCCGGTCGTGTGTGGGCAAGTCCGTCCGTTTTAAAGTCCGGCGCACCTGGCCGACAAAGTCCGTCAGAAAGTGTGCCGGACCAAGTAGGATAGAAAGTCCGACCGTGTGTACGCGGCATAACTGTCTTTGGGCCCAGGAGGACCACTTCCTTGTGTTCCTCTTTGGTCCCTGTTCCATGTAGCATAGTTTTATTGATTTTAGTGTGGTCACTTTAAATTTTTATGTTTTCTCAATTAATACTTTTTTGTATTTTTGCTTTGAGATATTAAACAGTTATGCCTAAAGCTTGATGCTTAGTTTTCCTGTTTCAGATATAAAAATATGACAGACATTTTAACTTTTACCATTTTATCCAGAATATTTGGCTTTAACATTTGTGCTTATATACTGTACATACAGTATGTTCTCCAGAATAAAAATCATTAAACAAGAATGGTCTTTAAGAGTGTAACAAGAATTTTGTATACTTTAGAAAATAAGTTAATTTTTTTATTTTGGGAGAAGTCCACATGGAGATTTAGGACTGTGATCGGTTCCTTTACCATTTTCTTATGCTCCCAAAACCACAATAATACCTAAGGTAGAGACTAAGAAAAAAGAGAATTCCTGGTTATGTGAAACTACAACTCCCAGAATGCATGCTTGGTTTGTTATTCTCCACAGGTTTCTCCTTTTACAGTGCCTTGTATTGAATACCACAGAAATGGGTGACCTTATATGCAGTCTTTGCATGTAGCACCCTCTGCACTTACATGGAGAAGCTCCTCTTATGCCCTGTACACACGGTCGGATTTTCCGATGGAAAATGTCTGATCGGAGCGTGTTGTCGGAAATTCCGACCGTGTGTGGTCTCCATCGGACATTTTCCATCGGATTTTCCGACACACAAAGTTTGAGAGCAGGATATAAAATTTTCCGACAACAAAATCCGTTGTTGGAATTTCCGATCGTGTGTACACAAATCCGACGGACAAAGTGCCACGCATGCTCAGAATAAATAAAGAGATGAAAGCTATTGACCACTGCCCCGTTTATAGTCCCGACGTACGTGTTTTACGTCACCGGGTTTAGAGCGATCGGATTTTCCGACAACTTTGTGTGACCGTGTGTATGCAAGACAAGTTTGAGCCAACATCCGTCGGAAAAAATCCTAGGATTTTGTTGTCGGAATGTCCGAACAAAGTCCGACCGTGTGTACGGGGCATTAGAGTAACAAAATAATGTCTAAGGTCTGGTGACTGGGGAAAGGGAACGCTGTTATAATGGTGGTCCAATATTTATGTATACAGTATATGTTTCTGACAAAAGGTAGGTTCAGGCAAGCTTTGACCCTACCAGAAAATATTGGGGAAACCTGAAGGCAACTACAACAATGTGGTCATTTAGGCGCCTGCACTTTATTAATAAGCTATGGTTTCTCTGTGATGTGTACATCTGTGTACGATGTGAGACATCCTCTAACCATTTACTATGTATTCCTTCATGGGTTTTTTTTGAATCCCAAAGATTCCTATTTGCTATATTTAATGGATCAGACACATTGATTGAAACATGCCTCACATAACATGAAAGCAGGCTCTCATATGATTCATGTCTTTTGTACTGTGTGTGCATATCCATGCATTGATCATATTTAGGCGCTGTAGGCATTTGTCTATAGGTGGTGAAGGCAAGGAAGCTTTCCTATACAGTTTTCACACATTTTTACCATTCGTAGAAATAACGTAAAATTGTTATCAAATACTTACTGTAATTTTTCTTTCCTGGCCCATTCTCACGTCAGCACATAACGGGTTAACACCTCCTTTGGAGCCCCACATGACCACATGTTCCAAGCTGAATAAGACAGCCCCTCCCCCAACTAAGATGTTCGATAACCTAGCCTGCGACAGGCCACTAGGGAGGGAGTCCTGTGCTGACTAGAGGATGGGCTAGGAAAGGAAAATTATGGTAAGTATTTGATAACAATTTTCTGTTTTCCTGACCCACCCCACGTCAGCACATAACGGGATATACCAAAGCTAATATAGGGCAGGAGAGAACAAAATGAAAAGAGTTGCTGCCAATCACAGAAATTCTGCTAAAGCCAGAAAGAACTGATCTCTCTTGTCCCAAACTTGCTGACCAAATATTTAGTTTGTAAGTTTGAATGAAGGCCGCACCAGACCTTCAAGCTAGCCCTTACCTATATCTTCCAAGAAATCCTGGCATAACTGCCCCAAAAGCTGCCACCCCTCTAGTCAAATAGGCTTGCAATGGTTTCAGAGCAGAAAGTCCTACTTCCTTCATGTTAATATAATCACCCTGGTAACCCAAGAGTGGATGACGCTTGAGGGCCTGATGGATAAATGAAAAGATTGTACACTTTCCTCCTTTTGACCAAGTACATTGTTAGTAACTCGACCATGTGTAAGAAAACTGAAGTCTTCCTGCTGTGCACTCAGTGCCTCTTGTATGAAAACCCAGAGGGACTTTCTGGAAACTGGATACCACTTGAAAATTGAACTTTGGAGATAGACGTGGTATCCCTATCTCTAGTAAAAAAGAAAAGAAAAAAGACACCAAAGGGCCCTTGCAGGAAAGTGTTGCAATCTTCAACATCCTTCTGTCTGAAGTATTTGCTGTCAGAACTAGTTTTACCGTGTGGTACTTCAATGGAAATGAAACCTATTGGAGCACAGGGTGCTCTCAGATCCAAGCCTAATGCCGCGTACACACAAGCGGACTTTACGGCAGACTTTGCCAGGTGGACTTTTCAACGGACTTTACGACGGACTTTCTGAATAAACGGACTTGCCTACACACAATCAACCAAAGTCCGTCGAATTCGTACATGATGACGTACGACCGGACTAAAATAAGGAAGTTCATAACCAGTAGCCAATAACTGCCCTAGCGTGGCTTTTTGTCCATCGAACTAGCATACAGATGAGCGGACTTTTTAACCGGACTTGAGTCCGTTGGATAGATTTGAAACATGTTTCAAATCTAAGTCCGTCCAACTTTTGAGAAAACAAAGTCCCCTGGAGCCCACACACGATCGAATTGTCCGATGAAATCCCGTCCGCCGGGCAAAGTCTGCCGTAAAGTCCGCTCGTGTGTACGTGGCATAAGTCTCACAGAGGGAACAAGGATTTCCCTCAAGGTCATATATAGATTGTCATCTGGAAGAAGCATCTGGTCACTGACTTTTGCACCCATCTGCAGCCTGCAAAAAGATAAAGTAGAGATTTGTACCTTAAATGGAGTTGTATGCCAGGCCAATCTCTAGCGCTGACTGTAAAATGTCAAGGATATTGGCTAGAGCAGGGAACACAGGAGAGAAAGCTTTTGCAGAGCAAACAAAACAAACTTCTTTCCTATCCTCTCATATGTAGCAGTCATGGATGATCTTCTGGTCACCAAGGTCTGAACAACCTCAGATGAGAATCCCTGCACCTCTAGTGTGGCCTATTCCAAAGCCAGGCTATTAAAAAATAGTCTCATTGGATTGGGGTGCTGTTACTGACCTTGCCATAAAAAATGTCATTTGACCAAAAAAAAAAGATCAAACATAAACAGAAGCTGCATGTTCAGTGAAGTCTCCCTGAGAACTACTACTGGAACGCCCCATAGGGCCAATATTGGTATGAGGCACTTGTTGAAAAAATATTCTGCCTAACCAAACCAATAATTTATTTTGCTTCCCTGGCAAGAAGATCAACCTTAACTGACTGTAAGTGGTTCTCTGCCCCACGAAAAGTTTCTTTGCAAGATATAACAAGAAAACACTTGGTGTCCCTTGTCAGAAAATGTAGGATACTACTGTCTTGTTGTCAACCTTACTCAGGCCCCCTTGAAGATCCTGAAAGGCTTGCAATGCTAGAAAAGGCTTCCTTATATTTAAGATACTCGGGGAGTCTGCACTTCACCGCGCTCCAATGGCCTTGCACTTGTTTCTTCAGTTTGTGGACTCCCCAGCCCCAGGGACTGACATCTGACTTCAGAATCATCTCCTGGGCTGAGATGCATGCCTCTGAAAGAAGCACAGTGGCACATGTCCAAAATTCCAGCTCTTGTTGAATTTGTATAGGTACAAAGATTTTCTGATCTATAGACAGCCCAGCTCATAGGCTAAATAAGGCAAATTGAAATGTCCTTATGTGCCACCTGGCCCAAGGAGCACCACTGCCAACAAGATCTTCAAAAATATTCCTGGGGCTGTGCCAATTCTGTAAAAGGCAGACACCTGAACTGGAAGTGACATCTGGCCACCGCAAATCTCACACGCCTCTGGTGCTCTGCATTGATCGGTACATGGAAGCATGAGTCAGCTGTGGTCGATTGATACCAACTGGTCCTCCTGCTGAACTGTCCCTGTGACTGTCTGCATGGACTCCATCTTGAACCTCTTGGTGTATATGAACACATTTAAATCCTTCAAACTGAAACAGGCCACAAGGCTCCAGCCTTTGGTACTAGAAAAACTGGGTTTAGAAGGGCCCCAGATGATTCTGTTTTCGGCATCACTGGCATGATGGCCTTGTAACAGTATAAAAGTCTTGCAAACATTTTTTCTTCTGAGATATGTTGGACAAATTGATTCAATGGTCAGCTTTGGAATTCTCCATTGTACTCTCACCTGTTTTCTGGACCCACTGGTCTTTGATGATTGTCATCCAAACCCTCCAGAAGGAGGCTACAATCATCAACTTCACTCAGGCCCCCTGGCCCTAACTGGAGGAGACTGGTTGAACGCACCTTTAAAAAAGACTTTCCAGCCATCTTAGCAGTTTGTTTTGAACCTGATTTCATGTCAGAAATAACTTTGAGACACTGTGATCTATTAAATCTGCAGCCTGTCCTATAAGATTTGGCCTCCTGCATCCTCTGAAGTTCAGTAGGCTTGAGTGAAGGATGGTGGCTTCCTCTTACTAGTCTGTGGCCACAGTCCAGACTTTTCCACCTGTGTTTTTAAGCCAAATTGTTGGTGTGGGCAGATTCAAAAGCAGTTATGGTACATATTGTATGTGGGTCTACAGAAAATGTTATGCCTGTGAGTCCCATTGTTTATCTTTTGATTGATACCTGTGTCCTTGTGGAACTAATTGAATCCTAGGCTCAGGGTACACATAATGGGATTGATTTACTAAAACCGGAGAGTGAAAAATCTGGTGCAGCTGTGCATGGTAGCCAATTGGCTTCTAACTTCAGCTTGTTCAATTAAGCTTTGGCAAAAAAAAAACTGTAAGCTGATTGGTTTCTATGCAGAGCTGCACTAGATTTTGCACTTGCCAGTTTTAGTAAATCGACCCTACTGTCTCCATCATAAGATTAGGCCACAACCCCCGTCAGCACTGAGCCCTGTTCCATAATTTCCCATTCTATTGTTTATCTATTAAATAACAAAAGTTTAGTGATATGTAGAGACTTAAGCCTCGTACACACGGTACGATTGTTGGCAGGGGATTGTCTGTTGATAGACTGTTGTCCTAAAATCTTACCGTTAGTACGCTCCTTTTGACAATTGTTGACCAACTTTCAGCCAACAAATGTTGGCTGACAGGCTAGTAAATTTTCGGCGGACAACGGTTTGACGTCAGATTTTCGTATGTTCAGTACACAAATCCGTCACACAAAAGTCGAAAGTACAAACACGCATGCTCGGAATCAATGCTCACCAAACACTAAATTAGCAGAAGGGTCCCAAAGGGTGGTGCTCAAAAGCTGAAATTCCTCATAGTACGCCACTACATTCGTGTTTGTGGCACAACAATTGTGTACTGTTAGTATGCAAGACAAGATCCTGGCAAACGCCCTTTTGACAAAAATCTGACGCTCTGTTGGCCAACAATCGTACCGTGTGTACGAGGCTTAAAGACGCACTGGAGCGCCCATGCAGAAAACTATCTGGAAGTCTGGAACGCATCCGGACTGCGTTTCTATGGTGAGAACTGGCCCTAAATCATAAGACTTTTTTTGTATTGTAAATATATTTATTGTCCACAAGAGGGCAACGTTTTCTTTAGAATTTATTTATTCTGGGCCAAGAAAAATGCCTGCAGCCTATAGATAGGCTTTTATCAACAATAATAGAAGTTTACTGTGGACGATGCTTAAAGTGGAACTAAAAGTAAAAAAATAAAAGATTGCAAGCAAGCAGGGTCTTTATTGTAGAAGAGACATGCAATGCTTCATATGCAATAAAATGCATTTACCTGCCTGTTCCCAATCTCCTGCAGAATATACAAAGAGCTGCGGATATGGAGCCCAGCTTACATTTCGACACATTGCTTGTGTTCCGGGATAACTGCATGCTCAGGAGTGAGGTTATCCCATGCCAGCCAATCCAGAGGGACTTTGAGGGCATTGGATCGTTGGAACTAAGGTAAGCATTTTTAACTTCAGTTCCAGTTTAAGCCCAAAAAAATGTTATTAAAAAATGGACCAACTTTAGCACATTATATCTTTAAAAACAACCAACAGTTTCACAAAGCTGCAGAAATGAATCTGGTAGGCAAATGTCAGCAGAAGTATTAAGTGTTATTAAACCCACAACAGTAAAATCTGTCTGTATATGCAGCATAGCATGCTTGTTATACTCACTGTGGAACTTAAGGGGTTAATCCTCTGCACTGTGTTAAAAGGCTTTTTTATCCTGTATGCACAGATCCTCCCCCTCCTGCAATGTCTAGCTTGGGAAGGCCAGCTAACACACAGGCTGGAGAGAACAGTTACTTGTTCTCAGAGATAACCAGGTCACATGATATTGGCATCACACATGTGGGCATGTATACAGTCTGCAGGGGAAATCTCCACCCACCTGAACTCTCAGCACTGGAGAAACTCTGCAGTTTATCATGTAACCATGGTATACAGATCAGCTAAATAGGTATACAGTGGCAATATTTTAATGTAAAAAGAAGATTTATAAACTGTGGCACTGTGGGGGGGTGGATGAACTATTTTCATATTACTGGGTTTAGTAACACTTTAAATCAGATACTTCTGCTATCGTCAGCTTACCTGATTTATTTCTGCATCTTTTTAAAAGCAGAACTGTTCTTGCATATGTCCTGAGCTGAACTAAAAAACTATTGTGTGTTGTTGACTCAAAGTTAACCTGTGGTAAAACCATAAAACCACTATTGTGAGCAGTAACCTCCAGAGGACTGAATATAAAACAAAAATGTACACTTGTCACTTACCTTTCAGTAATTTTTCCTTTTCTGATGCCTAAGCTTGATGTATAGCTCTCAATCAATCACAGGACTAGTTATACAATAAATGAAATACCAACCACAATGCAGTATTCTCGATGCAATATTTAATGCAAAGTGCTGGGAAGGTTTTGTATGCTGTCATGATTTCTCTAGCAGTGGGGCTGAGCCCGCACTGCAAGCGTTAACTGGTCCTTTTGTCTAGGAAAAAGAAGAAGCTCTTTTACTTACCTGATCCTCCACTCCACCAGCAGATGGTACTCCCACACGCTTCAGGAATGGACTGCCCCTTGACATCAACACGCCCAATGTAGGGCGTTCATTGCTCTTGATGTCAGGACCTTGGAACACCAAGGGAGAAGATGCTGCAGGGACCAGTCTAGGAGCATGGAGGAGTGGAGGATTCAGTAAGTAGCTCTTCTTTTCCCCAGACTTAAACAATCAATTAATAATTTTTAAGTTTCCCAGAGTTGGTCTTTAAACATCAGGAAAATTAATTGATAGGTAAATATACAATTTTCTGTTTTCCTGATACAAGCAGGACAGCATAAACATGGGACATAGCAAGTGAGTGAAATGCTGAAATAATTTTAATCCAATGACAGACAGTTTAGATTCCCTTATGCCGCAAACTTTCAGACCGGGCTGGTCCAACGGACCGAATCCGGCGGACAATCCGGCCGTGTGTGGGCTTCATCGGACCTTCAGTGGACTTTTTCTGTCGAAAATCTGACGGAAAGACCGTCAGACTTTTGATGCTGAAAAGTCTGCTCGTGTGTACGCGGCATTAGAAATAAACAACCAAGCTCCACTGTGGTCAGTCCTGCAGGAATGGCTTTGTAGTGGGCCAGAACATGCCATGTGTGGACCAGGTTGCTGCCTTGCACATTACTTCTGGAGATGCATCTCTGAATTCTGCCCATAAAAAATACATTTCTCTGGTGGTGTGAGCCCTAAGATTATTATGCTGATCCATTTTGTTTGCCAGATAAGCCATCCAAATTGATCATACTGAAATCGAGCTAGAGGTCTCAGAAAGCTTTTTCTTGGCACAGGCAGGAATGATGAACAAGTTGTCTGATTTTCTGGAAGTAATTAGCTCAATATACTCCAACATCCAAAGCATGAGGTAAATCAGTGACCTCATTCTGGAATGTTGGTAAAAGAATGTCCTGATTTAGATTAAAAAGTTTGCACATCTTTGCACTATGCTGAAGAAGGGTCCTTGGCACTACCGTATCTGGAGAACGGCATAAACACTGTGGATTGCAGCCTAAAGGGGCGTACACACGGTCGGACTTTTCGTCTACAAAAGTCCGACAGCCTGTCCGACAGACTTCCGGCGGACTTTCGGCGGACTTGCGGCGGACTTGCAGCAGACTTTCTAACGAACGGACTTGCCTACACACGACCACACAAAAGTCCGACGGATTCGTACGTGATGACGTACACCGGACTAAAATAAGGAAGTTGATAGCCAGTAGCCAATAGCTGCCCTAGCGTGGGTTTTTGTCCGTCGGACTAGCACACAGACGAGCGGATTTCGGGGTCCGTCGTAGTTACAACGTAAAGATTTGAAGCATGTTTCAAATCTAAAGTCTGTCGGATTTGAGGCTGAAAAAGTCCGCTAAAAGTCCGGGGAAGCCCACACACGATCGGATTACCAGCCAGCTTTAGTCCGTCGGCGTCCGTTGGACTTTTGTAGACAAAAAGTCCGACCGTGTGTACGCCCCATAAGGTTTGGATATCCAACACCCTCTTTTTGAAATAACAGCTGTAAGAAAAACTGAATCAGGGTTATGGTCCATATTGAGGACGCTTCATCCAGAAGGAAAGGCGGGCAAGACAGCATGAACAACACTACCTGTAAGTTCTAAGGAGGGATAAACAACCTGTCTGGAGAATGAATTCTTGCACAGGCTTTCACCAACTGATAAGATGCACACATTTGTCCAAGAGCGTGAAGACAGGTTTGAGACTTGTACACTAAAGCTGGCCACACATGGATCAAAATTCGATCCATATATGGCCTGTTCCTGTTCTGGAGTTGGTCTAGTGATCAATTCCTCCCGAACAGGATTGTTGGTATATTTTATCTTGATCAGCATATGCAGCCAATCAGCTGTGGTGCTGATCAGTGTAGTCTGGCAGTGGAGGAGTCCTGCTGCCAGAATACAGTAGTGCAGCAGGGGGATTCCCTCCTCTACCTTGAATGTGTGGATGGGGAAATTGGTTCTTTTTTTGTTATCAGTCAGCTGGCTAATAAAAAGAAACAATCCATCTATGGCCAGCCTAATGCCCCGTTTACACGATCGGACATTCTGACAACAAAATCCATGGATTTTTTCCGACGGATGTTGGCTCAAACTTGTCTTGCATACACACGGTCACACAAATCTTGTCGGAAATTCCGAACATCAAGAACGCGGTGGCGTACAACACGTATGACGAGCCGAGAAAAATGAAGTTCAATAGCCAGTGCGGCTCTTCTGCTTGATTCCGAGCATGCGTGGAACTTTGTGCTTAGGAATTGTGTACACACGATCGAATTTACGACAATGGATTTTGTTGTCAGAAAATTTGAGATCCAGATCCGATGGAAAATGTCCGATGGAGCCTACACACCGTCTAAATTTCCGACAACAAGCTCCCATCAAACATTTTTCATCGGAAAATCCAACCATGTGTATGGGGCATTAGAGTGCTAACTTGCAAATGCATTTTCAAATCTGCCTTTAGAAAGTTCAATATGTCTGTAACATCAGGGGTCAGCAAGTCAAAGCTGGTGGATTCTGCAAAGCTGATAACTATATTTCAGACTCTAGTGGGCATGGGGTTTGTAGCAGAAGCCCTGCTTTCAGCAGGGTTTTAATGATTAAGAATGAATAAACTAAGAAAATGTATTTTCACCTTTTAGCCTGCAGGCCGCTAGCTGCTCTGGCTGGGTTTGGATGTAACACTTGTACCTGCTGTAAAAGGCCTGGAATCTCAGGAAGGAGAATATGAGTTTTAGGAGCCAGAGACAGCAAGAGAGGATACCATTGTCTGCAAAGTAACAGGGGAATAATTTCTAATATGACACCTGAATGACTGCAGATCCTGCTGAGACATCTGAAGACCAGTGGAGCTGGTGGAAATACATACACTATTTAGTGTGAAACTCTAGCTGAGTTTTAGCACATTCACAGCTTCTGCTGCTGGAAAATTCACACTCCATGGAAAGCAATTATACTTCATAGGTGTTCATAGGTATTGCATTCAAGTTTAAATCTCGATAACCACACTGGCTGAATACCCACAGAAAGACATGCTGGTCCAAGGGCAATTAATTGTTGACCAGGATTTTGCGGCTCAAAGCATCCACCTTACATCCACCATACCAAACCATAATGGGAGATACCTTTCTTAGTAAACAAAGGACACAGCCATCTTGTTGTCTATTTGAAGCATGACCGAAGTTCCCTGGATCTCTTGCTAAAATGCCATCAGGGTCCTGAAAGGCCGTTTTCTTCTTCAAGAAGTTAAACACTTCATCCCCAACAGACTCCGCTACTGACATTGGAATAAGAAGTTGCTAAGATGAGCACCCTAAATATTACAGAAACATCTAACCTGATCACAAACAGTGTGTCGGGATTCTAATGATAACAGTTGAAAAGGTTTGTCGACTTTAGCCACCACCATGGAGATTGTCTCAAATGTAGAGGAAGTGCCTCCTCCATTGTCTCCAAAAATCTTACTTGGAAGGTTTAGTCTCCAGTGCGCTCACTTTACCATGGGGATTGTCGCTAATAACATCCCTGTCGACTTGAGACACTGGGAAGTAGACAGAAGGGAAAGTGTCATGACTTGTTTCAAATGACACTAGAACTGTTGCCTTCTCTGATGGAAGCTCCACCATGTTTCTCTGAGTGTCCAGGACTTCCTCCAGGAACTTCCTCATTTGTGTGGGGATGAGCTGGCTTTTATACCAATTGATAACTCATCTGAAATGTATCAGGGTTTGAAATAGGATATCTCAATAATCAGTTAAAGTATGAGAATGATAAGCTATCAGTATATCGTCCAAGTACTGGAACACTTGTAACCCTTGTTCGCATTGAATAGAAAAAAGTTTTGGAAAACCTCATGGGTGGGTGTGGACTAGCCAGAAGGCAGCCAAATGAACTGGATGTAGAATTGTAGAATGACAAAGTGATGATAATTGTGAAAGCATTGATGTATAGGAACGTGTAAATACATATCTGCTAGATATAGCGATAACATCCAGTCACCTACAAAACCGGACGTTGATTTTCCTGTTCAATGCCTTTGGGTCCAAGACTGGCCTTAAATCTCCTATCTTTTTCTTAACCAAGGATATTTGAGAATAGAAACCTTGAAACCTTTCCTGAACAGGTACTGGTTGAATGGCTTTTTTTGCAACAATCTTTGGATATATGTGCAAAGAGCCTGAAGTTTTTTTTGGCACAGAGGAAGTCTGGTGAGAACCCTCAAAAAGATTTCTGCTACTCTTGAGACAGAATAGATGTTGTCTTGGTCAAAGGAAGAAAGTATGACTACAAGCTGTTTTGTCCCCTTCTGTACTCTTTCAACAGCTTATAATATTTAGCATCCCTACATCTATTGCTTGCTTGTCTCCTGTCTACTTCCTGGCATTTGCAGCCAGGGTCTTCTATCATGCAGAATAAATTTGGACTTGCCTCCTCTGACTTTAGCTTTTCAAGCCTGTTGCCAATCTAGGAGGACCCATCAAATGGGGCTTTTCACCAGTTTGATCTGGAAGAGGCATCCACAGCACATGGCTTAAGTCACAAGGCTCTTCTGCCCATGACAGAGTAAAACATGAGTCTAGATAAACAGTGAGAGAGTCTATAGCGACTTCACTTGCCAGCTTGATCTCATTAAGCAAGAAATCTCATGATCTGCCAGCAGGCCCACTTTCCCCCTTTTATGACTAGACACGCATTGCCTTTTCAATAGATGTGAGTGCCAAATTTGTCCTACAGACACTATCTGTGGAGGGATAATTGCTTTTCCACTTTAAATCTATTTTCCTGTCAAGGGGATACCTAAAAGAAACAGCGTAATCCATAGGCAAAGTGTTGTGTCTAGCCAGCCTGATGATTGTTGCATAGATTATGGGTGCTGAATCAAAGCAACAGACACCATCCCCTTTGATGGATACATCCTGGCAACCTTCCTGGCAAAGAAGATTTTCTCCACTTTTTTCCATTCATAAAAATTGACATCACTTTATCAGACTCTGATTTTTTGAATCGTCAATAATAAATACCTCCTAGATTTTCAAGGCTGTTCCACTGGCTCCTCTCACTGCCTCCTTGATGGGTTTGACTAAAGGCTGGACAGGAACGAAATCAAGGCCAACCCCCAAGAATCCTCAAGTGGAGACTTTTTTTCATTGATTAAAAAAAGGAGAATACTGCCTTGCGTTGGATGTTTCATTTATGCTATAACTGCTCCTGTCAAATTTTCTGAAGAGTATATATCCCAAATGTTGATTTTTTTTTTTTTATTTCAACAGTTTTGCACTATTTATTACAAGAGAGGGGGATTCAATTTGCTGTGTGTTTGCCACAATATTAATACGCAGAATCTATTTTGGATACATCTTATTGGATTTTAAATAATATATAAATATCACTGTTTGGCTTTATTCTTGTTGCTCTAACGCATTAGGAATCCATTACTTAATCAGATGTCCACTAGGTGAAGAACTGGATAAAAGAAATAATTCACACAGCTTAAAGCGTTAGCTCACTTTTACAAAAAAAAAAATGCCTATGTAGGTAAGGGGTTGTTTGTAGATATAAAACAAACTGTCCAGCGCTTACTAAAGTTGACTAATGCCCTTGCGATAATTGTAGACTATTTACGTACCTCAAGAAGCCTAACCTGAAAACTCCCAGGACAATGCTAGGACATTGCTAAGTGAGGCCTAGGCATTACTGCTCACCTCCACCGTCACAGGCGTGAGCTCTTTCTCGAATTTAAACCCCTGTCATTGCTCTTTCTCTCCCCTGAAGCAGTAGCTCTGAGCTCAGGGTTTGAGAGCTCACTTCTGTTGTGGAGCCTTACCATTACTAGTGTACTTATGTTAGCTCTCAACCGTACTGTCAAGTCATCAAATGGCTGGTGTCATAGCTGATCACACAAGTACCACCATGATAACTGCAGATCACACAGAGGCTAAGATGGCAGCTTCCTTGGCTGAATAGGATAGGTTTAGTTCCGCTTTAAGGAGCACTTGAACACAAGGATAAGGGCATTTGATTTAGTCATGTGATCTTATTGAAGTCAGGGATAGTAAGAGTCCTTATCATGGTGTGTAAGCCTTGTGGAGTGAGACTAACATGTTTAACACACACATGTAACAATTTTCAAATAACTTTAAATTTCTAAAATAAATATGAAGATTAGACGTTTCGACTTCTAACTTCTCCTGGTTTTGCATTCTTTTTCACGGTTAGCCAAATAGTCAGACAACTAGCATTTTCAGAAAGCCAGCCTCTGAAATTCTCCTAGTACAGACATTTATTAAACTTTTTATGCAAGCTATGTTCTAGAAAAATTATTATTCTTACTGGTTGCAGTTTGTGCTTTATCTTTGGCATGTCATGTTCTGTAGCAAGTGAACTACAATACAAAATGTTGACTCCGCAGCTGTCTCTCTGTGTTGAAATAATTGCTTTTGCCAGCAACAAAGTCACAAAGAGACCTGGTGATTTCTGGGAAGCATGAACGTCTTTCTGAAAATAGACACTTTAATGAAACAGAATGTACAGTTTCGGCGCTTACTGACTAATGGCAATGATTCACATTCTATTAGGAAAATTATAAATGGTGCATTGCTGCTTTGTGATAATAACATTCTGGCTCACACACATAGATGGTATTGATAGTCTTGACATGATTCTTTTTAATTTTTTATATCCAAAAAAGGTTGGTTTATAGCTAAAAATGAATAAACAGTTAATTTAATGCTATAGATGGCAATACACTTACCTAGCTAACCACATTTATGGCTGAAATAATTGAAATACAATAATGTGGACATAAATGCTGGATGTGATTTACATTTTGACCATAAATATGCTTTAAACTCTAATGCCCCGTACACACGGTTGGACTTTGTTCGGACATTCCGACAACAAAATCCTAGGATTTTTTCCGACGGATGTTGGCTCAAACTTGTCTTGCATACACACGGTAACACAAAGTTGTCGGAAAATCCGATTGTTCTAAATGCGGTGACGTAAAACACGTACATCGGGACTATAAACGGGGCAGTGGCCAATAGCTTTCATCTCTTTATTTATTCTGAGCATGCATGGCACTTTGTCCGTCGGATTTGTGTACACACGATCGGAATTTCCGACAATGGATTTTGTTGTCGGAAAATTTTATATCCTGCTCTCAAACTTTGTGTGTCAGAAAATCCGATTGAAAATGCATGATGGAGCCTACACACGGTCGGAATTTCCGACAACAAGGTCCTATCAGACATTTTCCGTCAGAAAATCTGACCGTGTGTACAGGGCATTATAGTTCATTTGATGTTCACACATGACTGAAACCTTTAACCACTTGCTTACTGGACACTTATACTCCCTTCCTGCTCTGGCCAATTTTCAGCTTTCAGCACGGTCACACTTGAATGACAATTGCGTGGTCATGCAACACTGTACCCAAAGGTAAATTTTATCATTTTTTTCACACAAATAACAAATAGAGCTTTATTTTGGTGGTATATAATCACCGCTGGGATTTTTATTTTTTGCTAAACAAACAAAAAGGGCAGAAAATTTTATAAAAAAAACAAAACTTTTTCATATTTAGTTAATTTAGTTAATATTATAGGCTTACCTGTAGGTAAAAATATCAAAGCAGGTATACAACCACTTCAACTTAGGTTCACACTTCTGTGTTTAGTGCAGGCCATGTTTGCGTGGGCACGGCAGCCCATTCAAATAAATGGGCTGCTGTACCTGCGTTCCCCCCCAAAAAAAATTTTAGTTTTAATTATCATGGTATAAAAAAAATTGATGTGGGGGCCTTTTGGTGGGTGAGATTTTTTTTTTTTTGGGGGGGGGGGGGGCGGCATTTAATTTTTGGACCCAGGCAGCACAATGTCTTGGGCCAGCCCGGCAAACATCCAAAGCCTGCAAAAGGAAGACCATGTGAAGATGGAAACCCTGTCAGCGGGACACCGCTGGAGGGCTTCGTTCTTAGGTAAGTATTTCATTGTGCTATTATGCTGCAGGGAACAATTTTGCTGGAAAAAGATGTTTGTGGTTTACTACTGCTTTAACAGTTTTCATGTCCTAAGGGCCACCCAGGAAGTAATGGAGAAGTTGGACACTGAGGTAAGGACTGTGTAGGATGAATAGAAAGCTTTTTATTTTCTGTAAAAGAAGAACATTCATGCTATATTGGTATGTAGGGGAGCTTAGAAAAAAAAAGGTGAACTTTGCCTTTAAAGGAGAAGTAAACTCTATGTATTTAAATTCCTCTGACAGGCAGGTTATTAATGACAGAAGAGACCCTATTGTTGTCTTTTGCCATAAATGCATCCTGCCTGTCAGCTGTCATGTTCACTGAGCCGCATATGCGCTGCTCAGTGAACCTTAAGGCCCGGATCGGCCACCAAGCCGTGCCTCGGTGATGTGACTGATGTGCGCAAGGCACGGGACTCAGAGGAAGGAAGTTGTGGCGAAGATTTATGATCATTTGAAATGCTTTGAGCTGACGTGGATTGTTAGATGGAAAAGATATGTGAACCCTGTGTTTAAAGTATTGGATATGGTGTTAATATGTGTTTTTAATGTTGTATAATAAACTTCATGTTTTTATGTGTAGCACCCTCTAGTGTGCTACTAGCGGTAATACAGGCAAGCCATAGTCTGGCCCAGGGATAAACCTGAGTCACCGAATCTGGGTCAGGGTTATTAGAGGTTAGGGCTGGATGACTCATCCCAGCAGCTCTCTGGTGCCTCCCTCTGGTTCTAGAATATTGGAGAATGTTCTGGAAGTTAGTGGGTGGAGGATAGGGGGGCTGCTCTGCATATTTGAAGATCCTTGGCCAATCCCCAGTAAGTGAGCCTGGTTGGGAACCAAGGAGCCTTTAAATATTGGATGAGCCATGCCAGCCGGTAAGTCAGGTGAAAGGTGGAGAAGCAGTGCTGAGGGAGTCTGTCTGTGGCCCCTGAGGGACCCCTGCCATAGGGGGTTTTACCTCTGGCTGGAGTTCGGGAGGCTGGCCTGGAAGGATCCTACCACAGCAGGCAATTGGAGGTACCCTATCTAGGGAGACAGCTGGAGCAAGGAGAGACAGAGTCAGTAGATCATCACGGTGCAGGAACAGACAAGGGGAAAGACTGCCAGCTGTAGCAGATCTCTCTTGAAGACAGCGGTGTGCTTAAGTCTTCATCCAACCTTGCCTTGGGAAGTCTCCAGTGTGTGTCAGATGGGTAGATTGGGAAGAAGAAGCAGCCAGGTGGGCTGGTGAAGTGGCAGCCAGGTGGGCTAGCATTCCTGTGGGAAGTAGAGCTGGAACCAGTGTCTATAAGGAAGCAGAAGGTGATGCAGGATGCAGTTCACTCCACTAGTGCTATTTTCTACTAGGGACTGAGAATTCCTAGCGTGTAAGGGGCTGATGCTGAGCTAACAAGAGGCTGTTGGCTTCCAAGGGAGTGAACCCAGCAGAGCTCTGCAAAGGAACAAAGTCAGTGCAGGAGGTGGAAGAATTAGAAGCTGTAAATAGGGAGGAAATTGTCCCTGGTTCTGTTTGTGGGACATTTTTCAAGTTGGATATCCCATAATCCCTAACCCCATCCAAGTTATTATCCCCTAATAAAAACAACAAAAAAAAAGCTCTTGGACTGCTTTCTGTGTCTAGATGCAAGAAGTAAATACTGTATGACTGGCTGTGCAGCAGTGGGGAACCCTGACATTCGCAACTCCTACGGGGGTAGTGTTACATATGTAATTTTGATGTGGTACCAATATCTATTTACCTATAAGTCCGTGGCTACAATGCTTTGGTGTCTTATGTATAAGATATAGTATGTGGAGATATAGGACAAAGAACCTCTCTCTAAATTTTCTTAATTTCACCTTCCCTATTGACTCGATTTTCTTCTAAATTTCAGGGAAATAAAAAAACCCCGATTTTACTTATCCCCAATAGACACACAAAAACTAGAACCAATTTGGTTGAAGCTCATTTACCCATGCAATGATGTAAAAAAAAAAACACGTAAGTACTCGAAGAATGTACAGAACCCAATGGGATGGTACAAGCAAATACAAGTTTTTTGTCCAGCACACTTACCAGCTATCCTGCAAAAACAAGAATAAAAAAAACAAAAAGCAAAACAAAATGTCCCTGTCTAACAATTTGCTTTAAAAACAGAGGTTTTAGCTGCACAACATTTGCAAATATATACAGTGGGGAAAATAACTATTTGATCCCCTGCAGATTTTTTAAGTTCACTTACAAAGAAATTAAGGCCCCTTTCACACGGAACGGATCCGTGTTGATCCGCCCCGTGTTTATCCGCTGCTCAGCGGGGAGCGCTCCGCTTTCCCCAGCTGAGCAGGCAGATGACAGGGCGGGACCCGCACACTGTGCAGGGACCGCCCTGTCAGATCTCCGCTCTCCCCTATGGGGGATCGGAGGAACACGGACCGTCTGTCCGTGTTCCTCCGATCCGCTCTGCAGACGGATAGAAAAATAGGATTTTCTTCCGTCCGCAGAATCGGATGAGAGCGGAGCTGGACAACATCGGGTGTTAGCGGATGTACATCCGCTGACACCCGCTATCCCATAGGGATGCATGTATGTCCGTATTTCATCCGAAAACGGATGGATGAAATACGGACATACGGTCCGCACGTGTGAAAGGGGCCTAAGGGTCTATAATTGTTGTCATAGGTGTAGATTGGTATATCTATCTAAATTAAATGATAGAGAGAGAATATCAACCAAAAATCCAGAAAAAAAACACTATACAAATGTTATAAATTGAGTTGCAGTTCAGTGAATAAAAGAGATATTTAATCCCCTAACAACTAACAATAATTCTGGCTTCCACAGACTGGCTACAGTATGTGCTCATGTGGTACACAGATTAGTCTTGTCAATTCAAGAAGGTGCTCCTAACGACAACTTGTTATGTGTATAAAAGACACCTGTCCATAGAATCTCTTTCTTCCATTCAAACCTCACTATCATGGGCAAGACCAAAGAGCTGTCAAAGGACATCAGGGACAAGATTGTAGACAAGGCTGGAATGGGCTACAAGACCATCGGCAAGAAGCTTGGTGAATAGTAGACAACTGTCGGAGCGATTATTCGCAAATTGAAGAAATACAAAATAACCATCAATCGCCCTCGGACTGGAGCTTCATGCAAGATTTCGCCTCATGGGGTAAGGATGATCATGAGAAAAGTGAAGGATCAGCCCAAAACTACACGGGAGGAGCCTGTGAATGATCTCAGGCAGTTGGGCCCAGTGGTGGCTGGTGAAGTTTTAGGATGGGGAGAGCCAGAACCCGCCCTTTCTTTTTGACCCCTCCCACTTGGTGAAAATGGGTGTGGTTTCAGCGAAATAGTGGGCGTGGCTCTAAGGTGGTGTGGTTAGCGTCTGAGATGAACGAGGGATGGAGGGAGAGGGATGGAGGGACAGCAGGCCCAGATCCTACACAACAATAGAAATATGTGTATTCTAGAAAGTTTAACCATTAGCAGATAAAGATACTCCAAACACCTGGTGTTAGCAGTTCAATCACCCTGGCACAATGGTTGTTATGGTGTCAGGATGATTGAAGCGCATTATTTCTATTATTACATTGTAATATAAAATTAAATCATTCAACTCACCATAATGCAGAATCAGTGGGAGCCCTGAGTGTGTCACTAGCCACGTCGCCTGCCACCAGATGCCATCAGGTGTCCCCAGTGGAGTCCGTCCGTACATCAGGTGCCCCTAGCAGAGTCCCTCCTTACTTGCAGCCTGTGTCCCATCAAATGCAGCCTGTGTTTCATCAAATGCAGCCTGTGTCACATCAAAGGCAGCCTATGTCACATAAAATGCAGCCTGTGTCACATAAAATGCAGCTTGCGTCCCATCGAATGCAGCCTGTGTCACATAAAATGCAGCCTGTGCCCCATTAAATGCAGCCTGTGTCACATAAAATGCAGCCTGTGTCACATAAAATGCAGCCTGTGTCCCGTTAAATGCAGCCTGTGTCACACAAAATGCAGCCTATGTCACATAAAATGCAGCCTCTGTCCCATTAAATGCAGCCTGTGTCACATCAAATGCAGCCTATGTCACATAAAATGCAGCCTGTGTCACATAAAATGCAGCTTGTGTCCCACCAAATGCAGCCTGTGTCGCATAAAATGCAGCCTGTGTCCATTAAATGCAGCCTGTGTCACATCAAATGCAGCTTGTGTCACATCAAATGCAGCCTATGTCACATAAAATGCAGCCTGTGTCCCATCAAATGCAGCCTGTGTCCCATCAAATGCAACCAGTGCCGCATAAAATACAGCCTGTGCCGCATAAAATACAGCCTGTGTCACATAAAATGCAGCCTGTGTCACATAAAATACAGCCTGTGTCCCATTAAATGCAGCCTGTGTCACATAAAATGCAGCCTGTGTCCCATTAAATGCAGCCTGTGTCACATAAAATGCAGCCTGTGTCACATCAAATGCAGCCTGTGTCACATCAAATGCCACCTGTGTCACATAAAATGCAGCCTGTGTCCCATTAAATGCAGCCTGTATCACATCAAATGCAGCTTATGTCACATAAAATGCAGCCTGTGTCACATAGAATGCAGCCTGTGCCCCATTAAATGCAGCCTGTGTCACATAAAATGCAGCCTGTGTCACATCAAATGCAGCCTGTGTCACATCAAATGCAGCCTGTGTCACATCAAATGCCGCCTGTGTCACATAAAATGCAGCCTGTGTCACATAAAATTCAGCCTGTGTCACATAAAATGCAGCCTGTGTCCCATTAAATGCAGCCTGTGTCACATAAAATGCAGCCTGTGTCCCATTAAATGCAGCCTGTGTCCCAATAAATGTGAAAAAATATTTTTATATCTTATGCCGTGATAATGGTGTATTATAACCCACGTGAAGACTAAAAATGTGGCGCTATTATAATCACTCTTTCAGTAGTAATACCTCAATAAGTAAATAACCTAATCTAATAACCCCTTTGTTAAAGGTGTGTGAACCAACTATACATTGGTATAAAACAATATTAGTAAAATAGCAAAAAAACCAAAAAAAACATCAAAAAGCAGTACAATGACTTCAGTGACTCAGTGATATAGTTGAAAATCGCAAATGTGTCAATCCTATAATAAAGTGTGTAAACGATCCGTATGCACACTGAGCATAAACTAAGTGACTATATAACATAAAAGTCCAATAATAGGTGCACATATGTGAAATACAAGTCCGTGGTAAAGTTGCACAATAGATGGTGTCACAGCAAATATTGGAAATTCCTGAAGAAAACTTGAGCTTTCCACCACACCTCTGTGTTCAGTGTTCCCTCTCCCAATAGACAGACTCTTACCAACTCTGTATGCCTCCACTTTCGTATGAGGCTAGCAAGCATGAGAATATCCAGGCAATCAGAAGGGGTTAAAAGTATTCCATTCAGGGGCTCGTTCCATATGCAAATGAGAAAGAACTCCCAATAGTGTGATAACGTAAAAACTTTTAATATCCACACATAATACACTTCAAAATATGCACTCACAATGTGTCAACTTTAAAACAGCACATCAAAAAACTCCACGGCACTCTGTGCACAGCAATCTCAACAGGGCAGCCTGGGTGGTCTATCCTGCGGTGTTCATATGAGGAGTGTGGTCACGGAGGACCTGAGTGTAACCAGCGTGTATAGGGATCTATCTCACCCACTCCTCGCTCGCTCTTCCAATGAATCCTCCGTCTCCCTGACACACGAACCGCAGCACCCTGCTCTCTTAAGCCACACAGCCTCAGATGTTTTTAATCTTCTCTCAGCCTTGCCCCCGACATGTTTCGCTACAACTGTAGCTTAATCATGGGATAGGCCGCTCAGAATGTCACTCTACTTAAATACACTCCCTCCCCTCTGTCTAACTATGGGGATCCCAGTGCGCATGCGCGTCCAGCGTATCCCGCGCATGCGCAGTTGAAGTGTCCCCATACGCGCAAACTGCTGCTCCATGCAGCTGTCTGTATATGCTAACATGTTATTCTCAACAGCGGTTTTGAGATGCTGACATCCCACTGTTTAATTCCCATGAATCTGGGTATCTTACAGCCTGATGTCGGTATTTAGGTTATAATGAGTGTCCTGGAATACATTTCAAAGCACTTTATGCGCTGAAAGCTAGCACAAACCATATAATATAGGAGTGCTCTAGTTCCCTCTCTCACTTTATGCGCTAAATACTATCACAAACCATATAATGTAGGAGTGCTCTAGCTCCCTCTAAATTCATCAGAGGGATCAGAGCTTCTCAAATTATTTGCCAACACTCTCATTGGTCTGCGATACTAAGCGTCCTCACCATCACATATCAAAGGGAGGTGTATAACTATAGATAAAAATCTATAGCTCTAAAAATTAAAACAAAATATCAACTTATAATGCATAAAATTATATAAATTTATAAAATAATATAAAATGGAAGAATAAGCATGGCTCAACTAAAAATTCAAATTGGCTGAATGTACCTGGTGTTACTATAGCTGTCTCTATTAGTATTAGAGATATATAACTCACTTTCGGAATATTATTACAATATTCCAAAAAAATAGTACCATGTTTGAAAGCATTAAAGATTGGCTATCTCTACCTATATTACATATCATTATGTTAGGATATCTGTATCCCATAATCTAACATAGGAAGTATCCCCACTGCCAGTCCATCAACTACTTCTAATTGGCGTGGTCGTACCCTAAAATTATTATTTGATTACAGAGGATATTGAAATACAGACTGGGATATGTGTACAATCCAAAAAACACTATAAAAAATACTATAAAAAATATATGTGTGAAACTAAATAGTCTACTAACAGGTAACGTGTTACCATACTGTTAGGGAAGTCCTGTATTTATCCTAATACACAATCATCATATAATCCAAAGATAGTATAAGTATAATCCCAGGATGTGTGGAAAAACTATGCCACTTTACATGGGGGCAGGGGTTAGTGTACTGCTCTTATACCAGAGGGGGTTTGTCTGCTCAGCTAAAAATCGTTAATGAAGCAATTGAGGTCTAGCTCAATGTTGAGCCCCCTCGGAGTGAGGCTTTTAAACAGAAATATCCATTCCGTTTCACGGCGTGACAAATCTCTTACTCTGTTCGAGCCTCTCCAGGAAGAGTGCACCACCTCCAAGCCACAAAATTGTAGCAAGGTTGGGTCCCGTTGATGTTTCTCCCTAAAATGCATAGACACGCTATGATACTTGTACCCATTTCTGATGTTGGTCAGATGTTCACTGATCCGAGTCTTTAATTGTCTTTTTGTTCTACCAACATAGTACAAGCCACAAGGGCACCACATGAGATATACAACGTGCGTGGTGGTACACGTGCTAAATTCCTTGATCTCAAATCTGTCCCCCTCTCTGTTGGTGACAGTGGTGACACCTCTATTCCTAACCTTTACTGTCTTGCAACAGACACACTTCCCACAGCAGTAAAAACCTTTAAAATTAAAGGACAAAGATCTTGGATTCGGTGGGTCAAGGATCTTTTTCACTACTTGATCTCCTATACTCGGGGCTCTTCTATATATAAACCTCGGTTGAGTTGACAAGATGTCCCCCAGATATTTATCTCTGCATAATATATGCCAGTATTTCCTGAAGATATGTTCAATGTCCTTATACTGGCAGTGAAACCCGGATATAAAGCTCAATTGGTGTCTGGTATCCTCATTTTGTACTTCTTTTTCTTTTAGGCATTCCTCTCTAGGGATTTCAGCAACTTCCTGTATTATTTCGACCAGTGTGCTTTCCTTATAGCCCTTCTGCATGAATTTTTTCTTCAGAATGTCTGATTGAGTTAGAAAATCCTCCTTCAATGTGCAATTCCGACGGATCCGCAACAGTTGGCCCTTCGGTATATTTTTTATCCATGATGGATGATGTCCACTGGCCACGGATAAATAACTGTTGCGGTCCGTCGGTTTGAAGTACACCTTGGTTTTCAGCGATCCATTTATTTTTTCTATAGTGACATCAAGAAAATTGATTGACTCCTCACTGACTTGATATTCCAATTTAATGTTATTTGTATTGCTGTTGAGATACTTCAAGAATATCTCCAACGATTCTTTCGACCCCTGCCATATTAGTAGAATATCATCAATGAACCTTCTGTAGAAGATCATTTCAGGTCTATTGATGTTGAAAATACGTCTGTCCTCCCATTCAGACATGAACAGGTTGGCGAGGCTGGGGGCATATTTCGCCCCCATTGCCACGCCAACCTGCTGGGAATAGAAGTGTCCATCGAACCAGAAGTAATTGTGGGACATGCAGAAATCTAGTGCATGTCCCACAAATTTCTTCTGTGCAAACGGGATGTCGTCACGTTTGCTGATTAGGTGCACACTTTAAGCCTAAATTTAAGATGTTAATCTCCTTATGGTCCAGCGTCACCCCACTTATGTTATAAATTCCGGTATTCACATGTCCCTCGGCCGTTTTTTTGGGTTGCCTTGATCGGCCAGCCCTGCATCCCCTCCTTCTCTTGGTGGGGGCCCCCCGTATGCGCCTTGCATGTAAGGGGGTCCAAACTTTCCTTCCTTCTGGTGTTGTGTTCGGGGGTGTCCCCTCGGAGTTCCCCGTTTCCCTCCCCTCCCCCGTTGTCCTAAAAAAGAATGGTTATATGGTGGTGGGTCATAATAACCCTCGTTCTCCAATTCAGCATATCTGTTGTACAACGGGATTCCATTATTCCTATCCGAACAATGGTTCGGTGGGGGGTGCTGTCTCCACTGTTGATGTTCCTGTGGGGGGTAATATCCTCTTGGATCGTCTCTTCTAAACGGCGACTGGTAATAATAATCATCTCTTCTAGTGCATGTCCCACAAATTTCTTCTGTGCAAACGGGATGTCGTCACGTTTGCTGAGTGCCCAATTCAGGGCCAACGCTGCATCCTCATGCTGTATGTTAGTGTACAGTGACGCTACGTCGGCTGTCACCAAATAAGGCGTCACAGTGGGGTCAAGTTTCACTGGTTCCAACAATCGTAGCAAGTCCGAGGTGTCCTTCAGATATGCTTTCGTTGTTTTCACACTCGGTTGCAGGAACTTATCTAAATATTCTCCCAGTCTCGCAGTGACAGATCCAATCCCGTTTACTATGGGTCGCGGGGGTGGATGTAGGGTATTTTTGTGCACTTTAGGTAGTGTATATATCACTGGTATGCGATTTGCGCTAGGGACTAAATACCTTTTTTCTTTAGGGTTTAGGGCCCTCATCCCAAAACCCCATTCTACAAGTGCAGCCAATTGTGCACTATATGAATCTGTGGGGTCTGATTTTAATTTCATATAAGTATTTCGGTCGCTCAGTAATTCCACCAGTTGATCATGGTAAAATGACTTGTCCATGATTACCACCCCCCCACCCTTATCAGCCGGACGAATGATGATGTTTTTCCTATTTTCCAAGGATTTAATCCCCTCCTTAATATAATAGGGATTCACCCCTTTTCTAACAGGCAGTTCCTCGATATCTTTTAAAACGAGATTTTTAAATACCTCCACAAAGTGGTTGTTTTGAATCAAGGGGTTAAAAATGGACCTGTTCTTTAGGCCACTATCTATATTAACCAGGGTCCGTGAGGCCCTCATACTTGCTTCCACTGGGTGACTCAGAAAATGCTTTTTTATGTTTAATGTCCGAATGAACTTATGTGTGTCAATATATACCTGGAATTTATTCATTTGTTAGAAAGCATATTAAACTAGGTAGGATCAATGAAAATATTAGGTTGCTGCAAGAGAAACTGGAACCCATCAAGGAATCCAACCAAGTTAAAGATTTTAACACTAAAATGAAATTAAAATTAGAGAAGGTAGATCGTGAAACACAAAAAAAGAAGGTGAAGAAATTCACGAGGGATGCAAATGATTTTAGGACGAACAAGATTTACTCCTGGCAAAGCATCAACAGTGACAACCAGGAAGTCACTATGGAGGATCCAAATCAGGAAACAGAACCCATTGTGGGAAAGGCCCAATATAAACCTATACAGAAGGAAGCTGGACAAAAAACTATGTTAAAAAAGAACAAACAAGGACCTAGTGGTGCCACCCATAATGGGGACCATCAGGTGAGGAATAACAACCACAATGAAGGATACGGGTACTCACCTAGACCAGGGCGGCAAGGAAGGGGAGAATATAATTACCAAACACCAAGACCCCACAGAAATAATACCCCACAAAGAAGAGATGATTATTATTACCAGTCGCCGTTTAGAAGAGACGATCCAAGAGGATATTACCCCCCACAGGAACATCAACAGTGGAGACAGCACCCCCCACCGAACCATTGTTCGGATAGGAATAATGGAATCCCGTTGTACAACAGATATGCTGAATTGGAGAACGAGGGTTATTATGACCCACCACCATATAACCATTCTTTTTTAGGACAACGGGGGAGGGGAGGGAAACGGGGAACTCCGAGGGGACACCCCCGAACACAACACCAGAAGGAAGGAAAGTTTGGACCCCCTTACATGCAAGGCGCATACGGGGGGCCCCCACCAAGAGAAGGAGGGGATGCAGGGCTGGCCGATCAAGGCAACCCAAAAAAACGGCCGAGGGACATGTGAATACCGGAATTTATAACATAATTAGGGTGACGCTGGACCATAAGGAGATTAACATCTTAAATTTAGGCTTAAAGTGTGCACCTAAAAAACAAATGAATAAATTCCAGGTATATATTGACACACATAAGTTCATTCGGACATTAAACATAAAAAAGCATTTTCTGAGTCACCCAGTGGAAGCAAGTATGAGGGCCTCACGGACCCTGGTTAATATAGATAGTGGCCTAAAGAACAGGTCCATTTTTAACCCCTTGATTCAAAACAACCACTTTGTGGAGGTATTTAAAAATCTCGTTTTAAAAGATATCGAGGAACTGCCTGTTAGAAAAGGGGTGAATCCCTATTATATTAAGGAGGGGATTAAATCCTTGGAAAATAGGAAAAACATCATCATTCGTCCGGCTGATAAGGGTGGGGGGGTGGTAATCATGGACAAGTCATTTTACCATGATCAACTGGTGGAATTACTGAGCGACCGAAATACTTATATGAAATTAAAATCAGACCCCACAGATTCATATAGTGCACAATTGGCTGCACTTGTAGAATGGGGTTTTGGGATGAGGGCCCTAAACCCTAAAGAAAAAAGGTATTTAGTCCCTAGCGCAAATCGCATACCAGTGATATATACACTACCTAAAGTGCACAAAAATACCCTACATCCACCCCCGCGACCCATAGTAAACGGGATTGGATCTGTCACTGCGAGACTGGGAGAATATTTAGATAAGTTCCTGCAACCGAGTGTGAAAACAACGAAAGCATATCTGAAGGACACCTCGGACTTGCTACGATTGTTGGAACCAGTGAAACTTGACCCCACTGTGACGTCTTATTTGGTGACAGCCGACGTAGCGTCACTGTACACTAACATACAGCATGAGGATGCAGCGTTGGCCCTGAATTGGGCACTCAGCAAACGTGACGACATCCCGTTTGCACAGAAGAAATTTGTGGGACATGCACTAGATTTCTGCATGTCCCACAATTACTTCTGGTTCGATGGACACTTCTATTCCCAGCAGGTTGGCGTGGCAATGGGGGCGAAATATGCCCCCAGCCTCGCCAACCTGTTCATGTCTGAATGGGAGGACAGACGTATTTTCAACATCAATAGACCTGAAATGATCTTCTACAGAAGGTTCATTGATGATATTCTACTAATATGGCAGGGGTCGAAAGAATCGTTGGAGATATTCTTGAAGTATCTCAACAGCAATACAAATAACATTAAATTGGAATATCAAGTCAGTGAGGAGTCAATCAATTTTCTTGATGTCACTATAGAAAAAATAAATGGATCGCTGAAAACCAAGGTGTACTTCAAACCGACGGACCGCAACAGTTATTTATCCGTGGCCAGTGGACATCATCCATCATGGATAAAAAATATACCGAAGGGCCAACTGTTGCGGATCCGTCGGAATTGCACATTGAAGGAGGATTTTCTAAATCAATCAGACATTCTGAAGAAAAAATTCATGCAGAAGGGCTATAAGGAAAGCACACTGGTCGAAATAATACAGGAAGTTGCTGAAATCCCTAGAGAGGAATGCCTAAAAGAAAAAGAAGTACAAAATGAGGATACCAGACACCAATTGAGCTTTATATCCGGGTTTCACTGCCAGTATAAGGACATTGAACATATCTTCAGGAAATACTGGCATATATTATGCAGAGATAAATATCTGGGGGACATCTTGTCAACTCAACCGAGGTTTATATATAGAAGAGCCCCGAGTATAGGAGATCAAGTAGTGAAAAAGATCCTTGACCCACCGAATCCAAGATCTTTGTCCTTTAATTTTAAAGGTTTTTACTGCTGTGGGAAGTGTGTCTGTTGCAAGACAGTAAAGGTTAGGAATAGAGGTGTCACCACTGTCACCAACAGAGAGGGGGACAGATTTGAGATCAAGGAATTTAGCACGTGTACCACCACGCACGTTGTATATCTCATGTGGTGCCCTTGTGGCTTGTACTATGTTGGTAGAACAAAAAGACAATTAAAGACTCGGATCAGTGAACATCTGACCAACATCAGAAATGGGTACAAGTATCATAGCGTGTCTATGCATTTTAGGGAGAAACATTAACGGGACCCAACCTTGCTACAATTTTGTGGCTTGGAGGTGGTGCACTCTTCCTGGAGAGGCTCGAACAGAGTAAGAGATTTGTCACGCCGTGAAACGGAATGGATATTTCTGTTTAAAAGCCTCACTCCGAGGGGGCTCAACATTGAGCTAGACCTCAATTGCTTCATTAACGATTTTTAGCTGAGCAGACAAACCCCCTCTGGTATAAGAGCAGTACACTAACCCCTGCCCCCATGTAAAGTGGCATAGTTTTTCCACACATCCTGGGATTATACTTATACTATCTTTGGATTATATGATGATTGTGTATTAGGATAAATACAGGACTTCCCTAACAGTATGGTAACACGTTACCTGTTAGTAGACTATTTAGTTTCACACATATATTTTTTATAGTATTTTTTATAGTGTTTTTTGGATTGTACACATATCCCAGTCTGTATTTCAATATCCTCTGTAATCAAATAATAATTTTAGGGTACGACCACGCCAATTAGAAGTAGTTGATGGACTGGCAGTGGGGATACTTCCTATGTTAGATTATGGGATACAGATATCCTAACATAATGATATGTAATATAGGTAGAGATAGCCAATCTTTAATGCTTTCAAACATGGTACTATTTTTTTGGAATATTGTAATAATATTCCGAAAGTGAGTTATATATCTCTAATACTAATAGAGACAGCTATAGTAACACCAGGTACATTCAGCCAATTTGAATTTTTAGTTGAGCCATGCTTATTCTTCCATTTTATATTATTTTATAAATTTATATAATTTTATGCATTATAAGTTGATATTTTGTTTTAATTTTTAGAGCTATAGATTTTTATCTATAGTTATACACCTCCCTTTGATATGTGATGGTGAGGACGCTTAGTATCGCAGACCAATGAGAGTGTTGGCAAATAATTTGAGAAGCTCTGATCCCTCTGATGAATTTAGAGGGAGCTAGAGCACTCCTACATTATATGGTTTGTGATAGTATTTAGCGCATAAAGTGAGAGAGGGAACTAGAGCACTCCTATATTATATGGTTTGTGCTAGCTTTCAGCGCATAAAGTGCTTTGAAATGTATTCCAGGACACTCATTATAACCTAAATACCGACATCAGGCTGTAAGATACCCAGATTCATGGGAATTAAACAGTGGGATGTCAGCATCTCAAAACCGCTGTTGAGAATAACATGTTAGCATATACAGACAGCTGCATGGAGCAGCAGTTTGCGCGTATGGGGACACTTCAACTGCGCATGCGCGGGATACGCTGGACGCGCATGCGCACTGGGATCCCCATAGTTAGACAGAGGGGAGGGAGTGTATTTAAGTAGAGTGACATTCTGAGCGGCCTATCCCATGATTAAGCTACAGTTGTAGCGAAACATGTCGGGGGCAAGGCTGAGAGAAGATTAAAAACATCTGAGGCTGTGTGGCTTAAGAGAGCAGGGTGCTGCGGTTCGTGTGTCAGGGAGACGGAGGATTCATTGGAAGAGCGAGCGAGGAGTGGGTGAGATAGATCCCTATACACGCTGGTTACACTCAGGTCCTCCGTGACCACACTCCTCATATGAACACCGCAGGATAGACCACCCAGGCTGCCCTGTTGAGATTGCTGTGCACAGAGTGCCGTGGAGTTTTTTGATGTGCTGTTTTAAAGTTGACACATTGTGAGTGCATATTTTGAAGTGTATTATGTGTGGATATTAAAAGTTTTTACGTTATCACACTATTGGGAGTTCTTTCTCATTTGCATATGGAACGAGCCCCTGAATGGAATACTTTTAACCCCTTCTGATTGCCTGGATATTCTCATGCTTGCTAGCCTCATACGAAAGTGGAGGCATACAGAGTTGGTAAGAGTCTGTCTATTGGGAGAGGGAACACTGAACACAGAGGTGTGGTGGAAAGCTCAAGTTTTCTTCAGGAATTTCCAATATTTGCTGTGACACCATCTATTGTGCAACTTTACCACGGACTTGTATTTCACATATGTGCACCTATTATTGGACTTTTATGTTATATAGTCACTTAGTTTATGTTCAGTGTGCATACGGATCGTTTACACACTTTATTATAGGATTGACACATTTGCGATTTTCAACTATATCACTGAGTCACTGAAGTCATTGTACTGCTTTTTGATGTTTTTTTTGGTTTTTTTGCTATTTTACTAATATTGTTTTATACCAATGTATAGTTGGTTCACACACCTTTAACAAAGGGGTTATTAGATTAGGTTATTTACTTATTGAGGTATTACTACTGAAAGAGTGATTATAATAGCGCCACATTTTTAGTCTTCACGTGGGTTATAATACACCATTATCACGGCATAAGATATAAAAATATTTTTTCACATTTTTACACACAAAGTGGCAGCTTTAGATAGGCTTCATATATTGATGGTCATCATCATTCAACTAATTTGCTCCAAGGCGCAGTGGTGGTTAATTGTGTGTATGTGGGACGTTACACATAATAGGACCGTTTATTTATATACTTTTTGTGCTATCCATTAGCTGCCATGGACCCTTTTAATTATTTGTCTAATAGACAAATGAATCCTGAACATGTTTTCTCAAGTAATCAAGTTATGACTGTGGATGAGGAGGATTTTTCAGGGACATTGAGATCATTGGAAAATCTCCTAGAGAAACAATTAAAAGCGTGGTGGGATGTGTTCACATTTGAACACTACCAGAAGGAAAACTTAATTTTTAGGAGTCTCAGGTGGGAAGTACCCCCACAGGATGGTCTTAATGACTCGCACTTTATGGAAGAATGGCTGGCATTTTTTAACAGAGCTGGTAGGGAACTACAAAGCTTGGTTTTAAAAAGAAAGCATATTAAACTAGGTAGGATCAATGAAAATATTAGGTTGCTGCAAGAGAAACTGGAACCCATCAAGGAATCCAACCAAGTTAAAGATTTTAACACTAAAATGAAATTAAAATTAGAGAAGGTAGATCGTGAAACACAAAAAAAGAAGGTGAAGAAATTCACGAGGGATGCAAATGATTTTAGGACGAACAAGATTTACTCCTGGCAAAGCATCAACAGTGACAACCAGGAAGTCACTATGGAGGATCCAAATCAGGAAACAGAACCCATTGTGGGAAAGGCCCAATATAAACCTATACAGAAGGAAGCTGGACAAAAAACTATGTTAAAAAAGAACAAACAAGGACCTAGTGGTGCCACCCATAATGGGGACCATCAGGTGAGGAATAACAACCACAATGAAGGATACGGGTACTCACCTAGACCAGGGCGGCAAGGAAGGGGAGAATATAATTACCAAACACCAAGACCCCACAGAAATAATACCCCACAAAGAAGAGATGATTATTATTACCAGTCGCCGTTTAGAAGAGACGATCCAAGAGGATATTACCCCCCACAGGAACATCAACAGTGGAGACAGCACCCCCCACCGAACCATTGTTCGGATAGGAATAATGGAATCCCGTTGTACAACAGATATGCTGAATTGGAGAACGAGGGTTATTATGACCCACCACCATATAACCATTCTTTTTTAGGACAACGGGGGAGGGGAGGGAAACGGGGAACTCCGAGGGGACACCCCCGAACACAACACCAGAAGGAAGGAAAGTTTGGACCCCCTTACATGCAAGGCGCATACGGGGGGCCCCCACCAAGAGAAGGAGGGGATGCAGGGCTGGCCGATCAAGGCAACCCAAAAAAACGGCCGAGGGACATGTGAATACCGGAATTTATAACATAAGTGGGGTGACGCTGGACCATAAGGAGATTAACATCTTAAATTTAGGCTTAAAGTGTGCACCTAAAAAACAAATGAATAAATTCCAGGTATATATTGACACACATAAGTTCATTCGGACATTAAACATAAAAAAGCATTTTCTGAGTCACCCAGTGGAAGCAAGTATGAGGGCCTCACGGACCCTGGTTAATATAGATAGTGGCCTAAAGAACAGGTCCATTTTTAACCCCTTGATTCAAAACAACCACTTTGTGGAGGTATTTAAAAATCTCGTTTTAAAAGATATCGAGGAACTGCCTGTTAGAAAAGGGGTGAATCCCTATTATATTAAGGAGGGGATTAAATCCTTGGAAAATAGGAAAAACATCATCATTCGTCCGGCTGATAAGGGTGGGGGGGTGGTAATCATGGACAAGTCATTTTACCATGATCAACTGGTGGAATTACTGAGCGACCGAAATACTTATATGAAATTAAAATCAGACCCCACAGATTCATATAGTGCACAATTGGCTGCACTTGTAGAATGGGGTTTTGGGATGAGGGCCCTAAACCCTAAAGAAAAAAGGTATTTAGTCCCTAGCGCAAATCGCATACCAGTGATATATACACTACCTAAAGTGCACAAAAATACCCTACATCCACCCCCGCGACCCATAGTAAACGGGATTGGATCTGTCACTGCGAGACTGGGAGAATATTTAGATAAGTTCCTGCAACCGAGTGTGAAAACAACGAAAGCATATCTGAAGGACACCTCGGACTTGCTACGATTGTTGGAACCAGTGAAACTTGACCCCACTGTGACGTCTTATTTGGTGACAGCCGACGTAGCGTCACTGTACACTAACATACAGCATGAGGATGCAGCGTTGGCCCTGAATTGGGCACTCAGCAAACGTGACGACATCCCGTTTGCACAGAAGAAATTTGTGGGACATGCACTAGATTTCTGCATGTCCCACAATTACTTCTGGTTCGATGGACACTTCTATTCCCAGCAGGTTGGCGTGGCAATGGGGGCGAAATATGCCCCCAGCCTCGCCAACCTGTTCATGTCTGAATGGGAGGACAGACGTATTTTCAACATCAATAGACCTGAAATGATCTTCTACAGAAGGTTCATTGATGATATTCTACTAATATGGCAGGGGTCGAAAGAATCGTTGGAGATATTCTTGAAGTATCTCAACAGCAATACAAATAACATTAAATTGGAATATCAAGTCAGTGAGGAGTCAATCAATTTTCTTGATGTCACTATAGAAAAAATAAATGGATCGCTGAAAACCAAGGTGTACTTCAAACCGACGGACCGCAACAGTTATTTATCCGTGGCCAGTGGACATCATCCATCATGGATAAAAAATATACCGAAGGGCCAACTGTTGCGGATCCGTCGGAATTGCACATTGAAGGAGGATTTTCTAACTCAATCAGACATTCTGAAGAAAAAATTCATGCAGAAGGGCTATAAGGAAAGCACACTGGTCGAAATAATACAGGAAGTTGCTGAAATCCCTAGAGAGGAATGCCTAAAAGAAAAAGAAGTACAAAATGAGGATACCAGACACCAATTGAGCTTTATATCCGGGTTTCACTGCCAGTATAAGGACATTGAACATATCTTCAGGAAATACTGGCATATATTATGCAGAGATAAATATCTGGGGGACATCTTGTCAACTCAACCGAGGTTTATATATAGAAGAGCCCCGAGTATAGGAGATCAAGTAGTGAAAAAGATCCTTGACCCACCGAATCCAAGATCTTTGTCCTTTAATTTTAAAGGTTTTTACTGCTGTGGGAAGTGTGTCTGTTGCAAGACAGTAAAGGTTAGGAATAGAGGTGTCACCACTGTCACCAACAGAGAGGGGGACAGATTTGAGATCAAGGAATTTAGCACGTGTACCACCACGCACGTTGTATATCTCATGTGGTGCCCTTGTGGCTTGTACTATGTTGGTAGAACAAAAAGACAATTAAAGACTCGGATCAGTGAACATCTGACCAACATCAGAAATGGGTACAAGTATCATAGCGTGTCTATGCATTTTAGGGAGAAACATCAACGGGACCCAACCTTGCTACAATTTTGTGGCTTGGAGGTGGTGCACTCTTCCTGGAGAGGCTCGAACAGAGTAAGAGATTTGTCACGCCGTGAAACGGAATGGATATTTCTGTTTAAAAGCCTCACTCCGAGGGGGCTCAACATTGAGCTAGACCTCAATTGCTTCATTAACGATTTTTAGCTGAGCAGACAAACCCCCTCTGGTATAAGAGCAGTACACTAACCCCTGCCCCCATGTAAAGTGGCATAGTTTTTCCACACATCCTGGGATTATACTTATACTATCTTTGGATTATATGATGATTGTGTATTAGGATAAATACAGGACTTCCCTAACAGTATGGTAACACGTTACCTGTTAGTAGACTATTTAGTTTCACACATATATTTTTTATAGTATTTTTTATAGTGTTTTTTGGATTGTACACATATCCCAGTCTGTATTTCAATATCCTCTGTAATCAAATAATAATTTTAGGGTACGACCACGCCAATTAGAAGTAGTTGATGGACTGGCAGTGGGGATACTTCCTATGTTAGATTATGGGATACAGATATCCTAACATAATGATATGTAATATAGGTAGAGATAGCCAATCTTTAATGCTTTCAAACATGGTACTATTTTTTTGGAATATTGTAATAATATTCCGAAAGTGAGTTATATATCTCTAATACTAATAGAGACAGCTATAGTAACACCAGGTACATTCAGCCAATTTGAATTTTTAGTTGAGCCATGCTTATTCTTCCATTTTATATTATTTTATAAATTTATATAATTTTATGCATTATAAGTTGATATTTTGTTTTAATTTTTAGAGCTATAGATTTTTATCTATAGTTATACACCTCCCTTTGATATGTGATGGTGAGGACGCTTAGTATCGCAGACCAATGAGAGTGTTGGCAAATAATTTGAGAAGCTCTGATCCCTCTGATGAATTTAGAGGGAGCTAGAGCACTCCTACATTATATGGTTTGTGATAGTATTTAGCGCATAAAGTGAGAGAGGGAACTAGAGCACTCCTATATTATATGGTTTGTGCTAGCTTTCAGCGCATAAAGTGCTTTGAAATGTATTCCAGGACACTCATTATAACCTAAATACCGACATCAGGCTGTAAGATACCCAGATTCATGGGAATTAAACAGTGGGATGTCAGCATCTCAAAACCGCTGTTGAGAATAACATGTTAGCATATACAGACAGCTGCATGGAGCAGCAGTTTGCGCGTATGGGGACACTTCAACTGCGCATGCGCGGGATACGCTGGACGCGCATGCGCACTGGGATCCCCATAGTTAGACAGAGGGGAGGGAGTGTATTTAAGTAGAGTGACATTCTGAGCGGCCTATCCCATGATTAAGCTACAGTTGTAGCGAAACATGTCGGGGGCAAGGCTGAGAGAAGATTAAAAACATCTGAGGCTGTGTGGCTTAAGAGAGCAGGGTGCTGCGGTTCGTGTGTCAGGGAGACGGAGGATTCATTGGAAGAGCGAGCGAGGAGTGGGTGAGATAGATCCCTATACACGCTGGTTACACTCAGGTCCTCCGTGACCACACTCCTCATATGAACACCGCAGGATAGACCACCCAGGCTGCCCTGTTGAGATTGCTGTGCACAGAGTGCCGTGGAGTTTTTTGATGTGCTGTTTTAAAGTTGACACATTGTGAGTGCATATTTTGAAGTGTATTATGTGTGGATATTAAAAGTTTTTACGTTATCACACTATTGGGAGTTCTTTCTCATTTGCATATGGAACGAGCCCCTGAATGGAATACTTTTAACCCCTTCTGATTGCCTGGATATTCTCATGCTTGCTAGCCTCATACGAAAGTGGAGGCATACAGAGTTGGTAAGAGTCTGTCTATTGGGAGAGGGAACACTGAACACAGAGGTGTGGTGGAAAGCTCAAGTTTTCTTCAGGAATTTCCAATATTTGCTGTGACACCATCTATTGTGCAACTTTACCACGGACTTGTATTTCACATATGTGCACCTATTATTGGACTTTTATGTTATATAGTCACTTAGTTTATGTTCAGTGTGCATACGGATCGTTTACACACTTTATTATAGGATTGACACATTTGCGATTTTCAACTATATCACTGAGTCACTGAAGTCATTGTACTGCTTTTTGATGTTTTTTTTGGTTTTTTTGCTATTTCACTAATATTGTTTTATACCAATGTATAGTTGGTTCACACACCTTTAACAAAGGGGTTATTAGATTAGGTTATTTACTTATTGAGGTATTACTACTGAAAGAGTGATTATAATAGCGCCACATTTTTAGTCTTCACGTGGGTTATAATACACCATTATCACGGCATAAGATATAAAAATATTTTTTCACATTTTTACACACAAAGTGGCAGCTTTAGATAGGCTTCATATATTGATGGTCATCATCATTCAACTAATTTGCTCCAAGGCGCAGTGGTGGTTAATTGTGTGTATGTGGGACGTTACACATAATAGGACCGTTTATTTATATAATTTGTGTCCCAATAAATGCAGCCTCTGTCACATAAAATGCAGCCTGTGTCCCATTAAATGCAGCTGTCAGGAAAGGTCCCCTCCGCTGGTAATATCGATCATTTGGCATGCAGTACTGAGGTCCACCAGCAGGTGTCTCCTGGCAGTTTGGAGCTGTCAGAAGAGCTTTTCCCTGCTGGTATTTTGTCACTTTTGGGACGCAGTACTGGCGTCCACCAGCAGAGGGATCCTGGCAGTATAGAGCAGGTATTCCCTGTAGACAGGTGTCACCTGACTTTAATTAGCAGCTGCAGTATAAATACCAGGCAGGTGCACACACATCTCGCCTTG
Organism: Lithobates clamitans; assembly: GCA_037952925.1. NCBI lineage: Eukaryota > Metazoa > Chordata > Amphibia > Anura > Ranidae > Lithobates > Lithobates clamitans. The sequence continues at coordinate 4,087,621 of JBBGZY010000318.1, forward strand.
GTATTGTCCTTGAGCCCTGACCTGCAGCCTGCATCCTGTTTACCTGATTCCTGATTCCTGAAACCTGATTCCTGTACCTGAGACCTGAGCCTGTTGATCCTGTTCCCTGTCTGTTTCCTTGCTCTGGACCCTGAGCCTTGTATCTGACCCGTCCCTCCTGTGATCCATCCATCCTTTCTTGTCCTGCTTGTTTCCCTTCCCCAGCTGCTGACCTCCCGTTGACGACCCTGGCCTGGCTCTGCTTATGATCTTGGTATTTCCCTTACATGTATATATTTGTTCTGTTATTATTATTTGTGGGGTTCTGTTTTGTATTGGTTGTGGTGCACTGAGTGATATTGGAGGTGGTTGTGCTATATTTATTCATTTATCTTTAATAAATCATTTATATTTTCACTTATACACGTCTGGGTTTCCTCTGTTGCAGTCCACACAGTTCTGGTCTTATCTGGTACATGACAGCAGCCTGTATCCCATTAAATGCAGCCTGTGTCACATCAAACCCCCCCTTCTCTGCGGGACCACAGCGGTTCTTACCTTGCTGTGTTGTCCTCTCCTGCGGTGTCTCCTTCCACTGGCAGCGGCGATAGAAGGGTCCCCTTCTCATACTTGCGGTTTTCTCTCTCTCGGGCGCAATGGGAGAGAGAAAACAGGAAGTGACATCGAACTCAAATTTCAATCAAGCCGCCCGGCTGTAGTAGTAGATACTACGAGCACCGGGCGGAAGCTACTCGGCACTTCGGAATGCGCTGCAAGGCGGGACAAAAGCCTGCAAATGATTTGCCGCGTCTGCAATCTCGTGATTGCATAGACGTGACGCTTCATATAGTGCACTGTGTCCGGCGTCCAAACACAGTGCACTTAATGACCTTTTTTTGTATATTTTTTTTTTAAAGGGCCAGTTTTAAAAAATTTTTTTTAATTTTTTATATTTTTTGTGACTGGCAGGAGAGGGAGCAGCGCCCATGCGCCCCCTATGGACGGGCCACCACTGGTTGGGCCCACAGTCACAAAACAAACTATTGGTAACAAAATACGCCCCCATGGATTGAAATCCTGCAGTGCCTGCAAGGTCCCCCTCCTCAAGAAGGCATATGTACAGACCTGTCTGAAGTTTACCAGTGAACATCTAAATGATTCAGAGAAGGATTGGAAGAAAGTGCTGTGGTCAGATGAGACCAAAATTGAGCTCTTTGGCATTAATTCGACATTATGCTTTGGAACTGTTTCTCTGCTAAAGGTACAGACCGACTTTGCCGCATTGAGGGGCCAATAGATGGGGCCAGGTATTGTAAAATCTTGGATGAGAACCTTCTTCCCTCAGCCAGAACACTGAAGATGGGTCGTCGATGGATCTTCCAGCATGACAATGCCCCAAAACGTACCGCTAAGGCAACAAAGGAATATCTCAAGAAGAAGCACATTAAGGTCATAGAGTGGCTAAGTTAGTCTCCAGACCTTAATGCTATAAAAACTTTATGGAGGGAGCTGAAACTTCGAGTTGCCAAGAAATCTTAAGGATTTAGAGAAGACCTGTAAAGAAGAGTGGACCAAAATCCCTCCTGAGATGTGTGCAAACCTGGTAACCAACTACAAGAAATGTCTTACTTCTGTACTTGCCATCAAGGGTTTCTTCACCAAGTACTGTTTTGCTTGGGGGTCAAATAGTTATTTTACTCACTGGACTGCAACTCAATTTATAACATTTGTAGCATGTGTTTTTTCCAGATTTTTGGTTGATATTCAGACTATATCATTTAAATACAACCATGATAAAAATGATAGACCCTTCTTTTCTTTGTAAGTGGGCAAACTTACAAAATCTGCAGGGGATCAAAGAATTATTTTCCCCAGTGTATGGAAGCCACGCTGCCTTGTCAAGGCCCCTCTGTAAAGTGTGGTCTGAACTCTAGTTTTAAAAAGTCTTCATGTTGGAGCAATGGATAAACTATAGGAAGGTATGCCTGGAGGCAGCCCATTCCTCCTAAAAGTATAGGGCAGTGGTTGTCAATTTATAAGTTAAAGGGAGCCTCAGATAAGGGCCCCTGACATCACTAAAGGGCCTCACATAATGTTGAATATATGAAATGCTTGAGAGGATTGTCATAAACGGCAGACCTAATAGAGGAAATGAGGGTCAGAGAGAGTGAACATGCTACATTTTTGGCTGGGGATGAGCTACAGAAGAGAATACAAAACTGGGAACATTTTTTCCATGAGGCTTGTAGAGGTAAATGCTATTAACCTATTCAATGTTCCCACCACTGACTGCTGAGGCCTGAGGGCCGTATATCATATTCCAAAGGGCCGCATGCAGCCCTTGTGCTACGGGTTGGGCACCAGCGCCGTAGGGACTTACCAAAAGCCCAGCAAAACATAATGGCAGCTGAAGGCATGCTATACAAAAATGGCAACCACCTGCATTTTAGCTTTATAAGAAGGTGCACATGGAAGGGCTTTGTACAGCACAAGCAAAGAAAAGTGATCCAGAGCACTTACAGTAACATGAAAAGAAAAGCATCAACAGCATTAACAATGTCTAACAATTTGCATTAAAAACAGTGGTTTTCGGTGCATAATATTTGCAAATATATGTGGAAGCCACACTACCTCAACAAGGCTCCTCTGTAAAGTGTGGTCCTAACTGTTCTTTTTGAGTCTTCATATTGGAGCATACAATATATAACAATGGATACAGGATGGATAAGAAGATAGTGTTAGGAGGTGCTCCCAGAATCCCAGCACTGCCACCACGCTTCTGATCACATCCTTCTTGTGAACTCAGGTAGATGGATGTAATTACTGTCACTGAATAATTAGGCTGGAATAATACACTGTACCTCCAGATCTCTCTGTGGCCTCCAAAACCTAAGGAGAAAAAATCTCCAGACATCATTCTATCCATGTTTCAAACCAGCTTGAACTTGCCCTTGAAAACGAAACAGTACTTAAAAGATCTGGAAATTTGTGTTCTTAAACAAAAATGTCAATCTAAATACAAGGAGATGAAGCTTTGTACATTGATGATTACAACCTGCCCAGTGCAATGGGTACCAATGGCCCATTACCTATGTTTAGGAGCAGAAAATAAACAATAACATCTTTCCCAAGAGGTTCAGGTTCATAATTGTTATTTATGCCCTGTTGATTTGTCTTTATGCCTGGCATAATTGTTTTTGATGGGTGGGGCTTCTGCTTTTTTGAACTATTTAAAGGAATTGCATGGGCATAACCAGGGCTACCATTAGAAATCATGGGGCACATACAATGTACCTGCCCCCCCCCCCCAAAAAAAAAAAAAATAAGCTGCTATGCTTCACAGCCATGGCAGAATTTATACCACTGTCGAACAAGACCCATTCATTTAATGCCACCAAGTGCCCGGCCACCTAGTGGCAGAAGAGAAAAGTACAACAAGGCCAAACTTAGGGAGAAATCAATGGCTCCCTAACAACTATCTACAGTAGCTACTCCTGACAAGAAATTTGGTGAGGAGCTCCCTGACTAAACCCCAGGGCACTACAAAGGGAACCCCCTGTAGCCGTAGAATTTTTTTTTTTGCACGTGGCCTTTGATGTGTTAGTGACACTTTCTGTTTTAGGTTTAAAGCGGAGTTCCAGTCTTTTTTTACCTTACAATGTTTCCAATGCCCCCCCCCCCGGTGTACAGTTCTAAATGGACATTTTTTAAAATTTTGTTTGTTTCTAAGTACCTTTTTTTTATACATCTTCGGCCGGCATTTCCTTTCCCAGCCAACTAGGCAATGACCTCATTAGGCGATTCCAAATTACTCCTGGGATATCAGCGCCATCTATCCCAGGAGTTTTTTGGAAGCCTAATGAAATCTCGCAGTGTTTGAATACGACATGATATTCGGCAATCAACTGTGCCCTGCGGTGTCATTACTACGCAGGCGCGAGATCAGGAGGTGCATGCTGGGTAGCGAGCTGCACTGAAGCCTGGAAAAAGACACAAGCGGGCTTCAGATGCCCATATCACCTGCCTGATTCTGAGATCAGGTACATTTTTTAAGATTTAAAACAGGAGCTCCGCTTTAATAAAAAATATGCACATGTGTAATCTAGGCAACCATGCTTGTGAACTGAGCAGACACCCACAAAGCTGGCTTAGTTCGAAAAAACTAAGGGCGGAAGTTGATTGGAAATATGTAACCTAGCTAATTAGAGCTTCCCCTAAGTTTGATCAGGTTGGAGGGTTATGGAGGAGGTCAGAGAGCGGCCATATATTTTTATTACCTAGGTTGTCCTCTCAGGCAGCATAGAAAGCAATCAATTTATATCTGTGGTTCTCTTTAGCCTTTCAGCTGGTTCCTCATTAGACTCTTCACAACAAAAATGCATTCATTTAATAGGTGTGAATAGGACAGCAATGGTTTACTGTTCTTCATTTACACTAGGGTTCTTTTCAGATGTAACAAAAGGAACTTCTATGATACAAACATCTGAGTTCTCTAATCACTGAGGAGGGAACAGGATTTAAGTAAGAATTATTTTTCTCTGTGCTAAATGGACAGTCAGAATAGATGGGCATCCTAGGAGACAAATTACCGTATATACTCGAGTATAAGTCGTTCCGAGTATAAGTCGAGGCCCTAATTTACTACAAAAAAATGGGAAAAACTTATTGACCCGAGTATAAGACGAGGGTGAGAAATGCACAGCTACTGTAAGTGGAAAAGAGGGTCAACAATGCCCATTTGCAGCATCACTGTGCCCATTTGCATGCCTCACTGTGCCCATTTGCAGCCATAGGTCCCCTGAACTTCAAACTCGGTAGTTAAGGGTTCCTAGATGCCCCCTAGCTGCAGCCAAAATTTGGGGTCTCTGAACCCAAAGGGTCCTGAAATGACATTGCTGCAGATGGACACAGTTGACCAAATTTGGGGCCCTGTATCTCAGGGCCACTTAGTGCTAGGAACCCCAAATTTGGTGTGCAAACCCAGTGGAACTAGCACCATAAAATTTCCAAAGCTGGGGTTTCTAGCACCAAGTGGCCCCGAGATACAGGGCCCCAAAAATCAGTTCAGAAAATGTCAAGCACTTTTCTGCAGCAGAAAATGACATTTTCCGAATCGGTTTTGGGGCCCCATATCTCAGGGCCACTTAGTGCTAGGAACCCCAGCTTTGGATATGTTATGGTACCAGTTCCAATGGGTTTGCACACCAAATTTGGGGTTCCTAGCACCAAGTGGCCCTGAGATATGGGGCCCCAAAGTCGGTCCAGAAAATGTCAAGCACTTTTCTTCAGCAGAGAATGACATTTTCCGAACCGATTTTGGGGCCCCGTATCTCGGGGCCACTTAGTGCTAGGAACTTCATCTTTGGATATGTTGTGGTACCAGTTCCACTGTGTTTGCATACCAAATTTGGGGTTCCTAGCACCAAGTGGCACTGAGATATGGGGCCCCAAAGTCGGTTCGGAAAATGACATTTTTTGCTGCAGAAAAGTGCTTGACTCGAGTATAAGTCGAGGGGGGCACTTTCAGCACAAAAAAATGTGCTGAAAAATTCGACTTATACTCGAGTATATACGGTATGTACCATCTAAGCCTCACTCCTCTTCTCCTTCTACTCCATTTACAAATGTTTGTCCTTCATGATAGCCCAGATGGTACTAATAACTATCTTTTGTGTATCCTGAGGCACCCTAGATTGACCTTGGGGAATCCATAAGCACTAAGGGCAGGTACACATAACTTAACATTAATGGTCAATGCAACAGATTCATGCTTTACTATGCTTAGTACCACCCAAAGTCTGCCACAGATACATTTCAAGGTACTGGCACCATGGAGATAAACTCTTTTTTGGGGAAACTGGAAGCTTTGACAAGCAGAGCCAGATTGAAGAGTAATCCTTGTGCTCTTGGAAAGCTTCAAGCAGAGCCAAATTAAATAGTAATCCATGTGCTTCTGGAAAGCTTCACTGTCCAGGCCTGTTCTGAACAATAGGTCGTGTTGCAAGAGAAATAACTTCTAACAGTATTTGACTTACTGCATGTGCTTCCTGGGATGGTAAAGAAAGCCACAGAGGACTAGACGACTGGGAGGATCTCATTAATTTTAACGTATCTGTCTATGAAGCTTCAGATGAAGAGGGTGGTCTCTTTCACAGTTCCTGTCCAAGCACCCCTGGAAGTTGTAACAGGGTCTGCAAGGACGAGGGAAAGGCACAAGTGCCAGGGTGCCGACAGCATGGACTGAAAATTGAGAGTGCTGGTATCCTATGAGCAAGAGTACAGCTGGTAGTACACTGAGGATGTACAAAACTCAATAAAAGACAGGGTTGGGTCCCCAGCCTGGTCTAGTAGCAGCTGAGCAGGAAGACACAAAAGGCAGGATCAGAGTCAGAGACAGGCCAAGGTTGGTCATGAGCGAGCAGCAAGGTACAAATTTGCTAGGCAGGAGTGTAGTTAGTAATCCAAGTCAAGGTCGGTAGCAAAGATAGACAGCGAACAAAGCAGACAAAGGTAATCTGAAAGCAAGGTCAGGTGGAAGCCAGGTCAATCATGGAATCAGAATGAGTATCAGGATCAAGAACACAGGAGCAAGACTGAAGACAGCAAACAACTTGTGCAAAGTTCAGGTTTAAATAGCCCATTTTGCGGCAGTGGATGTGTGAGTATGTCTGTGTATACTATGTTCCTGACATTAAAAATACAACCATAGTTTAGGTTTCAAAGGTTTTGAAATGGAAGGCCTTGCTTCTCTTCTTTGAACTACAGAACACTTTCCCCTTTAAGCTAAGGAGAGGAGGAGTGGGGTGTTCTGTAGTACAAATCAGAAGTAAGCATCCTAGTGTGACCATGCTACTCTTCCATAGATACAGTACAGTGAGTGAACATTGTCACCCTAGGACAGGAAGAATAGTACTAGCAGGATCATTGGGTGACAGTAAAGGGAAAAAAACCTAAAAAAAAACCATCAATGCAGCCACCACAGCTAAGGACCAGTAAACCGCAATATATTACATTTTTGCTGGTTTTAGATACACTTTAGTGTACATGGCCATTTTTGTTTTGCTTTTGACATCAGTTTGTAAAACCTTTTAGATATATGTAGTGGCGTCTCCAGCTTTCATATTTAGGGGGGGCACATGGGGGGAACAAGAGATATATGTCACCAGCATACCAAGAAAATATAAGGGTCCAAAGCAGTGGGAGAACTATCAGGGTTGCAAAGGTTGTCTTGCCACCGGGCCCCGGTGTTCTGCCACTGTGGGGTCCCCCAGCCTTCGCTTGCTGTCCTGCCCCTGCTATTGACAGCGCTGGTCTGGCATCTCTTGGAATTTACAGGCTGGTTCTCCTGTCCTAAGGACGGGAGAAATCAGTCTGTTTTTTCTGTAACTGAGAGTCCTGGTGGAGTCCTTCCTGCAACTCGCTCTTCTCCCTGCCAATGAGGATGCAGGGGAAGATCGGGCGGCCGTGGTTGTAAGCGCTCGCATTATGCAGTGTCAGCGAGCAGAGGGCTGACTGGGGACGCTCTCCCTCTCAATAGAGACTGTGTTACTCCAGTGGTGGCCCGAGTAAGATGTGGCGCATCTGCTATGAATGCAAACAAAAAGACATTGCCTTTTTGTAAAAAAAAATATATATTTTTTTAATGTGGGGTGGGGGGGCACATGGTGGGGCACAGCAGAATGTTGGGAAGGGGTCAGGGCCTCCTCTGCCCCCCCCCCCCCAGGGACGCCATTGGATATATGAGGATCTTGAGGTTTAAAATAGATTATATGGAACATTGGGCAAAACAATGGCTTTGCGGTGAACACTTATGCCTTCCACCACTAGAGCCCGTGGCTTGAATCTCGGCCAGGGCACAATATGCATAGAATTTGCATGTTGTCTCTGTGTTTGTGTAGGCCCTCCTCCCACATTTTAGAAACATGATCGTAAATGGTAAAAAAAAAGTGTATCAGACAGAGCACAGGACCCCTCAGGCTTTCTGGCAGGATTAACAGGTAATTTATTTTGTTGAACAGATAACAAAACAAGTTCATTGTCAGGGTTTTCACTGCATGGAGCGGTTCTTTGGAGGACAGAGAAGTGAACTGGGCAGGGGGTGGGGGTCTCTAAACTTAAGTTGAACTTAAAAATGTTTGAATAGGATCAGTATTTCCCTAGTTGACTCTGTCTACTTGTTTGCTGCCATTGATCCTTAACAGCCAGCTACTCATTATAATAATAACATCTTGAAAGTCAATAATAGCACCTCTTTCCACATAGGGATAGCTAAGAATACGTACAGTTTCTTCAGGAGATTCTGGCTCAACTTAAAGGGGAAGCATAGCCAAAGCTCTTTTGGATATACTTCTCCTGGGTATCACAGGAATGCAGTTTTTTCTGCAATCCTGTGACCCGTTTTCAGCAGACAGCGGGCTAAAGCCTTCTGACATCTGACGTCACAGAGCCGGTCCAGGCTCTGAAAAGATCCAAACGATATGCTCAGGATCCTCCCAGAAGCCTAGACTGGCATCTGGCTCAGACTGACAGTGAGCCACTGAGAGCCTGAGCCAGCTGCCCCTACCCTTTCCACAGTTTGGCACTCCAGTGAGTGTTGGAGGGGCAGAGCAGAGAACCTGTGACAGGCAGTCACCAGCTCTCAACTCACAGAACATTGAAAACTGAGCGATCAGTGGTCACTCAGTTCGAAGTCTTTTTTTTTGTCAAATAACATTTTATTAAATGTATTGGTAATACAAAATAAAGGAACATGAAAAATCACATATAATATCCAGTATAACCACTTATGGTGTTAAACTTATATTCAATATAGTTTAGTTGTTAATAGTTCCTTTGGGAAGCAGAGAAGTAAATGGAAACTTATTTCAGGTACTGAAATGTAGCACATTCTTTCATAATAAAAGAAAAAAGAAAAAACCAAAGAAAAAAGTCATGAAAACCAGTAGTATTATAGATTTGGGGGGGATAGAAGGAAAGAAAAAAGAGGGAAGAGAAAAGGAAGTGTGCCATCCAGTTAGATTTATTACCTGGTCATGGTGGGTCCTCCCGGAGGTGCCACAGTTCCCAAACTCGGTTGTGAGCCTCCAGCCTGTCCTGTATTCTAGCTGTCATTTTCTCCATTAGTTCAACATCTTTAATTCTAGAGTAAAGATCTTGAGCAGAGGGCGGGGTACAACGCTTCCAATTTAGAGCTACTAGGCAGCGTGCTGCAGTAAGTATATGTCTCACTAATTTCTTGTAGGGTTTGCCAAGTTTTAGTGGTGATAAACCCAATAAGAAAAATTTTTGGGGACTCTTGAACCTCAACTTCCAAAATACGAGAAAGGAGGTCCCGAACCATTTTCCAGTATAGGGTAATTATTGGGCAGGTCCAATATATGTGTATAAAAGTGCCTTTTGCTTCCTGGCATCGCCAGCATTTGTCTGAGCTTGTAGGGAAGATTGAATGAAGCACATCTGGAGTCATGTACCAAAAGCAAAGAATTTTATATGAATTTTCCTTATAAAGCGTACATATTGAACTCTTTGCCGTCTGGTTCCATATTGCCTGCCATTGCGCCAGTGGGAGTTCTTCATTAAGAATCTTCTCCCATTTAAGCATGTAGTGATGTTTTCCTTGCTCCTCTAGGAGGAAAGCATTCAGAATCTTATAGATTCCTGATATGAGTCCCTTCTGCGTGTTACCTGCTAAGATTATAGTTTCAAATGGGGATGGAGGTGAAAATTGCAAGTTCGGGGCTATGGTTAATGCATAATGTCGTATTTGTAGGTACCCATAAAATGCTTGTCTCGGTAATTCGTATTTGGTCTGTAAGTCTGAGAAAGACAGCAATCTACGGGATCTGGGGTCTACTATACTCCCGAAGTGGAATAGATTCTTAGAAGACCAAGGGTGTGACATCTGGTGTGTGAGACTATCTGGCACTCTAGGGTTGCAGACAAAGGAAGTTAAGGTCGATCTCTCCGAGATCAGTTTATTGGGTTGGGCTAGCTTACGCCACATCCGCCGTAGCAGGGACATAGGACCCAGCAAACGGTCGGGAGCCACATCCGCATTTGCATTCCATAATAAGTTTTTCGGGTGTATTGGAGCCAGACATAATTTCTCAATCTCTGTCCACTTATTGTATGATTTTTGAGTAAACAATGAAGCCACAGCTCTTAATTGCGCAGCTTGATAGTATTTAGCGATATTTGGAAAAGCTAGGCCCCCCTCAATGCGTGACGCCATCAGCACCGATCTTGGGATCCTATGCCTTTTGTAATTCCACGTGAAGTCGAGCAGATCCAACTGCAGTTTTTTCAATTGTTTAATTGGTATGGGTATGGGAAGCGTTTGGAAAAGGTACAGGAGCTTCGGGAGGATGGTCATTTTAATGGAGGCAATTCGACCTAAGAGGGAGATACGATGTTTTTTCCACTGAAGTAATAGGGATCTAATTGTGCTGAAAAGGGGAGGGAAGTTTTCTTGATATAATGTGTTAAATTGTGGAGTAATATCCCCAGATACTTCAAGGCGGTTGTTTTCCAGTTGTACTGAAAGTTAGATTTTAGAAGCGTGATCTCAGCCTCAGGAATATTGATGGGTAATGCTTCTGATTTAGAAGCGTTAATTTTATATCCTGAGATGGTGCGAAATCTTTCTAATTCTGCATGTAGGTTCGGAAGGGTAACATGGGGCTGGGTCAGGGTGAGAATAATATCATTGGCAAAGAGGGAGATTTTAAATTCTCTGTCTCTAACTGTAATCCCCCGTATATCCAGGTTATTCCTAATGGATGCCGCTAGGGGTTCCACACATATCGCGAATAAGAGGGGTGACAGCGGGCATCCCTGTCTGGTGCCGTTCGATACTGTAAATGACGTTGATAGTGCAAAGGGGGTCCTGACCTGCGAAGAAGGGTTGGAGTATAGGTGTTTGATTGCCCGTAAAAAGGGTCCCTGGAAGCCCATCAGTTCTCAGTCTTAAAGCCAGAAGGGGACAGATGCAGCATTGGATCAATGCCGCATCCACCTACAGTAGGTCAGTATACTTCTTTTTTTTTGTTAACCCATACTTCTCTTTTAAGTAATGAATCATTAATGCACTTTTCTCTTGTGGAATTCTATTAAGAGAACATTGACAGAGACATACAAGAGGGCCCCGAGATGACTAATGTGATGATATTTCTAATGATGAAGAATCAACGGGCCACTGAATCTAGAGTAAAAAAGAATCTGTCTTTCTGTAAATAATACTGCTGGTGCAGAACGACAAAAGGCCAGTAAATGGTGACTTGGGATCTGGGATCCACATTATTCCTGAAGATTTTTTGTTGGATTTGTTTTGCTGAAGGCAAGATTCACCAAAGACAACCAAGAGAAAATATAGGCAAAAAACCTGAAAAAATTGGAAAACTTATGCAGCCACCAGATCTATAGACTGGTATGCTGCAATATGTAAAATTTTTGTTATTGAGTTTAAATAAGCTTGAAGGTTGGAGTACATAGGAGTTTGTAAAGACTTTTTTAAAAGGGAGGGGATCGCAGTGTTTTAATTGGTTTGCATTGCACAGTACAGGTTTGCATCTACAGTATTCTTACCTTTGTTATGCATTTCTTGGTTTTGCTTTTATTTTTTTAATCTTTATTTAAATCGTAAGTAAGGCAACTATGTGTATTGAAAGGACATCATATGACACGATACTCCAACATCAGAATAGATGGAAAATGTCACCATTACAAAATGTTTAAATCTTAAAACCGTGACCCAAGTTATCCCCCAGCTGATCTCAAAAGCCAGCCAGATTTCTGCACTTGGAGTTCATGCATAAGTCATAGATCTCCTTCTATTAATGTCTAAAATTGTGGCTTTGATGAGGCAGCTCCCATGTGACTAAAGCACCCCCGGGAGGGGGGTCTTCAGATAAATCCAGATATGTTAAGTGTAGCAAGGGCACCACACCGATTGTAATAGTCCAGAAAGGTACTTAATTGTCTGGTCAATAATATAAAACAATTAATGCATTTTGGGAGGTTCGCACACCTCCCCTTCATTACCTGCAATGGAAAAAATATACTTTAATGAAGAATTCCAGTTATGGCGTTTTTTACATTGGTCTAGCTTGGGCTTGCAAGGGCTAAAAAGAGCTTGTAGACAGACTATTTTGGGACTACAGTACATTCTGTATATCTCGTCAATGATGACTCATCTGTGTGTACATGCTTGACTATAAATTGTGGGGTGAGGGTGTACCCTTTTGCAGAGGGCAGACAGCAGGACCTTTCCAGAATACAGAATGAATTGCCATAAACACTAAAAAAATAACAAGAGAATAAACAAGCCATTAAACCCAAACTTATAAAGAACACATCGTAGCGCACAGCTCAGCATTTGGAAACTAAGCCCACCTTCCTGCACAGCCATTCTTCCAACCCCTCTGCCCTCCTTACCAACCCACCTCCCCACACACAAAACCCTTCCCAACATTTGACCAAACCCCATTAGCTCACCTACCCCCACACACATGACACCACCCTTTCCTCTGGTGAGCTGGTGTCCGGTCCGGTCCAAGTGGGCACTGTGGAGGAGGGTTGGTGAGGTGGTGTGTCGATGGCACTGTGGGGGGGGGGGGGATGAGGTGGTGGCAGGTGCTTTGAGCAGGAAGGTTGAAGAGTAGTAGTAGGAAGGTTAATGTGCTTGGAGATGCTGTAGTGTGATGGATGTGTCAGGTGCTTTGGCCGGGAGAGGTGAGTAGAAGTGGGTGGAGATGCTGTAACTGGGGGGTTGGTGGTTGAGGGGTGCTGTGAGGTAAGTAGGAGGTTCTATGGTGAGGAAGATTTTTTTGGAAGGCATTGTGGTGGAAGGGTGAGGTGGCTGGTAGGTGATTCGACCAGAGGATGAGGTGAGTTGGAGGCACCATAACCAGGTGGGTGAGGTGAATAGGAAAGGGTGCTGTGGCTAGGTGTGATAAGTGGGAGAAGTTAGAGGCACTGTAGCAGATTAGGTGGATGAGGTGGGTAGAAGATGCTGGTGAGGGTAGGTAGGGTGGATGAGAAGTGCTTTGGCCAGATGGGTGAGGTGTGCACTGGTAGGGGTCTGGTGAGGTGAGAGATGTAGGCACTGTGGCAGAGCCACAGAGCCAGATGGGGTGAGAGTTGAGCTGTGAGAGATGGTGTGGGGTGGGTGCTGTGGTGGTGGGGGGGTGATATGTGGGAGTTGGAGACACTGTGGCAGAAAAGTGGGTGGTTAAGGGGGGCTGTGGCTGTGTGTGATGAATGGGAGAAGTTGGAAACACTGTGGCACAGTAAAAGTGTGAGGTGGGTTGAAGATGCTTGTATTAGTAGGTGAGGTGGCTGGGAGGTGCATTGACCAAAAAAGCTTGAGGGGCCCTGTGAGATGGGCACTGTGGTGGGGGGCTAGTTAGGTCAGTGGCAAAACTTTGTGTTGAAAATGCTGTGTGTATGGGTTGGAGGTGAGAGTTTTGACTGGGGGGGGGGGGGGTATTACCAGGGGGTGAAAGGTGCTATTAGGTGGGTGCTGTGACAGGGCAGTGTTGGAGTTGTGGTGGCAAAGCAGGGGGTGAGGTGGGTAAAAAGTACAGGCACTGTGGAAGAATTAGGTGGGTGGCAGATGCTTTGAACAAAAGGAGTGAAGTTGGTGGGAGGCACTTTGATGGAGATGGGAGCTGTGGTGGTGGTGGTGGGGGGATTTGAGTGGAAGGTGGAAGCTGTGGAGGGGACATGAGGTAAATGTCAAGTGCTTTGACATGTGGGTTGAAGTGGGTGGGAGGTACTGTACCTTGGGGATGGGGTGGTGGTTGACGGGTGCTGTGAGATGGGTAGTTGATTTGGGTGAAAGGTACTGTTTTGTAGGGGTTAGGTGGATGGCAGTTTTTTGTTTGTTTTTTAACAGGGAGGTGAAGTGAGTGGGAGATGCAGTGATCAGGGGGGTGAGGTAAGGTGCTTTGGCAGAGTCTGGTAAATTGGGGGGTGCTGTAGGAGATGTGGTGGGGGAGGGGTGAGGTGGCTGGGAGGCGCTTTGACCAGGGGGATGTTGTGGGTAAAGGGCCCTGTGAGGTGGGCGCTGAAGTGATGGGGAAGTCAGGGCATTTGGCAGAGCAGGGGTGAGCAGTGAGGATGATTTCATGAGTGCTGTGAGGAGGGTGGTAGGTGTTGTGGTGGTGGGTGATTTGGGTGGAAGGAGTTGCCTTGGTGGAACGTAGATGGTTTTGGAGTGCTCTGAGGTGAATGGCAGACATTGTGCTGGAGGATGTTGTGAGTTGAGGGCATTGGAGGCACTGTGGCAGAAAAAGGGAGGTTGAGAGGTGCTGTGAGGTCAGTGGTCAGTGCTGTTGTGCAAGATGGTGATTTGGGTGGTAGGCACTGTAGTGATTGGGGTGAAGTGGGTATCAGATGCTTTGACTGGGGAGTTTAACTGCATAGGAGGCATGGTAACTGGGACATGAAGGTTGGTGGTTGGGTGGTGCTGTAAGGTGGGTGGTAGGCACTCTGGTCAGGTGGTGATTTGGATAGAATGCACTGTAGCACATGTGTGTGGGGCTGGGAGATGCTTTGACGGGGGATGAGGCAAGCGAGTGAGGGGCACTGTGAAGTGGGCTCTGTGGAGGGGCGGATTGGGAGGGGGGTGGTTTTAGGGGAACTGTGGCAAAGCAGGGGATGGTTGTTATGGTAAGGGATGGTGTGAGGTAGACTGTAGACTTTACGGTGGGGAAGGAAATGTGTGACAAAGACGCTGTGCAAACAGGAGGGCATTGAGTGTAGATACTTTGACGGGGGGTAAATGTGGGTGGGAGGCACTGTTACCAGAGGGGTGGGAGCTTTGGTGATGTGGGGGGTTTGGAGGCGCTTTGGCAGAGCATGGGGGTGTGTAGGTGTGTGCCAGGGGCTATGAGCAAAAGGGGTAAGGTGGGTGGGACATGCTTTGTTGGACGGGGAAGCTGTATCGGTGGAGCAGTATTTGAGTGAGGAGATGCTGTGGTGAGGGGATGAGGTGGGTGTCAGGGACTTTGATTGGGTGTTAAAGTGGATGGGAGGCACTCCAATTGGGAAAGGGGTGGGGGTCAATGGTTAAGGAGTGCTAAGAAGTAAGTGTTAGATTCTGTTGTAAGGGGGTGAGGTTGGTGGGGAAGGGGCCCTGTTGCAGGGTCTGGTGAGTGTCATGGGCTGTAGAAGATGTTGTGGGGGAGAGGGGGCTGGGAGGTGCTTTGACCAGGGGGGTGAGGGGCCCTGTGAAGTGGGATCAATGGCAAGGGGGTCGTGAAGTGGGGGTTGGTGGAGGCATTGTGGCAGTGTAGGTGGTGAGGCTTGTGGTTAAGTGGTGGTGTGAGGTGGGTGGTAGGTGTTGTGATGGAGGGGTGATTTGGGTGGAGGACACTGCTGAGGATGTGGGGGTGGGGGGGCTGACAGGAGGATGAAATGGGTGGGAGATGATATGACTGGGGGGGGTGACAAGACAATGGGATGGTGAGTTGGGAGGGAGGCACTGGAGCAAAGCAGGGGTGGTTAGGGTGGGAGGGTGGCACTGTGGGGGGATAAAGTAGGTGGCAAGCACTTTGAGTGCGGGGGGGGGGGCAGATTCAGTGAGGAGGTGAGCGGAAGGCCCTGTGACCAGAGTAGGGTCAGGTGGATGGTTCAGGATACCTGGCGAGTGAGTTGAAGGCACTATGACAGAGCAAACGGGTGAGGTGGGTGGGAGATGGCTTAGGGTGGGTGCTGTGGTGGGGTGGTGGGGGGGGTGATGAAGTGGGGGAGTTGGAGAAACTTTGGCAGAAAAGGGGGTGGTTGAGGGGTGCTGTGTGTGGTGAAGTTGGAGGCACTGTGGCACAGTAGAGGCATGAGGTGGGTTGGAGATGCTTGTAGGGGTAGGTGAGGTGGTTGGGAGGTGAATTGACCTGAGGGGTGAGGTTGATAGCACAGGGGCCCTGTGAGGTGGGTACTGTGGCAGAGAGCTGGTGAGGTCAGTGGGTTGGAAGCACTGTGGCAGAGCATTGGGATCTAGTGCATGGTTGAGTGGTGCTGTAAGGTAAATGGAAGATGATGTGTGTAGATGTGTGGAAGAGCTTGTCGGGGGGGGGGGGGTAGTTGCTTTGTCTGGGGGGGTTGAAGTGAGTGGGAGATGCTATTATAAGGGGGCGAAAGGTGCCGTGAGGTGGGTGCTGTGGTGGGGGTGTTGGAGGTGCTGTGGGAGAGCAGGGAGGTAAGGTGAGTAGGTAGCACAGGCACTTTGGAAGGTTGAGGTGGGTGAAAGGTTGCTTTGAGGAAAAGGAGTGAAGTGGGTGGGAGGCACTTTGACATTGGTGGGAGCTGTGGTAGAGAGGGGGTGATTTTAGTGGGAGGCTTTGTGCAGGGGACATGAGGTGTGGCAGGTTCTTTGACTGGTGGGTTGAAATGCGTGGGAGACACTGTAACTGGGGGGTGGTGGTGGTGGTTGAGAGGTGATGGGTAGTGGAAGATTGGGAAGTGCTGTAGTGGAGGGGTTAGGTGGATTGCAGTTTTTTTTTTTACCAGGGGGTGAAGTGAGTGGGAGATGCTGTGACCAAGGGGTGGGGTAAGGTGGGTGGGAAAGTGCTGTAGGAGATGTGGTGGGGGAGGTGCTTTAAACAGGGGGGTGAGGTGGGCGCTGTGGCAGGGGGGTGCAGTGGTGGGGAGGTCAAGGCATTTTGGCAGATCAGGGAGGCTCATGGTTGAGGTTTGCTGTGAGGAGGGTGGTAGGTGCTGTGATAGGGGGTGATTTTAGCGGAAGCAGCTGCCTTGGGTGGAAGGTGAGCTCTGAGGTGAATAGTAGACATTGTGGTGGAGGATGTGGTAGGTTGGAGGCAATGCAGCAGAAAATGGGGAGGTTGAGAGGTACTGTGAGGTCAGTGGTTGATGCTGTTGTGGTAGGGGGTGTTTTGGGTTGTAGGCACTGTAGTGACTGGGGTGAAGTGTTTGTCAGATGCTTTGACGGGGGAGTTTAACTGCATAGGAGGCATGGTAACTGGGACATGGAAGTTGGTGGTTGAGTGGTGCTGCAAGGTGAGTGGTAGGCACTGTGGCCAGGGGGTGATTTGGGTGGAATATGTGAGGGGCTGGGATGCTCTGACCAGGAGGTTGAGGTGGGCGGATGAAAGGAGCTGTGAACTGGGTAATGTAGAGGGACCATAAAGAGGTGGGTGTGTTGGAGGCACTGTGGCAGAGCAGAGTCTATGGTGTATGGATGACAGGTGCTGTGAGTTGCTCTGTAGACCTTCTGGTGGGAGGGGGGGTAGGGGATGTTTGTGGAAAAGACGCTGTACCAACAGGAGTGTAAATACTTTGAAGGGGGGGTTGAAGTGGGTGGGGCAACAATGAGGTGGAGGGATTGGAGGTGCTGTGGCAGAGCATGGGAGTAAGGTAGGTAAGAGGCACTGTGAGGGGGGGGGGAGAGGTGGGCACCAAGTGCTTTAAGCAAAAGGGGTGAGGGGGTGGGAGGTGATTTGGCATAAGGGGGAGTTGTACTGGGGGAGGGGAATTTAAATGGGGTGCTGTGTTGAGGTGATAAGATGGGTGTCAGGGGCTTTGACTGAGGGTTGACATGAATGGGAGGTACTTCAACTGGGAAAGGTAGGGGGTTGATGGTTGAGGAGTGCTGAGAAGTAGGTGGTAGGCTCTGTGGTGAGAGGGTAATATAGGTGGAAGGTGTTGTGGAAGGGTTAGTTTGATAATAGATTTTTTTTACCAGTGGATGAAGAGAGTGGGAGACGCCGTTACCAGGGGGATGAGGTTGGTGGGGAAGGGGCTCTGTGGCAGCATCTGCTGAATAACCTTCACTGTAGGAATTGCTGTGGAGGAGAGGGGATTGGGAGGCACTTTGTCCATAGGGGGAGGGGCCCTGTGTGGTAGGATCTGTGGCAGGGGGTTGGTGAAGTAGGGGTTGGTGGAGGCATTGTGGCAGAACAGAGGTTGAGGCTCTTGGTTGAGGGGTGCTGTGAGGTGGGGGGTAGATATTGTGATGGAAGTGTGGTTTGGGTGGGCACTATAAGGGAGGAATGAGGTGGGTGGGAGGCCCTATGACTAGGGGAAGGTCAGCTGGGTGGTTGAGGCGGGCTGTGAGGAGAATGGTAGATGCTGTAGTAGTGTTTCTACCAGTGTATGGCCAGCTTTCGTTTGGAAGTGCTGTGTTGTGTGCTGCAATGTGTTCCTTGTTCTTATGGGTTTATTAAATAAATGGGGGGTACACCACTACAGGGTGGTACTGTAGATGTCTAGAAAGTGTAAACAGTGCCACGCCATAAATCATATGATGTAGCTGAGCTACATCAAGCAGCCTTAGCTCGTCCCAACCTCCCCTGGATTATACTATATTTCAAGCCCCTGTTTGCTATAATATCATTATTGTGGGATTGGTTTGGTCTACACAGGTTTAAATAAGCAGCCCAATTTTATAATGTATTTTAACCTATACTTTTATGAATGTTTTTTTTCATGGATCATGTTGTTCAATAAAATTATATATATTTTAACTTGTGGGTCTATTGCCCAGTTTGCTCTCTTCTTGTCTTCAGACAATTCACTGTGCTCTGGGTGAACAGGTCCTGCTGTTTGTCCTCCGTAAAGGGGTACACCCTCTTCCTACACTTTACAGTTGAGCATGCACGCACCAACGGGACAGCAGTAAAGAGACGTACAGCAAACACTGTAGGCTCATGTAGTGTAGTCCCAAAGTGGACTGTCTACCATCTCTTTTTAGCTCTTTGCACAGGAGAGAACTGCCTAAAGCTCATATTTTGAGAATTCATTTTTCTATTTAATGTGAGAGACAAGACAAAACAGACAAACATATACTACCATGACAGGCTGAGATGCAGATCCTCCTTCTCTGTGTGGCTTCATCTTCTTCCAGAGGTAGTTGGTGTTTCGCCAGGGACCCCCTCACGGGAATTTACTCTTAGCTGCTTACTACCTCCAGGTCATTCATCAGGAACAGATACTCTCAGGCAACGAAGAGTGGGAGTGTGAAAGAATTGCATGGCTACGGTTCACTGGAGGCTGATGGTGCAGCAGATGATTGAGGTGTGATAAAAGGCACTCTGTTCATATGCCCAAGTTTTTAAGCCCATTTCAGTGTTAGAACCATTTTACCATACCCATAATGCTCCATAGGTTTCTTTTCATGAGAAACAGGGCCCTGAACACTGTACATTACATACTTCTGAATCCTGTACCCTGTGCATTACATACACCTTGAGTAGTAGAGCTCAGATATAAACAGTCTTTTTTGGAGTCTGCCAGGGAGTGTCTAGAGGGCTGAGCCAGTGCAAGGATGTAGTCTGTTTTGGCTTCCCCTAAATGTTTTAAGCAAGCAAATCAGGTGTAGTACTATTGGGACTACTTACACCCCCTTTGCATGGTATGCTGGACTCTGGCCAACCCCATTTAAAAGGTCGACTCGACTCTCCTCTCACCTACGTTCTTTGTACTGTTTGTAACCCTAAGGAACGTGCGGTCTTGGTTTGTATAAATGTAATTAACTTTGTTTAGTAAAAAGTTTAAAGGCTTCCATTGTCTGGACTATTCCTTCTTCTAATCGAAAGATGGAGTCATCCTCTGGAAGCGAACAGTGCTAAGTGATCCTGCTATTGGGATTCATTGACATAGGGCCTGAAGCTGGTTTGGATGGATTGCTTAGGGGTTGCTCGTTAGGCCATGCTGGGAGTCTATCAGGATATGTTCAAGTATCGGCAGGTTCCAGTAGGAATCCCAGGGGGCGTAGGCGGGCGCACGGGATGTTCCGGGTGTGCCTGGGCACACCCTAATCACCCCAAGCTGTCGCCCAAGATCTGCCCCGAAATGTTGCAGTCAAGAGAGTGTGTAGCCCCCGCTACCTGAGAAACTTTCACAGGCAGCAGATGGTGAGGTTTTCCAGATCCGCTGAGTGTATGAACTGTCATATGATGTCACTACTTGCAGAGATAGAGAAAGACCAGCTGTCAAAATTCAGTGGTGATGTAGGGGGTGGGCGGGACCGAACCCCTATCAAATACCAGCCAATGGGATGGGGTCTGGGCGGGCCAATATGTTTATGTGGTTCTGCACCCTTTCTTAAGCGGCCCAATCATTGGCTGGTGTCGATAGCTGCTTGGTCCCGCGCACCCCGACATTGCGGCTGAGTTGTGACAGCTCCTCTCTCTCCCTGCAAGTAGTTACATTATCTGACAGTTTTACACACCGAGCGGCTCTGGCAAGTCTGTCTGCTGCATGGTAAATTCCTCCTCTTCCCTGCCAGTGCAAATCAATGTTGCCAACCAGTGCCAACCAATGCTGCCTATCAGTGGCAATCAATGCTGCCAATCAGAGCAAATCAATTCTGCCAACCAATGCTGCCTATCTGTGCCAACCAATACTGCCAATCAATGCTGCCTGTCAGTGCCAATCAGTGCCAACCAATGCTGTCTATCAGTGACAATCAATGCTGCCTATCAGTGCCAAACAGTGCTGCCTATCAGTGCCAATCAGTGCTGCCTATCAGTGCCAATCAATACTGCCAATCAGTGCCATCCAGTGTTGCAAAGCAGTGCCAATCAATGCACCCTATCAGTGCCAATAAATGCTGCCAATCAGTGCAAATCAATGCCGCCAATCAGTGCCGCCTATCAGTGCCAATCAGTGCTGCCTATCACCACACCACTATTTACAATAAACTACTGGAGGTAAAATAAAAAAGTGTCAGTGAAAGGCCTGCCGCTAAGCACTGTAATGTGTTCCCCCACCACAAAAAAAGTGCAGTGCTAACTTACTGATCAATAACTTACCAATAATGGTGGAACTCTCTAATGTATGGAAATCTAAAGCTTCAATATTACCACAATACCGATCTCTGCGATATGTAACATCACATATAATACACATCAAACTGAGAACAAGACATGACAAATAAAACTTAGCAGGGATGGTGGAAACCCCTCTACAGATAATTGCAATACAAACTAACTTCAAATGCATCCACTTTTTAGTTGGGAAGTTTACTTCATTATAGCACTTTTAAATTATTTTTTTTAAGATTGTTACACTTAATTTTATATGTTTTAGTTACTATTATAATGTAAATTACTGCACTTGAAGTTAATTTTCCACCACCCCTGCTAAGTCCATGTCTTTATGGACCTCGCTTTGTGCACTGGTGCGCAGTCATGTTGGAACAGGAAGGGGCCGTCCCCAAACTGTTCCCACAAAGTTGGGAGCATTAAATTTTCCAAAATGTCTTGGTATGCTGACGCCTTAATGCACACGATCAGACTTTCCGCCAACAAAACCGTGGATTGTTGTTGGAAGGATGTTGGCTCAGACTTGTCTTGCATACACACGATCACACAAATGTTGACCCAAAATTTTGAACGTGGGAACGTGGTGACGTACAAGACATACAACGAGCCAAGAAAAAAGAAAGTTCAATAGCCAGTGAGGCTTCTTCTAAGCATGCGTGAACTTTTGTGCGCTGAATGTGTGTACACATGATCAGACTTTCCGACAACAAAGTTAAGTTGGCTGAAAATTTGAGAACCTGCTCTCAAACATTTGTGGGCGGAAATTCTGACAACAAATGTTTGATGGAGCATACACACGGTCGGACTTTCTGTCAAAAAGGTCACATCGAACATTTCCCGTTGGAAAGTCCGATCGTGTGTATGAGGCATAAGAATTATCTTCACTGGAACTAAGGGGCCAAGCCCAACCCCTGAAAGACAACCCCACACCATACTCCCCCCTCCACCAAATGATTTGGACCAGTTCACAAAGCAAGGTCAATAAAGACATGGATGAGCGAGTTTGGGGTGGAGGAACTTGACTGGCCTGCACAGAGTCCTGACCTCAACCCAATAGAACACCTTTCGGATAAATTGAGTGGAGACTGCGAGCCAGGCCTTCTTGTGTACAGTAAGAGGTTATAAAGGTTTGCTTGATGTGACAATGTTGAACCTGATGATTTTTGGTATACTCACTGATCCCACCACTCCACATCCTCATGAGAAATCAGCAATGAGATCACCATAAATACAGGACACTAACACCTAATCACTGGTAGCAGAAGAAGTGGGGGAAGAGCATTGGTAACTCAGGGAAAGCAGTGGGCAGTAGTGCTGAAAGTGGGCACCAATTTATTTTAAGGAATGGCTGTCATAAAAGCTATTCATAAATAGGCAGTCTAGGATTCCACTGTGGTATATAGCTTATAGCTCAAGGTAATGCAGCTATCATAAGGGTCACTGACATTGCGTGCGTCAGTGGATTTTGCTTCACTGTACCTCTTGCTGAGGTGGCAGTAAAAGGGTTAAAAATACTTTTTTATTTTGCTCTAAATGGCAATACATAGCAAAAATGCATTTTATGTGTAGCTAAACTCAAATATTCCTAAAGATTGAAGTGTAAGGAAATCTTTACAAGGTTTCTTATGTCCCTGCATGATATGACACATCATTTCATCAGAGAATGCAAAGGTATCAATGCACACAAGTCTAAAACATCAGCCACCGGTCATAAGACTAAAAGTGGTTGAAAACTTTACAAATGATATATAAACAAAGCATATTTCTCTATAGTGTGCACTTATTTCAATCCAGAGCACTAAGTTTAATTTCTCTCTGTCGCATCCATTCTGTGCTATCTGCATAAGTCACCTCTGACAAGTTTCTGTGACAGGAAGAGAAAAAAGGAGACTGGGAGGGAGCTCCAGTGCACAGCCTGTGGTTGACAGGCTCAGCTCTGTTCCTGTGTGCTGTGTGTGTGGGGGGTGTCCCTTACCTTCCAACCAGCTTTCACTGAGCTTTGCAGAGTGTAACTTTCCCTATCCACTGCTTTCTGAAAGCTCAGACAAGCTGTATAAATTCTGCACTGAACAGCTATACAGAAGAGAAAACTGCAGATAAACATCTGCAGAGTACGAAGACCGGGATGAGTACGAAGAGCGCAGGCCGCTGGCATGGAAGGTGTATGAAGTGTCTGAGTGGAGGCCAGCTCTGTGCCCCACCAGAGGCTCTCCTCCCCTTGTCAGCTCCAACCGAGCCGCCCCAGTTTCCCCCCTGCAGCATCTGGCCGTCCCCCTGCTGGCCAGTTCGGGGACCCGGAGTTGGTGTGGCAGGCGCTGTCCAGCCCGACGCTCTCAGTGAGCAGAGAGTACCTGGAGCAGAGCTTCAGCCTGTGATGGGGGTTGAGAGGAGGCAGGGAAGAGGGAGAGTGGGAGGGGGGCCTTGTTGCTGCACCATGGGCTTCCGGGTTGTACTTGCCCCTTGGGCCAAAAGTTGCCAGTCAGCCTCTGGCTGCAGTTTAGAACACAGTGTGGGTTTGGCGCATAGTTCCAGGGTGTGGACGGTATTTAAATGCTTCCTTGCATAGCATAAAGGCACAGAACATTCATGGGAACAAAACAAGATTTGTGTGACATGCACATTGTGCAAAGCTGATTATATTTCACAAAGAACACAAACAAAGCACACAAAGCACACATTTCTAATATTTAAGCCATGAAAATGGTTTCTTATTTTTATTAGATGGTATTCAGCCTTGCAATTAGAACAGGACTATAAACTGTTATTTCAACCTTGGACCTGAAATCACAAGACCCTGTTACATAAGTTCCTGACCATACATCTCTTTTTTTTATAACCAAAATATGTTGTAAGCTTTTCTGGGCTAGCATATATCAAACCCATTCTGTTATTCTATGTGAAGTGTGCAATACTGCCATTGATAACTTTTAATAAAGACAAAATATAGTATACAGTAGGTAGCAAATCTAAATCTCCCATTTACACTTCATACCCAGACCCCACTTTGCCACATTTTCATTATACTTATTGAACAAGTGGTTCCTATACTACTGAGTGGAGTTAAATATCTTTTTTTATGCAACACTCCTTCCAGGCTACACTACAGGCAAAGAAGTGTTGAAATACATCCATGGTGAGGAATTGATACGCTCAATCTATTCACGGCTACTGGACATCTATGATTTCCAATGAGTAGCTGATATTAAATTCTAGAGATTTTGTTTTTAACTAACATCACTCCTCTTTATTATACCCTGCATATTAAAGTATATATCATATGTAAAGAGAGTAATAGAGGAATACAACGTGCACTAGAAATGTATAGTAAAAGTTTGTATAGCTTCTAGATTCTCCAGGACTGATCCACTGATCATATGTCCTCCGACAGTATTTCAAGGTTGCACGCTGGCAATGCTTTTGGCCTTCTGAGGGCAAAGCCAAGCTTACTGCCCTTATGTTCAAGAACATCTGCTCCACAATTCTTCAGCTTTTTAGCCTAGACAGTAGCTGGACATAAGATGACGCGATTCTCTAGAAGAACGCTGACGACCAAGAAAAAAAGGTACAGTCCAAACATCATACATCCCAAAATCTTGTTCATCTTCCACTTACACAAAGCAATGGATAGGATGACGAACAGCAGCATTATAAAGAGGAGGATAATTGCACAGAACAAGCCATTGCTGCTCACTGGTACTGGTGTCATGCGGTGAAAAATGGAAAACAGAAGCCAGGGCATGGGGAGGCTGTGATGGAGATAAAACAACAGGGAGATGGTTTGATTGTGCAATACAAGGACCTATTAAAGTGAAAGACTTTTCAGACCAGCATAATCTATATACAGTAATATTAAGCTTTTTGTATGGTTCTGTAATTTTGGCTAGACTAGTTGTTGAAAGAATAATGCTAATAATAATGCTAATATGCTATATGTAGAATATAGTATTAAATTAATTTCTCAAAGGCTTCTATGGCTGGCTGCCAATGCACATTTCTCCTTGGAGAATACTAGTTTCCTGGCTGCCATGCTTATGGTTTCTGATTATCTGAACCAGAGCAAGTGTAGAGATTTCCAACATGTTTTTGACACCAATTTATAGCATGCTTTGTTGTGGGTCTGTGACTCAAAGTTACTGAAATCAGACACAGACAGGGAATAGGTATTTAAAATAGAGATCCAGTAATGACACGTTACCCAATACTTGTCTCATTACAGAGTCACTTTAAATAATTCATTATATATTATAATATACAATTATAATTATTATAATTATAATATAATTATAATATTATAATTATTATATATTCATTATAATTATAGAGTCACTTTAAATGTGTTCAGCAACACAATTAATAATAAGTTTCCATGTCTATTCCAGTCTTCCACATTTGCAAAAAGATAAGGAAATATAACCACAGTTTATAAGGCCTAACTTTAACCATTTTTTCTTCAATAGAGTAGGAAAGAGTTAAAATGTGTTTAGAAGACTATGAAGTGCGTCGAAAGAGCAAACTTGAAAAATGTGTTCTTTATTTAATGTGCCAAAAAAAGATTGTTTTTCAAATTTATATCAGTGGCCCTATTGACATGGTGTAAATATCACAAATTGTTCCCCCCTAAGAATTCCAGTAAAGATGGCCACTGGACAGTGTTTTTAAAGCCTGCAGTGTTAAATGCATTGCTACCCAACTTAAAATATTACATTCATTAGCAAATATTAAAATTGCATCCCCCAGAAGCTGAATGTTTAAATGGGTTCTTGGATCCCTTGAAACGTTTACTATATTGCTGATTAGGTAAACAAAAGGTGCAGCACTCAACAGAAGTCAGATAGTTCTCAGGTCTGTAGTTCTGGCTTAATAAGTCATTTTATTAGGATTTGATAAATTAGGGGGGGTGCTCCTCTTTTCTCTCATAATTTGGAAGTATTGCAATTACTGCAATATAATTTGGTACTGCTCCAGACTCCAAAAACTGGAGAGGGGCTGTTTTGCAATCATACCGCCCTGAGCAAGGAATGTGACCATGCAAAGGAAATCATTCAGTTTAAACAACCTTAGCAACTACTTGGTCATACACAGTTAGATTTTTTTTTTGTTAATCCTGATTCCTTCATCCATGCTATACAGTGCAAATTTCTGGCTACAGTTATTGCATTCCAACAGCCAACACCCGTGGCTCTCAGAATAACCAAACCGTACTTGCATCAGATTGGCTAACAATTTTACATTGAGCACCTTTCATTTTTTTAATCAAAGAATGTCAGGCAGGATGCTGGCAACAGGGCCATCCACTTAATGAATTTCGGTTGGTTTATCAAAAACCACCCAAAATTCACATAGGAGTTGATTTTCTAAAACTGGAGAGTGCAAAACCGAGTGTAGTAATGCATGGCAGCCGATCAGCTTCTGACTTGAGCTTGTTCAATTAAGCTTTTAAAAATAAAAAATAAAATTAAAAAAAATGGAAGCTGATTGGCTTCTAAGCTGCACCAGGGTTTGCACTCTACAGTTTTAGTAAATTAGTAAGCTTTAGACTCACCTACTTCTCTGTTGGGTCACTGAAAGCAAAGAGTTTTTGTTTTGGATAGAGTGAGGAAGGATTACAACCCCTGGCTGGTATTACTGCTGTTGGAGGCTTTGTTGCAGAGTTTCATTTTTTTTTTTTTCATTTTTTTTTTTAGTTAGGTAGGGGCATGCTGGACCTGTTGTCAGCTATTTTTTGTTGTCTGTTTTCCTGTTGCAGATTTAACCTTACTTCCTGTCTAGTAAACGGTTGCCTTCAGAAATGAAAGTGAGGGGAAATATCTTTAATGAAGCCTCAGATAGCAGTAAAACCTGACAGCTTTTCCAATTTTATCCAAACTACAATAAAAAAAGATCATGAGCATAGATTTGCTTTAAAGTTATAACTTACACAAGGCTGAGGGCTCTCTTCCTATCCTGTGACAGCACTGTGCGTCTAAGCAGCCACTAAGCACCCTTATTGTCCTGTGGGAAAAAGGGTATTGATTTACATGATCTCAATACCCAGAAGTATGTTGTATTTTTTCCTTGCAGGATATAATGTCAGGGAACAAAGTGAAGTTATATTTTTTTAAACTGAATGTGTTTCTTTGCCAGTGCAGGGTCTCTGTATTTGCTGTACATGTGAAGGATTGAGGTAGCTCTTATTCATCCTGACTAAAAAAAGCTTCTGATGCATAGCAACTGTATGTAATTTCTCAGGGCTCCATAATGCTATGACGCGCAAGTTGGAGGAGCACATTATTCTAATTCAGAACCCCACAATATTAGTTAAAAACCATATAATAAAACTTGTCCCACATCTTGCCCCGTGGATTTCATACAAAGGGATACAAAGAGAAAATAACCACTTTAACTAAACATCTTTACATAAGTGGAATTAAGCACTGCAAGAACATTTTGGCACAATAGTTCAGATCGATTCTTTGTTTGGCAGTGAAAAACATAGCGTTGAAGAATAATATTAATACTTACCCAACAGTGATATCAAATATGTTGCTTCCTACAGAGCTGGAAACTGCCATATCTCCCAGGCCTTTGCGTGCAACAATAACGCTGGTTATGAGATCTGGGATAGAGGTGCCAGCAGCTAATATAGTAAGCCCCATTATTTCTTCGGTAATGCCAATAGTCTCTCCAACCTAAGGCCAGTCATGCAAATAAACAAGCGTTAGTTCAATATGTATAGTCTGTATTTGCATTGCATTGTAAACTATATTAATAATCAACTTTAACAGAGAAAAGAACACAGAAAAGAGAATATATTAAGGAATGTGGATTTTCTGGGTATTGTCATAGACTTCACAAACACAAACAATCATATTAATTAAAAGCAGCATAAAAGGCCCTTCACCAGAGATTCCTGGTGGACTGGTGGTGGATGATGTGCTGTTGGGACTTTGTGAAGGAGAGGCTTTACATTTTGGTTGATAGCATGATTAGAGTTAGCACAGCCTTGTGGCAATAATATCCCATGTTTTTTGCCTCCTTATATACTCCTACATGCCTTGTTTGTTTGTTCCCATAGTATCGGTCTTGGCAGGTCCCTCTTGGAGTTCCTATATAAACAAGTCTGGCTGAACATCCCACTGTTCCATCTGCCATACATGAAACCCAGTAGTGTTTTTCTTTCAATTGGTAGGTGTCATGGCTGTACTCTTTAGTACCACTATTTGTCGATATTGTGCCACTTTATTTATAATGGGGTATTTATGTTTGACTCTACAGTTTTTCTACGGCCTACGCTGCTCCAATGTCCGCCTGGTGAGGGCTCTAGCCCTATGGTCTTGCCTTTGCAACTTGGGAATTGTCAAACAGCCTACATCTTCTATGCAGTTATAAATATGTATTATTTCTTTTTGTTTTTTTATTTTAGAGAAACCGTTTGCTCCCTATACTCCTGAAGAAGCAGTGTAATACTGTGAAACATGTAGAGATGTGATCTGCTGGTTGTCCACATGTTCCTAATCAATGTTACCCTGGATATTGGTTATATAATACAATATTGATGACTATTGTTTATCATAGGAACGAAAAGGCAGCCTGTTCTAAGGGAGTTCTAATTTCAGCACATTTTCCATCATTGTCCTTTAATGATGTTTTTGTAATAAATATTTTGTGATTTTAATTGAGATGTGTTTGTGAAATTCATGATGGTACCCAGAAAATCCATATTCCTCAATATATACTCTTTTCCGTGTCATTAACCTGGGACGTAGGTACCATTATAAATTTTTTTCATACAACTGGCACTCTGAATTTCAAATATGAACGAGATAAGCTAAAAAATATGCAATCATTTTAGTCAAATGGCGAGGATTAAATTTCTACACATTGTCATAGAGGCACTGGCATTTTAAAATAAAGACAAAACAAAAAATCTCATAAAAGGATGTGATGGAAAGAGCAGTGTGATAAATCAAATGCACCAGTGTGGTAAACCAATGACTGCCATCGTAAGAGGGCACCTCACTGGCCAGCAGTGTAATAGGGACATTGTCACTGCCTATCAGTATAAGGGGCATTTGGATGGCCCTGTCTTTTTCACTGCCTAATAATGTACAAGAGCTTTCTTTATGGAGGCTGTCAATTGATCATAATTATAAAAGGGGCAAAAGCATGACAGCAAACTAAGTTTTCATTATGTCTACTACTAATTACATTTATTTTTTAAATGGTGCTGCCTCAAGATTTGTGATAACAAATAAAAAAACAAATGTTTCCATCATTTGTACCACAAATTTATTTTTCAAATGGAATCTGTGCTCTGTGCTACCAAAGAATGTGTGATTAAAAAAAACAAAAAAAACAATGTAAGGGCCTGTTTTTCTTTTTTTTTTTTTTCAGTTCAAAGTACAAAACAAAGCCTCCTGGACATACCCCGACTCAGCACACAACAAAAACATAATTAAAAGAAAACAATAAAAACGAAGACAACAACAAAAATTGGTACGCTCTGTTCCCCTGTGCCCACTGGATTACAGGATTTACACCATACAACCTCCAGCGCCAGGTTCAGTGATGAAAAACACTCTCTCCCAGCACCTAGGAGCCCAGATAATCAATCCATGGTTCTACTAACCAAATGAGGGATCAATTGTCTAGCGTCATACTCGCTAGTCGTCTAGAGAGTCTGTGTTCGTGGCTGGAGATTCCACCCAGATATTCCACATTTTATGGAACTATCTAGCGCAACTCCTAGATAGATAAGTGGTCTTGTCTTGTATAATGGTAGGGCTGTGTTAACTAATCGAATAAATATAGCACTCCCATGCTGTCAAATAATTACAAACTAAGGATACACTGCAGCAGACACCTGGTTAGCGGATCCTTAGCAGATAGGGAGGTGAATGAGTAAATAATGATGTTGCGCTGTTAACCTTTTAAATTAGATATGAATTATTACATTAAAGTGCTGGTGCAAAAAAAAGAAGAACACATAGGTGTATATCTATGCAATCATAAACTTGCTAAGTGCTAAGGTGCAAAGTGAGAAAATTAGATAATGCAACAAACATAATAATCAACACCTAATGATAACAACTTAATGATGAAACCAATCGCAAATGGTAAAAAAAGGTGTTGTTGCTAAAGTGCAGTCTTGAGATAAAAATGGGCTTAATAACGTGTAGTGATAACGAACATATGTACAAATAAAACGTCCAATAAGTCATTCTGGGTTAGAGTATCATAAATGTGTAAAACAGTCCAAAAAAACACTGTGACAATCAAACAATGTTGGATAAGTGGTATATCCCTTCACCGTGAAACGTGAAAAACGGTCGATGCCAGGCCAATCCACTGTAGTAACACCTGAATGTGCACAAGCCCCTCACCTTACTGCTGTAAGGTTACAGCATAGATGGATCAAATGCAGGGGTCTTCAGAGGGTCCCTCTTTGGTGTTTACAGAGATGGATCATATGAGTGGTACAACCTTCTCCTCCAGTAGGCTCGATTAGGGTAGTAGGAAATGGAAGAAAGATCCCAATAGCATGATACCGCTTAAGATTTATCAATTTATTTAAAAACGCAAAGCAGATATACTCACTTGGTTTAAAAATGCTCAGATAACACTCCATGAGCGCCGAGCTCATATGCTTCCATCACTTCCAGTTTCCGCCAATTGCTCCAATCCCGACGCGTATCATCACAGCATCCCCTGATGAAGTCTCGTGATGTGACGATACGCATTGAGATTGGAGCAATAGGCGGAAACTGGAAGTGACGGAAGCATACAAGCTCAGCGGTCGTGGAGTGTTATCTGAACATTTTTAAAACAAAGTGTGTATATCTGCTTTGCGTTTTTTAATAAATTGATAAATCTTAAGTGGTATTACGCTATTGGGATCTTTCTTCCATTTCCTACTACCCTAATCAAGCCTACTGGAGAAGGCTATACCACTCATATGATCCAGCTCTGTAAACACCAAAGAGGGACCCTCTGAAGAACCCTGCATTTGATCCATCTATGCTGTAACCTTATAGCATAGATTGTGAGGGGCTTGTGCACATTCAGGTGTCACTACAGTAGATTGGCCTGGCATCAGCCATTTTTCACGTTTCATGGTGAAGGGATATACCACTCATCCAACATTGTTTGATTGTCACAGTGTTTTTTGGACTGTTTTACACATTTATGATACTCTAATCCAGAGCGGCTTGTTGGACATTTTATTTGTACATATGTTCGTTATCACTACACGTTATTGTGCCCATTTTATCTCAAGACTGCACTTTAGCAACATCTTCACCTTTTTTACCATTTGCGATTGGTTTCATCAGTAAGTTGTTACCATTAGATGTTGATTATTATGTGTGTTAACTAATCGCTTCCAAAAATGAATGGATGCTACAGCAGGGGATTTCCACCGAAGCACAATAGCCTCACGTGCATAGTAAAAGAGTAGTCCCAAAAGGGCTCTTACCACCTGGCGGTGAGCCAGCGGGTCTACAAAACCCAACAGACACACCTCCTCTGTCAGTGAGGGCCTGTTTTTCAATGTGTGCCAGTGCAGGGGGTTTACACAATGTATGAAAATCTGCCAAGCCATGCTACCCGATGCTGCCTTGAAGAGATGAGGGAGACCAGCAAACATCTATTCGCTGATCTCCTCTACCTAGTGGTGTGTAAAAATGTAACTTCCTATTTCACCCTTTATCTGTGCTCTATTAGCATCAATGCAGGGCAGGTGAGACATTGGGGGTCTAAGAGAATCCTGATGTCTCTTTAAAAGGAACCTGTTAACCTGTAAAAATAAAGTTTAGTGTAAAAAAGTGTAAAAAATAAAGTTACCCAAAAGTCACCCAAGCACCTAAAACCTCCCTCCAAAAAAATCTAAATCCCCCACCCCCCACATACACAAAAACATCAATAACACTACCCATATTGCATTTCACTGGACATGATGCATGCTGGTGTGAGAGCAAAAATTACAGGGCAATTATTCATGTTTAACTTTAAGTACTTCAATACTGGGCGCATTCACCTCCTTCCTGCCCAGGCCAATTTTCAGTTTTCAGTGCTGTCAAACTTTGAATGACAATTGCATGGTCATGCAACACTGTACCCAAATTCAATTTTTATTATTTTTTGGGACAGATAGAG
This sequence comes from Lithobates clamitans, assembly GCA_037952925.1. Classification (NCBI taxonomy): domain Eukaryota; kingdom Metazoa; phylum Chordata; class Amphibia; order Anura; family Ranidae; genus Lithobates; species Lithobates clamitans. Next base: position 4,119,516 of record JBBGZY010000318.1, read on the forward strand.
CTTTCTTTTGGTGGTATTTATTTACCACAGTTTTTTTTTATTTTTGGCTAAACAAAAATACACTGACAATTTTAAAAATAAAATGTTTTTCTTAGTTTTTGTTTTTCAAATAAGGAATTTTTCTACTTCGCTGATGAGGTTGTACTGATGGGCACTGATGAGGCTGCACTAATGGGCACTGGTGAGGCTGCACTGATGAGGCAGCACTGATCACAATCTATTGACAAAGCTTGTCACTTATTGGCAATCCTTTTCTCACACAGACACAGCATGTCTGGCATAACTGCCAATTAATAACTGTCAAGTCTGTTTACATGTGATCAGCTGTAATTGGACACAGCTGACCACATGGTAAAGGGTCGCTGTGATTGGCCATTTACCCCAATCTGTGATCAGCTGTGTCCAAAGTGATTGAACGAATGCCTTCTAATGACCTCTGCTTTTAAAGCATTGCCCTATGGAAAATATAAGAGTATGGAAGCTTTTCACACAATTTTAAAGCTTGACATGTTGGGTATCTATTTACTTTGCACTGCCTCTTCTTTTATATTTTACCAAAAACTAATAATATATTGCATTTATGTGCCCTAAAATTAATTTTAGTGGAATTTATATTGAAATTTTGTGCTTGATAATTATCCATTAATATTGTGTGACATAAAAACTGCATTTCAGTTGTACAGTACCGTGAAATCTGAATTATCTAAGAAGTGTCGTAGCCTCCCTGGCGGTTTTCCCGAGTGTGGCTCGGGGTTAAAATTCAGGACCATTAGCGGTAACCCTGAGCCACATTCGGGATTACATCGCAGGATCCTGGTGTTGCTTTACTTACCTTGTCCCCGGGATCCTGCGATGTCCCCCGCAGTGTCCGTGGGCTCCGTTCTCTGCCCGAAGCCTCTCCGTGCCAGGCTCCGTTCCCTGCGAGCGACGCGACGCACGGGGCGGAGCCTGGCGGCAAATTAAAAAAAAAGTAAAAATCATAACAAATACAGTACTGTAATCTTACAGATTACAGTACTGTATGAAATTATTTCACATCCCTTTTGTCCCCAATGCTTTGGCCCATGCCCTGCATGCAGTTTTATGTGATATATACTGTTCTTTCTGCCTGGAAACTGGAGATTGTCCATAGCAACCAAAAAGTGTCCCTTTACATCAAAAGTGGCTTTAGACCAGCTAGAAAACAGCGATAGTAAATTAGAACACTTGCAGAATTGAGCGATAGTGAACTGTGGGGAAATTTATTTTATTACTATTTATTTTTATTTTTTTTTAATTATTTATTTTTATTTATTATATTATAATTTATGTTTTTGTGTTTCAAACTTTATCATACCCGGGATATCTACTAGACTCTTGTTTGGACAGATTTAAGTGTGTTATTGTTAAGAATTACAGACCTACAATATAAAACGCCAAATTTCCATGCAAAATAATTGTACCGCTTTCAGCACCTAAAATCCGAAATAATCATACCGCCAGGGAGGTTAAACTGATGTCAAACTGAGGCCATCAAAACAAGCCCAAGCCCACTGACACAGGAGCCTAAGATGCTAAAGTTGGAATAGAGGTGGTTTGCATAATTAAAATCTGGCTATGTTTTGACAGGAACCTTCTGTATTTTTATATTCTATTTACATTTCCCTAAAATATTACAAAGATATTTTATGCCAACTCAGTGTTCCTGACCTTGAAGCAAATATAAAATATTTGGACTTACCTGATGTGCCCACCAGACCATCAAATAAGAAAATATTGCAATCCAGGTGATTGATCCAAAAAATGTTACAGGGAAAAACTTTCTTGATGACTGGAAAGAAAAGGAACATTTTATATTTCTTCTTCATTGAGAATGTTATATTTGTTTTGATGTCCTGCACTGCATCATGAAACTTCACAGTATAACTAATAAAACACGTACAGGTGGAATGTTACAAAATTGTAACAAAAATTTACCAAAAATATGCATTCTTTAACCGCTTGCAGAGCAGCTGCCGCAGTCATACTGCTGCAGATTGGCTCGGCTGCGCGAATCGCCGTACCTATACGTCATCTCGTACAGAGTGATTTGTGCGGCACACACGCTCGCTTATTGCCCAGTGGGGGAGCCAATCAGCAGGTCCGGCGGACTCGATGTCCACCGGCCGCACGCGATTCTTCCCCGCAGTGACAGAACAGGGATCTGCCATAGTAAACAAGGCAGATCTCCGTTCTGACTGGGGAGACCACACAGATTCTGTCTTTCTGCTATGCAGGAAGACGGATCTGTGTGTTGTCCCAGGCAGCCCTTCCCCCCACACAGTTAGAAAACACACTGAGGGAACACAGTTAACCCCTTGATTTCCCCTGATGTTAACCCCTTCCCTGGCAGTGTCATTAGTGCAATGTCAGTGCATATTTTCAGCACTGATCACTGTAATAATCTCACTGGTTCTCAAAAAAGTGCAAAAAATGGCAGTTAGGTGTCCAATCTGCCTGCTGCAATGTCGCAGTCTCGCTAAAAATCGCTGATCACCTATTATTATTAGTAAAAAAAAATAATAATAATAATAAAAATGCCATAAATCCATCCCCTATTTTGTAGACACTATAACTTTTGGGCAAACCAATCAATAAACGCTTTTTGGGATTTTTTTTTTACCAAAAATATGTAGCAGAATACAAACTGGCCTAGATTGATGGAGAAATTTGATTTTTAAAATTTTTTTATTGGGTGTGTTCTATAGCAGAAAATAAAAAATATTGGGTTTTTTTCAAAATTGTCGGTCTTTTTTTGTTTATAGCGCAAAAAATAAAAATCGCAGAGGTGATCAAATACCACCGAAAGAAAGCTCCATTTGTGGGAAAAAAAGGAGATCAATTTTATTTGGTTACATCTTCGCACAACCGCGCAATTGTCAGCTAAAGTAACGCAGTGTCGTATCACCAAAAAATGGCCTGGTTATTAAGGGGGCAAATCCTATCGGGGCTGAAGTGTTTAAATTTCAAACAGGAGAAGGTACTCAAGCATGCAGTATAATGCCAAACATACTTAAAAAAAAAAAAGTAGAAAAGGTTTTTTAGCTCAAGAAAGTATTATAAATTCATAGGTGCATTTGTTTTTACATTCTGATCCATTTTAATAAATCTATGAATGCTGGTTCCTTCCTTTGACCCCTATGTTACTACAGTAGTCAAGAAGGAATCAGTATGCACTGGTGAACACAGGCATCTGACACTTCTGAAAGAGTTGAATGCCAAAGCTGCAGCTCTGTAATGGAGGGGAGGTAGGAGAAATGGGCCACTAGGAAGGTGAGTGTACCCTATCTTCTAATGCAGAAAACTGCTGGTTTGAACCATTTAGAGCAGGGGTCTTAAACTGGTGGCCCTCCAGTTGTTGCAAAACTACAAGTCCCATAAGGCATTGCAAGGCTGACAGTTACAAGCATGACGCCCACAGGCAGAGGCATGATGGGACTTGTAGTTTCACATCAGCTGGAGGGCGGCCAGTTTGAGACCCCTGATTTAGAGACCTGACAGGGTCTCTTTAAGGATGATAATGCTATAACATCATACACATTATGGAACTGGTGTAAGGTTTACATTTACTGGCTTGATTTTCATAATAAAAGATCCTTCAGAAGGGTTCTTCTACTTCAAATATTCATGAAGCATCATTATTGCCGGACAGGAACTTGCGGGAAAACATTGACATATACAGTATATTGCGCACGGCTGTAGATAACACTCTGCTTTGTTGTATATTTGTAGCTAAACCTGTATGTGCATAATTATCCCTTTGATGTTAGATGGTTATTTTTTATTTTGTATTTCCCATTCACTCATGTTTAAGTGCTCTTGAAGTTCTATCTGATTACGAGGATCTTATTAAATACTATTATTAGATAGGAAAATGCACACTCAAACACATGGTTATCATGTAACTGCATTAAATTGTGTCCCACTGTGGGAAGACAAAGGAGGACCAAACTGTGTCTAAGCTCTGATCAATTTGTGTATCATTTATGTTATTGTGTTTATATTATTTGGTTTATTACTGTATAGCATACACTTCCTCAAAGTATAATCCAACTTGTGTATAATTCTGGACTGTCGCCATGACACAAGAAACTTTGATTTGTTCAAGTGTGCTGTACATTCTCCATATACTCAGTTCTAAAGTATAGAAAATAGGGAGAAGTGAAAGTGGGAACATAATATATGGCAAAGGAGTGGTTGACTTAATAAAGGCAAACAAATATAAAAGTGACAATAGAAAAAAAGACCAAGTGGTCCATTGAGTTTGCAAATAAAAATGCATTTTTTTCCTTTTGTTTTTTTTTTTTTTACATTTTCTTGGGTATGCTTTGCATTTTTATCTAATTCACTAAGTTAAAGGAAAAATCTCTTCCAAAGTGAAAATTCCTTTCAAAGTGGACAGCCCATTTGCCTTTAGTAAATTAACCCGAATGCATAAAGGAGTGTCCACATTACTCTAAATTTGTCAGCTGGAGCACATATAATACCCTGTAGCAATATGCTTATGGGCTATATTATGTGCATCCATGCTAGATACAGTATACAGTACTTAGTGTATATAGCACTTCATGTGTTTATTAGCAACATTTAAAAAAAAACGCTGAGAAGACAGTACTTACTAAATTGCGGACATCAGGTAATGTGATCCATAAAGGGAAAATAATTGGCAGCACAGCAAGATACACAGCTTGCTTACGCTTGTTGGCTGGCCATGCTAGACTTAGTGGATGGTCACCATCATCAGCCATATCTGCACCTAAGGCCTGAGTACAAAAAGGAATACGCTAATGTTAATGAAGAATAATGAACCCAATAACAATATAGCACACATTTTTGCAAAAAGTTTCTGATCACGTGTTACAGTTTTCAGATTCTGACAATGACTGGGGTGTTTATTGGTATTTTATGACAGTTGTACTCAGTCCTTGGACCTCAATAATGCTTTTTCTGGAGGCTATTCTTTGGCTCAAATTATGTTGAAATTATTCTATTGTTTCTCAGATTTATGAATGATGCCACAAGTGTAGGACACAATAACAATTATTCATGAAAAGTGTGTTAATGTGCCTGCCATTATGTCTCCATATACCCAGATGCTGATGTTATGGGTATCTTTACACTACAGGTTGATATTATCTTTGCAATACAGACTGATGTTATATATATATATATATATATATATATATATATATATATATATATATATGTGTGTGTGTGTGTGTGTGTGTGTGTGTGTGCTAAAAAGTTTGCATACCCTGGACAAAATTGTGAAATTTTGGCATTGATATTGAAAATATGACTAATCATGCCAAAAATTGTCTTTTATTTAAGGATAATGATCATATGAAGTCATTTATTATCACATAGTTGTTTGGCACCTTTTTAAATCATAATGATAACATAAAACACCAAAATGACCCTGATTATAAGTTTACCCTGTAATGTCTGGCCTTGGTACAGACACACAAGATGACACACACAGGTTAAAATGGCAAATAAAGGTTATTTCCCACATCTGTGGCTTTTTCAATTGCAATTAGTGTCTGTGTATAAATAGTCAATGAGTTTGTTAGTTCTCACGTGGATGCACTAAGCAGGCTAGCCACGTGGAGCAGAAAAGAACTGTCAAAAGACCTATGTAACAAGGTAATGGAATGGAAAATGGATATAAAAGATACCAAAAGCCTTAAATATGCTGGTCAGTACTGTTCAATCACTTATTAAGAAATTTAAAATTCGGGGATCTCGTGACCCTAAGCCAAGGTCAGGCAGACCAAAAAGATTGCAGTCACAACTGCCAGAAGATTTGCTTAGGGCACAAAGAAGAACTCCTAGGTGACCGCAGGGGAAATACAGGCTGCTCTGGAAAAAGATGGTGTTTTTTTTCAAGGAGCACAATATGACAATACTTGAACAAAAAATGAGCTGCATGGTCGAGTTACCAGAAAAAAAAGCCTTTACTGCACCAATGCCACAAAAAAGACCAGTTGCAATATACCCAACAACACCTTGACATGCCTCAATGGGATTTTTTATACATATATATACGTATACAGTATACGTATATTCTCTAAATGTGGGGATATAATTAGGTACTACTTTGGTGCAAAGTATGTTTGACTAATACAAGTGTATATGTGGTGTCAATTGTAAAACAACTCTAGATGTATAGGAAAGAAATATTCTTTTCTGTTTTTATGATTTTTAGAGATGATATTTATATAAAACAGACAAGTTTTCTTGAATGATGATTTAAATAAGCTATGATTCTAAGTAGCACCTGCAAAGTCCCAATTCCGATCTTGTATATTGTATTGAAAATTCTAGGGTTGTGGTGCATTTGACCCCAATTGCCATCTCTGATTAATTGAATGGGTATCTTTATAGAACAATAGCTTGGGCTTCCTTTAAAAAACATAACTATGTGTACATAGCGGGACTTCTGTTTTTTATTAAATAAGAACAGAAAGATAAAAAGACATATTAAAAAAAAAAGGTTATGTATTTATTTTTGGAGCTTTGTACAATGTACAAATCTTTTTTTACTTTACTAGCCTGCCTGTTATACAATTCTTTGCCCACTTCATTAGATCATCATTACAGGAAACCTGAGAGAAGAGAAATATGAAGGCTGCCAATGGTGACCTCCACAGACTTCAGTATTTTCTGAGTCAATGATATGCGGCCAGTGAAGGTAAATGCCCTTTTTCGTATTTGTTCCTGGTAAATTATTTAGAAAGCATTACAACCATTAGGATGGCATGGTAGCTAAATGACAGGCTACATATTTATCTCAGTATGAGCTTCCTTTAAAGCAGGCACCTATGTGGTTAAGAAATGTAAGAAAAAAAATGACCACTTTATTCAGTATAGCTACATTTTAGACACTAGCTTATTGCCAAACCTGCTCTTTTCTGTCTCTTTAAGTCTGGAACAACTCCCACCTTTTGTTAGTAGAAATAAAGAGCATCTCTCAGTTACAAGAAGTCACTTAGATAACTGGAAATGACTAAATTGGGATGTCTCCAACTCAGCTATTAAAAGTAATATGGATACATTCCACAGAATAATATCAGAATTGAAAAAGCCCAACTATGCTGTGCAGCCAAGACCTGATCTATTTCAGAAGCCCTATGTGACTATTGTTGTGACAAGAGGCAATTACACCAGAACTATTACAGGCTTTAAGCGAAGTACTACATATAGTATATATATTACCAAAATCATATATATGTACTGTATCTAAGTTCAACACTTATTTGACTAACCTGTATTATGTACATTACAATAAAACCCATGTAACATATTAAAATAACTACAAATGATAGATTTAGGATTTGACTTTTATGTTAATGCAGAACCTTTTGTAGTTACATTTTATACTTATCTCCTTCAAGATACAGTGACAGGGTCAGCATTTTTTTATAGTCAGAGTTGTTGTTGAATCTGTCCCTTCTCTACATTATTCAAACAAAGACACTAATAAATGAGATGAACTAAAACAAGTGCAAAAATAATGCATGGTCAAAGGCCCTACTGCATTTTTTATGGCTATATACCTGTATAATCAGAATATACAGATGAGCCGGCTTACTATAGAAGTTAAGAACTGTCACACAATTAACTCACTTCAATTATCATCACGTGCAAATGAAATAAGTAAACAAGAATCTGCATTTCACATGGTTGGATAAAGTTAGTAAATCAGCCTCACGTGTTTTATTTGGTGTATTATCCTGACGACATTGGAAAACTGGGGAACGCTAGTTATTAGTACTCAATAAAGTAAAAATACCGAGGCAAAGACAAACTGGAGGGAAGAATGGTCTATGTTCAAGTAAATAGGACAGTGAGTTGAAAAGTGTAGTGCTCCATACTGCGTTGTTACTACTCTCTGTGCCTACTTATACTAGTGAGAACCATACCCAATATTTTGTGTAAGGGTGTCACTGGGACAAAAAGTAAAGGTACACTACTGTACAAATGTTTTAAGGCAGGTGTGAAAAAATGCTGTAAATTAACAATGCTTTCAGAAATAGAAGTGTTATTGTTTTTTTTTTTTTTTATCAATTAACAAAATGGAAAGTGAATGAGCAGAAGATAGATCCAAATCAAATCAGTATTTGGTGTTACCACCCTTTGCCTTGTAAACAGAATCAATTCTTCTAGGTACACTTGCACACAGTTTTTGAAGGAACTCGGAAGGTAGGTTGTTCCAAACATCTTGGAAAACTTACTGCAGATCTTTTGTGGATGTAGCTTCCTCAAATTCTTCTGTCTTTTCATGTAATCCCAGACAGACTCAGTGATGTTAAGATCAGGGCTCTGTGGGGGCCAAACTATTACTTCCGGGACTCCTTGTTCTTCTTCACTCTGAAGCCAGTTTTTAATTACATTGGCTGTATCTTTGGGGGTCATTGCCCTGCTGAAGAATTAATTTGGAGCCAGTCACATGCCTCCCTGATGGTATGGCATGATGACTTCTTGAATCCGATACTACTTTTCTTGCTTCCCTCTCCCATGGTGGCCTTCTCTGGACTCACTCCCCCAGACCAAGTGGACAGAAGGGAGGTGAAGTGGGAATCCTTCTATCCCCACGCAGCAGCTATCAGGTACTTCACTCACCTCCCTCTGACACTCTCCTCTTTTTAGGCATATTTTATTCATCTATTTTCTCCTGTTTCTCTAAAAATTGCTGTCATCTACCGGCCCCCAGGACCAGGATCAACCTTCCTGGATGACTTCTCCGCCTGGCTACCCTACTTTCTCTCTTCTGAAATTCCCACAATCATTCTCCGCAACTTCAACATCCCTGTTAATGCTAATACTACTACTACTTCTAAACTTCTAAGTCTAACCTCATCTCTTGACCTGAGGCAATGGATACAGGCTCCTACTCACTCCAACAGCAACACCCTTGACCTTGTCTTCTCCTATCTGTGCACTCCATGCAACCTCTCCAACAATCCTCTCCCACTCTCTGATCACCACTTTATTTGTTTCACTCTCTTCAGGTCTTTCACTTCCTCTCCCTCCAACCGCCTAACAGTTACCCGTAGAAACCCTTGCCACCTCAACCCTTCTCTTCTCTACTCTGCTACTGACCACCTCTATGACAAAATCTCTGCTCTGCCCTGGCCCTACCTAGCCACTTTCATCTACAGCACCTCACTGTCACCCTCCCTAGCTTGCCCCCCCCCCCTCACTACGCGCAGAATCAGGCTCCAACTGCTACAACCCTGGCAAACAAACGACACCAGAAGTCTTAGAAAACGTAGCCACGCTCTTGAGCGTCTGTGGAGGAAGACTAAGTCCCAGGAAGACTTCAACCAATATAAAATTGCCCTCCTAGAATACTATTCCTGCCTCCACACTGCCAAACAGACCTATTTTATCACGCTCATTAAAACATTATCATCCAGTCCCCTTCAACTATTCTTTACCTTTAATACTCTACTCTGTCCTCCACTGCCTCCACTCTCTTACTCACTCACTGCCCAGGAGATCGCCAATCAGTTTAAAAATAAGATTGATAAAATTTGTGAGGGGATCTCCAATCTCCAATGTGCAGAAACCTCCCCCACTCAACACCCCATGTCTACAGGTACAATCATTGCTTCCCTCATTCAACCCTGCTAGTTTTAACCTCCCTGGCGGTTTTCCCAAGTGTGGCTCGGGGTTAAGTTTCAGTACCATTAGCGGTAACCCCGAGCCACACTCGGGATTGCATTGCAGGATCCTGGTGCGGTATAATTACCTTGTCTCCAGGATCCTGTCACCCCCGTTGTGTCTATGGGCTCTGTCCTCTGCCCGATGCCTCTTTGTGCCAGGCTCCGTTCCCTGCTAAAGTCGCGACACACGGGGGCGGAGCCCGACGGCCAATTCAAAAAATTGAAAAATCATAATACATACAGTACACTGTAATCTTACAGATTACATTACTGTATGAAATTATTTCACAAAACAGATGATTAGATCAGTGTTTCTCAACTCCAGTCCTCAAGGCGCCCCAACAGGTTATGTTTTCAGGATTTCCCTGAGATGAAACGGCTGTGGTAATTACTAAGTCAGTGAAACTGATTCAATCACCTGTGCAAAGTAATGGAGAGCCTGAAAACATGACCTGTTGGGACGCCTTGAGGAGTGAATTCGAGAAACACTGGATTAGATGATGGAAGTCAGCAGAGTTCCCCCTCATTTATTAAGTTCTGGTGCAAATGCCCTTGCAGAATGCAAAGGACTTGCAACGTGCGCAGTCTATTTGCCTTTGGTAAATCAACCGCAAAGAGTCAGCATTTTTTTTTTTTTGTAGCAGAGTGGAGAGGGGTTAAAATTCTGTCAGGATTATATTACTATCTACCTCTTCCTCTACCAGTGACACCAGTCCCACTCATTTTTTTTTTGTCCTGGTTTCACAGGGATAAAACATAACGGTGAATCTCTCAACTGGGATCACAGTGAAAACTTGACAGCAGTTATAACCATTCTCATTTTATCCAACACAAAAAAATGTTTTGCCTTGATTTGGGCTTTAAATCATTTTTGTATCTCAAAAAACTGCTCTCTTATTTACCACAGTATTCCGGCTGCAGTAAACTATTACAAAAATAATAATGTATCACCTGCGTTTCTGCAGCTTCAATGTTGTGAGTTACATTTCCATTTTGAACTGGGTCAGTAGATTCCTTAGGTGGTGTCACTTCCACTTCAACATTAGCACTGTTTGGAAGCTCAACTTTGTCTGTAATGAGAATAATTGAACAGCAATAAACACTGTAAGAGCAGGAAAGAGAGAAAGTGCACTTTTTTTAATAGGGCAGAGTACCTGCCTTAGATCACAGACATACATGCTTGCTTTTGTACAGTTGATATATTACCCAAATAAATGAGAATATGAACAAGGATGTGCCTGATGTCTATATTACTAATTATGTTTACCTACTGCCTGCCATTAACCACTTGACCTCTGGAAGGTTTTACCTCCTTCATGATCAAAGCATATTTTTTGTGATATAGACAAAAAAAGGAGGAACATTAAAAAAAAAACAAAAAAAAATATTTTCTACTTTCTCTTATGAAACATCAAAACGAAAAATTAAAAATCTAATTTCTTCATAAACCTAGGCCAAAATGTATTCTGACACTTTTTTTTGGTAAAAAAATAAATCCCAATACAGTATCTCACAAAAGTGAGTACACCCCTCACATTTTTGTGAATATTTTATTTTACCTTTTCATGTGACAACACTGAAGAACCTGTCCTGTTAAACAACTGTATGGTCTTGGCCACCATTCTGCAGCTCAGTTTCAGAGTCTTGGCAATCTTCTTATATCCTAGACCATCTTTTTGTAGAGCAACAATTCTTCTTTTCAGATCCTCAGAGAGTTCATTGCCATGAGGTGCCATGTTGAACTTCCAGTGGCCAGTATGAGAGCGATAACACCAAATTTAACACACCTGCTCCCCATTCACACCTGAGACCTTGTATGTAACACTAACGAGTCACATAACACATAACAGGGGGGGGGGGGGGTGACTGATTTTGCCCAATTTGGACATTTTCACTTAGGGGTGTGCTCAGTTTTGTTGCCAACGGTTTAGACATTAATGGCTGTGTGTTGAGTTATTTTGAGGGGACAGCAAATTTACACTGTTATACAAGCTGTACACTCACTACTTTACATTGTAGCAACTGACACACCTAATCTGTGTGAGTACCCCTGAAGGGGATCTTTTTTGCTTTATTTAATAAACGGTTCAAACTGTACTTACACTATTGAGTTTTTCCTGTTTCATATCCCGGTTGGTGTGTGCTGAGGAATACAGGAGCCCAATACCATCATAGAGCCCAGAGGCGGTTCACATGCTTGTTTTGACTTAGCTTAATCGCAAAGTAGCACGCTCCAAGGTGAGCATTTATTACCTAAGGGGGGCACCTGAGTGATGACACCTTAGCACGGCTTGGATCACAGCTTTTGGATTACACGGACCTTTATCAATGCTGGATTAGTGACGCAATTGGTCGCTACTTACATACACATGAACACTTTGTTATATGATTTAAATCACCTACAGCATTGTTTTCAGAATGGTCATTATTGACATATTTGGACACTATATGAAAGCACGATCTCTATTGACTTATTTGGACAATGCATGAAAGCATGGTCATTATTGACCTATTTGGACACTATAGAAAAGCACGGTCATTATTGACTTATTTGGACACTGCATGAAAGCACGGTCATTATTGACATATTTGGACACTGCATGAAAGCACAGAAGCACTTTAATATATTGCTGCTTTTTTATACATATATGTTTTTGATCTTAACCATTTGCCGACCGGGCCATAGCCGAAAGACGGCAACATCGCGGTCGGCTTATTCTGGGTTGACGTCCGTTGCTCCCCCTGGGGCGCGCACCCGGGAACATCCGTGACCAGAGCCGGCGCATCACGGATCACGGTAAGTAGCCACTGATCGCGGCCGTTTACCACATGATTGTTCTGTCAAATGATGGAGCGATCACATGTACAGTGCGAGGGGAGAGGGGGAGAGATGGCAGCAGCACTGTGGGCTGGATGTTTAGTGCCCACAGCGCTGCTCAATGTCAATACACTGCAATACTCTGCAACACTGTGCAATACTCTGCCAATACTCTGCAACATGGTGCAATACTCCGCAACATTGTGCAATGCTCTGCAACACTGTGCAATACTCTGCAATACTCTGCAACACTGCAATACTCTGCAACACTGTGCCAATACTCTGTACCAAAACTCTGCCAATACTCTGCAACACTGCAAAACTCTGCTAATACTCTGCAACACTTCAAAATCAATACTCTGCCAATACTCGCCAATACTCTACCAATACTCGCCAATACTCTACCAATACTTGCCAATACTCAGCAATTAATTTTAACAGAAAAAAAGATTTTTTTCTATTTTTTTTAATCGAATTTTCAGTCTTTTTTGATTTATAGCGCAAAAAATAAAAAACCCAGCTGTGATTAAATATCACCAAAAGAAAGCTCTATTTGTGTGAAAAAAATTTCATATGGGTACAGTGTTGCATGACTGAGTAATTGTTATTCAAAATGTGAGAGCACGGAAAGCTGAATATTGGTCTTGTTAGGAAGGGGGTTTAAGTGCCCAATTGTCAAGTGGCTATATATATATATTATTTTTTATTTTATTTATATTTTGGCTTGTAATACACAGTTATGCATTAGGCACTATATCCATAGTATGATATATGTGTATTATTTATAATTCACTGGTTCATTATTTATTTAATTTGAGATCAATTATTCACTGTGCACTTTTAGACAAACCTTTTAGCGCAGCGTATATATATATATATATATATATATATATATATATATATATATATATATATAATTGTTTTTGCACGATATATGTGAGCTGCGATTTTTTTTTACCAAAAATATGTAGAAGAATACATATCGGCCTAAGCTGAGGAAATAAAATATTTTTAAAAATATTTTTGGGGGATATTTATTATAGCAAAAAGTAAAAAATATTGCTTTTTTTCAAAATTGTTGCTTTTTTTGTTTATAGTGCAAAAAATAAAAATCGCAGAGGTGATCAAATACCACCAAAAGATAGCTCTATTTGTGGGGAAAAAAAAGGTTGTCAATTTTGTTTGGGTGCAACGTCGCACGACCACGCAATTGTCAGTTAAAGGGACGCAGTGCCGAATCTCAAAAAGTGCTCTGATCAGGAAGGGTGTAAAATCTTCCGGGGCTAAGCTGTTAAAGATACTGGTGCTTTTTAACAATTTGTGGATTTTAAGCATATTACAAACACCTTAAAAAACCTCTATCGAAATACTTTGATATTTATGGTATACCCTGCTCCTTTTCCCTTACCTGCAGCTCCCTGGCTGCATTTACTGGCAAATCCAAGCTGTCATTTTAACAGCCTGAACTTGTTCTGTATCCCCAAAGCAGTTTTTGTCTGTAGTGTCACTAAAAAGTATGATTTAGCAATGTTATTTTACTGCATTGTGGTTAATCTGGTTTATTCATCACAGATCAAAGGAATGATTTTAATCTGCATATGATGTCAGCTGAGGAAACCATGAAAGTACAAAAAAAACCAAACTGTATTCCTCCTTAACCCCTTATTAATCATTAATTAACCCTACTGAGCCCTAATTAACTCCTTCCTACCCTTTTCCCCTTAGTCTTTTATTTTGATGCTGATTTTTTTTATTTCAAATATTTTAATATTCATTTTTTGTTGTTTTTATTTGTTTTGTTCCTTTTTTTTTGTGACACATTGAAAAAATCAATTAAAAAATGTAATTATTTATTTCACTTGTTTTTACCATGCTTTGTAAAAGAAATATAATGTTGCTGTCCTTAAAACAGGAAAAAATAATGATTAAAAAGTGCATTTTTCAATGTATTACATCTTCTTTCTATAGATTATAGAAACAAAAACGGCAAGAGAGAGCCTTGTTTTTAACCCCCCAAAAACAATATAAGTATTACTGAAATATCTTCACTTATCACAAAATGAATAGGTCCATTAATAGACCCCATCTGCTCCATAAGTGATTTACTGTACGGGTTCAAGAGCTGAAGTGGTTAAATTACACAAAGCAGCAAGAAAATTGATCTAGTATACTTTAGATCATTGCAGATACACATCTAAATATGTCAGATCATGTCAGATTATGTCCTATTATGCACATCACATTTGCCATTGTAATCCTAACTCTTTAGACTTGAGCCCATTTGGGAGGTGTATTCACTTTATCCTTGGTTTGTAATAACCCGTTAACCTCGCATTTCCAAGAATGTAAGTTAACCGTGTACCTCTAATATAAGTAGAACAAAATATTACAGCGCACACACGCAAAAAATGACATTAAACTCCTGCAAGGCTATTTAAAACCCCATTATCAGTGGGTCCTACGCTATCCATAGAATGGAAGATCCTGCTTCTCTGAACCTCTCATTGCCTCTCATTAGTGTCCACCTGTGATATAGGAGGAGTCCTTTACTTCTCCCATATAGAGGAGTGTATTTCTCCCATGGTTCAGAGAAGCAGGATCTTCCATTCTATGGATAGCGTAGGACCCACTAATAATGGGGTACTTTGTCGCAGTAAGTGGGCTTAAGCACCATATAGCCATGTGGTGTGACCAAATCCCCATATTTTTGAAAATGTTCAGGTGTTTTAAATAGCCTTGCAGGAGTTTAATGTCATTTTTTGCATGTGTGCGCTGTCATATTTTGTTCTGTTTTATAGTCTTATGGCTGCACCATCTTTATTGCATCTTTTAGGGTGTGCCCCCCAAATATTTTGCTTGTCTAATATAAGTAGGTGACATGTTCACCCTAAATATCTGTTAAGTATGTCTGCCATAAGTATGTCTGCCATACCGTATCCTATGTGAGCAACTCCATACATTCAGTAAAATCAGCAATGTTCTAGAGAAGACCTGTGACTGTGTTGAAGCATTGATTAATCAGCCAATTTCTATGCATAAAGGTTTCTGCTGCTATTATGGCCATAAATCACAATTTTTCAGAAAAAAACATAAAATGCAGACCCTAATGACATAGCACTGTATTCACTCAGAAATGTATTTTTCTGTGCCACTACAAAATGACCAATAATTCTGTACTTCACAAAACAATTTTAGCCTTACATTCTAGCACTTAACAATACACTGAATAATATATGAATTTAATTTTCTATTCAGTAGCTGCGCTGTCACCAATTTTTCAAAAGCTAAAAAATGTTTTATACATTAACTCAAAACAACTTTGTGGAATAATTTTCTTTTGGGATCATCTACAATGGTGGTGCTTAGCTGCTGCTTGCCTCATTATAGTCAGAATGATTACCTTGACCAGGTTTTACAAGTTGTAGCCTGGCTTTAAAGAAAAAGATTTTGGCTTGCATATGATTGGGTGCTTTAACAGAATGCAGCTTGGCCTTATTTATTAATACAGAAGTGGAGAAAAGTAGACATTTTTTAATTTTCTACTCTTTTAATAAATCAAACCTATTGTCCCTATCTTGTTCGTAACCTGGGGACCGCCTGTATGTGATTCTTTGCAAAGTGAAGTTTCACCACATTCACAAAGTGCTGGGGGAAATTTCTTTGCAAAGTGCAACTCCCCTTGCAAAAGTGAACAGCCAGCTAGTCTTTAGTGCAGTGCCTTGAAAAAGTATTCATATCCCTTGAAATTTTCCACATTTTGTCATGTTGCAACCAAAAACGTAAATGTATTTTTTGGGGGATTTTATGTGATAAACCAACACCAAGTGACACATAATTGTGAAGTGGAAGGAAAATGATAAATGGTGTTCACAATTTTTTTTTTACAAATAATTACCTGAAAAGTGTAACGTGCATTTATATTCAGGCCCCTTTACTCTGAAACCCCTAACTAAAATCTAGTGGAACCAATTGCCTTCAGAAGTCACCTAATTAGTACATAGAGTCCACCTGTGTGTAATTTATTCTCAGTATAAATACAGCTGTTCTGTGAAGCCCTCAGAGGTTTGTTAGAGAACCTTAGTGAACAAACAGCATCATGAAGGCCAAGGAACACACCAGACAGATCAGGGATAAAGTTGTGGAGACTTTTAAAGCAGGATTAGGTTATACAAACATATCCCAAGCTGTGAACATCTCACGGAGCACTGTTTAATCCATCATCTGAAAATGGAAAGAGTATGGCACAACTGCAAACCTACCAAGACATGGCCGTCCACCTAAACTGACAGGCCGGGAAGGAGAGCATTAATAAGAGAAGCAGCAAAGGGGCCCATGGTAAATCTGAAGGAGCTACAGAGATCCACAGCTCAGGTGTCAGAATCTGTCCACAGGACAACTTTTAGTCGTGCACTCTACAAATCTGGCCTTCATGGAAGAGTGGCAAAAAGAAAACCATTGTTGAGAGAAAGCCATAAGAAGTCCCTTTTGTAGTTTGCGAGAAGCCATGTGAGGGACACAGCAAACATGTGGAAGAAGGTGCTCTGGTCAGATGAGACCAAAATTTTACTTTTTGGCCTAAAAGCAAAACTCTGCACTAACACTACACATCACCCTGAACACACCATCCCCACTACAAAAGATGGTGGTGGTAGCATCATGTTGTGGGGATGCTTTTCTTCGGCAGGGACAGGAAAGCTGGTCAGAGTTGATGGGAAGATGGATGGAGCCAAAAACAGGGCAATTTTAGAAGAAAACCTGTTAGTCTGCAAAAGACTTGAGACTGGGTCAGAGGTTCACCTTTCATCAGGACAACGACCCTAAATATACAGCCTGAGATACAATGGAATGGTTTAGATCAAAGTATATTCATGTGTTAGAATGGCTCGGTCAAAGTCCAGAGAATCTTTGGGAATTGAGAATCTGTGGTAAGACTTGAAAATTGCTGTTCACAGATGCTCTCCTTCCAATCTGACAGAGCTTGAGCTATTTTGCAACGAAGAATGGGCAAAAATGTCACTCTCTAGATGTGCAAAGCTGGTAGAGACATCCCCAAAAAGACTTGCAGCTGTAATTGCAGTGAAAGGTGGCTCTACAAAGTATTGACTCAGGGGGGCTGAATACAAATACACGTCACACTTTTCACATATTTATTTGTAAAAAATTTGGATAACCATTTATCATTTTCCTTCCGCTTCCCAATTATGTGCCACTTTGTGTTGGTCTATCACATAAAATCCCCAAAAAATTAATTTACGTTTTTGGTTGTCACATGACAAAATGCAGAAAATTTCAAGAGGTATGAAAACTTTTTCAAGGCGCTGTAAATCTTTTTGTCTACTAGCTCTTGATTGTGTATAGCAGTTTAAAATCAAAGAGCTTTATAGCTGAGAAGAATGTGAACAAACATTGGGTTCTGTTATTTAATGTTGTTACACTTATTTGCATCTCTGTGGTGTGAACAGAGCCTTACAAAATCTTATTATATATGAAGAATAGCTGGACTTTAACCAGATTAGCAATTTAAATACAACAGTTAAAATAAGTATTGAACAAGTCACAATTTTTCTAGGTAAATATATTTCTATTGGCATCAAATTTTCACCACATGTCGGTAACAACCCATGCAATCCATACTAACAAAGAAACCAAAACAAATACCTTATTTTCCGGTGTATAAGACGACCTTTTTTTAAAAAAAATATCCCCCAAAAATCGGGGGCCGTCTTATACGCCGGTAAAAATGCCACCCACTGGATGTCAGCCCACTAGATGTGCGGTAATACTGTATGTAGCTTCGGCTACATACAGTATACCGTGCTGAGCCAATCAGTGAGAGCGATGTAGTCTATTAATGAATACAAAGCCTGCTTGGGTTGGCTTTGAGAGTCAGAGAGGCGCGCGCTGATGATGTTCCAACCTCTGCCAACCACGGCAAGTGATGTATTCTATTAACCTCCCTGGCAGTATGATTACGGTATGTCAGATTTTTGCGTCTCAATTATTTTGCATAGAATTTTGGCGTTTTATATTGTAGGCCTGTAATTCTTAGCAATAACACACCTAAATCTGTCCAAACAAGAGTCTAGTAGATATCCCGGGTATGATAAAATTTAAAACACAAAATCATAAATTATAATATAATAAATAAATATAAATAATTATAAAAAATAATAATATAATAATAAAATGAATTTCCCCACGATTCACTATCGCTCAATTCTGCAAGTGTTCTAATTTACTATCGCTGTTTTCTAGCTGGTCTAAAAACACTTTTGGTACTGAAATATAACCCCGAGCCACACTCAGGAAAACCACCAGGGAGGTTAATGAATACAAAGCCTGCTAGGATTGGCAGAGGTTGTAACATTATCAGCCCGCGCTTCTCTGACTCTCAAATCTGCTCCCAATCCGAGCAGACTTTGTATTCATTAATAGAATACATCTCTCGCTGTGATTGGCTCAGCGCGGTATACTGTATGTATACAGTATGTTACCGAATGCGCTGATCGGAACCATCTCGTTTGGACAAAATCATACCTGTTCCGGCTACCTCTCGGCTCCTCTTCCTTCCACTGCCATCTCGCCATCCACCACCAGAGCTTTGGTTTGAAGCACCTGACCCTCCATCTGGCTCTGCACACATTGGTTCTCCCCTAAAGTGAATTTTGCCAGGCACATGAGGTATTTACCATTGCTTCACACAGCTGGTGATCAAGTTGCACAGACTTATTATTGTTGTTTCAGTATGTTACCAAAGCTACTAGACAAACTAGTCGGAAGGGGGTCATCTCATATGGCGAGTATATCCCAAAACCAATGTTTTAGCTGGAAAATTAGGGGGCCGTCTTATACACCCAGTCGCCTTATACGCCGGCAAATACGGTAAGTTCAGAAATTAACCTCCCTGGCGGTATGATTATTTCGGATTTTAGGTGCTGAAAGCAGTACAATTATTTTGCATGGAAATTTGGCATTTTATATTGTAGGTCTATAAATCTTAACAATAACACACTTAAATCTGTCCAAACCAGAGTCTAGTAGATATCCCGGGTATGATAAAGTTTGAAACACAAAAACATAAATTATAATATAATAAATAAAAATAAATAATTAAAAAAAATAAAAATAAATAGTAATAAAATAAATTTCCCCATGATTCACTATCGCTCAATTCTGCAAGTGTTCTAATTTACTATCGCTGTTTTCTAGCTGGTCTAAAGCCACTTTTGAAGTAAAGGGACACTTTTTGGTTGCTATGGACAATCTCCAGTTTCCAGGCAGAAAGAACAGTATATATCACACAAAACTGAATGCAGGGTATTGGACAAAGCACTGGGGACAAAAGGGATGTGAAATCATTTCATACAGTACTGTAATCTGTAAGATTACAGTACTGTATGTGTTATGATTTTTACTTTTTTTTAATTTGCCGCCAGGCTCCGCCCCCGTGCGTCGCGACGCTCGCAGGGAACGGAGCCTGGCAAGGAGAGGCTTCGGAGGAGGACGGAGCCCTCGGACACTGCGGGGGGACATCGGACAAGGTAAGTAAGGAGGCACCAGGATACTGCGATGTAATCCCGAGTGTGGCTCGGGGTTACCGCTAATGGTCCTGAATTTTAACCCCGAGCCACACTCGGGAAAACCACCAGGGAGGTTAAAGAGGAACTGCAGTCTGCTCACATAATTTGTAATAAAAACATCTTTGCCATTCCAGAAGCTTCCCTCCAACCACTTTGCATATTATTTTATATATACTGTGATTCTGAAGCTGCTGCCTGTTCACTTCCTGGATTTACACAGACACACAAAGGCACACCTCCAGCTCTGCAGCTCTCATTGGCCCTCTTATGACTCATCCCCCCTACCTTCCTGGCAAACACTCTCTAGGCTTTTTACCAGAGAAGAAACAGGAAATGGGCTGTATTACTGAAGTTCCGCTCTAAGTTATGTTTAATAAAATTAAATACTGGGAGCATATAGTCTGGTCAGATGAGACGAGAATTGAACTCTTTAGATGCCATAATACATACCATGTTTGGAGGCAGTGCCGGGACAAGGTCAACCAGCACCCAGGGCGAACATGCCAAACTGCGCCCCCCCCCCCCCCCGGGTTGTGCATGGGTTAAATTCTCATTAATGCCTAGTACACATAATGAAAACATTGGACGAAAACAAGCGCATTTGGAGCGATTGTCAGATAATTTGATCATTAGTACACAGCTTTCAAGAGCTGATTACAACAGTTCATGTTAAAAATATCACAAAAAAAACACAAAAAAAGTTCTTGTAAGATAACAGAATGAACGGTTTTCATGTAAATAGTATAGTATTTGCACTAAAAAAAAATTGTGCATGCTCGGAAATGAAAGAATACATTACAATACATCATTTTGAAAGTTGTTCTGTTCTGTCTAATGAGAATTTTTGTAACTTTAGTAACCTACCGTATTTGTTTTCCATATGAGACTAGCATGAAAAAAAAAATGTCCCATATTCTCACTTTGTGTATGGGCCTTTTATTCTAGGAGCAGAGGATTAAGGTAAAACCACTTAAACTGGCACACACACATAGGTTTTTATTTTCATTCACCCAGTGGGCTGAATTAAAAAAACCCACTAAGGCTGGGTTCACACTAGAGCAAATTGGATGCAGGTTTCCCCTTAAGGCTGGGTTCACACTAGTGCAAAGTGGATGTGGGTTTCCCCACATTCAATTTGCATGTCAGGAGACTGTGACTGGCTCTCAATGGAGCCAGTTTGCGCAGCTCCGGAACGGCTGTAGAGCAGTTTGCAGAAGAGTCCTGTGCGTCTTTTGGTTCGTTTCAGGTCCGAGTTCAGCCCAAAATTCGAGCTGAAATCAGACCTGAAACGAAGAACAGGGACGCACCGGACCCCTGCTGTGAGCCGCTCCATACTGCAGTGTAAACCAAGCCTACCAGATTCATCCATCCACACAAGAGAGGTGGATGCATAAGTCCCCTTTACCGAGATGTATTCTGACAGTGGGGACTCTTCTCTCAGAATACACTGATCAGCACTGCAGCTGATTGGCTGTAAGCTGCTGATCGAACAAGTTTCAAGTTCCAGCAGTCCCATTCTACAGAAGCTGATCTGATAGGACAAGGCCACCCATAGATCAAAATTCAGCTGGTCCCTGCTGAACCGAACTAATTGTGATCTGTGTGTACCCACCTTTAAATTATTCCTTGCTCCAGTAGGCTTTCTCCAGTGCTGTGACTGGTCCTCTGGGGCTCCTGGGTGAATTGTGAGTGGCTGTGGTAACACTCCAGCCTCATCATACCTTACAGGGTTAATGTTCCTGTATGGTAGGTGATGATGGTGAGGTCTGGGTGGAGGGAGAAGAGCACTGCAGCTGGCTGGAGCAAGTACAAGCTTTCCCCCAGCACTGCGAGGGCGGACGTTTACACTTTGCTGGAGTTGGGCTGCATCCCATCATCTACTGTTTATGGTCAAATCTTTGAATAGGTTAGAAATATACCAGGACATTTCAGGCTCTACATAGATGTATTCCACACACACACTACATTTTATTAAAAGGCAGGATTTACATTAAGATATAGCGTGTGTTTGTGTGTGTGATACATCTATGTAGAGCCTGAAAAGTCCCAGTATATTCTAACCTATTCAAAGACATTTTACTTTCTCTTTAGTAAAGCTGCAAGGGTCAGCACAGGATTACAGCACAGCATTACACAGTCTGGAAGGAACAACAGGTCTGGACTCACAGGGGGAGAGAAAGCAGTCTGCTATCTGTCCAAGGAGAGAGGAAAGTGGAAAGCTCCAATGTCTGCTGAGCAGAAAGCAGTGATCAGGGCTGCAGTTTACTGCTGTCTGCCTGCTCTGCCCACCTGTACTGGAGCTCTCACTGCCTGATCCAGCCTGCATGCCTGTCAGGTACATGTGCCCTGGAGAGTGTTTGTGTCCTTTCTGGAAAGGGGGGGGGGGAGCCTGCAGTAGGTATGGGCATACCTCCAAACTTTTTGAGATTGGAATCAGGGACACCTATCAGCAAAAGTATGCAGACATAGGACACACCCCTTGCCACGCCCCCTCAAAGGAGAATTGTACAAAAAAACAATATTGGTTAAACCCTCAAGTGTTTTTTTTTTTTACCACTACTATTCCTTTATATTGGCTTTTGAAATTTACAAATGCAGCAATTTAGGAATCAGATGAAAGATTTAGCACTGGAAAACACTTTTTGATAGATATAAGGAGCATTGTATATACATCTGTATAGATCAGACCAAAATGAGGGACAAATGAGGTGGAATGAGGGACAGAGGGACATTGCTCCAAATCAGGGACAGTCCCTCGAAATCAGGAACAGTTGGGAGATATGGGTATGGGCACATTCTCAGTTCTGCTTTTGGACAGGCTTCAGCATCACAGAGGCTGAGACAAAGTGTGATGCTCTAGTGTTTTGGTGCCCCCTCCCACACCCCACCCAGGGCAGTGGCCCCTCCCACCCCCCTTGTACCGGCCCTGTTTGGGGATCAAATGGCACTGCACATCACCCAAAAAACACCATACCAACAGTGAAGTTTGGAGGTGGTAACATCATGGTGTGGGACTGTTTTTCAGCATATGGTACTGACAAACGTCATATCATTAAAGTAAGGATAAATGGAAAAATGTACCAAAAAATGTACCAAAACTGCTGCCATCTACCTGGATGATGAAGATGAAAGGAGGATGGACATTTCAGCAAGACAATGATTCCAAACACAAAGCCAAGGAGACTCTCAACTGGTTTCAAAAAAAGAAAAAATAGAGCTGCTAGAATGGCTCAGCCATTAAATACAATAGAAAATCTATAGAACGAACTAAAGATCAGAGTTCATAGAAGAGGCCCATGGAACCTTCAAGATTTGAAGACTGTTTGTGGTAGAATGGAAAAATGGCCCAAAATCATACCTGAGCAATGCAATGCGATTAGTTTCTCCATACAGGAGGTGTCTTGAAGCTGTCATTACCAACAAAGGATTTTCAACAGTCTTAAATAAATTTCAGTTAGCGTGTTCAAAACTTTTTCCCTCTGTCATTCCATTTTATTACAAACAACCTAATTTCTGAACTTATTTGATTTGGTTTCTTTGCATGCATGGATCGCATGGGTGGTGAAAATTTAATGTCAATAGCACCTTTAGAAATATATTTACCTAGAAAAATGGTGACATGTTCAATACTTAATTTTACCTGCTGTATATCCAGGAATACAAAGCAACTTTGCAGGTGTAACCTCTAACCTCTATTCTACTCTAACACAAACTGCTAGAAACAGTCAATCCTGCTTTGCCAAGCCTTGTTCATTCTTTTATTACATGTGATTATAGTCTGCCAATTGTGGAAGGAAGAATATCTAGAAACATTAATTATGCCTTCCTTGTTCTCAGTCCTAGTTTTGAGTCTTCTGCGTTATACACTGTAACAGCTTGCTTCTATCAGTTGGTGACCTCTAATAAAATATGCACACTCACCTATACAGTTGGCAGCTCCATTAAGTCTTTCACTGTCATCTACCTGGCACTTCTTTTTTGCCACTTTATTCAGGATTGAAGCCTTTTCTTTGAACTTTCCTTAAAATATTAAACAGATATATATTTAGGGATGAATATATGTCACAATATTACATAAGAAATAAACAAATACAAATAATCAGTGTTCACATGCTTAACTGTACTGATTAATAAACTGCAGGTATTAATAAATAATTTATAGACAACCAGCCTTTATACTGCAATGCACATAACTTCATGCCAAGGCAAATGACAAAGCAAGTCACAAGCATGAGAAAACTTAGTGAGAAATGGAAAAATGTGCAATAAACAAACAAGCATTGTCAGATTACATAGCTTTAAAATGAATAATTTTTCTTTGACACATTAAAGTGTATAAAAACACATTAGTGCTTACATCTGTGAAGGTTCTCGTTTAACCAGGATATGGTATAGCTGGTAGTAGCTTGTCATATTAGCTTGATCTTCTAGTAGAAGCTTATCCCCCAATTCAGGCCCAGCACAGACACTCTAATGACCGTACACACGGTCGGACTTTGTTCGGACATTCCGACAACAAAATCCTAGGATTTTTTCCGACGGATGTTGGCTCAAACTTGTTTTGCATACACACGGTCACACAAAGTTGTCGGAAAATCCGATCATTCTGAACACGGTGACGTAAAACATGTATGTCGGGACTATAAATGGGGCAGTGGCCAATAGCTTTCATCTCTTTATTTATTCTGAGCATGCGTGGCACTTTGTCCATCGGATTTGTGTACACACGATCGGAATTTCCGACAACGGATTTTGTTGTCGGAAAATTTTATATCCTGCTCTCAAACTTTGTGTCTCGGAAAATCCGATAGAAAATGTGTGATGGAGCCTACACACGGTCGGAATTTTCGACAACAAGGTCCTATCACGCATTTTCAATCGGAAAATCCGACCGTGTGTACGGGGCATTAGTCCTATACTGCCCCATTTACATAGAGAGAGAGAGCACCACTATGCTAAACAAAATGCTAACCATGGATTGAAAATAATTTGATACAAAAATCCATATAAATCAAGAAAATGCATAGTTTAAATGTTAACACTGTCTTAAAATGTTAAATACTTAAATTACTTTTTTTTTGATAATCCACTAAAAAGAGAATCTATTTTCAACATGGCCACTGCCCACTTGAAATTTCTTCACTCTCTATGTATCTAGTCCTTGACTCTTTTTTTTTATTATTTTGCTATTTAAACAGATACATTCACTGTACTGTAAAAGACTAGTAACTGAAATATTAATGCGCTAAGATTAAAAAAAAAAACACATTCTCATGTTTATCGAATTAGGCATAGAAGCCCAAGTGGATGCAGTGGGGCTTGTACAAAAATCAGGTCTGGAGGCTTAGCTGCAGGCCATGTCTATTGTGTTTTATGTCTACACATAGCTAGCTAATAAAGCACAGGCAAACTTCTCGCTATTGTACAGAGCATGTATCACTATTCATACTATTCACTGTTTGCAAAAAAGCAAAGCTAAGACTAAATTGCACATTGCATCAAGGCAGACATATAGGAGTGATAACATGAAAAGTACAATTAGACATAATAATAAACTTCACAGTTTAGGGCAATCAAGGCAATGAACAGCATTTACTGCAATCGTTCTGTTGTATCATGTAGGTCCACATGTACTTTCATGTACCTGCTTTGTGATTAAGAAACCTGATATATTTATACAATATTTTCAATCAGGATGAAATATTACAGGGAAGAAGTGTCAATTTGATAATACACAGTTTACTTATTTTAAAACCATTTACAACAATGGAAACTGCTTAAAATCTGTGTTATTCATAATTGCTTGCAAACCAGTTCTGGTTATTCCACCGTCACCCTTTAAAGATCTGTAGCTGAACTTGTCTGTGTTTGTAGACCAGTAAGACAGTATAAATTGTTCCCATAGATACTATTAACAATAGCCAGGTACAGATAGGTGTATCTGTATTTGATGTACAGTATTTGCATCCCTAAGCACACTCTGATATGCATACTTCAGCATACCCCTTAAACTAAATAAGTTAAAGCAGACTTGGAATGTCTGTTTTTTGGAATTTCTCCTTTGTCACCTTTTGATACATATATACACACAGTATATATGTATAGAACATACATATGTATATATAAATTTATATATATATATAAAAAGCAATATAACACAATTATAAGCTATTTTCTTGCTCATTATCACTTGTTGTTTATCTGTCATAAATGTTCAGTTTGGGTTGAAACAATCAAATAATAGGTTTATAGTTATAAGCCATTGGCTACAATTAGAATTACTATAAAAAAGTAAAAATTCTGTTTACATTATATTATCACGATAGGTGTTTTTTACCACTACAGCAAAAAATATATATTTGCAAATACTTGTATGTTTTATTCAGCTTCCTGTATAGTAAATTGTTCAACAGAAGTAATCAATACTTCTGAGTTTGAGCACTGCTTGCAGTTACTGGGCCTCCTGTTTATCCTAGATCAGTGGTTCTCAACCTGGGGATTGGGACCCCCTCGGGGGTCGAATGACGATTTGCCAGGGGTCACTGAATCCTTGGCTGTTCCTGAAGCCTGCACCGCTCTCCCAGCCTTTTCGCGGCCGCCCAGCAGGGCTGTCCCTGGAGCCTGTGGCTGCTGAGCTGGGCTGTTCCTGGAGGCCGCCCACTAAGCCTCTACGCAGCCACCCATTCAGTTCACGGCATGGCTGGGGGTCACAGACTAGTGAGGAATGTGAAGTAGGAGAAGCTGAAGGAGACCCTATCTCCTGATGCCGGCATTTGTGTCACTGCTACGAGATACCAAAAAGTCCAGCAGCACTGCCACTGATCCCCCCCCAGCACCGCCACTCATCCCATTCCCCTACCCCCACCAAGGAGTAAGAGAAGGAATAAAAATAGAGAATACATGGAAGGGAGAGGAAAAGAGAGGGGGACAAAGAAAAAGGGAGAGAAAAAATACGAGAAAGGACAGAAAAGACGGCTAGAGAGAGGGATTGGAGAAAAAAAACAAGAAATTAGGATAGAGAGAGATAACAGGGAAAGACAGGAGAACAAAGAGAAAGAGTGGTACATCCTAAAATGTACCACAAGGGGTTTAATGCTGTACGAGTGGAAGGGACTGTCCGTGGGTTAAGGGCGCAAATTACTTGTATTGCCTTGGGTGCTGCCAAGCCACCTTACGAAAATAATTTTACTGTTAGGGGTTCCCACAACTTGGGACATTTTATCAAGGGGTCACGGCACTAGAAAGGTTGAGAACCACTGTCCTAGATCCATTTAAAATGCTTCAGGTAGACAGACGTGGACCTTATCACACACAAAAGTTTTACAACTTGATGAGAAACCTCTGTCTCAGCAGGACCTGTTCCTTCACTTTTCTTTGTAGAATATGTGTCCAAAGTAAATCCACAGGAGAGCTTATCTTGTGCTGTGTTTAGATGCAATTGTAAAGAAGGTACATACAAGTTTTCAAAATTCCATGTGAATGCTCTGCAAACGTGAAGATCTGAGTCAAAGAATTTGGGTAGCATTGTTTTCTCTGAATTCTCCAACGTGGTTCTCTGAGTTTATAGGACATTAGCATGGAATGTCTAACTTAGAAACTCACATTTATTTCCTGAATAATAGCATGTGAAGGTAGGGTTAGTACATTTTACAATGTCCTTGCTGTGCACACGCTTGCAGGGGCATTGTGCGTTTGACCTGGAAATGAAAGGGGAGGATCGTGGGGCACTGTACATCTACAGCTGTTTAGTGGGTCCCTCTTCTTCTTGCCGATTCCTGCATCTCTGACAGCTCCAGCCCAAAGCCCAACCACTGACCATAGGGAACAGGATTCTTGTCAGCAGTCCTATGTTACATTTCCTTTTTAACCTTCTATTTGTGAGTCAATTTATTTTTTTGTTCATTTTAAATTATTTGTATTGCATGAGTTTGCTATTTCTCTTTTTAGCAGAGCTATTGGCTCAGGCAAAAATTGTCAATCAGGGGACTACTGGCACCATACATGCACTGATTTCAGAATCTGCCTCTCATAAAGCACATACAGTATTTAGGCCCAATGCAAAGGTACAACAAGACATTCATCTAAACTGCAATGCTGCACATACAAGTACTGCTCCAGGTGTGGTTCAACACATGGCAATGCAAACTAGACGAAGTAGAGAAAACTGTTGGTTTTATATCCAGAACCCTTACAGAAGCAGAACAAAAGTATTCTACTGTAGAAAAAAAAGCCCTAGTATTTGTTTGGCCAACATATAAATAGGGAACGTAGTCCTAGTCTATGCCTTTACTGCAGGATTAGACGTAAACTGCCCTTAGTCAATAGTTATATTGGGGATATATAGTGGTGGATCTGAGTATGTACTAGTACCAGATACCTTGAGACCTTATACAACGAACAAAGACTATGTGAATTATACTGGTGGCCAGGCATGGATGCCCAAGTACTAACTGCCCATTAGTCTTGTATTACTCATTAAAAATCTGCTTTCATACACACTTTACCACTGCAGCAGCCACTGTTCCCCCAACAATTTTGCATGGGGCTCGGTTAATTTTTCAATCAACTTTTGTTGAGCCAGGTCATGCCGAGAGGGTCAAATTTTGACTGATTTAGCAGGAATTGACCAAAATTTGGACTGTGTCTGGGTAACATAGGACTGTTAAAAATCAGAAAGAAAAAGTAAGACATATACTGATTGTAAACTTCATGTGAGAGAAGTGCACTTTCAGCCTGGATCTCTAGTTATAGTTAAAGTCTATCTCCATACAAAGTAAAAATCCTCCCTTGCAGAGAGGCTGCCCCTGCACTGCAATAGTTAAATGCTCATTTAGGTCTTGGAACTTGTAAAAGCATTTCCACTTACTGTATTCCCTGCTCCCTCAGCAGCCAGTGCTATCCTCTACTCCCCTCCACTCAGATGGTGAACTTTTTTTCTGCTTCCTCACGTCCAGTGCAGGGCAATGAGCTCTGCATTGCGCTGGATAATGTCAGAGGCCATGTGACTGCTGTAACTCCGACAAGAAGAGCCTATAGGGACCAGTCAATCAGTGTAGAGGGAGCCTGTGGGAGCAGGGCATTTAACCCTTTTAGTGTGCCGCCCCACTGCATGGGAAGATTTTTGTTTTTCCCTTAGGTTCTGTTTTAAGAAATCTGGCTTATTGAAAAATGGACAATTTAAAAGCTCAAAACTGATTAGAGTGACAAGTCATTGAGAACCTTACATCTATAAATTGTCTGATGGACACAGATGGAATGACAGTTATCTTTAGCCTCTGAGGCAGAACTTTTCAGAACTTTCATTTGATGAGGGACATTTTCCTATCCCCACTGGTAACAACCAAACCAGAAACAGAATTAGACATGTGAATACCTTCTGTACTAAGAAGACTTTACTGTGCTAAACATTCATTCAGTTGGAGGGCTTTTTGATTCCTTTAGTCCTTTCCCACTATAAACTGTATGGTTATAGCGTCTCTTGGTGATCTTCTGGAAAATTCCTATTTTTTCTCACAGCTCAAAAACAGGCAAGTAAATGCATTGGCTTCTAACTAAATTGGCCTTAGCGCATATATGTGACTTTGAAAGGGACATCAAAAGGATTGAGATATGGAAGCTGTTGCTGCATACTTTTTTGAAGGTGCAACATCTAGGGCTTTCATTCTGATCCTGCTTTTACTACCTGACAAGTGAATACCCTGGAACAAGCACCATGGCTAGTATAAAAGAACACCAGATAATACACATTTATGTAGAAAGATATATTTCAGGTTTGGGGAAAACACCAAGGAAAGCCACCCCAGTTCTATGCTGATACAGCTCAAACCCAGAACCCGTGTGTAGCATTATAACTTTGCTTACCACTGGAATAGTGTAGGTGAATTTACACAATCCATGTTTGTTTATAAACACTCAAACACATGTGTAGGATTTAAACAAATAAGAATTCCCTCTGAACATAATTGGATGGTTGTATCGAATTCACTAAGCTATGCCTTCTGTAAGTTAACCAAGTTTTTTCATTTTGTCAATTTGCGGACAAGCCAATCTCTTTAATTAAACATATTTTACCCATTAGGTAATATTTTTATCAACTAAGTGAATTACAACAACAGAATTACATATGGGAACAATATGCAGCAAATGAAAAAACACAAGATGAAGGCACAAACTAATAATTACAAGACTTATATATACCTGTAGATAAAGAGATATTGGTATCAAAACCTGTATGGGGAAAGGAGATTAAACCAATCCTCAATCAATAGTCCAATAAGCAAGTATTCAAATGCAATAAAATAGTCTATAACATAAAAAGTCCATTCACAAAGGACAACCTCCAATATAGGAACAGAAACAGATTCCAGCAGCAGCTAAAAATAATACAAAAAGGAGAGGCGCCTCTAAGTGTAGGAGTAACAATACCATTTAATGTATATAAAACAATAGCAACTCACAAAGGGAAGTAAGGAAATATCAGGCACATCAGTATAATGGGGCACCCCGAGGAGCTGTCATCAGTGAACATGACACCGTCCGCCGACTCCCGTAGTGTATGTTGTCTCACCACTACCAGGAAGACGGCCTAAGGATGGAAGCGGTTCCAAAGCGAGGCTTGGGGCACAAGTGGCAGCCTGGGGTGATGACGTCACTGAGCGTGCGTACTGCGAATGTCCCGGCAGTCGCACTCTTTCTTCAAGCTATGTATGTATATATTGCTTAAAGCTAATATATACCCCAGAGGATGTCTTTGGAGATGAAATGCGTCAGTACCATGCTATTCAGGCATTACATAAGTTTATTCCCTGCTGGATTTTGTAATAAGACTTTTTTTACCTTGGACATGATGTAAGTGTTCTACCGTTTAAATAAATTCTACAGCTACAGTTTTACACTATGTGGAGGCTTTTTTTTATTTCTATACCCAACGTAATGCACCACACAACACTGTGAAAGGTGGTCCTGTCGTGATGCTAAGACGTGAGATCCTAATGCCCCGTACACACGGTCGGACTTTGTTTGGACATTCCGACAACAAAATCCTAGGATTTTTTCCGACGCATGTTGGCTCAAACTTGTCTTGCATACACACGGTCACACAAAGTTGTCGGAAAATCCGATCGTTCTAAACGCGGTGACGTAAAACACGTACGTCGGGACTATAAACAGGGCAGTGGCCAAAAGCTTTCATCTCTTTTTTTTATTCTGAGCATGTGTGGCACTTTGTCCGTCGGATTTGTGTACACACGATCGGAATTTCCAACAACGGATTTTGTTGTCGGAAAATTTTATATCCTGCTCTCAAACTTTGTGTGTCGGAAAATCCGATGGAAAATGTGTGATGGAGCCTACACACGGTCGGAATTTCCGACAACAAGGTCCTACCACACATTTTCCGTCGGAAAATCCGACCGTGTGTACGGGGCATTAGAGCTGAACTTCATACTCTGGTTCCACATAAGCACTGTTGACAACTGTATCTGAGTCCATGTGTTCCGGTAAGCGCATTATCCCCTTCGGTGGTGGATTTTCACATATTGGTTATTTGATCACTGTGATTGCACCGGGATTCTTTTTATTCTCCTTTTTGACTTTTTTTATATGTGATATGGACTTTACAACAATTGTTTACTGTTTATTTTTGCACATTGCACTTTACAGTTCATTATAATATACATTAGATAAGATATATCAAGTTTTTAAACACTTTGCACTTTTTAGCGCTGCACTTTTACACTATACATATGAAAAAGTTCCCTGGCTGTGATGCTGATTCAAGGTCTTCCATACTTTTAGAGGCAATAATATGAAAAAAGCTTGCTGCTTAGAAAGTCAGAGTGAAGTCAGCAATTGTGATCATAGAAGAAAGGAGAAATCAGCAATTGCAGGGTTTTTTGAAACACGTTTCTTTCAATGTTATGTATCACAACATGGCAAAGCACGCTGTATTGTTCTGTAAAAAAAATGTAGTTTATCAGGATGCCCCTGGGAACTAAGCTTTCATTTAAGAGCTAGCAGAAATTAGATCAATTATACTGATAAATATATCCATTAAACTAATAATTGCAAGAGTAAAACACTGCATTGTACTTATTGTACAATATCTGAGGGAAATCTGCATTCTTTTCTATAATCCCTGTTATAAACATAGATCAGGTAATCCCCTACTATGGGTCACTCAACTCTGACTGACCCCAGGTCAAAAGCAGCCAGTCTTCCATGGCTAAGAGACATATAAAGGCAATGAGAGACCCAGCCTACCAGTATTCACTCAATGCTGAAATATCATTTTTGGAGGTTTGCACGCACTCTAGAAGCACCTTAAAAAAAGTCAGGTGCTAAAGGGTCAAAATAGATGGGCTGCCTTATCACATTGCAGCAGCCTGGTAAAATGTGAATGGGTACAAATTCATTGACTAAACTCAAGAATGATCAGAATGGAAGGGTGTTTCGTGCCTATTGGTGTGGGCCACTATATTCAGCATGCTAAACACTGCACAAATATATTATGGATATAAATTGTATAGGTAAATATTTGTTAAAATTGGTATGCATTAAGTTACATGAATATACTGGAATAAAATAAACTATTGAATATAAATATATAAATACTAAAAATATAAAATACTATTGAAATAAGTAAAATTCAAATGAACATTTACACAAGCTCTAAGAAGTTGAGGCAAGTCCTCGCTAAAAAGCAAATATTATATCACTATATTTACTGAATTACCCATTAATGTCAAAGTTACTGTGAGTTGCTTGATGGTTTCCATTTTCTTTCTTAATAAATTAATGTAATTTTTTGGAAACATAAATAAACAATGATTATAATGTACAATTTTCTTAAAAATGCAAGAAATACTATATTTATAGCACTGGTATACTTTGTGTGACCACAAATCTGCAGTGATTTGCTTAGCTGAGTGTGCAGCCAGAACAATCCAGCTGATTATGAGCAGGACTGATTGCTTCATCATGACTCATGACAATGGGAGCAAAGAGGCAATCAGAAGTACTCAGGGACAATAATTACACAATACAATCATCAAGAGAAAAAGACACTATGAGCACTATCATCTTAGGCATATACCCAATTTCTGCTGCAAGATATATCTTAAAGGGGCTCAGTCTTGAAAGAAAACAACTCTGCAAGAGGTTCCAGTTCCAAGGCAGTTGAGAATCTTCACTAAGGCTGGATTCACACCTATGCATTTTTTGTGCTTTTTGCATTTTGCAGATTTGCACTACAGATCGTGTTCCATAGGAAACCATGTTAAATGGACTCTAGTGCAAATCTGCAAAATGCAAAAAGCACTAAAACCGCATAGGTGTGAATCCAGCCTAAGGCCCCTTTCACACTGGGGCGGGAGGTGCGTCGGCGGTAAAGCGGCACTTTACAGTCGCTTTACAGTCGTTTTAACCCAAGAAAGGGTTAAAAACCACCACAGAGGCGCTTTGCCGGCGGTATAGCTGCGCTGCCCCATTGATTTCAATGGGCAGGAGCGGTGAAGGAGCGGTGTATACATCACTCCTTCACCGCTCCGAAGATGCTGCTAGCAGGATTTTTTTTCCTGTCCTGCTAGCGCACCGCTCCAGTGTGAAAAGCCCTCAGCCTTTCACACTGGAGAGACAGCAGCAGCTGTTTCGGGTCGGTTTGCAGGAGCTATTTTTAGCGCAATAGTGCCTGCAAACCGCCCCAGTGTGAAAGGGGTCTTAATTAGGTAAAGTTTTACTACAATTATTTAATTATGCATATTCAATATCTGCACATGATTTGGGTAATTAGAGTGAAGACAGGTCAATTTTACTAAATAAGGATTCTCAACTCCTTGTAAAGTAAATCAGCCTCAGTGACTAGAGGTGGGTGAAAATAAGTTATTTTAAGTTTGTTTTGTTAAAAATAGGGAATTTCAGCAACGTTTTTGTGACCTGCATTGGAATGGAGTTAAAGCAGAAGTACAGCCAAAGCTTGATTGACTGTACTTCTCCTGTGGTTCGTTCTGCACTCCTGTGACTTGTTTTCAGTGGCTGAAGCCCGCTGTCACCTGACGTCACAGAGCTTGGGCAAGATCGCGACAATGAAATCGGGATCTGTGAGCCACTGAGAGCCTAAACTGGCTGTTTGTGCCGCCTCCACAGCCCAGTGCTCCAGTGAGTGGGGGAGGGCAGAGCAGACAGTGGTGACTGACAGTCATCAACTCTCTGCTCAGGGAGCCCTGAGAACCGAGCGATCAGTGGTGTTTGATTGCTCGATTGTCAGTCTTAAAGCCAGCAGGGGACAGATGCAGCATTGGGGACCGATGCTGAATCCACCTAGGTAAGTATGATTCTGAAAAAAACCCTCCATACTTCTCTTAAAGGGTGTTTGTTAAGGGTGCAATGGGCTGTAAATAGCTCCCTAAGGTTATGGAAGATGCCTTCAACTATTCTGGATTTGTTCTTGTGCCATAAATGGCCCCTTATTAGCCTCATTATTTTACTGTGAAAAAATCCAAATAATAATTTAAATTGACAGCAAATTTAACTTAAAGCGTTTGTTACCCCAATATTTCATATTTTTGATATGTGTCTGCTGTATCATATACTTGTATGAGAAGTATACTGTTCTCTCTGTATTGCTTCCTTTGTATGAAATCCCTGGTGTTCCTGCCAGTGCCCCTGCTTTCCTATTAACCACTTCAGTTACAGAAGATTCACCCCCCTTCATGACCAGGACATTTCTGCGATATGGCACTGCTTTACTTTAACTGACGGTTGTGCGACACTGTACCCAAATAAAATGTATGTCCTTCTTTTCCCACAAATAGAGCTTTCTTTTGGTGGTATTTGATTTTTTTAATGTTTGCGCTAAAAACAAAAAGCAAAAAAATAGACAATTTTGAAAAATATATATATATATAATTTCTACTTTCTTTACTTTCTGAAAATATAACCAATAAAAAGTGTAAAAAATCTAATTTCCTCATCAGTTTAGGCCAATATTTATTCTGCTACATATTTTTGGTAAAAAAAAATCCCAATAGCAGGTCTGCGATATTGCTGAGGACAAATCAGACACCTAACTGACACTTGACACTATTTGGGGACCAGTGACACTAATACTAATACACTCAGTGCTAAAAAATATGTACTGTTACTGTTCTAATGACACTGGCTGGGAAGGGGTTAACATCAGGGGTGATCAAAGGGTTAACTGTGTGTCTAGCCAGTGTTTGTGCGCTGTGTGGGAGGTGCATTTACTAGCGGAAGGCATGGATCCATGTACCTGCTTTGCTGGAATAAAGGAATCATGCCTTCTCTACTGACAGATCGGTAATCTGCCTTGTAACGAATGATCAGCGGTGCTGGTGGACATCAAGTCCGTGGTACCTGCTGATCGGGTACCACAGAGTGAGCCGCCCGCGGTGCGCATTCTCGCCTATGACCCAAAAGTGCGGAATCACAGGCTGTCCACCAAAAGAAATCCACTGTTAACTAAATCTCATTTGACAATTTGCCAAAAGTGGGAAACATGAAACTCTTATGTCAGCTGAAAGAATATTCTATAGTTTAATGATACTATAATTTAGTTTTGCAGCTATCAGACTAAACTCCATGTTAGTCTAAGCCTAATGGGCTGCTCTATGCTTGAGAAAGGCACAAAAAACGTGCCTACACCATTTTCAAAATCACATTGCACCAAACTGCCTGGCACTGTGGTACATGCACTTTGACACTTGCAAACAATAATGCATTTGTGGGATGCGAGTGTGTGCCAATAGTAATTAATAGCACTGCGGTGCTTCTGCAAAGGAGCAGCACCCTTTTGTGCAGTGCAGGAAAGCATGTGATTTTGCACACATTGCTGCAATGCGCTACTTTGAAAGAAGCCTAAAGCATAGCAATGGCAGCATTATAATGTGGGGGTTGCATTTCTGCAGAAGGCCCTGAAAGGCTTATAAGTGCATACAGTAGAAAGGAAAATAAAAGGAAATATTTAAGGAAAACATGATGTAGTGTGTAAGAAACATTAACCAAAGGGGTATTTGTCTTCTAGAAAGGTAATCGCTTCAAACATAATTTTTCCAGATTTCCATCCAACAGATAACATGTGGCTAGACTTTAAAAAAGGCTGTTTACTCTCCATCCTGCAAACAGGTTTTGCCAAGAGTTGAGACGTGCAAAGCTGATAGAGACCTATCCACACAGACTCATGAGGGAAATGGCTGCAAGGTGGATCAACTAAATACTGACTAAAGCTGGCCATAGATGGATTAAAAATTGGCTGGTTCAAAAAACGACAGCACTGATTAGTGTCAGAATACAATAGCACAATCCCTGCTACAAGACATCACTGTGGTGACTGATCTTACGCAGGAACTATTTCTTTATCGTACATCACGGGACACAGAGTAACCATAATAATGACTATATGGGTTATACGCCACCTACTGGTGGATGGACACTGGTAGATAGTCAAACAGGAAGTCCTCCCCTATATAAAACCTTCAACATAGGAAGTATGTCAGTTTTTTCGCCAGTATCTGTAAGGTGGAATGGTCACTGATGTGATACATGTGCTCTTGGAGCATACTTGGAGGTCTGGACGGTTCTATTTAGAATCATGGACTTCATTCAGATCCATTCAAAAAAGCTGTCAGCCAAAATGGATCAAGAGCTGAAATTCCTCTTAGTACTTCACTACATTCGTGTTCGTTGGCCAACAATTGTGTACCGTTAGTATGCAAGACAAGATCCTGGCACACGCCCTTTGGGTAAAAATCAGACGCTCGGTTGGCCAACAATCTGATTGTGTGTACGAGGCTTTAGTCTGCATTTGTTTGCAGTTTCTCTTTAAAAAAATAAAATAACAAAATCTGACTGTCTGGTGCTGTTTAAAACATGCTCTCTGTACTTCTTAGGAATATGGGCTGCCAATTCTCCTCCAGCCACTAGAGGGCGCAGGGGTCTATTTCTATATAGGCAGGAAGTGGAGGGACGGCCATGTTGTCCATGTGCTTGGCAGATTCAGCTGGCCTCTTTAGACATGACAGCAGCCCATGGATACTAGTGAAGTGTAAGTACTTACTATGGGAGAACTGTGTGGCCAGACAAGTCATGATTATATACTGCTTACTTACTGCTTAATCCAGGGGGCCTGTACAACTGTAAGTCGATACACCCCTAGCAGTGCACTTTATAGTGTTGTGTCTCCAGAATACTGTGCATTTGGCACAAAAATAGTTTGGGGCCTGGTGCAGTTTAACAGGTGCATAGTTGCAAACTTCAGAAAAATGTGCATTTGGTCTGCAGGAGCTTACATTTAGGCTGATCTGAAGCGGAAAAAGGCTGCATGATATGCATATGTACTAAACTAGTAAAAACTAGTATGGGGCTAAGTGCAGTTGGGCAGGTGCAGCATAGTATACATGCTTGCAAGCTTGTTGCCTAAACGCTTGTTTGAATAAACATGTTTTGCATAGATGTTGCATACATTCATGTGGCATAAGCACATGTTTGGAAGAACATGGGCATCAGTGCACTTGGAGTTGTGTCTCCAGAATAGCATGCACTGGGTCTGCAGGAGCTTAGTTTTGGGCTCCTTTTCACACTTGTGCGACTTGAAAGTCGTGCGAATTTGCCGCGACTTTGATGCAATTTTGCCGTGACGTGAAGCATTGCCTGTGTTATCTTGAGGTCTATGAACATCAAGTCGCGTCAAGGTCGGACCAGGGTAATGCAGGGGCTGCTTTGAAGTCGCTGCAACTTGAAGATGCACAGATGTGAAGGGTACTCATTGGAAATCATGGGGTACGACTTGCCAGGCGACCTTGCAGTCCCAATGTAGATACTTGCCAGCACACCAAGGATCAGCACAAGGTGGCGTCCAAACGGTTTAGTTTATTGCATGATCACAACACAAAAAGGTGCAAAGTTTCGGAGTCACGCAGGACCCCTTCGTCAGGCATGTGATGATCACATGCCTGACGAAGGGGTCCTGCGTGACTCCAAAACGTTGCACCTTTTTGTATTGTGATCATGCAATAAACTAAACCATTTGGACGCCACCTTGTGCTGATCCTTGGTATGCTGGCAAGTATCTACATTGTGACTTGAACCAGTATCCAGCTGGTTGTTGCTGCAGCACCCAAACCTTTAGAGCTTATACCAGGAACGTGTGCGATGGGAATATGAAACATTACTTGCAGTCCCAAGTCACAGAACGGGTCGCAAAGGTGTGAAAGAGGCCTTAGGCTGTTGAAGCAGCATAGAGGCTGCATTGGATGCCTATGTACTTGGCTAATCCTGACTATAACTAGTATGGCCCCAGGTGCAGTTGAGCAGGTGCAGCATAGTATACATGTTTCATAATGCTTGCTTACTTGCATAGGCACATGTTTGCATAGACACGTGCTTGCTTACTTGAATAAACACAAGTTTGCATAGGCACATGTTTGCAGAGGGCCCCAGCCTGTCCGTCCCGTGGCCCCTGCTCCGACAAGCGGGTGGCGCCCATCCGCCCAGCATACAGCCCCTCAAGGCTGGCCACAATGGCGCTTTTGCGTGGATGCATGTTGCCCAGGATGGACAGGAGGCATCCAAGTTAACTATTTTAATTGGATTTGCCAGTTAATTATTCAAGCCTATGGTTTAAAAGGGCAAGGTCCTCCACCCCTTTTTTTGGTAAAGGCGCTCGCTACCAGGAATGTGGGGGGCATCTTGGGCCATCCGTCATCAGGAGTCAGTGGCTCAGGATTTTAAGGCCATTACATGGTCTTTTGTTCATACATTCACAGAATTTTACCAGATGGATATCAAAGCCACGGAGCATACTGCTTTGGCCACAGTATGTTTTGGGTGGCAGAAGGAGTCCTTCTCAGGTGGCAGTTTCTGTGATTGTGTCTCCCTCCCCTCAAGTGCATTGCTTTAGGACATCCCATATAGTCATTATTATGGTTGCTCAGTGTCCCGTGATGTATGATAAAGAAAATAGGATTTTTTTCTTGGGGTACATCACAGGACACAGAGGTCCCTTACATTTTTTGGGGGGATATTCATTGCTTTGCTACAAAACTGAGGTAATTCCTGTGTAGGAGGGATTATATAGGGGAGGGCTTCCTGTTTGACTATCTGCCAGTGTCCATCCACCAGTAGGTGGCGTATAACCCATATAGTCATTATTATGGTTGCTCTGTGTCCTGTGATGTACTCCAAGAAAAGGATTTTACAGGTAAGTATGATGAAAAATTCCTATTTTTAACACCAAAGATGATGTCTCTTCACCTTGGGGGTTTAATCAATCTTGGGTCTAGGATTAATAAGGAAAGAACCCAATGTATATAGAATATACTTAAAAATATCAATTATATGGAGCACCTCCATAATAAGAGGAAAATGTAGGTAGCCCTAGTTAAATTAAAGACTCTTTGCCACCATCTTAAAGTGATTGTAAACTATCAAATTGTAAAACAACCCATTCAGTTTGAAATAGAAATGAAAGGCAAACCATTTTTTGCATAAATATAAAAAAAAATTCTAAATACATTTTCCCCTTTTTTATAAATAATCACATTCTCTATGTTCTCAGCTGCATAAGAGCTGGGGGAGGAGAAGCAGCAGGACACTGAGCTTGTCAGTGAATGGCTGTGCATCGGGGGGGGGGGGGGGCAGAACAAGTCTGATCATTGGAAGAGAACACACTGGGTTCATAGCATAGCTAGAGAACTGACTATGGTATGATCTCTTGCTTAGTGTGGTCAGATTTATTAGGAAAGCAAGGGGACTAGCAGGAACACCAGGGATTTCACATAAAGGAAGCAATACAAAGAGAATAGGATACTTTCTCATACAAGTACAGCAGGCACATATCAAGAATATGAAGTGTTGGGGTAACAAACGCGTCAAGCTTATTCTCATCGACTGTTAAATGTAGGTGTTTTTTCTAAGAATACAAAAATCAGTGTAATAAGTCCCTAGCTAATGCTCTTAGGCAGCCTAGAACAAAAACATGTATACCAGTAATATAAAAAGTGAACTGCAAACTCCCTTTTACCCAATTTTAGGTCATCCTAAATTTGTTTTTGGACTGCAAGGGGCTACCTTTATATTTCTGCTTGATAGTGACATTTATTCTGCACTGTACTAAATTAGACATTCCACGTGGATTCACGTGGCCCAGATATCACAATAACAGATGCCCTTTCTTTCACTCATAAACTCCTGCTTACCGAGACCATACAATCACCACCTGGCTTCCTAGGGAGAGAGAACTTCAACTTGACTGCTTGACTGGACCCCTCCTGCATGAACCAAGATTCTAATCAAATGCTACAAATTTTCCATCAGTACTAAATATCATGAAACTGGCTACAAAAGAGCAACTCAGTAGTATTGCACCCTGATGTGATTGAACCGTATATACCCATCTGTGTTGGAGTTGTGTTGGCACAGGTAGATGTGGCATGGGGGTTTTAATACAGCATGGGGAGATATGCTGCATGTCTTTGATCTTGTCCATTTCTGAAAAATTTCTGGTTGCAGGTACATGCTATACCACAGATGTATACTGATAGACCAAGACCATTTGTATCCTCCTTTTTCTTTTGTACAATAATCCGGTCTCTCTGAAAATTTACAAAAAAATTGTGGTATTTTGTAAATGCTGCCAGGGCATGTATCCCGACCTGTGGAAGTCTACAGACTCACCTTCATTACGACAGTGGTTTTACAAACTAGAAGACATCAGACAAAAAGAGGGCCTGACTAGTTCACTAAAAGGCACACACAAAAGATTCATTAAAACATTGTTTTTTTTTGGATTGAATATTCTTGTACAGAGGAATTTAACCAAATCATGGCTGGTAAGCTGGTCCACATTGCAGTTTATCATTACCTTTCAGGAATGATCTCTGTGTTGTTCACAGTGCCATATGTTCATCTGAGTACTGTATCTTTGGAGATAATTTTGCATAATGGAAGTCTAGTCTCCACCCACCTGGTGCTTGGACATGCAATGGATCCTGTAAGTCTTCCTTGTGTCATTATGTCTTCTTGTTTTCTCTTTATAGCCTAGTACACATGGGACGACTGTCAGACGGCATTGGTCAGTTCAATAGAAACTGGATGACATTCGGCCCGTGTGTGTGGCAGCCGGTTTGACAGCAGCCGGCCGTTCGGGCAACTTCTGTCAAAAGGTTATGACCGAAAAAGTCACAGTCTATGTCTGAGAGCACTGACCGGAGAGTTTTGGCAGGGGGGGCATCCCTTTGTCAGAACACAATAGCACAGCAAGAAAAATCGCTGTACTAACATTGGATTGTTAGTACAGCGACTCTGACCTGGGCTGTCAGTTTTTTTTTCATTCAACTCGCTGGGTTGAACGAAAAAAAACTAGTAGTGTGTACGAGGCTTGACCTCCTCTTCAAAAACTGTTATACATACCCTACTCGAAGGTGTTTATTTTCTCTTGCTCTACCCTGTACTGAGTCATTTTAGCTTCTTGCTTGTCTCTTATGTTTTCTAGTTACTTTCTGATGACCACCTATTTCCACGGTAGTGCATTAATTATTGCCTACAAGTTTCCATGTTGCAAGGCTCTGCAATGTTCAATATATGGTGGCTACGTAGTCTATACTGTATATTGGATAGTGAATGAGACTCACTATTTTGTTACACTGATTGGCTTGCTACCATTTTTTGGAAACATGTTTATGTGGTGGTAAATGTTTCTGCATTTACATGAAAGATCTGTTGTGTGGTCACTTAACAGGATAAAGATGTTTCCGTACCTTATGTTATAACTCTTCATAGCTGTTTAAAAACACGTATCCATTACTTTTGCCTTACATCCTGGACAAACTATAGGTCATGACACAGGAAGGAGTTGACCAGCTGAGGGTAGATGATGCAGGGTGTGTGCTAATGCGATCAGCTGGTCAACTTCTTCTTTTGTCATGACCTAAAGTCTGTCCAGGAAGTAAGGCAGAAGTAATGGAGCAGTGTTTTTAAACAGCTGAAGAGAGTGAGCTAAATCTGTGTAGAATTAATGGAAAGCTGCTTTATTTTTACAAAATAAGTACAATAATGCTATATTGGTACATAAGGGGGAGCTGGAATTTAGAAAAAAATAAAAAAGGTGAACTTAGCCTTTAAAGTGATGTACACTTATATAATGAGCTGTTTTTGTCTATTGTACTTAATTCAAATCAAATTGAAGTGTTCTGTTTTTATTTCTATTGATCAGTGGCAAAAAAAACAAAATTGAATGAACTATAGTAAATTGACAATAAAACATTTAAGCTTCCAAGAAGGTGACTACTTTTCGAAGCATAGGTAATGGCTATAATATGGCCTCAGTGTGAACACAAGAGAGACTAAGATGATAATCATAAGAAAACCTCAAGCTAAGTTCAATGAATAAGAATGATTGCTTTTTTACCAGGGATACAACACTATCAAGTTAATGTGGCCAATCTGTGCCTTGTTAAAATACCACAGCCAGAACCATGCCATGCTAAAGTCAGAATGATGACATTCTACCAAAATACCCAGGGCCAATGTATAACATAGCATCTGACATTTTACTAGAATTATATTTTTTTGTTTATTACATAATACCAGTAGGGATGAGCCCGATGTTCGAGTCGAACGTAAGTTTGACTCGAACATCGGGTGTTCGCCGAATAGCAAACAATTTGAGGTGTTCGCGGCAAATTCGAAAGCCGCGGAACACCCTTTAAAAGTCTATAGGAGAAATCAAAAGTGCTAATTTTAAAGGCTTATATGCATGGTATTGTCATAAAAAGTGTTTAGGGACCTGGGTCCTGCCCCAGGGGACATGTATCAATGCAAAAAAAAGTTTTAAAAATGTCTGTTTTTTCGGGAGCAGTGATTTTAATAATGCTTAAAGTGAAACAATAAAAGTGAAATATTCCTTTAAATTTCGTACCTGGGGGGTGTCTATAGTATGCCTGTAAAGTGGCCCATTTTTCCCGAGTATAGAACAGTTCCTGCACAAAATGACATTTCTAAAGGAAAAAAAGTAATTCAAAAGTACTTGCGGTTATAATGAATTGTCGGTCCCGGCAATACAGATAAAAGAAGTCATTGAAAAAAAACGGCATGGGATCCCCCCAGTCCATTACCAGGCCCTTTGGGTCTGGTATGAATATTAAGGGGAACCCCAAACCAAAATGTAAAAAAAAAAATTGTGTGGCCCTTCAGGTCTGGTATGTGTATTAAGGGGAACCCCGCGCCAAAATTTTTTTTAAAAATGGCATGGGGTCCCCCCAAAATCCATACCAGACCCTTCAGGTCTGGTATGGATTTTAAGGGGAACCCCACGCCAAAATAAAAAAAATGACGTGGGGGTCATCTACGACATTGACCGGAAGTGATGTGTGTGCTCCACAGGCCAAGTAACCTGGAAGTGGATTGTTGGTGTAAACAGCAGTTTCTCTCCTTTTATTACTGGCGACCGGGTGAATATTCAAGCACATTGCACTTTATTATCGCTCCAAGATAACTTGAATTCTGTACGCATAACTTGTAAGGGGGTTTTTTTGGTCTTAAAAACTTTATGCAGTATTAAACTATGTGGATAATTTTTTCCTTCACATGGTTTTACTGGAGCCCTATACAGCGTGACTGGTATTTGGTGGAAGCTTTGGTTGGAGCGGTGGAGAGGGTTTTATAACTAAAGG
Source organism: Lithobates clamitans (assembly GCA_037952925.1). Taxonomy (NCBI): domain Eukaryota; kingdom Metazoa; phylum Chordata; class Amphibia; order Anura; family Ranidae; genus Lithobates; species Lithobates clamitans. The sequence goes on from JBBGZY010000318.1 coordinate 4,163,287, forward strand.
CACATTACTACTGCATCTCTGGTGACTGTACCCCCAAAGGAGAGAATCTCCTCATGTGGTGAAGTGTATGGTGGAAGGTGTTTTCAACATATCAGAACACAAGTTATAACAGATCTCCTTCGTTCCTACTGACTCATATATAAACTGTATATGGAAGTTTGTCATTGGACTTTATTTGACAAGAGCGCTGCTACAATATTTTAAAGGACTACATATTTTAGAGTGTGTTTTTTAGTATTGTTTTTTTTTTTTAGTACCAGGCCACATGCCCTCAACATGGGGAGGGTGCAAAGGCCTCATCCCCACAACCCTTGTGGGGGTCTGCGGGCGGGGGGCTTATCGGAATCTGAAAGCCCCCTTTAACAAGCCCCTTCCTTATGTGAATGGGTATCGGATACATTGTTTCCCCACACATCCACCAAGAAAAGTGTCACAAAAGTAAAAAAGACAGGAGACCGTTTTGGACAATTCCTTTATTAAAAAAAAAGTGTCCTGCATTTTTTAATCCATCTTCAATCACAGCGTCGACAACCCGAGAAAAAAAAAACAGGAAACCTCCGCCTCCATGGGAGGCATCCCGCTGACTGCAGCCTTTTCATGATGACAGCTGGTATATAGCTGAGGGCGGGATTACCCGGTGACATAACCGGACGACCCTGTATCCTTCTGACGTCATGTGACGTCATGTGATGTCAGAGGGGGGCGGGGGTCACCTGTTTTAACACTTTCTTTGGTTTATGTGTAGGGGTGCAATGCACACGATACCCATTCACATGGGGGGGCCAGGATCTGGGGGCCCCCTTGTTAAAGGGGTCTTCCAGATTCTGATAAGCCCCCCGCCCACAGACCCCCACAACCACCGGGCAAGGGTTGTGGGGAAGAGGCCCTTGTCTCCATCAACATGGGGACAAGGTGTTTTGGGGGGGACCCCAAAGCACCCTCCCCATGTTGAGGGAATGTGGCCTGGTACAGTTCAGGAGGGGGGGGCGCTCTCTCGTCCCCACCTTTTCCTGCAGCCTGCCAGGTTGTGTGCTCAGATAAGGGTCTGGTATGGATTTTGGGGGGAACCCCCGTGCCATTTTTTTATTCTGGTGCGGGATTCTACTTAAAATCCATACCAGACCTGAAGGCCTTGGCATGGATTTTGGAGGGACCCAACGCCATTTTTTTTTGGCGCAAGGTATCCCTTTATCTCCATACCAAACCCAAAGGGCCTGGTAATGGACTGGGGGGGGGGAAACTCACACCGTTTTTTTCAATGATTTGTATGTATATTGCCGAGATATGGCATTACATTACAGCCGCAAGCAGTTTTAACTGAAAAATTTTCCTTTAGAAATGTCATTTTGCTGCTCTCATTCATTACACTATGTACGGCCGCTATGTAAGCAGCTTTACATAGTGTGGGGTGTGGACTTAGCCCCCTGAGCCATGATTGGCCAAAGGCACCCTGCTTTTGGCCAATCATGGCTCTCACAGCAGACTGGGCTGTGATTGGCCAAAGCATGCAGGTCAGGTGCATGCTTTGGCCAATCAGCAGCCGTCAATGCACTGCGGTCTCGCAGTGCATTGACGGTCTCGCAGTGCATTATGGGGCATTCTGCGGGCGCTCAAATTTCCCGCGAACGTCCCATAATGTTCTAAATTCAGCGAACGGGCGAACACTTACAATCGACTCAAACATCGGGCTCTTCCCTAATCTCAATTTACAAGCATGTGCAATTAAAGAAAGAATTTTCTTTTTTGGGAGAAAGAACTTTGCTTGGAATGTGTCCAGGACCAGACTCAATAATCTAGGTGAAGGGAAGGCCAGAGACCAGATTTATTGAAACTGATCACCCAGCCAAAGGCTTGGATGATCTGAACAGTCCTGTGGACATTTTCTGATAGCTCGGGGGGAGATAATTCCTTGAGAAGAAGATCGTCTAGACAGCCTGTTAGTTGGATGTTCTGAGTTCTGAGAAGGGCAAGCAAAGGTGCTAAGACTTTTGTGAACACTCTGGAAGCAGAGGATAGGCCAAAGGATAGTGCAACAAACTGGAAGTGGCTGTTTGCCAATGCAACGCACAGAGAACACTGATGAGGTGGGTAAATGGAAACATGGAGATAGGCATGATGCCATGTATTCCTCTTGTCTCAAAGAGGTATTTATTGACCTTGTGGATTCTATACAAAAATTTCTAATTTGAATGAATTTGTTGACAGATTTTAAATGCAGAATAGGGCAAATAGGTCTTGGTACTGTGAAGTTTGATTAGAATACTTTGAATCTGTCTTGTGGCGGTGCTGGCACAACAACATCTTGGCACAAGAAGTGGTTTAGGAATTCTGCAAATATAACTGTTCTTGGGCAGTTTTTGGATAATTTGAAAGAAGAAAGTGGTGAGGTGATAATGTTTTGAACTGTATTTGTACCCCTTTGAAACCACGGATTGAACCCACAGATCTGGGATGTCTGTGACCCAGAGAGAGGAAAACTGTAACAGACACCCCCCTACTCTTAGGAGTAAGGGTGTCCCTTCATTGTGAAGAGGACTTTGGGGAAGCCTTGGTGGCCTTGGTGGACCAAGCCTTGCTCCAAAAGGAATAGCTAAAATGACGTTTTGAATTTGAAGCCTTATTAGAACAGACAGGTGCTTTTGCATTTAGAGGAGCAAGGGGCTCTTGAGGAAGGTGAATGAGATAGAATAATATGTGACGCTAGTCCATTCTCCCGTACCTGACTGCAGAGAAGCGAGATATCTTTGGTCTTGAGGAAGGTGTTTTTGGGATATTTCACTGTGAAAGTAAAACCTTCCCACCTGTGACTTCTTTAATGAATTGGTCAAGTGCCTCACCAAACAGCCCACCTGTGACTTCTTTAATGAATTGGTCAAGTGCCTCACCAAACAGATGTCTATGTGTGAGACACCTTTTGCAGGCAGCTTCAGCAGTCCAAGTTTTTAGTCATAAGATTCATGAGAATAGAGATCACAGCCATTCTAGAAATTTGTTCTAGGGCAGATTCAAAGAATAGCAGAGCAGAAAGCAATTCCTGTATCTACTATGTAACATTACAATCCCTAAATACAAGGCGATGTTGGTTGTTTCTATGTTCTAATCCAGTTAGCTGCATTCTAACATACTGAAATTGCAGCAAAAGCTGGTTGCAAGGCTGGGCCTACAAGCTCAAAGACAACCTTTAGAAGCGTCTCAAACTTTCTATCTGCAAAATCTTTGAAACAAGGAACATCTTCAATAGGAACATTGAGATGTTTATTTAGGACGGAGATAGCAGGATCAACTACAGGAATAGCCCACTTCATTGTAAAAATTATTTCAGGAGTGACCCAGTTGTCAAAGACTATATTGGTTCATGAACAGGGCATTCTTTGCAGAATTTTGCAGGTCTCCTTGTACCTAAAGGGACATGGCGAGGATGTTGAGAGTTGTGTGGGCGTTCAGCAGAGTGAATGTTTGCCTGCAATTCTGCATTGACTCCCTTTTGCCTGGTCTCCGCCATAGCTACAAGTGAGGTTATTCCTCTGTGAGTAGTCATGGAAAAATGTGTGTCCTATAAAGCTGGGCTCAAAATTTCAAGTCCTGAGCTACTAGCCAGGCCTTAAGGGCTACTCGCCACCAGTTGCCCTGCCCAATCCCACCCTGCCCCGCCCCTAATTCCACCCCTAAACACGCCCTCTCATTATCTCATGAAATTACACTTAAATGTTTTATGCAGAATTAAATTACAAAATCAAATATTAACAACAACAGTGCCTATCAGTGCAGCCTCGCCTGTGCCCATCAATGCAGCCTCACCTGTGCCCATCATTGCAGCGTGACCCGTGCCCACCAATGCAGCCTCACCTGTGCCCATCATTGCAGTGTGACCAGTTCCCACCAATTCAAACTCACCTGTGTCTATCATTGCAGCGTGACCTGTGCTCACCAATGCAGCCTCACATATGCCCATCATTGCAGCGTGACCTGTGCCCATCAATGCAGCCTCACCTGTGCCCATCAGTGCAGCCTCACCTGTGTCCATTAATGCAGCCTCACCTGTGTCCATCAATGCAGCCTCACCTGTGTCCATCAATGCAGCCTCACCTGTGCCCATCTATGCAGCCTCACCTGTGCCCATCTATGCAGCCTCACCTGTGCCCATCTATGCAGCCTCACCTGTTCCCATCTAAGCAGTGTGATCAGTGCCCACCAATGCAGCCTCACCTGTGCCCATATATGCAGCGTGACCAGTGCCCACTAATGTAGCCTCACCTGTGCCCATCATTGCAGCGTGACCTGTTCCCACCAATGCAGCCTCACCTGTGCCCATCATTGCAGTGTGACCAGTTCTCACCAATGCAGTCTCACCTGTGCCTATCATTGCAGCGTGACCAGTGCCCACCAATGTAGCCTCACCTGTGCCCATCATTGCAGCGTGAGCAGTTCTCACCAATGCAGTGCCCACCAGTGCCCACTAATGCAGCCTTACCTGTGCCCATCATTGCAGCGTGACCTGTGCCCACCAATGCAGCCTCACCTGTGCCCATCATTGCAGCGTGACCAGTTCTCACCAATGCAGTCTCACTTGTGCCCATGATTGCAGCGTGACCAGTGCCCACCAATGTAGCCTCACCTGTGCCCATCATTGCAGCGTGAGCAGTTCTCACCAATGCAGCCTCACCTGTGCCCATCATTGCAGCGTGACCTGTGCCCACCAATGCAGCCTCACCTGTGCCCATCATTGCAACGTGACCAGTTCTCACCAATGCAGTCTCACTTGTGCCCATCATTGCAGCGTGACCCGTGCCCACCAATGCAGCCTCACCTGTGCCCATCATTGCAGCGTGACCAGTTCCCACCAATGCAGCCTCACCTGTGACCATTATTGCAGCGTGCCCACCAATGCAGCCTCACCTGTGCCCATATATGCAGCGTGACCAGTGCCCACTAATGCAGCCTCAACTGTGCCCATGATTGCAGCGTTACCAGTGCCCACCAAAGCAGTCTCACCTGTGCCCATCATTGCAGCGTGACCTGTGCCCATCATTGCAGCCTCACCTGTGCACATCATTGCAGCGTGACCTGTGCCCACCAATGCAGTCTCACCTGTGCCCATCATTGCAGCTTGACCAGTTCTCACCAATGCAGCCTCACCTGTGCCCATCATTGCAGCGTGACCAGTTCTCACCAATGCAGTCTCACCTGTGCCCATCATTGCAGCATGACCAGTGCCAACCAGTGTAGCCTCACTTGTGCCCATCATTGCAGCCTCACCTGTGCCCATCATTGCAGCGTGACCAGTTCCCACCAATGCAGCCTCACCTGTGCCCATTATTGCAGTGTGACCAGTGCCCACCAATGCAGCCTCACCTGTGCCCATGATTGCAGTGTGACCAGTGCCCACCAATGAAGCCTCACCTGTGCGCATCATTGCAGCCTCACCTGTGCCTATCATTGCAGCGTGACTTGTGCCCACCAATGCAGCCTCACCTGTGCCCATCATTGCAGCATGACCAGTGCCCACCAATGCAGCCTCGCCTGTGCCCATGGTTGCAGCGTGACCAGTGCAGAGGAAGAGGAGAACCGGCCGGAGTACAGAGCGGGGACTGACCGCTGTAACAGCTTACATTTGAATTACCGTCCACTCGCGGTCACACACAGCCCTGCCTCCTGACCCAGCGTCTGTGACAGCCAGAACACGTCCTGGCATTAGACTGGCATTCTGTCAATCATTGGCGCCGGATCAGGAGGTGGGGCTGTGTGTGACCACCAGTTGACAGCAATTGAAATGTAAGCTGTTACAGCAGGCATTCCCTGTTCTGTACTCCAGCCGACTCTCCTCTTCCTCCATGCTCTTTTCCCTCGGGGTGATCACTGGGAGAACAGCTCCCATTCAACCCTACCTGCCGGTGGTGCTCACCACCCCTGCTCCCAGGCAGGCATGCTCGCCAGCAGTCATTTTCCACTTGCAAAATGTGAGTAGGCGAGTGGAAGATTTGAGGGCTGGCCTATAGGATAAGTAAGGAGTACATGGTAACCCAGGTGTAGACTGTCCTGTAATGAATCTTCATGGTGAGAGTGCAGGAAGAAGCACCTAAGCACTTTATAAGGGCCACCTGAGACTAAGTTCTGAGTGGCTGATTTTTAATGCCAAGTTTGAAATGTTTGCACTGTGAAATGAATACATTCCAAACATAGCCACATTTTTACACTAACGGTCAGAAATACAGGCAGACCCTGTCTTTCCTAAAGACACTGGACTGTACATTAGGTCCAGGATTTATCCATCGCAGTGGGCAACCCCCTGAGGGGTCTTCAGGGAGTGGGTTCCATAGTGTTGGAGAATGTCCCTGTGCCTGTGTAGTACCCTGCGGCTAACTCAAGGCATTGCTCCAAGGTTTTCCCCACAGTATGGGTTCCGGGTATAGCTCCCAAGGTTTTACAGAGGTTGTGCAGATTCAGATGCATTGCTTCTATGCTGGCATTAGAGGACAGTGTGAGCTTGATAGAAAAATTGGAAAATACAATAATAAAGAAAAATAATAAACTATTTAAGCTAGTCCAGCGAGAAAAGGTCCATCACTTTCAGACACTAGCACAAAACTGCGGAGTGGGGTAGAGTTATAGAGGTGGGGGCATATCTTTTAAAGCTTTGCCAGTGCCCAGTTACCTAAAGGTACACTTCTATAACCCACTGTGTATGAATATTCTACCTGTGTCCTGTACTGTATGATTAAGATAGACATGTGTCCTTCTGTTGTCACTGGGATTAGGGAGTCTTCAAAAAAACTTGGAACCAATGGTGTTTCGATTGTGAGACTGTTTGTGATGGAATTTTTTTTTAAAGAAAAGATGGAAATATAATTTTTTTTCACATGTATAAGCTTCCAATCCACCAATCAGAGTAGCTATCCCTAAAAAATCTTAGCACCCTGAGCTGGTTTAAGCTTAAGTTTCTAGCTTTTTTTTTTTGGATAGAACAAGGAATGTTTGAAACTCCTGTCAGGTTTTTATTGCTGCCTGTTTCTCTTTTGGGGAAATTCACCCTCTGTGGATGAAATTGAGAAATCTGAAATGGACCACACATAAAGAATGAAAAAGATATAACAAACAATATAAAGTAGGCTTTCTCCAACTGGAGCAAAGGTATCTGATACTCAGTAACCAGTGTTAGGTCAATAGAATTGGATTCTATGAGAAAGACATATACAGATGTTGTCAAGAACTTGTTATTAAAAAAAAAAAATGAAATAAAATGGATTGAGATGCCATTTAGAAAGCCTTGGAAGATGTATCTGCATGAGCGCCTAAGCAGGGGGTAAACGCATTGTTTGGAATTGTTGCACCAGGTAGGGCATATGATTAAAGTAGCACATCCCTGGGGTCATTCCTAGAAACAAATAGCAATAGCAAACATCCTATCCAGCTGCTTCAATCAGGGCCTTGGCAATAAATTTTCATTTTTCTAATTTTAACTCTGAACTATAGTGTAGAAACCATACCACAAAAAGAGGGTATGAAATTTATTTTTTAGATGTGAGAGGCATTTTAGGAAATTTGGCCAGATTTGAAGACCTCATCTAATGCCTCATTTAAGTCTGTGGGAAGTTACTGAGTAGACAGAGGCAGACAAGATTTCTGCATCAAAGCTGTAAACATTGCAGAAGGCAAAGCAGGTAGCGTGAGACTTCTGTGTCACCAGCAAATAGACTGGGTTCCCCTGAGTTTTGCAGTCCAAGATGCGTCCTGTATTTACCAGCAATCCTCACATGAATATACGTGTTTCACTATTTTACAATCCTAGGTTGCAGCCCTCAGATTTGCCACCACTGGTGAAAGATGTCATGTAGATATAAAACAAAAGTAAAATTTCATGTTGGCAGGCAAAGCTGTAGTCTATAAACCAACCGGTTAGACAGTCTTCACACTAAGCTGTCATGGCACGCATAAAAAAAATGATAAACAGAATCCAGAAGGCAGGCTATAGTTGTAAAAGCAGTAATTGCAAATCAAAGTAGAAGAGCACCAAAAAAATAAATAAAATGGAGGAGCTATGGCGCTCAGTTGCTGTCCTGGTAAACTGTGTATAGTTTTCACTTGCTGCTCAGTGATGTCATAAGAACACTTGCTTGTACTTGTACTGCATTCTGCATTTCAAACAGCAGATGGAGCACTTTACCTTTTTCCTTTTTACTATGCACGTGGCATATAATAGTTTGAAGACCTTACAAGTGTCATATTCTGCAAATGTATTTAGCCATGCTCATCCCTTGTATGGATTACACCCAAATGTTGAATATAACCATAAAATACAACAAACATAACTGAATAGTAAAAACAACACCAAGAACAATAGCAATGACAACAACAACAACAGCATTAGCAGCCTTGGTGGACAATGCAGGAATGAGCAGATACCACGTGAATAAAACAAAGTACATATAAGCTCATACAAACGAAAACAAAATGCTAACAGGAATATTTCACAAAATAATCTTACCTTCTTCAGTCATAGTGTCATAATATTTTAGTTTCCCATATGATCCAATTTCTACAACATCACAGTAAAAACAAAAGGGTAAGGCTCTAGAAATAACGTGGAAGGAGTATAACATATACAGGTACTAAAATAGCCTATCAAATATTATTAAATGTAGCTGTCCAATAAATTATAATTTCATGTCTAAATGTTAAAGGAAGGCTACAAATAAGCCAAATAACTTTAACAATGAGCTTAAGTAAAAGGTTTTTATTATTATTTATAGATATTATTCTTCCTAATGAATGTTCATCTCTAGGACTAAAGATTAAAATAGTTACTATTTTCTTTTCTTTTTAATGTGATAAATATGAAATAATGCATGAGACTACTCCACACTCACCACATTCAGCTAATAAGTGGCACTCTAGAGTCTGCTAGATACAAATTTATTTAACATCCTTAACCATACAGTAAAAAGAGTGTAATGTAATCACCTTGCTGTTCAGTTTTATTCAGAATACACACACAGCTGAATGTTCAGAGGAGGGAGACACTCCCCTCCCTGCCTCTAATTCATACAGCTTTTTATGGAGTGTCAGTGAGTATTAAAGACACTCCACAAGTGACAAGCTACTACTGAGCTGTCTTAACAGATATACTGTAAATTCATGGATGCACCCTATACTAAATGTTTATTTGTAAATTGAGCTTGTTATACAAGTAATAATAAAGTGATATAAAATATTAATATATACACCCGACATTAAAAAAAAGCTTAGCAAAATGCATGATAGTTTTCCTTTAAGTAGTACAATGGGTAAAAGTATTTTCAGACCTACTGCTGCTTGCATAAAAGACTGAACATCTCAAATATTATGTTTGCATAAAAGACTGAACATCTCAAATATTATGTAAGTATCAAAATGTTAATATTGGTGTGGTTACGATTTCTTTCTTTTGGATAATGTAACTTTTTGTTTTACATTTAGCGGTCGATAATGATAAAAGGATCAGGGGCAGCACAGTCTGGTATACCTAACAATGGTGGCTACTACTCCTATATATGTGCACATGTATATTAAATATACAACATACATATTAAATATAAAGAACAAAACACACACACATAGAGACTACACAGCACAACAGCAATAGTTGTCTCCAGTAAACATAGTGTCTGCATAACATAGTCAGAATACTGAAAGCTTGCTTTTGCTGTAAAACTAACATCAATGTTATTTACATTATGCATTAAACAACTTAAATAGGCAAACCGTGTAATGTATTAAAGACAATCAATTACAAAGTGGAGTAAAACTGCTATCTTTTACGTTCTGCATGCTTTAGGTCATTGTGTACTGCAATAGTATATGTTAGAATGTTTATGTTACTGAGTTTGCAGAATCCTCCCAACGGTACTCGCAGAATCCCTGCCAGGACTTCCAATGGTACTTGCAGAATCCTTACCAAGACTTCAAATGGATATCACAGAATCCCTACCAGGGCTCCCAAGACTCCCAAAGATACTTGCAGAATTCATGGCAGGACTCCCAATGGTACTTGTGGAATCCCTAACAGAACTCCAAACGGTGCTCACAGAATCCCTACCAAGACTCCCAATGGTATTCACAGAATCCCTGCCAGGACTCCAAATGATACTTGCAGAATCCCTGTCAGGACTCCCAATGGAACTTGTGGAATCCCTACCAGAACTCCAGACAGTGCTCACAGAATCCCTACCAAGACTCCTAATGATACACGCAGAATCCCTGTCAGTACTCCCAATGGTACTTGTGGAATTATTATTATTATTATTATTATAATACAGGATTTCTATAGCACCAACAGTTTGCACAGCACTTTACAACACAAGGGCAGACAGTACAGTTACAAAACAATTTAATACAGGAGGAATAAGAGGGCCCTGCTAGTTAGAGCTTACAATCTAGGAGGTTAGTGCTCACAGAATCCCTACCAAGACTCCCAATGGTACTCACAGAATCCCTACAGGACTCCCAATGGTACTCCCAGAGTCCCTGCCAGGACTCCCAATGGTACTCCCAGAGTCCCTGCCAGGACTCCAAAGGGTACTCACAGAATCCCTGCCAGGAATCCCAATGGTACATGCAGAATCCTTGCCAGGACTCCTTATGGTACCCCCAAAAACCCTGCCAGAATATACAGTGATACTTGCAGAACCCCTACCAGGACTCCTAATCATACTCAAAGAACCCCTGTGAGGACTTGCAAGGGGTAAATACTCCCAGAGTCCCTGCCAAGACTCCCAATGGTACTCCCAGAGTCCCTGCCAAGACTCCCAATAGTACTCCCAGAGTCCCTGCCAGGACTCCCAATGGTGCTCACAGAATCCCTGCCAGGACTCCCAATGGGACTAGTACCTCCCATTAATCATGTTTAGGTAAAAAAAACAAAAAGGGTTATAGCCATTTCTGTTTTTTAGACCTAGACAAACTCAAAAGGAAACAGATGTGAATGTATACATGACCGTTTACATCCCCCTGCTCATGTACTAACACATAAAAGTGTGAGCCAGCTACTTAAAAAATAGAAGAGAGGCCATTGCAGCACTTCACAATATATTCAATGTACTAACATGTAACCCCTGTTCAGATCTACCAGAAAAATGAGGGCTGGAGGAGAAACAGCAGAACTTTTGAGTGAAGTTCTGCTTTAATTCAACCCTACTTTTATCCCTTGCAGTTAAATCAATATAGCTTGGTCATGGACCTGCCCAAGCCTGTAATTGGATATTAAAACAGCAGCCACACACCACTAAGATCATATCTGTGTTTTCTCCTCCTTTTAGCAATCACTGTTTTAGCTTGGAAGCATTGTGCAATGCCGTTGTGTATGAATGGCTTACAGTGTTGCATCTTTCTTTCTTACTCTGTAAGAAAGAAAGGGGGCTGATATTAAACAGATTGAGATATCATTAAAAAAATAAGATTTTTTAAAAATGAATAAGAAATGTGATTGATACTACCAATGGTTCTGCCTTAAGCCAAGCTTTGTGAAAATGTAGACTAGCCATACACATGCAGGTTTCTCTTGTTCAGCCCACCGGCTGTGGAAACAACTAAGATTTTAACTTACAAATTACCTTTTATAAATATCATAAAGTTGTAAAGTCATGAAAAGAAATCACATTTTGACAAACAGGCTCCTCAGTGCTACTTAAATATGTTTAGCATTTAATTATTAGGATTATTGGGATAACAAGCAACTTAGCGTGTACAGTCAGTGTTTCCCACTATTTGGCTCTGATTCAGAATTCCCCAGGGTTTGTAAATCAAGAATTAAAACGTAGTGAGAAACAAGTAAGCAAACAATATGACAAAACCAAGGAACAACACTGTTTAGCATTTTAAGAACAACATTACTACTGTATGGTGAGTGAAACAAAAATGTTCTCTAAAACTAAATTTTTGCTTATTAACCGCTTCAGCCCCAGAAGATTTTACCCCCTTCCTGACCAGAGCGTTTTTTGCGATTCGGCACTGCGCCATTTTAACTGACAATTGCGCGGTCGGGCGACGTGTCTCCCAAACAAAATTGACGTCCTTTTTCCCCACAAATAGAGCTTTCTTTTGGTGGTATTTGATCGCCTCTGCGATTTTTATTTTTTGCGCTATAAACAAAATAAGAGCGACAATTTTGAAAAAAATGCATTATTTTTTACATTTTGCTATAATAAATATCCCCCAAAAATATATAAAAAAACATATTTTTTTCCTCAGTTTAGGCCGATCATATTCTTCTACATATTTTCGGTAAAAAAAACGCAATGAGCGTTTATTGATTGGTTTGTGCAAACGTTATAGCGTTTACAAAATAGGGGATAGTTTTATGGCATTTTTATTAATAATTTTTTTTTACTAGTAATGGCGGCGATCAGCGATTTTTATTGTGACTGTGACGTTTTGGCGGACAGGTCGGACATTTTTGACACATTTTTGGGACCATTGTCATTTATACAGCGATCAGTGCGATTAAAAATGCACTGATTACTGTGTAAATGACACTGGCAGTGAAGGGGTTAACCACTAGGGGGCGGGGAGGGGTGAAGTATGTCCTAGGGAGTGATTTCTAACTGTAGGGGGATGGGCTAGCAGTGTCATTACTCTGATCACTGCTCCCGATGACAGGGAGCTGTTATCAGTGACACTTGTCACTAGGCAGAACGTTCGTTCTCTCCGTGAGGCGATCACGGGTATCCCCGAGGCGATTGAGTCCGCGGGACCCGCGACCCGACTCATGGAGCTCCCAGCTTTCACATAAAGAAGGAGTTGTAAGTCTGTAATCATTGATGCAAACTCTTTTACATATGCATCTTCATTTTAGTTTAGAATGATATGGGCACTACTTAGATTAATCTAGTTTAATGAGTAGGAAATGCAGTACTAGTATTACATATGATAACTGTTAATGGTGTACGTCAGGAGTCTTGTTTTATGCACAAGAAATATATGTAGGTACGTATGCTTATGCAGCACCCTCTTGTGTGTGCTAGAGATAGTGTAGGTTATGTTAGAGTAGGTAAATTTAGCTTGGCTCAGGGCTAAGCCTGAGCCATGAATCTGGGTCAGGGTTCAGTGAGTCAGAGCTGAATGACTCATCCTAACAGCTCCTCTGGTGCCTTCCCCTGTTTCTGGGACATTGGAGAATGTTCTAGAGCTAGTGGGTGGAGGTTAGGAGGAGCTGCCTGGAATATTTATGAGTCCTCTGCCAATCCCCAGTAGTGGTCTGGCAGGGGGCAGAGCTTACTTTATAAATAGGCATGAGCCATGTCAGCAGGGCAGTCGTGTTGAAGCTGGAGATACAGTGTTGAAGAGGCTGTCGGGGGCTCTCAGGGGTGCCCCCTAGTCTGGGGGGGGGTGTCCTGCCTTGGGCCAGGGCTTGAGTGATGGAAGCTACCTGCCACAACACACAAGGGGAAGCCCTTTCTGGAGGCACGGGAGCAAGAGAGGACAGCGTGAGTAGATCAGCACTGCTGGGGACTAACAAGGGAGGAGACTGCCACATGTAGCCAGTCTCCCTGAAGACAGTGGTGTGCTTAAGTCTTCATCCTTCCCTAGGAGATCTCCTGAGAGTCAGTCGGGTGGGCTGGTGAGAATCAGCCGGGTGTGCTGGTGAAGAGTCAGTCTGTTGGACTGGTGTGGAGAAGTTAGCCTGGAGGGCTAGTGAAAGGGGCAGCTGCAGCCACATGGGTTGGCAGTGCCTGAAGAGGTAGAGCTGGGTTTAGTAGCCAAGGAGGAGAAGTGCAAGCAGATCACTGTAATCTTTGCTATGCCACAAGGGGCTACAAGCTCCTGCCTGTAAAGGGCCATTGCAAATCTTAATAAAAACCTGTCAGATCAACTAACAGTGATTCAACTGAAGCCAGCAAGCAAGTGTGTGCAAGAGGAGAGTAAAGGAGACTGTATATAGACTGTATTTAGGAAGATGTCCCTGAAGTTAAGATGTCCCTGAAGTTGTTGCCAAAGTTTTGTTGCTGAAGTCAAGTGAACATCCCATAACCTCCCATCCCTATCCAAGTTATTAACCCTCAATACATAGCAAAAACAAAGTCACAGACTTTTCTCCGACTCTAGTGTGCCTGTGAAAATTTGGTGTGCCTGGTTATGCAGGAGTTGGGGATCCAGTTCATCTGTGGCTCCTTAGTGGGTGCGCTACACTTATTTTAGAATCAGCTATCAGCAGTAGTCATTAGAGGAAGCACATGCTAGATGTGTCACTATCTAAAGATATACTTGACAGTGACTTGCAACATGCTAAATAGACATAGGCTGAACAGTCCCTGTTCAATTTGCAGCAGAACTCCTGAACAGAGGTAAAGTTCTAACCCAAACGGTGAACCCCATTGAAGTCTATGGGAGCCGAACAGGAAAAATCAAAAGTACCCATTTTTAAAGGCTTATATGCAAGTAATTTGCAATAAAATCATTTTTTCAGGAGCAGTGATTTTAATTATGCTTAAAGTGCAACAAAAAAAATGAAAAATTTCTTTAAATATAGTGCCTGGGTAGTCCCCTTAGTATAGTGGTGCAGCTGTATATATATAACATGCTGCAGAAAAAATGACATTTCTATAGAAAAAAGAGTCAAATCCCATTTAAAATAACTCCCGGCTATTAAAAAAAAAAATAAAGAAAAAAACGGCATGGGGTCTCCATGGATTTGGAGGGGGAACCACACGCCAAAATAATATAAAAAAAACGGCAAAATCCATACCAGACCTTTATCCAGGCATGCAGCCTGGCAGGTCAGGAAAGGGGGGGATGAGCAAGCGCCCCCCCTCCTGAACTATACCAGGCCACATACCTTCAACATGGCGGATGGGTGCTTTGGGGTAGGGGGGCTCTGCCCCCCCACACTTAAGCACCTTCTCCCCATGTTGATGAGGACAAGGGCCTCATCCCCACAACTGCTATTAAAAAATAAAACAATTGTGTCCCTCGATGTTAATCCATCGTCAATTACAGTACCCGCCGGCTCGAGAAAAAAAGCCCCCCCCCCGCCCGCAGACCCTCACAACCACCGGCCATGGGGGGTATGTTGTCTGGTATGGTTCTGGAGGGGGGACACCCCTTTCCTGACCTGCCAGGTTGCATGCCTGGATAAGGGTCTGGTATGGATTTTGGGGGGCCCCCACACCGTTTTTTTTTTTTTTAAATTTTGGCATGGGGCTCCCCTCCAAATCCATACCAGACCCGAAGGACCTGGTATGGACTTGGGGGGGACCCCACGCCGTTTTTTTATTTTTATTATTCAGCTGTCAGCGTGGAAACCCATTGACAGCTGATGACTCATTGGTTGTTAGGGACTTCCTGGCCCCGCTCCTTAACAACCAGCTTACACTGTGCAAAATGCATTGTGCAACGCTTAGTGCAGTGCAGGGTGTTCAGCGGGGTGAACACCAGGTGAACACCTTGCAAATGCGGGTGTTTGGCAAACGGCCGAACAGGGAAATGTTCGATCTGAACTCATGCTCGGGCCGAACTGTTCACCCAACACTAATGCTAAGTTGGTATTGAAAGAGATCCAAGTGAGGAATCATCAGTCTGGAAGGAAGAAGAGCACGTTTATTAACAAAGTTGTTTGTAGTTCTTTGCAGTGACAGCCATTACCACTGAACCATCGTTGTGGAAGTGTTTGAAACACACGGAAACATATAAATGTTTCATAATACTACTGACACCCAGATACTAGATATACCATAGTTGTACACAACTTTTCACATTGTAGGAAGTGTTAATATAACACTGGACTTCAGAAGAATGGGATCAGGAGAATTATGTAAGGTTTGGAAAGTCTAGTTGATTTCCATTCCCCCTTAGAGGACCGTGCATCAAAAACAACAGCATCATGATTAAAACAGAAGCCTCTGTCAGGCTTTAACTGCTGTCCACTTTCCAAAGATTTTCTTTCAGTTCCAATTCTGGTGACTGATGCCCCCTGAGACAGTAAGTGAATGGAAATGTCGCTAACAGGGGCACAAACAGCAAAAAATACACATATTTATTAATATGAAAAGTAATAAAGCCTCTGCAAGGCTATTGTTTTCTGTGCCTAACGGCCAGACTGAGGGGTAAGCAGAAGAAGCTGTCTTGGGCACTTGCTGGGAGCATAAAAAGGTCCGGACTTTCAAAGTATGTTGCTTAAGTAGTTCCCAATAGTGGGTCACTAAAGGTCCTCGTACCGACACTGCTGGGTTCCCACATGGATTTTTATCTTTACCTTCTGCACCAGTGAATGATGCCAGGTAAGGCATGATGGAAAATACTTCTAACAGGGGTACTGACAGCAATGCAAAACCTAAAAAATGTTTAAACATTACTCTGTCTAACACTAAAAAGAAAATCTTTGCCTTGACTACTTTAACTGATTGATGGCTGCCCATATCAGACAGACCTCAATTGAAAATAAAAGGCTATGCGTGATCTTGCTGTCTTCTGAAATGACTTTTATACTCACCTTGTTTAAACTTACCCTAGGAACATACATTGCTTATATACTGTTCCCTTTTCTAGAGAGAAGCAGCAGAGAGTTTCCCACATATTAGAAAAACAATCAAAGGGACCAATTTATGAAGAACTTACAGTATATGGTCTCTAAGGCCACCATTCTTCTGTTTTAGAAAATATACATACCTGAACATTTATAAATCATACCCATGTGCTTTACAAATGTGCCTTCCGAAACAAGCAAAACCCTGTCTATTTTCAGGAATAGGAAATAGAGTAGCAATATGCAGTGAACAATCCAAAGGACAATGCAGGTCTGGCAACTCATAACATGCAGGCATAGTGTGGCGTGCCCACTGCAGCGCCCTGCAGACAGGGGATTTTGGTATCTGCGCTCAAATGTGAAAAGGTCTTTGTACATTGGTGTGGTTTGTTAGCCCAATGCAGATTCTAAATATTGTTTTCAAAGTATGCAATGTCTTCTCTGTGCTCTTATTTTTTTTTCTTTAAAAATGTACAATGTACAGTACGTACACTGTGTGGTGTACATTCCAACTCATTCTGCTTTAGATACTTGCACATAATGGCAAAGGCTCACCTCGGCATAGTGGAATTTACCTCGGCTTTAAGATATATTTTTTTAACAATAAGTTTCATAAGATATTGTAAAAACACAATTCAATGAACAGTAGTATAACTAGCAAATAACAGTTTTCAACACAAACATTTGAAATGTTGGAAGAAAATTACCCCATATGGTCACATAACATTTCAGGTGTCCACCCACAGCATTTAACTTCATGGATGTGAAGATTTTTTTACTACAGTTATTAAAGTCTCTGTTTTCCAAAGCGATGGCTATTAATTTCTGATATAGAAATATTGTATACATCCTGTATAAGCAAATGATTACCCAAGAGGTTACCAAAGCAACCTTGAAATGTTCTTGAGTTCCTTAAAATTTCTTATAACCTTCTTACCTATACTTTTGCTCTCTAGGCTATAAAAATCAATTACTTTTCTCAGATTATCCATAGTTCTGTTAAGGTCTAGCTAAACATCTGTTTCCAAGAAATCTTGGAAATGCTATAGTGCTTGGAAATGCTATAGTGCTCCTGCCTAGAGATGTATAAACAAATTCAAGCTTATAACATCATTAGACTTTGCACTCAGTATGAAAAAAACAATTATAATCATGCTTTAGCATATGTTCCTAATGTTCCTAACTGTTCTTTAGAAAAAAAGTTACTCTTCAATACAATTATACTTTTATGACTTGATTAAAATGTTGCTGTTTTTAACAAGCTATAGTAAAAAATAGGAACTCCAATCTGATGAAAAAAACATCATATTTTTTTAAAATGCTGTTGCTGTTTTATTAGAACCTCTACTCTGAAAAATGTATTTCTACGATAACCTCCATCCTCTACATTGTGCTAAGAGAACACTGTTCTGTCAGCATTCTGGAAGCTTCTAATGCATTGTAAGAATAGCAGCATAATGTGGTTCCAGCACAGTAGGAAATGGTTTCCAAATAATTCTGCATGAAAAAATTTTCTACAGGATTACAACTATTTGGTGCATTTGTCTGGAAGGATTCTGAAGCACAGAACAGACCTGGTCAATTAAGAGATTACAGGTGGGGAGAAAGGTGGGGAGAAAGAAATAAAAAAGTCTGGTTATTGGTGGCAGATGTGGTGAAGTGTGGTGTTTATGAATTTACAAGGAACAGATGTAATTTCTCCTGTAGAAGTTTCTATACATAGCAACACACTCTATCTTTTAACCCAGGTGATACTTTTAACAATTTTGGAAACATCTGTCTACTAAGCAATGGATATTTATAGATGAAGCTAAGTACAGTTTCAAGTGGCCCTTGTGTGTACCCTTATTTGTGTTGTTTTATTTGAACCTCTACTCTGAAAAACGTATTTCCACTCTGAAGCACAGGGCAGACAAGAAATGTCTCTGTTAGATGAGAATTTCTTACAGCATTTCAAAACAGCTCCTTAGTGGGAGCTCTTTGCCACCTTGGAACACATTCCAACAGATATCGCTAGAGACTAGAGAAAAGAGAACTAGGCAACTGCACAGATCCACAGTAGAGAAAAATGCAGTGATCGACTCTTACAAAAAAGACTTTAATTCACTGCAGTCTGAATTTGATTAGGCCCCCTTAAGCTAGAGGGTTTTGAAAATCACAGAAACATGTTAATCCATTGAAAGTTTCAGTTGACAGTCACTGCCTTGTTTCAAGAATTCATTGCACATTCATTGCACATTGGGATCACAGTGGCCTTCCAGCCCCCCAGAGTGACATCAACATTAAGCTTACCTATTACAAGATCAAGGAGGCCTTCTTCTTGTTCTTCTTCTTGTCTTCTACAAGTGGAATGTAGTGAGGTTGGTGCACTATAGCACATCTGATGGACATTCCCCTTTGTTACTACCTATTGGTTCAAAGTGTTTTGGCTATTGTATTTGCTACTTAACTTTTGGATACAGCGCAGCCCATGGATTTCCCTTCTACATGACAAAATCAAGGGCATACATATACCCCAGCCTAAACTTGTGACATTCACCCACTTAGCAGCAAAACAAACAATATCTTTGGCTTGGAAAACACAAATTGTTTCCTTGAGGTTAAAAATTAGTCTTCATGGCTTTCTAGTGTTTTAAAGCCCATCTCCATTGAAGGAAAACATGCTCCCTTGCAGTAGGGCTGATCATTTTGTTTTAGGTGGGAGAAAAAAGCAGTTTTACTTGCCTGATCCTCTGCTCCCCTATGCAGCTAACACGTTCCTCTACCCCTATATGCTTCAGCAGTGGACTGTCCCTAAGCATAATCATACCCAGTGCAGAGCTATAGGCTCTGCATAGGACTTAATGACATCAGACGACCCGCAATCACTGGAGCATAAAGGAGAAAAGGCCGTGGAGACCAATCATCAAAGCATTAAACCCTTGCAATACAGGTGCAGCTCAGTGCATGGAAGGATTTTTACTTTCTCTGAAGTTCAGCTTTAAATGGCACTCATGAAAATTTTGTTAACATTTGGTCTCTATGGGCCACCTTCAAACTCACTTCTATGGACCACACTGTAGTTATAATCCAGGGCAGCTGGGTCATCCCCCACAGCTTTAGCTGCATTTTTATACTATAGTTTTTTTTTTTTTTTTGTTATGGTTGAATCGTCATTTCTTCCAGTTTTGTTTTATTTTGAATACTAGTAGTAGCCAAATTCTGTAGAAAAAATCTTATCTTGCTTGAATTGTCTATATAGTGACTCAGTGACTAGGAGGGCAGCATTAGTTACCATCACTAAGCAATCACAGCAAGTACATCCCAGAGGTCCACTGTCTTTATCCTCCATCCGTTAACTGTTTGTCTACAGACATTGAATGTGCTGGCAGGGTATTATAAAGCAAGGATGGATTTTATTGCCTCATCAGAACTGCATTACAGTGCATGACATTGCTAACCTTGATGCCAGATGTGTCTCATTTTCTGGAAGACAAAAGCTGAAGAAACTCTTTAATTAAATAAGAAAAGAGCTGCAAGAGCAAAAAGACAGCAGAATGTATCTGGTTCTACATGAAACTGTTTTGCATGTTTAACACATGTTTAGTCACACTTTGTTGTGTTTCACTATATTTCACATGCATGTGCTGCATTATGTTGGATTTAGCACAGCAAAATGTGTGTTAATGATGCAGCAAAAAGAGTTTTTAACATAATACGAAGACTAGGTTGGATAAAAGCTTTAGTGTAGTATTAATCTTTTGGTACTTAAAGTGATTGTACAGGTAAATGTTTTTAAATTAAAATAATAAACATGTTATACTTACCCGCTCTGTGTATTGCACAGATTGGCCCTGGACCACCTCTTTTGGGGTCCCACGTCGACACTCTCCACTCCTCCTCTTCTATGTGTGCCCCCTATAGCAAGTTATGTGCTATGGGGTACACGTGCAGGCACGCTCCAAGGGGCTGTGTGCATCCATAGACACATACAGTGTGGCTTGGCCTCATCCCCCACTTCCCTCCTCACGGTATTTGATTGACAGCAGCAGCAAATGGTCCCTGCTACTGCCTCTGAGGAGAGGAACACAGAACAGCCCTACTGCAGATGGGCAAAGTGCTGGATTAACACAGGACTCAGGTAAGTATATAGTGGGGCGATACTATCACTGTGACATTTTTTACCTTAATGCAGGGAATGCATTAGGGCAAAAAAAATGCCCTGCCTTTAGAGCCACTTTAACCACTTAAGGACGGCCCCACGCAATATACTGTGGCAGGGTGACCCTTCTGCACGGAATCACGTACAGGTTTGTGATTTCATGCAGTGCAGTGCGACCAGCTCCTGCTGTGATTGGACACCATCAGCGGGTCCGGCAATAGCGATGGCCGTTGATTTTTCACAGGAGAGTCACAGCATCCCCCCACAGTTAGAAAGCACTCCCTAGGAGCACACTAAACCCTTTGATCACCCCTGATGTTAACCCCTTCCCTGCCAGTGTCATTAGTACAGTTACAGAGCATATTATTTAGGACTGATCACTATATTAGTGTCACTGGTCCCCAAAAAGTGTCAAAAGTGTCAGTTAGGTGTCCGATTTGTCCGCCGCAATGTCACAGTCCCGTTAAAAATGGCTGCCATTACTAGTAAAAAAATTAAGATAAATATAAATTCCCTAGTTTGTAGAAACTATAACTTTTTGTGCAAACCAATCAATATACACTTATTTGGATTTTTTTACCAAAAATATGTAGCAGAATACATATTGGCCTAAACTTTTGAAGAAATTAGATTTTTTTCCATTTTTTGTTTATTGGATATGTTTTATAGCATAAAGTAAAAAATAGTTTTTTTTTGTTTGTGGGGAAAAAAAAAGGACATCAATTTTATTTGTGTACAGCGTCACTCGACCGCACAAATGTCAGTTAAAATAAGGCAGTGCTGTATCGCAAAAAATGGCCTGGTCATGAAGGGGGGTAAACCTACTGGGGCTGAAGTGGTTACATAGCACATTTTGGTAGAAGTCTACACATCAGAAGTTAGGCTCCTTTCACACTGAGGCGCTTTGCAGGCGCTAAAGTGCTAAAAATAGCGCCTGCAAAGCGCCCCGAAAGAGCCGCTCAATGCACTCCAGTGTGAAAGCCCCAAGGGCTTTCACACTGGAGCAGTGCGCTTGCAGGGCGGTCAAAAAAGTCCTGCAAGCTGCATCCTTGGAGCGCTGTAGGAGCGGTGTATTTACCGCTCCTAAAGCACCCCTTCCCATTGAAAACAATGGGGCAGCGCTGCAAACCCGCCCGCAAAGCGCCCACAAAGCACCCGCAAAGCGCCGCTGCAGCGCCGCTGCAGCGGTGGTTTTAACCCTTTTTTCGGCCGCTAGTGGAGGGTTAAAACCACCCCGCTAGCGCCGCTAAAACGACGGTAAAGCGGCGCTATATTTAGCGCCGCTGTACCGCCAGCGTCCGCACGCCTCAGTAAAAGTAGCCTAAAAGAATTGAGGAGGAAAGAAGGACAAAGGGATTTGGTTCGAAAAGAGGGAAATCCCTCCAAATGAGGGACTGTTGGGAAATATGTATGATGTTTATGTGTGGCACTCCCCATCTGCACTAGAGGTATATGGGACCCATCCTGAAAATGTATGTGCACTTCAGAGACCAGGCATTGAACTGCGTATCCTATGATATAATTTGCCCATGTTTGAGCCACAATTTTTGCAAAAAAAGGAGCTATTTAGTGGTTCTAAAGTCTTGATGTTGTTTACCTTACTGCATTCTATGTAGTAAGGTAAAAAATGCTCCAATACCTGTTTTCCCCCTCCCATTACTATTACACAGAGCAGGTAAATATAACGTCTTTCATCTTTTTTTTTTAATGGAGAAAAAATAAAGGCTTTTCAATCACTTGATGTGAATTATAAGTAAGCTGTAAAATGAAAGCCTCATTTACTGTATATAACGGAGCCAAGGATCTTAGCAATAAAAAAAAAGAGCTTTCAGCAGAATGTTTGCTTTTCTAGCACCCACAAAGACACAGGGGAAATATCTGTTTGAGATATACTGTACATTATCAAAAGCCATGGCACTTTGCTTTATAAGAAGAAATTTGAAATCACCAAGCACTTCACAATCTCACAAGAGTCTTCACCTTCAGAAGGACAGAATGTGATTTCTGTAATGGAAATAAGGTCTGCATTTTTCAGAAGTAGCAGAAAGATGTTAGCTTCCATGTGGTAGATAAGATAAAAGTGGTATATAGGCAAAACTTTTAATTACTTGCTAATTATTTGCTAAGGGTTATTGGACATGTGGGTAAATCTCTTCATTGTTTATACAGCTAGCCACATTAAGTAAACTTTGGCTCTATAACGTACTAGCCACACTGCTGCAACTATGGATCAAACCAGATATAAACTTTTATTTGACACAATAAATTAATCTATCAAGAGTTGACAGACGAAGCTTTTCAGGGAATATGCACAAATCTGCCTTCATCAGGGCTTAGATTTATTGTGCAAGAGGAGTCTGGCTGTGGAGTTATTCTTGGATTTTAATCCTCTGTAAACTGTAGTTAGAAGTTGGCTCAGTTAAGTTGTCTGGCAGTCATACCCAAATTCATATATGGACAAAACCTTACAGCTTAGCTTAGGGTCTTTTAAACCATACAGGTTAACACTGTCAGGAACCCCCTTGGAGCTCCATCGGGTGTTAGAGAGCTGCCACACTACAGCAATCATTTGATTTATTTGAAAACTCTAATGCCCTGTACACACGATAGGATTTTCCGACAACAAAATCCATGGGATTTTTTCCGACGGATGTTGACTCAAACTTGTCTTGCATACACACGCTCACACAAAGTTGGACGGAAATTCCGAACATCAAGAACGCGGTGACGTACAACACGTACAACGAGCCGAGAAAAATGAAATTCAATAGCCAGTGCTGCTCTTCTGCTTGATGCATGCGTTGCACTTCCGACAACGGATTTTGTTGTCGGAAAATTTTATAGCCAGTTCTCAAACTTTGTGTGTCGGAAATTCCTATGGAAAATGTGTGATGGAGCCTACATGCGGTCGGAATTTCCGACAACAAGGTCCTATCACACATTTTCCATCAGAAAATCCTATCGTGTATACAGGGCATAACAGGCCCTAACAGTCCAGCACTCCGTCACCCAAATTCTAAAATGAACACTACTGGGTGTGGCTCAGTTTAACAGATTCTGGAAATAATTGGAGGGTACAGAAGAAACTGCAGTCTGTAAAGAATTGCATAGAGGGCAATAGTGTCTGAGCTGCAATATTAGCTTTCTTATAACCCATTAATGCTTTGTTTTAAATTTTTAGGGTACTTTTTCAAGATTTGGTATAATACTATATAGAGATGGCAGTTTAAAGTAAATCCTTGGTATGACTTTACAAAATATTTTTGCACTAAATGTGTTTGTATTGCGGAAAAGTAGAGATATGTTCACTCAAATTGTTTTTTAGGACGAGACGTGAAGAAGATACGGGTCAGATTGACTTGTTAAAGGCAAATAGGCTACACACTTTGCAAGAAAATGTTCACTTTTCAAGGGGATTTTTCCCTTAGCTTAGTGAATGTGGTGAAAATTTGCTTTGCAAAGAATACTCAATTATGTGCAAAGTAAAAAAACAATATTTTTGCTTGCACATGATTGGGTGATGGAAGTCAGCAGAGCTGACTTCTTAATCACTGGGCTAAAGGAAAATCACCTTGCAAATGGAAAAGCCTATATGCCTTTAGTAAATAAACCCTATAATGTAAAAGAAGCCCATCAACTCAACGTTTTTTCTTTAACAGACACTCAAATTATTTGAGTGCAAAACAGAATTCATTTTCATATTATACTGTGATTAGTATTTCTGCCATTGTATTACTTATATAGGGAAAAATGTAGTAGAAATAAAAAGTCACAAATAAATATGTAACGATTTTATAAAGTAATGTTAAATTAGGTTGCTCTCCTCTTGGATAAGAATTACTGTATAGCTCCTTTTATCTCACAGGTATAATACTTTTGAGATCATTTGTATCTGCTAAGAGCAGTTTAATTTTTAAGCCAGGGAAAGAACAAGAGCCACATGTTTTTCAGTGATTGCCCCCTTGGACTGTGATTAAAAAATCATGTCTTCTATAGTTGCATGTTGCCTAAAAAAAACTGTGAGAACCTTTATGCCTGACTAAACCTTACACAGAAATATCCATCAACTGCTTGATGTGATTTGGTATCATCATGGGTTTGACACTATGGATATTGTTTATGAGTCAAGGACACCACCAACAGTGTATTCCCTCTCCATGAATAATTGATAATAATTCTTAAATGACCTAAAGATTTTAGAGGTACTAGAAAAGGTTGACTCCCCATATTTAATCTATCTTTATAGTTAGTGTTTTCTGCACAAATAAAAGAGACCCCCGCCATTATTGTTGGGATCCTTTCAGAGCTTGGAGCGGCTCTGCCATGTCTGCTGATAGCAGGCAATAGCCCACTTTTGGCTGACTCTGGGTCACAGAAAAGCAAAAAGTAAGTGCACAACCACAAGAGATGTATGGCCAAAAATGCTTTGACCATACTTCTCTTTTAAAGTAAAAACTCATGTTTTTGTATGCTGGGTTTCCCGCAATGCATAGATGTGAACAGATCCTTAGTATTTGTGAGTGATATTTTGCAGAGCAGCTACAAAAAGCTTTATATATTTGACTACTTTGTATTACTATTCTGATTCTTACTAAAGGTAAAGTTTTCGTAATAATACATTTGGAGTTAAAGTTGTAAGAAGAACAGTGTTTTTGTGCCCTTCTTCCATTAGCAACCCTTTTGGGAAAATTAAGAACAGGTAAAGCTCAAAGAAAATTTCCAGGGGGCAAAATATAAGCTACTAAAAGACATCCACTAACTGAACGCTGATTGGGTATATCAGGGAAAGTGAATAAATAATGGAGGGGCATTGCAATTTGAATATCTAGATGAGATTATTTTAGAAACTGATAGTATGGTGAAATCCTGTCTCATATTCAGTAATAAATCTGTCTCTGCACTTGGCTGCTCAGGATTACAGGTTACCAGTCCTTGGCTGCATTTGTTTTCTTTTTTCAGGCTTTATTTCCATCCTGTAATCCTGCAAATAACACACTTCCTGTCCAAGATGGCTACACTCACTCCTCCACTCCATGAAGAGGACACAGACTGGACAACAAATATGTCTGTCTTTGTTCATCTCTATTACATGAGTGATAAAGAGATTGGTAGCTTTTGGGGCAGCTCACAGGAAGTGACAAGGATGTTTCCAAATTTCAGCAAGATCAACAGGTATTTTCTGCACTTTATGAAGTGTCCTTAGCCTGAAAAATTCAAACTCACGTATCTACTACATCTGAGTACTGGCAAGCTGCACTATATTACATTTTTGTTCTTGGGTTTAGTTATTCATTAAAAAGATAATGTACAAGCTGGGTGAACAAGGGATTGTGGGAAAACACAAGATCGGATTTTTTATGTGCGTGGCTCATATTGTTCGTAGATCCTTCATCACCTGCAATTCAGAGCTTGTTAAATCATCTTGTTTCTCCCCAGACTCTAGCAGCTTGGTGTGCTGCTTACCTTTGCTAAACCAGGACAGCACAATAACTTTCCAGCCTACTGAATTTCCTATGTGTCAGTAGCCAGTCCCCCCATGGATCACTACAGCACTCATTTTAACTCCAAACGCAAACTTTTTCTCTGCATAACCTGCCCTGGCGTAGACCCACCCAAGAGTATTTAAATAATAAAATAATGGAAACTTAAATGTAAACATTACTTACATTTCAACTTAAAGTCAGAAGATCATGATGAAAATATCACAGCGTTTTACTGTCATTTTATATTAGATGCTTAATTTCTAGATGTGACTAAAATAGCCAACTGTGAATCTAATAATAGGATGCTTGGCATAGCGCAAACTCTGCATTAAATCACAGCATAATCTGTAAACTCACCATGCCTGACACACATTTATAATAGATATTTATGATGGCTGCGTCACAGCTGCTATGTGCTTGCTTAAATGGTGAAGGAGCATTTTCACAGTTGATGATTTCCTGCATTTGTTGTTCACGCTGATCTGGCTCTGCAGGAAGCGCCAAAAGCATTTAGCCAATTATGCATGTAATGATATCAAAAATAGGAGCTGAAATGATTAATTTTTAATGGCTAGGATAGAGCAATGGAAGGTATAGCAGAAAGGTCAGTCACAAGTGAATGAGATAACCCAGGCTGAGAAGGACACCCAGCGCGACACAAATCAGCCAGCGCACTACTAAAGTATCCCTCTGTCATGTATATTTAATCTCCATCTTTTATTTGACAATGCAGTCATTTATGGCATGACTGCCAGATTCAGATAGATCCTTCCCACCAGGATACTGTCCCTGTTGTGAAATTAAATATTTTATCATCACACTTCTCAATGACAACATAAACTAATCTTTTCTCACTAACAAAACAAAGTATCTAAGAAGCTAGAAAAAAACATATTTTGAAAATTTGGTTTAATTCAGTTTGATTTACCGTATGTTTTTATTCAAGAACCGTGGCATTATTGGAACCCTGAAATATTCAACTTAGCCACTTGCTAAATTTTGTCCTTCTTCCCTATGATTGTTATTAGAAACAGAATTTTTGAGAGATGCTCACAATGTTTTATGCAGTTTATTATAGTTTTAACCTCTTCTGATACATGCAACTGTCAATAAAGTACCCAACTTAATATGTGCTATGCTGCCATCAATTACATACATGTATAAGGCACACATTATGTTGTACAATTACTTTATTGTATTGTAAGCAGAAAGTAGGGATGAGCCGAACACCCAATGGTTAGGTTCGCGACAGAACATGCAAACAAACCAAAAATCTCTTGCCAACATGCGAACCCCGCTAAAGCCTATGGGACTTGAACGTGAAAAATCAAAAGTGCTAATTTTAAAGGCTAATATGCATGTTATTGTCATAAAAAGTGTTTTGGGACCCAGGTTCTGCCCCAGGGGGCATGTATCAATGCAAAAAAAAGTTTTAAAAACAAATGTTTTTTCGGGAGCAGTGATTTTAATAATGCTTAAAGTAAAACAATAAAAGTGTAATATTCTTTTAAACATCGTGCCTAGGGGGTGTCTATAGTATGCCTGTAAAGTGGCACATTGTTTCCGTGTTTAGAACAGTCCCTGCACAAAATGACATTTCTAAAGGAAAAAAAGTGTTTGAAAACTGCTTGCGGCTGTAATGTAATGTTGCCCCCCCCCCAGCCCATTACAAGGCCCTTTGGGTCTGGTATGGATATTAAGGTGAACCCCACACCCAAATTTAAAAAAAAAGGCGTGGGGCCCCCAGGCCCTATATACTCTGAACAGCAGCAGTATATAGGTGGTACCTGGGTTACAAACAAGATAGAGGCTGTAGGTTTGTTCTTAAGTTGAATCTGTTTGCAATTTGGAACAGGTACATTTTGTAAGTGTAGCTCCAGCCAAAAAATCTATTTTTAAGCTTTTTGGATAACATAGGGAAGGGTTATCATCACCCCTGTAACATTTGTTTTGCTGTCTGTTCCCCTGGTCAGAAGATTTCACCTCACTTTCTGTCCCAATGACAATTGGATTTTGAAAATTTTGGGTTATTAGGGAAACAAGGATTGGGGATAAAGCATCAGTGGGGAGACACCTTTTTTCCATATTAACTCTTACAGGAGAGAATTTCCCTTCCTAGGGGTAGATTTCCTCTCACTTCCTGTTGTCTCCCTCCGTTTGTAAGTAGGAGTCATTTGTAAGTCGGATGTTTGAAAATACGGGACCGCCTGTATATATTATACAGCCTACCCTATACACCCTGCGGAAAATTGGGCCTTAGGTGTTTGTGGTACCAGAACACTGTAAGCCCTCACAGTTACTCTTGGTGGGTGATGGAGCGGGCCCTGCTGTGAAATATTATATCAAGAATTGTAATTACATGCCCCTGTTAAACAGGGGCAGAAAAATTGGGCCTTAGGCGGTGGTGGTGGTGGCACAACACTGTAAAGCCTCACAGATACTTTTGTTGAGCGCAGGAACGGGCCCTGCTGTGAAATATTAGATCAAAAATTGTAATTACATGCCCCTGTTAAACAGGGTAAGAAAAATTGGGCCTTAGCCGGTGGTGGTGGCACAACACTGTAAAGCTTCACAGGTACTCTTGTTGAGCGCAGGAACAAGCCTTGCTGTTAAATATTTGATAAAAAATTGTAATTACACGCCCCTGTTAAACAGGGGCAGAAAAATTGGTCCTTAGGCAGTGGTGGTGGTGCCACAACACTGCAACCCCTCACAGATACTCTTGTTGAGCGCAAGAACGAGCCCTGCTGTTAAATATTTGATCAAGAATTGTAATTACGCGCCCCTGTTAAAAAGGGCCAGAAAAATTGGGCCTTAGTTAGTGGTGGTGGTGCCCTGAACCGAAAATATTCTTAGAAGCTATCATGAAAATTGAGGAGGAATAGGATAGTCACTCAGCATAATAGGATAGTCACTCAGCATAAGCAGTCTTCAAGGGATCCCACATCCATAGAAAAATCATTCGGTTACATCAGCATCAGGTGCTTGGTAGCTGGTGATTATGAATGAGCTTCGTGTTCGAGTCGAACCCATGTTCGACTCGAACATCGGCTGTTCGATCGTTCGCCGAATTGTAAACGATATGGGCCGTTCGCGCCAAATTCGTGTGGTGCGTCACGGCCCATAATTCACTGCGGCATCGCAGTGCATTGCTGGCTGATGATTGGTCAAGCATGCACTATGACCCGCATGCTTGGCCAATCACAGCGCCGTCGGTAGAGAGAGCTGTAATTGGCCAAAGCCAGGGTGGCTTTGGCCAATTATGGCTCAGGGGGTTTAGAACATGCCCCACACTATATAAGGCCGCCTGCACGGCGGCCCTGTGTAGTGTGTTCCGGCGTGCTGAGAGATAGAGAGAGAGACAGTGTCATTTGAGTTAGCTAGATTAGGCAGGACAGTCAGTGAGTTAGCTGCACTTACAGTGTATTGTGTATATATTGTGTATATATTGTGGGGGATCAGGAAGGAATTTTTTCCCCTGCTGTAGCAAATTGGAGCATGCTCTGCTGGGGTTTTTTGCCTTCCTCTGGATCAACTGTGGGTATAGTATTGGGTATATTGGATTGTATGATATTTTTATTTTGTTTTTTTGGGTTTTTTTATGGTTGAACTGGATGGACTTTTTTCAACCTGACTAACTATGTAACTATGTAACTATATATGCATCCCAGGTGTTGCATATATATATACACTGTATTCAGTTTAGCTAGATCCGTTCCTGTTATCTTCCTACTGACAGGCAGGCTTGTCTTTTTACAGTATTTACAGCTACCTGAAGAAAATTGCTGCTGTTCTTTTGATCCTATTAGTACCACAGTCAGGCAGCTAGACTATCTACAGTTAGTGTAGTGCGTCCTGCTCACAGTGTTCAGCTAAAACTACAAGTTAGTGTAGTGAGACCTCTGCACAGTGTTCAACTTAAGCTACAAGTTAGTGCAGTGCGTCCTGCTCACAGTGTTCAGCTAAAGCTACAAGTTAGTGTAGTGCGTCCTCCTCACAGTGTTCAGCTAAAGCTACAAGTTAGTGTAGTGAGACCTCTGCACAGTGTTCAGCTAAAGCTACAAGTTAGTGTAGTGCGTCCTGCTCACAGTGTTCAGCTAAAACTATAAGTTAGTGTAGTGAGACCTCTGCACAGTGTTCAGCTAAAGCTACAAGTTAGTGTAGTGAGACCTCTGCACAGTGTTCAGCTAAAGCTACAAGTTAGTGTAGTGCGTCCTGCTCACAATGTTCAGCTAAAACTACAAGTTAGTGTAGTGCGACCTCTGCAAAGTGTTCAGCTAAAGCTACAAGTTAGTGTAGTGAGACCTCTGCACAGTGTTCAGCTAAAGCTACAAGTTAGTATAGTACGTCCTCCTCACAGTGTACAGCTAAAACTACAAGTTAGTGTAATGGGACCTCTGCACAGTGTTCAGCTAAAGCTACAAGTTAGTGTAGTGCGTCCTCCTCGCAGTGTTCAGCTAAACCTACAAGTTAGTGTAGTGCGTCCTGCTCACAGTGTTCAGCTAAACCTACAAGTTATTTTTTTGCGAGCTCTGCACAGTGTTCAGCTAAAGCTACCTGTAGAAGGTTGGTGGTGTTTTCCTGATCCTATCACTACCGCAGGCAGCTAAATAAGCTACAAGTTAGTTTTTGGCGAGCTTTGCACAGTGTTCACCTAAAGCTACCTGTAGAAGGTTGGTGGTGTTTTCCTGATCCTATCACTACCGCAGGCAGCTAAATAAGCTACAAGTTAGTTTTTTGCGTGCTCTGCACAGTGTTTAGCTAAAGCTACCTGTGGAAGGTTGGTGGTGTTTTCATACTACAGGCAGGCAATTGATTTTGCTAGCTGCAGTATCAGTATATATATATATATATATATATATATATATATATATCCCAGCTTAGTGCAGCTACAGGCCATTAGTATGTCTGGAAGGCCAACAAGGAGAGACAGACAGTCACAAGCCAAAAAAAGAGGGCAAGCAGGCTCTGTGTCTAGTGCTGGTCGTGGAGACGGTGCATCCTCATCAGCACGTGGCCGTGGGACATGCTTGGCCTTTTTTTCGGCAGCTGGCCGCGTTGAGCCGCAACATGCGGAAGACTTGGTCGAGTGGATGACCAAGCCATCCTCATCCTCCTCATCCTCTCTCACCCATGCTCAGGGTACTTTGTCTGGCAAAGCAGCGGCCTCTTCCCTCAGCTCAATGTCATCAGTGACTCCTTCCCTAGCCCCACCATGTCCTCCTGAGGAGTCCCTCGAACTGTTTGACCACAGTGTTGGGTACATGCTCCAGGAGGATGCCCAGAGTTTGGAAGGCTCTGATGATGATACTGAGCTAGATGAAGGCAGTAACGTGAGCACGGACAGAGGGGTTGCCCAAGAAGGACAGCAATCTGGCAGTCATGCTCCCCCTGCTGCAGCATATTGCCAGGTTTGCTCCAGTGATGAGGAGGGAGGGGATGATGAGGTCACTGACTCAACGTGGGTGCCTGATAGGAGAGAGGAGGAGGAGGAGGCGGCACATCACCAACGAGGCAGGATGCCCTCCAGGGGCCAGCCTAAGGGCAGCACACAAACTGCATCACACCCCAAAGCTCTGCATGTGCAGGGCGCTGCAGTCTCTGCATGTTATTCAAAAAGTTCTTTGGTGTGGGCCTTTTTTGAGACCAGTGCATCAGATCGCACCGCTGCTATTTGCAACATATGACTATCTCGCGTGGCCAAAACATCTCCCGCTTGGGTACCACATGCTTGACCAGACATATGTTGACCTGCCATGCAGTTCCTTGGCAAGCATATCTAAAAGACCCACACCAAAGAACAAAGAGGACCTCTCCTTGCTCCTCATCAGCTGAGATCTCCAACCCCACTATACCTTCAGTCCTCTCTGAGACCTGCACTGAGAGGAATGAAGGTGTAGAATTAGGTGTAATACAAAAGAAAGTGCAGCGCTGAGTTATAAATAAGTATAAAATGTCCGTGAATGAACCATAAGTATCAACGGTGGTGCAGGGTGCTTCATGCAGATCCAAAGTGCTTTTAAATCAGTGCTCCCCCTCCTTTCAGTCAAACCGCTCACCTTGTTAAAGGGACCCCTGAACTAACAGGAAGGTCTGATAGGCGTTCACCACTCGATTGGTGGTCAGAGTAATATCTTGGCTGGAAGGCAGGGACCTCTTCTTTAATAGGGATCACCACTTAATTGTTCGGTTTACATGAAATGAACAAAAAAATGCATAGTGCTCTCTGTATACTATTAAAAACAATACCTTTATTAAAAAATGGTACTCACAAAATTAGCACTATGACCAGTGCTAGGCTTAAAAGCGTATGACAATATTACAGATGACAGTCTAAGATGGCTGCAGGGGCGTCTAAACCAGGATGTAACCAATCCGCACGCGTATCGTCCGGAGGACTTCCTCAGCGGTTTATGGATCCTTAGGTGTAGACTACACCTAAGGATCCATAAACCGCTGAGGAAGTCCTCCGGACGATACGCGTGCGGATTGGTTACATCCTGGTTTAGACGCCCCTGCAGCCATCTTAGACTGTCATCTGTAATATTGTCATACGCTTTTAAGCCTAGCACTGGTCATAGTGCTAATTTTGTGAGTACCATTTTTTAATAAAGGTATTGTTTTTAATAGTATACAGAGAGCACTATGCATTTTTTTGTTCATTTCATGTAAACCGAACAATTAAGTGGTGATCCCTATTAAAGAAGAGGTCCCTGCCTTCCAGCCAAGATATTACTCTGACCACCAATCGAGTGGTGAACGCCTATCAGACCTTCCTGTTAGTTCAGGGGTCCCTTTAACAAGGTGAGCGGTTTGACTGAAAGGAGGGGGAGCACTGATTTAAAAGCACTTTGGATCTGCATGAAGCACCCTGCACCACCGTTGATACTTATGGTTCATTCACGGACATTTTATACTTATTTATAACTCAGCGCTGCACTTTCTTTTGTATTATATCATGTGAAAGGATTTATATATTTGCCTTTAGTGTTCAGCAGCTTCGTTTCATCTGAGGGTTTTTGCGCTGACTGTTTGTCTCTTTGTAGAATTAGGTGTGTCACAACCAAATACTTGTGGGCAATCTGCTTTCGGTACACCGACGTCAGATTGTACCAGGCAAATTTCCCTGCCCCAGCTGCTGCACCGCCGAAAGAAGTTTGCTCCCAGCCATCCACATGCCCGCGGTTGAATGCTAGCTTGGAAAAATTGCTAGCACTTAAACTG
Organism: Lithobates clamitans; assembly: GCA_037952925.1. Classification (NCBI taxonomy): domain Eukaryota; kingdom Metazoa; phylum Chordata; class Amphibia; order Anura; family Ranidae; genus Lithobates; species Lithobates clamitans. The sequence goes on from JBBGZY010000318.1 coordinate 4,196,627, forward strand.
CTGCCTTTTCAGTTGGTAGACTCTTCCGTGAGTTTGTGGAATGTGTGGTTCCTCAGTGGCAGGTACCCAAACGCCACTTTTTCTCACGGAAGGTGATTCTGGCTCTCTACCGGCATGTGGAAGGCAATGTCCATGCTTAGCTGGACAGGGCAGTCAGCGGTAAGGTGCATATTACCGCTGACTCATGGTCCAGCAGGCATGGACAGGGACATTACCTAAGTTTCACGGCGCATTGGGTGACTCTGCTGGCAGCTGGGAAGGATGCAGGACAAGGTGCAGTAGTGTTGGAGGTTGTTCCGCCACCACGCCTCCAAAATGCCACTACTAATGATTGTGACACACCTCTCTCCTCCACCCCCTCCTCTTCTTCTTCCTCCATGGCCTCTTCCTGTGCTTTGTCCTTGGAACCAGCGGTGCTCCGTAGGCGTTTAAGGGGCTACGCATGTACGCAGGCCAAAAGATGCCATGCGGTACTTGAGCTGGTGTGCTTGGGGGACAGGAGCCACACTGGGGCAGAGGTTCTGTCAGCTCTGCAGGGGCAGGTTCAGAGGTGGTTGATGCCACGCCAACTTAAGGCAGGAATGGTGGTTTGCGACAATGGCCTCCTCTCTGCCCTCCGACAGGGACAAATGACCCATGTGCCCTGTTTGGCTAACGTCCTTAACTTGGTGGTGGTGGTTCTTGGGCAGGTACCCAGGCTTACAGGATGTCCTGAGGCAGGCCAGGAAAGTCTGTGTGCATTTCCGCCGGTCATATAATGCCAGTGCTCGGCTGGCGGACCTCCAAAAGGAGTTTAACCTGCCCAAGAACTGCCTAATCTGTGACATGCCCACCAGGTGGAAAGCAACGTTGGCCATGCTGCAGCGGCTGCACACGCAGCAGAGGGCCATCAATGAGTACCTGTGCGACTATGGCACCAGGACAGGGTCAGGGGAGCTTGTTTTTTTTCCCCACGCTAGTGGGCCATGATCAGGGATGCATGCACTGTCCTGTCACCATTTGAGGAGGCCACGAGGATGGTGAGCAGTGACAGTGCATGCATCAGTGACACTGTCCCCCTTGTCCACCTGTTGGAGCACACGCTGCGTGGAATAATGGACAGGGCACTTGAGGCAGAACAGAGGCAGGAAGAGGAGGACTTCCTTAGCTCTCAAGGCCCCCTTTATCAGACAGTGTTCCTGCGTGCCCGCCGATCACACAGGAAGAGGAGGAGGAGGATTGTGTCAGTATGTAGGTGGAGCCTCGCACTCAGCATCAGCAGCAGTCTTTAAGGGATCAGTCCCAAGAAACACATGGACTTGTATCTGGCTGGGAGGAGGTGGCTGCGGACCATGTCATCCTTAATGACCCAGAGGACTCCGGACCGAATGCCTCAGCAAACCTACGCTGCATGGCCTCCCTGATCCTGCAAAACCTGCGTAAGGATCCTCGTATTCGTGGTATCAAGGAGAAGGAACAATACTGGCTGGCAACCCTCCTTGATCCACGTTACAAGGGTAAGGTTGCGGACCTTATCTTGCCATCACAGAGGGAGCAGAGGATGAAACATCTTCGGGAGGCCTTGCAGAAAGGTTTGTGCAACGCGTTCCCAGGGACTGGGAGGTTACAAACTCCTGTTTCTGGACAACGTGTTGCTGAGGCTTCGGTCAGTTAAAGAAGGAGCGGTGGAGAAGGTGGCCGTCTGACCGATGTGTTCAGACAATTTTTTAGTCCGCAGCCCCAAGGTATGATCGGTTCCAGCAACCATCGCCAGCGTCTGTTTTATATGGTGCAGCAATACCTAGGGGCAAGATCTGACTTGGACACCTTTCCCACCAAAAATCCTCTGGGTTACTGGGTCTTGAGGATGGATCACTGGCCAGAGCTTGCACAGTATGCAATTAAGCTACTGGCCTGTCCTGCATCCAGCGTTCTTTCGGAACGCACATTCAGTGCTGCTGGAGGCTTTGTAACCAATCACAGGGTGCGTCTGTCCACCGACTCGGTCGATCGACTGACCTTCATAAAAATGAATCAGTCTTGGATCACCACCAGCTACCAAGCACCGAATAATTTTTTTTGAAATCTCAGATCCCTTCAAAGACTGCCTATGCTGATGCTGAGTGACTATCCTGAGTAATTATCCTCTTCCTCCTCAATGATCACGCTGATAGCTTGTAAGAACATTTTTGGTTCTGGGCGCTGTCACCAGTGCCTAAGGCCCAATTTTTCAGCCCCTGTTTAACAGGGGTTGTGTAATTACAATTTTTGATGCAATACTTTGCAGCAGGGCTCGTTCCTGCGTTCCAACTAGAGTATCTGTGAGGGGTTGCAGTGTTGTGGCACCAGTGCCTAAGGCCTCATTTTTCAGCCCCTGTTCAACAGGGGCATGCAATTACAATTCTTGATCTAATATTTCACAGCAGGGCCCGTTTCTGTGCCCACCAAGAGCGAGTGAGGACTTACAGTGTTGTGGCACCAGCACCACCACCACCACCAAAGGCCCAATTTTTCAGCCCCTGTTCAACAGGGGCATGTAATTACAATTCTTGATCTCATATTTCACAGCAGGGCCCATTTCTGCGCCCACCAAGAGCGAGTGAGGACTTACAGTGTTGTGGCACCAGCACCACCACCACCACCAAAGGCCCAATTTTTCTTCCCTTGTTCAACAGGGGCATGTAATTACAATTCTTGATCTAATATTTCACAGCAGGGCCCGTTTCTGCGCCCACCAAGAGCGAGTGAGGACTTACGGTGTTGTGGCACCAGCACCACCACCACCACCAAAGGCCCAATTTTTCTGCCCCTGTTCAACAGGGGCATGTAATTACAATTCTTGATCTAATATTTCACAGCAGGGCCCTGTGAGGGCTTACAGTGTTGTGGCCACAACAACACCTAAGGCCCAAATTTCTGCTGAATATATAGGGCAGGCCCCTACTTTCAAACATCCAACTTACAAACGACTCCTACTTGCAAACGGAAGGAGACAACAGGAAGTGAGATGAAATCTACCCCTAGGAAGGGAAATTCTCTCCTGTAAGAGTTAATATGGGAAAAACATTTCTCCTTTCCACTGATGCTTTATCACCAATCCTTGTTTCACAAAAAAAAACAAATTTTCAAAAAACATTTGTCATTGGCACAAAAAGTGAGGTAAAATCTTCTGAAGAGGAGCACAGACAGCAAAACAAATGTCACAGGGGTGATAACCCTTCCCTATGTTTTCCAAAAAGCTTAAAAAAGATTATTTGGCTGGAGCTAAACACGTTAAAAATGTACCCGTTCAAAATTACAAACAGATTCTACTTAACAACAAACCTACAGTCCCTGTCTTGTTTGCACCGCTTGTATACTGCTGTTCAGAGTATATAGCCACCACACCTTTCCTTTTTTTAATTTGGGTGCGGGGTTCCCCTTAATATCCATACAAGACCCAAAGGGCCTGCTAATGGACTGGGGGGTACCCATGCCGTTTGTCTCACTGATTTTCATCCATATTGCCAGGACCCGACATTACATTAAACCCGCAAGCAGTTTTAAATTACTTTTTTTCCTTTAAAAATGACATTTTGTGCAGGGACTGTTCTAAGCACGGGAAAAAGATACGATATTTAAAGGAATATTTCACTTTTTTTTTACTTTAAGCATCATTAAAATCACTGCTCCCAAAAAAACGTCCGTTTTTAAAAGTTTTTTTTGCATCGATACATGTCCCCTGGGGCTGGACCCGGGTCCCCAAACCCTTATTAGGACAATACCATGCAAATTAGCCTTTAAAATGAGCACTTTTGATTTTGAATGTTTGAGTCCCATAGACGTCAATGGGGTTCTAACGTTCGTGCGAATTTTCGGTCCGTTCGCAGGTTCTGGTGCGAACCGAACCAGGGGGTGTTCATTTTTATGAATGTGAGCCGATCAACAGAGTCTGTGGACAGGCGCACTCTGTGATCGGTTACAAAGCCTCCAGCAGCACTGAATGTGTGTTCAGAAAGAACGCTGGATGCAGGACAAGCCAGTAGCTCAATTGCATATTGAGCAAGCTCTGACCAGTGGTCCATCCTCAGGACCCAGTAACCCAGTGGATGTTCTGGTGGAAAGGTCTCCAAGTCTGATCTTGCCCCTAGATATTCCATTCCTGCACCATGTAATTCAGACGCTGGTGATGGTTGCTGGAACCGATCAGACCTGGGTGCTGAGGACTGAAGAATTGCCTGAAGGCATCCGTCAGCCGGCCACCTTCTCCATCACTCTTTCTGTGACTGTACAAAGCCTCACCAACATGTTGTCCAGCACCAGGAAATTGTAACCTCCCAGGCTCTGGAAACGCATTGCACAAACCTTCTGCAAGGCCTCCTGAAGATGTTTCATCCTCTGCTCCCTCTGCAAAAGCTGGATAGGTTCTGCAACCTTACCCTAGTAACATGGATCAAGAAGGGTTGTCAGCCAGTAATGATCCCTCTCCTTGATACCACGAATCCTAGGGTCCTTTCACAGGCTTTGCAGGATCAGGGAGGCCATGCAGCATAGGTTTGCAGAGGAATTTGATCCTGAGTCCTCTGGGTCACTAAGGGCCACATGATCCTCAACCACCTCCTCCCAGCCACGTACAACTCCATGGGTTTCTGGGGACTGAAAACGATCCCCTGAAGACTGCTGCTGATGCTGAGTGTTGTCCTCCACCTCCATGCTGACACAATCCTCCTCCTCCTCTTCTTCCTGTGTGATTGGCGGGCCTGCAGGAATACTAGTATGTGGATAAAGGGGGCCTTGAGAGGTAAGGAAGTCCTCCTCTTCCTCCCGCTGTTCTGCCTCAAGTGCCCTGTCCATTATTCCACGAAGCGTGTGCTCCAACACGAAGACAAAAGGGACAGTATCACTGATGCATGCACTTTCACTGCTCACCATCCTTGTGGCCTCCTCAAATGGTGACAGGACAGTGCATGCATCCTTGATCAGTAGCCACTGGCATGGCGAAAAACAGCCAAGCTCCCCTGACCCTGTCCTGGTGCCATACTCACACAGGTACTCATTGATGGCCCTCTGCTGCGGGTGCAGCCGCTGCTGCATTAACAAATTTGAGTTCCACCTGGTGGGCATGTCACAAATGAGGCGGTTCTTGGGCAGGTTGCATTCTCTTTGAATGTCAGCCAGCCGAGCACTGGCATTATATGACCGGCGGAAATGACCAAAGAATTTCCTGGCCTGCCTCAGAGGATCCTGTAAGCCCGGGTACCTGCTCAAGAACCGCTGCACCACCAAATTCAGGACATGAGCCAAACAGGGAACATGGGTCAAGTGTCCCTGTCAGAGGGCGGAGAGGAGGTTGGTGCCATTGTTGCATACAACCATTCCTGACTGAAGCTGGCGTGGCGTCAACCACCTCTGAGCCTGCCCCTGCAGAGCTGACAGAATCTCTGCCCCAGTGTGGCTCCTGTCCCCTAAGCAGACCAACTCAAGCACCGCAAGGCATCTTTTTGCCTGAGTGCTTGCGTAGCCCCTTGAACACCTACAGAGCACTGCTGATTCAGAGGAGAAATCTGCAGAAGAAGAAGAAGAGGAGGGGGTTGAGGAGAGAGCTGTGGCAGAATCACCAATAGCATTTTGGAGGCGTGGTGGCGGAACAAGCTCCAACAATACTGAACCCTATCCTGCACCCTTCCCAGCTGCCAGATCTGCCAGCAGAGTTACCCAGTGCACCGTGAAAGAAAGGTAATGTCCCTGTCCATGCCTGCTAGACCATGAGTCAGCAGTAATATGCACCTTACTGCTGACCTCCCTGTCCAGCAAGGCCAAGATATTGCCTTCCACATGTTGGTAGAGAGCCAGAATGGCCTTCCGTGAAAAGAAATGACATTTGGGAACCTGCCACTGAGTTACCGCACATTCCACAAATTCACGAAAGGGGGCAGAGCCTACCAGCTGAAAAAGCAGCAGTTGAGACGCTGAGCATGTGGATGGCTGGGACTGAATTTCTTTTGACGGTTTAGCAACTGGGGTAGGGAAATTTGCCTGCTAAAATCAAATGGAGGTGAACTAGCAGATTGGCTGCAAGTACATGGGACACCTATTGCTATACCTTCATTCCTCTCAGAGCAGGTTTCTGAGAGGACTGGAGGTATAGAGGGTTTGGAGAACCCAGCTGATGAGGAGCAAGGAGAGGTCCACTTTGTTCTTTGATGTGGGTCTTTTAAGTGCTGTTGCCAACAGACTGCACGGGAGGTCATCATATGTCTGGTCAAGCATGTGGTGCCCAAGTGGCTGGTGTTTTGGCCAAGCTTGATGTGCTTCAGACATATGTTGCTAACAGCAATGGTGCAATCTGCTGCACATGTGTCAAAAAAGGCCCACACCAAAGAACTTTTCAAAAATATGTGGGGAGTCAGCAGCGCCCTGCACCTGCTTAGCTCTGTGGTGTGATGCAATAGGGTGGCTGCCCTTAAGCTGCCCCCTGGAGGGAATCCTACCTCATTGGAGATGTGCCTCCTCCTCCTCTCTTCTATCAGGCACCCAAGTTGAGTCAGTGACCTCATCATCCCATCTCTCCTCGTCACTGGAGCAAACTTGGCAGTATGCTACAGCTGGAGAAACATGACTGCCAGTTTCTTGACCTTCTTGGGCACCCCCTCTCTCTAGGCTGACGTTACTCCCTTCCTCAACCTGGGTACCATCATCGGAGCCTTCAAATCGCTGCGCATCCTCCTGCAGCATGTACCCGACACTGTGGTGGACTCCTCTGTGCATGATGGTGGGGCTAGGGAAGGAGCGACTGTTGACATGGAGCCGATGGAATAGGCCACTTTGGGAGCTGCATTGGCAGGCAAACTACTCTGAGCCTGGTTGACAGAGAATGAGGAGGATGAGGATGGCTTTGTTATCCATTCCACCAACTCTTCTGCATGTCGTGGCTCAATAACATGGCCAGCTGCAGGAAAAAAGGACAAGCATGCCCCACGGCCACGTGCTGGGGATGCACCGTGTCCATGACCAGCACTGTTGACTGTAGACACAGAGCCTGCTTGCCTTCTTTTAGTGGCCTGTGAGCGTCTGCCTCTCCTTGGTGGCCCTCCGGACATGCTGTAAATTTTGTTTAGCAATAAAACACTACACTGTATTGTGTACTGTGTACACCACCAAGAAAGTAGTAGCAACTGTACTAGGGGTGCACGGTACTGTGTACACCAACAGAAGTGTAATAACAACTATGGGCACACTGTATGTATTGTGTACTGTGTACACCAACAGAAAAGTACTAGCACTAGCAACTGCACTAGGGGTGCACGGTACTGTGTACACCAACAGAAGTTTAATAACAACTATGGGTGCACTGTATATATTGAGTACACTACCAGGAAAGTAGGAGCAACTGCACTAGGGGTGCACGATACTGTGTACACCAACAGAAGTGTAATAACAACTATGGGTGCACGGTACTGTGTACACCAACATAAGTTTAATAACAACTATGGGTGCACTGTATGTATTATGTACACCACCAGGAAAGTAGTAGCAACTGTACTAGGGATGCACGGTACTGTGTACACCAACAGAAGTGTAATAACAACTATGGGTGCACTGTATGTATTGTGTACACCACCAGGAAAGTAGCAGCAACTGCACTAGGGGTGCACGGTACTGTGTACACCAACATAAGTTTAATAACAACTATGGGTGCACTGTATGTATTGTGTACACCACCAAAAAGTAGTATATATATATATATAAATATATACGAGACTATCGGTATATATATATATATATTAAATACACTGCAGCTAACTAAATCACCTGCCTGCCAGAAGTATATTACAAACAGTACATCAGAAATGGCCTGCAGTCAGATATAGCTAAACTGTATGCAGTGTGTGTATGTGTATATATATATATATATATATATATATATATATATATATATATATATATATATATATATATACACTAGACTATCTGTATATATATATTAAATAAACTGCAGCTAGCTGAATCACCTGCCTGCCAGAAGTTTATTAGAAACAGTACACCAGGAATGGCCTGCAGTGAGATATAGCTAAACTGTATGCAGTGGATGTATATATACGAGACTATCTGTATATATGAATCAAATACACTGCAGCTAACTGAATCACCTGCCTGCCTAAAGTATATTAGAAACAGTACATCAGGAACGGCCTGCAGTCATCAGCTATAGCTAAACTGTATGCAGTGGATATATATATATATATATATATATATATATATATATATATATACAAGACTGTTTGTATATATATATATTAAATACACTGCAGCTAACTGAATAGTCTGCCTGCTGCTCAATCTTGATATGAATGACACTCTTTCTCCATCCACGCCAACGACACACTACACAAGGCCAACGTGCAGGTGGCCATATATAGTGTGGGGTGTGGACTTAGTCCTCCTGAGCCATGATTGGCAAAAGGCACCCTGCCTTTGGCCAATTATGGCTCTCTTAGCTGAGGGCGCTGTGATTGGCCAAAGCATGCAGGTCATGGTGCATGCTCTGGCCAAACATTATACAGCAATGCACTGCACTCCCGCAGTGCATTATGGGCCGATACACGCTGATCGAATTTGGCGCGAACGGCCCATAATGTTCGGTTTTTGACGAACAGGCAAACAGCCAATGTTCGAGTCGAACTCATGTTTGACCCGAACAGAAAGCTCATCCCTAGTAGAAATGAATACTCCTGTTCATTTGGTGTATATACTGCCAATGGCTAAACTATTTGAACATTTTTCTTTTATGCGCATTTGTATTTTATAGTAACCGTTACTCAATTTAAAGTTTTAAAAGTAACGTTCTGATTAAGAGCAGACACCACAAAATGCATACTACCTTTATAATTCATAAAACCTTCTTCTATGACCATCTCTGATTTAATTTTGCTTTGTTATTAGATTGTAAAATTTTCCTTACTTCAAAGTTGAGCCCTACCAACAAAAATGTCACTGTCCAGTGAGGCCACAAGAGTGTCTATTAGGGCACTCTCACTGGAATGGGGTTGTTTAAGTTGTAGACAGGAGTATATATAGTAGCTTATGTGATGCCAGTAGCAAGAGTAACATATTCAGCATTCCAATTTAATTCCAATCTTTTGATGCACAATATATTACCTTACTGTCAGATGAATGCAATAATAATCTTGCAGCACTTAAACAGTTACTTTTTTAGTTATCTGAATTTATAGCACATCATATTTCAGTCTATCGATTGAGCTTTGAGTGCACATGTGACCCTGCCTAAAATGTTTCTGTGACAGACCCAACCAGGACAGGGGCTTTTGGAGGGGATTGCAGGGTAGCCTCTTGCCTGCTGACTTTGGGCCCTGGCTTTTGAGCGGTCTCTATCCTTGGGGGGTGTGTGCCTGGAGGACCCTTAGCATGGTCTTGCTTCGGATTCAGGTCCATGTCTCCCCGAAACACACAGACTCTGGGAATCTAGGAACTTGATACAGATTTGGGGCCTTTGTGCCCAAACCAGCAATGACTGCTTTAAACTGTGGGACTCAGAGCAGATGTTAATATAATCAGCTAAAAACAACCTGATGCTGGGTGTCTGTTTACTATAGTGTCTTTCTCCCATGGTATCATTTCTCCATTGTGTGCCTCCTAAGTGTGAAATCCCATTGTTGATCGAGTCACCTATAGTTTCTGTCTGCTAATCCTTTAGAGATTTGCACAGCCCTAGGTATTCTTACTGGGGAACTGGTGCAGAACGGTCTGGGTGGGCACTGAGTCACCTAGGCTTGTCTAGGTGACTAGTTAGCTTACTGTTTAATTAAATTTGCTGTTTATGTTGGCTGTTCCTTAACTATGTTAATTATCTTACTGTTTGCATAATGTGATCAAGCTCTTATCTGATTTTGTGTGGTATAGATAGTCTGTGTAGGTTTACAATAAAGTGAGTTCCAGTTTACACCTAAGCTTGTGGTGTCTAGTTCTTGGGTGCTCAGCTATAATACCTGGTTCCTGGTTCCAGACTGGAGGAAGCACCCAGGCTGGGTGCCAGGCGTTCCATCACAGTTTCTAAAGCAACAACAATGCTAAAGGGGAGTTACCAAATACCTGTGCTAATCTTCCCATTGACCCTTGTATCTCTGTGAATCCCCCTTTAGATCCTGAACCCAGACTTTGAATTGGGCCTTGTCAAGGCCGTCTTTAATATTGACTGGATCTGGGCAAACATTTTCTTGGGCCCCCTCTTCCATGTAATTTTGCTTTCCACATGCTTTGAGACATACAATAAATAGCTAGACTCAAAATCAGTTTACTGAATCAGATCAGGCAGCGATTGCGATTGGTTACCAGAGGTTACATTGTATCATTACCGCTCACTGACTGGCTGCTAGAGGTTACAGCACACATCATGGCTCACTGTTTATTTTCGAGAGGTTACAGCACATGACTTCTGCTTGTTGATTGGTTGCTAGAGATTACTGTACATCAATACTGCTCACTGATTGATTGCTAGAGGTTACTGGACATCTATACCACTCACTAAATGGTTGCTAGAGGTTACTGTACATTATTACTGCTCACTGATTGGTTCCTAGAGGTTAATGCATATCCTACCACTCAATGATTGTTTGCAAGAGGTTAATGCACAAAGCATTACTGCTCACTGATTGGTTGCTAAAGGTTACAGCACATCATCTCCTCACTGCCTGCACACCATGGACTGGGGAGGTGAGGGGACCCATCAATAGACAGAAAACTTCTAGGAATCCTAGGTCTCCTGGGATCAGTGGCAATGCTGGGGGAGGGGGGTGATCAGTGGCAGTGCTGGGGGGTTGATGACAGTAACAGTGGAGGGGGGTGGGATTAGTTAAGAGACAGTACAATGTGACAAATTCTGAATCATGTAGAGCAAAGCTGGAAATCTTTGGCAAGTATATAGTGGGGGATTCTACCAATGTAATAGGGAATTTACAATGACCACCAATGTGAGGGGAGATTTACACTGACCATCAATGTGAGGGGGAATTTGCACTGACCACCATGTAACGGGGGATTTTACGCCACCCACCAATAGAATAGAGGGATTTCTACACTGACACCAATGTAATAAGAGCATTTACACAAACCACCAGTGTAAGGGGGAATATACAATGCCCTCCATTGCATGTAAGGGGGAATTTGAACTGACAACCATTTTCAAGGAGATTTGTACTGACAACCAATGTAAGTTGACACTTCTATGTTGTTGTAAGTTGACACTTCTATAATTGCCCAGGGTCCAGTCAATATTAAAGACGGCCCTGACAAGGCCCAATTCAAAGTCTGGGTTCAGGATCTAAAGGGGGATTCACAGAGATACAAGGGTCAATGGGAAGATTAGCACAGGTATTTGGTAACTCCCCTTCAGCATTGTTGTTGCTTTAGAAACTGTGATGGAACGCCTGGCACCCAGCCTGGCACCCAGCCTGGGTGCTTCCTCCAGTCTGGAACCAGGAACCAGGTATTATAGCTGAGCACCCAAGAACTAGACAACACAAGCTTAGGTGTAAACTGGAACTCACTTTATTGTAAACCAATGTTAGGGTGGATTTACACTGACCACCAATGTAAAGGGGGATTTAGCACTTACCACCAATGTACAGGGAAATTTACACTGATCACCAATGTAATGAAGAATTTACACTGACAACCAATTTAATGGGGGATTTTACATCAACAGCCAATAAAAGGGTATATCAATACTGGCCACCAATGTTAAGGGCATTTACACTCACCACCAATTTAAAGGGGGCTTCTACATGGACCACCAATGTAAGGGAGGATTCAAAACTGACCCCAAATGCAAGTTTGGATTTTTTTACTGATTACCAAAAAAGAGGAGTTTCTACACTGCCCGCCAATGTAATGGGGATTTACACTGACCACTAATGTATTAGGAGCATTTACAGTAACCACCAATGTAAAGAGGGATTTACACTGATCACCAATGTAAGGGGGGCCTTCAAACTGGCCACTAGTGTAAATAAAATAATTGTACACCAAGCCCCAATGTAATGAGAAGATGTGGACATTTAGCCTGTGTTAACAATTGTGTGTCTGGAATACATGCAAAATTGCTTTTCTGACACCACAGAAATATGCTGCCCTTTAGCAGATTCACAGCAGTGCCATTAATTGTTAATGACACCCTCGTGCATCTGCTGAGATGTGCGTATTCACGTGCACCAAAATTCAGGGTTCTGTGGCACCATGTTCTTTTGAAGAAGGGTTCTACCTCCAATTTGCTTACCTTTTCAGAACAGGCTGATGTTAGGCTTAATGACTATAGTTGTAGGCACGCCCCTTTACCTTCCCAGTGGGCAGCATTCAGCAGAAGTGATGGTAGATATGACCTCAGAGAAACATGGTATACATATGAATGCCGCCTCTATTTACATATTAATGCTGCGGTCTACGACTTTTTACATAATAATGCCATCGCTATTTACATATCAGGTTATTTACATGTAAACACAGGGTCTGCAGGTGAGTCATCTGTACATGGTAAAAGGGCAAAGCTGGGCAGCAGCAACAGAACTTTACACTGGGATATCAGGACACAGCACAGGACTAAAACTTCAAGGGATAAGAGAATTTAAACTGGGATAGTTGGCAAGTATGAGGCAGCTGCTTTGGGCCCCACAAGAATTATGGGGCACAGGGAAGCTGCCCCTTTTGCTCTGCCTTAAAAACTGTCCTGGGCCTTGCCTTCTGCCCTAGTCAAGTCTAAACCCCACACCTTTAATATACTGTAATTGTCAAATGCGTGAACTTCAAAGGGCAGTAGAGCCTCGTGCATTTGACAGAAAGACAGGGTTTCATCAGGATTAGCTCCTCCAAGGCAGCATGTTGGCATTTCAGTGATGTTCATGTTCAGCATTTTAGTGATACTTTTGATTTATATATGAATATATTTGTTCTTCTATGGTATGGCAATTATTCCTTGGTGTGCCTGATGCCAATATGGCAAATGTGGAGGTGGAGAGGTATAGCATGAGCTTGTCCTCAAACACATTGGTAATTAATGTAATTATATTACAACAAGCCCATTCTACTACTTATTATTATTGTCATATAAGTGAGGTTTAAATTCCAAAATATGTTGTCCTCTTATAACTCTATGCTACTCCACAGGGCCATGCTGTATCTTCTTTCATTTATAACTCATTGGATTCATTATAGAAAAATCACATGCAGTAAACGGTAATGCCCTGTACACATGGTCGGACTTTCTGACGGAATATGTGCGATCGGAGCTTGTTGTCGGAAATTCCGACCGTGTGTGGGCTCCATCGGACTTTTTCCATCTGAATTTCCGACACACAAAGTTTGATAGCAGGCTATAAAATTTTCCGACAACAAAATCAGTTCGCGTAAATTCCCACCGTGTGTGGACAATTCCGACGCACAAAGTGCCACGCATGCTCAGAATAAATTAAGAGACGAAAGCTATTGGCTACTGCCCTGTTTATAGCCCCGACGTACATGTTTTACATCATCGCGTTCAGAACGATCGGATTTTGCGAAAACTTTGTGCGACCGTGTGTATGCAAGACAAGTTTGAGCCAACATCCGTTGGAAAAAATCCATGGATTTGTTGTCGGAATGTCGAATCAATGTCCGATCGTGTGTACAGGGCATAAGAGTCATCAAATGTTCCGTATCTTGTTCATTCATACCACTGTTATTTTGTTCCTCCATCAGTGGACAAGAATAGCAGTTGCTGGCTCTAATACACTTTTATATTCTGGATTTTGTATTGTCAACCCAACACCTCTGCTAGCTAAGTGTCCACTCTGTTCTGCCCACACTTGCTTATCATTGTCTCTTCCTGGTAGTCGTAAATACATTAATTATACACTATATTACCAAAAGTATTGGTACGCCTGCCTCTACATGCACATGAACATGGACATGGACCTTAATGGCATCCCAGCCTTAGTCCATAGAGTTCAATATTGAGTTAGCCCACCGTTTGCAGCTATAACAGCTTCAACTCTTCTAGGAAGGCTGTCCACAAGGTTTAGGAGTGTGTCTATGGGAATGTTTGACGATTCTTCCAGAAGCGCATTTGTAAGGTCAGGCACTGATGTGGACAAGAAGGCCTGGCTCGTAATCTCTGCTCTTATTTATCCAAAGGTGTTCTATCAAATTGAAGTCAGGACTGTGCAGGCCAGTCAAGTTCCTCCACCCCAAACTCGCTCATCCATGTCTTAATGGACCTTGCTTTGTGCACTGGTCCAAATCATTTGATGGGGGGTTGATTGTGGTGTGAGGTTGTTTTTCAGGGATTGGGCTTGGCCCCTTAGTTCCAGTGAAGGGAACTCTTAAGGTGTCAGCCAGGGCTGGTGCAAGGATTTTTGACACCCTAGGCGAAGCCTCATTTTGCCGTGCCCCATTGGCTCCACCACGGACTCCACCCCCTTTGCTTTGTCCATGTATACCCCACCCTTTTAATGAAGCGCCCATCAAATGCAGACTCACCAGCGCCCATCAAATGCAGCCTCACTAGCGCCCTTCAATGAATGCTTGCTTGCTTCCATTCATTCCGGAGTTGAGACACAGACACAGTCCTCCACCACCGCTGCGCCTCTGACACTATGTGCGAACGGAGCGGCAGGCTGCATGCTGATGCTGAGACTTAGTTGCTTGCTGTAGAGAGAACAGAGTAGGAACATCAGTGGCCAAGCGCCCTAGGCATCAGTGCGTCCTAGGCGGCTGCCTAGTTTGCCTAGTGATACCACCGGCCCTGGCGTCAGCATACCAAGACATTTTGGACAATTTCATGCTCCCAACTTTGTGGGAACAGTTTGGGGATGGCCCTTCCTGTTCCACCATGACTGTGCACCAGTTCACAAACAAGGTCCATAAAGACATGGATGAGCGAGTTTTGGGTGGAGGAACTTGACTGGCCTGCACAAAGCCCTGACCTCAACCCAACAGAACACCTTTAGGATGAATTAGAGCGGAGACTGCAAGCCAGGCCTTCTTGTCCACATCAGTGCCTGACCTCACAAATGGGTTTCTGAAAGAATGGTCAAACATTCCCATAGACACACTCCTAAACCTTGTGGACAGCCTTCCCAGAAGAGTTGAAGCTGTTATAGCTCAATATTAAACCCTACGGACTAAGACTGGGATGCCATTAAAGTTCATGTGCGTGTAAAAGCAGACGTCCCAATACTTGGGCAATAAAGTGTGTATATTAAAAAAATTTATCTACAGTTACGTCATTTCCTCACAAAATTCATGGGCCTTGGACAATTACATAGAGGCTTAAAATAATTTGAGGTTCGCAAGACTTATGGCCCATACACACGATCCAAAAATCGGATGACAGGTCGTCGCTTATCAAAAAATTAGAGGTTACTAAAGTTATGAAAATTCTCATACGACACAATAAAAACTCAGAATTGATGTCATGTGTTGTAGTGTATTTCTATCGTATTTTCGGATGAAAACTGTACTGATTAACCACTTAAGGACCGGAAGATTCTCCCCCTTAATGACCAGGCCATTTTTTGCGATACGGCACTGCATCCCTTTAACTAACAATTGCACGGTCATGCGATGCTGTACCTAAACAAAATTGATGTCCTTTTCTTCCCACAAATAGAGCTTTCTTTTGGTGGTATTTGATCACCTCTGCGGTTTTTATTTTTTGCGCTATAAATAAAAAAAGAGCGAAAATTTTGAAAAAAACACAATATTTTTGACCTTTTGCTATAATAAATATTCAAAAAAAAAAATTGGTAAAAAAAAAAAAATCAGTTTAGGCCAATATGTATTCTTCTACATATTGTACATTTTTATAGCATTTTTTGTTATTTATTTTTTACTAGTAATGGCAGCGATCAGTGATTCTTAGCGGGACTTCCACATTGCAACGGACAGATCGGACACCTAACTGACATTTTTGACACTTTTGGGAACCAGTGACATTATTACAGTGATCAGTGCTAAAAATGCACTGTTATTGTACTAATGACACTGGCAGGGAAGGGGTTAACATCAGGGGCGATCAAGGGGTTAAATGTGTTCCCTCAGTGTGTTTACTAACTGTATGGGGGACTGTGTGACTGGGAAAACACACAGATCCATCTTCCTGCATAGCAGAAAGACAGGATCTGTATGATCCCCCTGTCAGAATGAAGATTTGCCTTGTTTACACAGTCTGTCACTGTGGGGAACGATCATGGGTGGCTGGCAGACATTTAGTCCACCCCACCCACTGATTGGCTCCCCCGCTGGCCAGTGGGTGCGCGTGCCTCCTGTGGTTGCGTGCACGCCCACAAATCACCATCTACGAGCCGACGTACAATGACGCCGATTCGCGGGAAGCAGCCACATTGCCGCAGTACAAATGCGGTGGTTGGTCCTTAAGTAATTAAATGAAAATCATACAATCTGGTATCATATGAGAATTTTTTTTTTTTGTGTTTGTCCGATTGGATAATATCGGATGAAGTGTCGTGATCGGCTGTAGAAAGCTCTGTACTAACGATACAATTATCGCATGATTGCTTCGAAATCGGTATTTTTCGTCCGATTTTCAGATTGTGTGTACGGGCCATTAGACAGCCCACATGCCATAATATTCTTCTCTCCAGGGCCTTCCCAAAACATCAGTTTTAAACCTCAGACTGGGTGAGAGAACTGGGCTATTTTAGACAAAGTTTGGGATAAAGCTTTTCTCCTCACATTTAAAGCCAGTTTAGCCACTCAAAAACAAGAGAGGAATTTTAAACTCATAACACGATGGTACAGAAGCCCTGCCTTGTTGCACAAATTTATCTCATCCATCCTTGACCGGTGCTGGTGATGTGGCACACTGAGTGGTAATCTTCTCTGCCTGTGGTGGACGTGTCCCCTCATTTGGCCCTTCTTGCACGCCATCTTGTCATTTCATTATGGGCACGTCCTTGCCTGAGGTCGCGATTCTATCCATTTATCTTTAAGATCAAAAATGGTCTGCTTCGATTCCTTAAATCAGCAACCTGTACATTAACTCCCAGATATTGGAAGTCAACAATCCCCTCCTCAGTTAGAGAATGGATGGAGGAGTTGAACCACATTATGAGAATGGAAGAGTCGATTGCCTGTCTCCATGAAGGTCATTTGACATTTTTTATGGTTATGGTACACCTGCATCACATTCTACAATTCCCCTAAACTGCAACCCTATCTCTAACCACTATTGAAGATCCTTAATACCTGAATACAGATGGCATCAATCATTCAATCATTGGAAACGCCAGATTCCCCCTCTCTTTCTTCCATTTCTTCCTTTCCTCTTTTCCCTCTTTTGTTTCCTTCTTGTTTTGTCGCCCTTCCTCCCTTCTTCGGTTCAGTGTGAAGTCTAATTTTTATCACAGTGTAAGGCAGAGGTGTTGACCAACAGAGCTACTTAGAACACTAGGCTGAGTAATGCTAGTGAATGTTAATGTCCTAGATCAATAGTGCATGGTTTGAAGTAATTCAAACTGGGACATCGAAGCAGGGGCGTTGCTAGGTCTGCAAAAGATCTGGGGCTAGAGCCCATAGCAGCGTAGTAAAGAAAGTCATACACTTGGGCGGGATATATAGTAATATACGTGTGTGTATATATCCCCAGAGAGCCCCCCACTTACATCAGGGTCCTCAGAGAGCCCCCTTACATCAGGGTCCCCAGAGAGTCCCCCCAGAGAGTCCCTTCTTACATCAGGGTCCCCAGAGAGCCCCCCTTACATCAGGGTCCCCAGAGAGCCTCCTCCTTACATCAGAGTCCTCAGAGAGCCTCCCCCTTTCATCAGGGTACCCAGAGGGCCCCCCATTTACATCAGGGTTCCCAGAGAACCCCCCTTACATTAGGGTCCCCAGAGAGCCTCCCCCTTAAATCTGGGTCCTTAAAGAGCCTCTGCCTTAAAATCAGGGTCCTCAGAGAGCCTCTCCCTTGTTTCAGGGTCCCCAGAGAGCCCCCCACTTACATAAGGGTCCCCAGAGAGCCTCCCCTCCCCTTTGGGGACCCCTGCAGAGACTGGGGACTATTGGCCCCAGATTCGGGGCTATAGCCCCAACAGCCACCCCCTAGCAACGCCCCTGCATCGAAGTAATGGATTTCAAATTTGTCCTGAAGCAATGTTGGAATGGTTTACTGTGACTTTGTGATATAAATTGTATGCCCACACTTTTTTTTTTTTATTCTTTAAAAAAAAAAATCCCAAATTAAGCCTCTGTTCACACCGATGCGGCTTTGAAATCACGCTACTTATTTATATCTGTACACATTCAGTACATACAGTAGATGTGAAGAGCAATCACTTTACAAAAACACCTTACACGAATACTGATGTAGCTCAGCATACAGTAAAATAGACACACAGAGCTTTACCATAAACAAAAAGCTGCATTTAAAATGCTTCATCTGAGATTGTCCTAAAGAAAAATCTGTTTTTCTAATAAGGGTGTTTAAAATAAACAGGTATAACACCAAGTCATACCATATGTACATATTTCAACATGCTCATTGCAACAGCTGAATACTGTCACGAGTCACTGACAACCTCCATTTACACCTCCAATGCTATAGCAGGTGTGTACCAGCAATAGGAAGTTAACGTAATTATTCACACATTTCATATCTATTTTAACAAAAAAACATAGCTTCCAAAAAAATCTGTATAATCATCTAATGCAATAGCAGGAGTGTGCCAGCAATAGTAAGAAAGCAGATTTGTTAATATACCAATTGGCATATTTTCATATCTATTTAAAGCTGAACTACAGGATTGTAAGAAAAAAATACTCTTGCAGTGGGGTTACCCAGCACTGCAAGGGTTAAATTCTTGTTTTCTATGGGGTAGGAGATCCAGCAGTGTTGTGTACCCTGATACCCCCAGCAGGCTTGTATGTGGTATTGGTATGTTTGTGACCAGGTCTGGATCTGGGCTGCAGGGAAACAGTTGCACAGACAGAGGGAGTCTACAGGTGGCAGGACCAAGGTAAGTATCACTCCTTATCCCCGTATCCCCCTAGATATAATGAACATTTAACCCTTGCAATGCAAAAGTATTTTTTTGTGGCTTTAAACACCATAAATATAGTTCTCAGGGTCTTGTAACAATAAGTAAAAACCTGATAGAAATAAAAAAAATAAACTATTATATAATCAACAAAGTTTGCAAAATTACATTTTTTTCCATGCCAGGACTAACATTATAATTACGATCCAACTCAGTATATATCCAAACACCACAAAATCAACATGGGTGTAGCTGCTAGAAAAATAGTAACAAGTAAATATGTTTCAATTACAGTGTGAGGGTAATACTAATAAATGTCACCAGTCTCTATCCTTGTACCTAGTAATTATGGGCATTTAAAAGAATTATGTTTTATTCCACTTTTGAAACTGAAAGAAAAATACACACTTAAACCAAAAAAAACTATCAATTTAATGTATACAAAAAAAAATGTTTAATATGCGAAAGAGAAAAGAGAATTACCTTCAGACAGAGGATCAAGTGTGTGGATCATTAGCTGAAAGATACTATTTCTCATAAGGCTGTTATGCAGTGATGCAGAGCTGCCACCTCGCTGTAGCCTTGGTTTTGTCTGTAGAAAAAAGTAATATATGCTATAGGTGAATTCCAGCCTATACATTTGGAATTTTTTTATGTAAGCATTAAAATGACTCCGGGGGGGGGGGGGGGGGGGGGGACAATAATATTGAAGCAAGTGAAGCTGTAAGAAGTTGCAAGATGAATCATACCATATAAAATAAACTATTGACCAGTGTGAGTTGTCACTGCTAAACTCTGGCAAGTATTATGCAAATATGGTGGGTGCCGATCAAAATTTTTTAACAATAAAGTAAAACGTATTTGCCCTGTGGCTTGGTTCCGCATGTCCGCACAAGAGCTGGCTAATGCAAGGGTCCCCAACTCCCAGGCCACGGACCAGTACTGGTCCATGGCCTGTTGAATGACCAGGCCACACAACAGGAGGTAAGTGACGATCACAGTTTAGACAGGGTTAACACGGAGCATGGTTGCCGCTCACCTCCTCTCCCTGCTCTATTGCCCTGCCAATGATGTCATCCTATCAGCAAAGAAAGGGGTGGGAGGAGCTGGAGATCTACACAGAAAGCGGGAGTATTTTCTTATAAACAAGCAGGTAATCACCTGCTTGTTAATATGATCCAGATCTGCAGCTCCTCCCGACCCCTGCCCTGCTGATAGGATGACATCGTTGGAGACCTTGGAGAGGATGCACAGACTGAATCCTGACTCTGACCTGCTGAAGGTAGGACTGTGCAGGGGTGGCAGAGAGTAAAAGGGGGCACTGTGATTAGAGAGAAAAGGGAGGGTGGGCATGACTGCAGGGGGCACTGTAAAGGAGCATTGTAATCATTACAGTACCCTTTTACAGTGCAGTCTCCTTTATATCACAGTACCTCTTGCAGAGGACTGACTCCGTAAATATCCCGTCACAAACTGCCCCCCATCCCTGGAAAAATTGGCTGCTCAGTCTAAAATGCCCAGGCCTATTTTTTTGGTGGGCCTAGGAAGGCCCAGGCCTATTTTTTGTCCCAGTCTGGGCCTGCCTAGGCCCACCAAGACATGGGACCTGCCGTTAGAAAAGAGAAAACTGGTTTGTTTAACAGGAGCATTAGTTTGTATATTAGACCATTTTTTAATTAATTACACAACATTATGTATCAATGGGGTTTCCCCTTTTCAGTCAGATTTAACTACCAAGGTACAATTTACAGAAGCAGATCAGCAGATAAACTACAAAAAAACCCTTTTAAAATTAAATCTGACAGAACCCACAAGCAGCAACTCTCCCACACGCAGAAGAATGGCATCATCTTCACCTTCAGGAAGCACCCAGAAAATATCAGAACAAAATGGGAATCATCATTCTCACAAAAGAGGCCGTTATGCCACATCATCCATGGACCAAGAAGATTCAATGGACTGACATCCTATTTCCTGATATCTCTTCATTTATTATGCTAAGAGATGGTTTCTCTATAAAAAACCTGTATTTATAACTGAATGTAACTGCATTCTGATAGTCACACACTGTGTGAGATCATGTTACATTCCAGTTATATTTCTTATTACTTCTGATTCATATAGCCTTAGAATATATAAGTGAAATAAGGAAATTCTTGTTCAGTTATATATTTTCAGGTAATAACAATAGATTTATTACTTTTTAGGACAAATATGTTCAATAATCCAGAAGTAATGGAAGCTTTTTTTTTCTTTTCTTAAAAACAAATATATTATTACCTAACTAGTTCCTAGAACTATGTTTTTGTTTATTCTAATCTGAAGCAATACAACCTCAATTTTATGAGTTAACATATCTAAACAGTTACATATAATTAAAAATATGTAATTGTTTACTCTAAAAGGGTTAAAATCCCAAAATAATTCAAACCATCTTCATCAATACCAAAGTTATTAACAGTACCTTTCTAACTGAATTATTTAGCCTAGGGCAAAACTAACCATATACAACCACCCTGGAATAAATAATTTCAACAAAAACTATATTCTGCACTCCAATTAATGAATCATCATTTTGATGTCTTTTGACATAGCACTTCTCTCCTGTAAGCGGAAGATCCGTGTACCCCCATTAGCCCTCCTCATTCTCCCAACCATATTATGTGGGAGTGTGACGAAGGCACTTATTCCCCTGAGAGAGATATTTATTCTCTTTCACGGGTAAATTGTGATTACTTGCAAAAAATAATTTATACAATGTATCATCTAATCTCATATGTTTTTTGTTTACTCTTTACCCCAGAATTCACTGGTTTCTTTCCTATCGTTTCATCTCTTCAGTCCACACAGGTTGATCTGCGCAGTCAGCTCTGCATAACAAAAAGTAAGTGAAAACTATTTGATCTGTTACCATGGCACCACTGAATACTTTCCCTGAATGTTCAGGGAATAAATGTCCCTCAAAAAAGGACCAAAGCCTTCCGTACTTTCCATAACAAGAAGGCTCACATAGTATGCCTCCAAGAAACACACTTCACCAAAGATTCTACTCCAAAATATATTTCTCCTTTTTATCAACAAATTTACACGGCTTCTGCCTGTACCAAACAAAGGGGTACTCTAATTGAATTTTTTAACCGATCCACACCATTCACCTTATCATCAGAAATTAAAGACCCAGAAGGTAGATACCTGATACTCATGGGTTATATAATGGATACAGCAATCACGGTGATTTCCTACTACGCTCCTAACAAACAACCTACACCATTCCTCTCACATATATTACAAGTGATTAATACACACAAAATAGGAACAGTGATAATGTGCGGGGATTCGAACCAGGTCCACCTCCCATTTCTAGATAAATCACCTTTCACCTTCTAAAATAACCTCTAAATTACCTTTTTCTCAACTTCTTTCCAAATACAATCTGGTAGAATCGTGGAGAGAAAGTAACCCAATGAAAAAGAAATTCACTTATTTCTCGCACCCTCATCAAACCTTCACCAGAATAGATCATATTTTTCTAACAATAGGAATGATACCAGAAATGATTGCATCAGATATAATTCCGATTCCGTGGTCTGACCATAATGCAGTATACACTACTATAGCCTCAGCCATACCAAAAGCGCATGACCCAACGTGGTACTTACCGGACATAATGCTCAAACACCCACTACATCAGATGGCCATTGAACAAGCTTTAAAGGAATACATAACAATTAATAATACAACAGACATTTCCCCAATAACACTGTGGGAAGCTCATAAGCCTGTCTTGCGTGGTACAATACAAAGACAAATTTAAACGGGAACGCAAAAATCTAGCAAAAAAACTAGAACTCAATTTTAATGCAGCCTACATATCATTCCAAGATAATCCAGCTCAGAGTACAAAATCTCATCTGGAAAAATCTAGATTGGAATACGATCTATTTCTCACTGAGTCAGTTGATAAATCCCTCAAACGCTCAAAACACGATTTCTACATGAATACAAACAAACCAGGCACATATTTGGCACGGGCATTAAATTCAACTAACAAATCTTTCAAACCAATACGTTTGAAATTATCAAAAAATGTTTATACTTGTAATCCAGTTAAAATAGTCCATAAATTTCACTCACACCTCGCAACTTTATACAAGACAAACAATGAATTTAATCCTACAGAGGCTGAATCCTTCTTCTCAAAAATAAGAATCAAAAAAGCAGTTTGGATGAGCCTATAACTATAGATGAAGTTGCTAACGCCATAAAAGACCTAAAACTTAACAAAAGACCAGGCCCAGACGGCTACTCGGCTTTATACCATAAAACATTCTCAGAAATACTCTCTCCCATTCTTACTGAAACTTTTAACAAACTTCTAGAAGGACATTCTTTTCGGCAAGAAACATTAATGGCAATTGTTTGTATGATCCCAAAACCCCTTTCTGATGATACTTCCTGTGTGAATTATCGGCCTATCTCTCTGTTAAACCTTGATATTAAATTATTAGCAAAAATAATAGCAAAACGCCTCAATAGCATTATAGGAAAATTAATACATAGAGATCAAGTAGGCTTCATGCCAAATAGACAGGCAGGCGATAATATATGCAGGGCAGTGTTATTGGCACATATTGCTAAAAAACGGAAAATCCCTTTATGTTTTCTATCTCTCGATATTAAGAGGGCATTTGATACAGTATCCTGGCAATATATGCAATATTCATTACAAAAATGGGGTTTTGGACCCCACTTTTTAACATGGATCAAAGCATTATATAATAAACCCAAAGCCTATATAAAATATGCTGGATACAAATCTGATACCTTTATTATCGAAAGAGGTACCCGACAGGGTTGCCCATTATCTCCCTTATTATTTGCCCTTTTACTCGAACCCATGGCCCAATACATCAGAACAAGCCAAACTATAACTGGCATTGAAGTAGGAGATATTACACACAAATTATGTATATTTGCAGACGATATATATTACTTTTTCTATCATCACCACAGGTCTCTGGTCCTAACTTAATACCAGCTCTTGATGGATTTGCAGCCCTATCCGGCCTTATGATTAATCCTAAGAAATGCCTAGTGCTTAATATTTCGCTCACAAACATGGAATTGATCCCGGCTAGGGCTGCACTCCCATTCACATGGGCAGAAAAATCAATCCCATATCTTGGAATTCATTTAACAGCATCTCATTCTGACTTATTCTCAACCAATTATCCTCCTGTATTAAGACAGATCACAAATCTAATAAAACAATGGTCGCAACTTCCTTTATCCTGGATAGGGAAGATTAATGCAATCAAAATGACTATTCTACCCAAATTGCTTTATCTATTCAGAGTCCTCCCTATTCCAATTTCTTCCTATTTTTTGAGAATAGTACAAAAAAGAGCAACTTCGTTTATATGGGGCTCTTCTAAACCACGTATACCTATACACACACTACATCTTCCCAAAAATAAAGGAGGCCTGGGATACCCTAATTTTACTAACTACTACAGAGCAGCACATTTGGCCAGTCTGTCCAAATACCATGCAAAACAGGAAATCCCATTATGGGTATTTATAGAGGCTTCAGAAAATGACCCTCTATTAATATCAAACTTGTTATGGCTTGATCCTAAAGACCGCTTTAAAATTCATAATCCCATAACTAAACACTTCTTATCTCTCTGGGATAAACTAAAAACCAAATATCAGTTACAATCTCCACACACTCCTCTCCTTTCTTTTATCAGAAATCCGGCCTTTTATCCGGCATGGATCTACCCAAATTCTTTTAAAGCTTGGACAACATCAGGCATTCAGACACTAAATGACTTCATAGCATCTAAATCATTCCTTTTATTCCCATCGCTTAGAGAAAAATATGATCTACCTAACTCTGAGATATTTAGATATCTCCAAATTAAAAATTTCTATACACCATTCCTAAAGGAGGATACACCATTATCCCAATTATCCATTTTTGAATCAATCTGTACAAAAGATCCATTTGCTAAAGGTACAATTTCATCACTTTATAATCAATTTTATGGAGTAGTAAATCTTAATAGACCCTCTTACGTTCAGAGGTGGGAGGAGGACCTGGGACGAACTTTAGAAGACACGGACTGGTCTAACATATGGCTCACATCTAAGTCATCTTCACCCAACATCTTAGCACTGGAGACAAACTATAAAGTCCTAACTCGCTGGTACCTTGTACCCGCTAGAGTGGCAAAATATTCACCTAATACCTCAGCTCTTTGTTTTCGAGGATGCCCAGAAATAGGCACACATTTACACATATGGTGGACGTGCCCAGTAATCCAAACCTTCTGGAAGGAAGTTTTCGTGATTGCATCTAAAATATTTAAAAAAATAATACAACCAGATCCATATATAACTTTACTTAATCTAAAACCGGAATGGTTAACACTCTCTCAATTCAAACTTATGATCCAACTAATAACGGCTGCAAAACAAACAGTGGCCAAGGCATGGAAATCTCCTACGTTGGTACTAGCAGAAACAATTCACAGAATGAATAATACAATGTCCCATGCTAAGATGGTAGCCATCGATCAAAATCAAATTCCAAAATTTGAAAAACTTTGGCATCCTTGGATAAAACAACAGTTCCTGTCAAATTTCAATGACTCTGTCCTGTTGCCATGGTAACAGATTAAATGACTTACAGAGATACCCATTCTAAGGCTTCAAAGAGAACTAAAAAGAATAATAAACTGACGAGCGGGACAACCTTGTGGACCATACCTCTGCCTTTCTACCCTTTTTCTTCTTTCTCTTTCCTTTTCTCCACCTTACGATTAAAGCTCATTATCAGAATTTATTTGACCTATATACACTCTACCTGTAAACAATATGTATAGTAGGTATAAATCATTTAAATACCTACAAAAGTAACTAAGGAAATGATATATATCTTTAATTTAGGTTTACGTGAACCCAATGTTTAATATTTGAAATTTCATGATATTTACCTATATAAACCCTACTGTAAAACAATGAGCTAACTTTATAGATCCTTGTAAACTTACTTTATGTATCTTTATAATATTGTATACTCAATAAACTTCTTTTGACAAGGAAAAAGTATAAAATGCATTGCATCTTTGTGTGATATTTTTCTTAATAAATAATAGCCAACATTACTTTGCTGACTGCATAAGAACTTTTGGGTTTCATAGACAGCACATTTTTCGTTCATTCTTATGAAGGACAGACTCTGAAGATTTACTGGAAAAGATCTGTGCTCTCCCAAGTTGATTCTTCCCTGTATAACAGGGTTGTTGTAGACCATAACACAAGAAGTTTGGACAGCTGCTCTATAGGAGTGCTTTGGCATAAAAGATCGCAAAGGCAACACATTTTTTCTTTATGTTTCCCTTAAAAGCAAATCATATTTCTATTTCAGAGAACAGTTATTTTCTAAAAGGATATGTTTATGATGTGGTTTTATTTCCTGGTTGCAAAAAGATCATGGTGATCACTAGAGGACAAATCAAAGGCATATGCAAAGCCAGTATTCTAATAAACAGCTTAGAGCTGGCACACTCAAACCAAGAGGGGGTATGGACAATTTGCCTTTGAATGCAGACGTATATTAAAGAGCTCAGCTTTTCATACACTAAGCCACCATTTATTTTTATAATGTATTAGTGGTAGATCATTCATTTATGGAAAGCATGAACTAAAACTGACATATAAAAAACAACAATCTCATATTTATTTTGTGTTAGCAGAGTCTTTGTAATTTAGTGGTAATTTTAATTTATTTTATTTTGTGAGTATCATTTTAAAAGACTAACGTTGTGTGCCTCCATTATGTTAGCCTTCACCATGGCAGTACTGGGATGCTGCAGAATAGTTTTGATTACAACAAACAAAGAAAAGATCAAAATTTTTTTTTTTTTTTTTCTTCTTTTTTTTTTTTTCCATAAATCTCTTTTTATTTGAAAAAGTTGTCCAATACAGCACATACAGAAAGAAAACAAGAGTACATAAATTGGGATTGTCACTAAAAACGTCAGCACAATAATGTCAGGTATTCCCATAAAATTCTCTGTATCTGAAATGTACCAATTCAAAAGTATCTATACGCTGTACCTCTCTGGAAGCATGAAAAACATTATTCTATTTCCCCCTAATCCCTCCCCCCCCCCCTCTCCCTCCCCTCACCCCTCCTGCATCCTCACAGTTATTCTACATCCCCCTCATCCTATGCCTTCCTTACTCCACTCATCCATCTCTCACCCAATCCAGCCATGCTTTCCATATTTTCTCAAATTTCTTATAGTTACCCCTTTTCTTATAGATATATTTTTCTCTACAAACCACCTCCCCCACTGCATTTACCCATTCTGTCAATGTTGGGGCCTCCTTCCTCTGCCAATGCCGTGCGATAAGCCTTTTTCCCTGAAACAAGCATCTGTCCCTTGCCGTCTGCACATCCTTTGAGGTCCTTCCCTCCCCCTCCCAGCCCAGCAGGCACTCCCCCGCCTCCACCCTCAGTGATGTCCCAAACACTGAGTTTATTTCTCCCACTATACCTTCCCAATATCTATGCAGCTTGGGGCAGCGCCAGAACATGTGAATCAAGTCCCCATGTCCCCCTCTGCATCTCTGACATTTCGCGTCAGGTCTCTTGCCCCACTTGAATAGCTTCAGAGGTGTATAATATGCTCTATGTAGCAAATACAAATGGGACATCACTTGTGAGGGAGAGAGAGTGACCCTGGGACCCAGCGCCAAGGCCTGATTCCATTGATCATCAGACATTATGCCCACATCCTTTTCCCATCTAGCCTTGTTTTTATTTTCGACCCGGCCTTCTTGTGCTGTTACTTTCAAACACCCATACATGTCCGAGATCAGACCCTTTGTGGATCCCGCATCGATCAGCCTTCTCAAAAAGGTCATTTCACACCACACTGGCATTTCCTTCCCAAATTGTGCCTCCAGGGCATGCCTGAGTTGCAAATATTTATAAAATGACCTATTGGAGATCGCATACTCCTCTACCAGTTCCTGGAAGGACTTTAACCTCCCTGCCCTATACACCTGTGCAAGGTAATGGATGCCCCTATGATCCCATTCCTCTACACGCCCCATTTTCTTAAGCTCGTTAAGGCTATTATTATCCCAGAGTGGCGAGAATTCCGCAAAACCCTCATATCCCAAAATTTTTTTAGCCTGTGCCCAGACTCTACTCATCAACCGGATAGTGGGACATTTGGTACAGAATGAGTCCGCCTCTAACCCTTCCGCCACTGTATCATGTCTGGTGTCGTTCAATAAAATGCTACCCCCTACTCCTGCTTCTCCTGGCCTATTACTACCTCCCATTTGCTGCAGTTGGGCTGCCAGGAAGTAACCTCGTGGATCTGGTACCGCCAGACCTCCTTTCTCCTCTGGTCGCCGCAGCGTCTCCAACCCAATCCTGGCCACCCCTTCCTTCCAAATAAGTTCTCTAAATATACTGTCCAGTTTTTTGAACCAGTGCTTGGGAATCCAAACAGGAGAGTTCTGCATAACATATAGGATTTGAGGTAGCCAGACCATTTTAATCAGATTGCAGCGCCCGGCGACCGAGAGGGGTAAACGTCTCCATACTTGACACTTCTGTTTAAGTTTCTTCATCAGTGGGACTAGGTTTTCAGATATATACTGGCTTGGGTCTCTGGTAATATTAATTCCCAGGTATTTCATATGCCTAACCACTTGGACCTGGGATGCCTGATGTGGGAGAGGCTCACACAGGGTATCAATGGGCAAAATCACCGATTTCTCCCAATTGATTAACAGCCCAGAGAAATTTCCGAACTCCCTCACTATCCTCATAGCTGTTTCCAGTGACTCCTGCGTATCCGCCAAAAATAATAAAATATCATCGGCATACAAGGCCACTTTATCCACCCCTTTCTTCCTCTTGAATCCCTGTATGCCCTGTGCCATCCTTAGAGCCACTGCCAAGGGTTCAATTGCCAATGCGAAGAGCAGGGGGGACAAAGGACACCCCTGTCTTGTGCCCCTGCTCAGCTGAAACCCCTCCGAGCATTGCCCGTTGATTTTTACCTTGGCCCTTGGTTCGCTATATAGCAGTCTTAGCCACCGAACAAACCCGGGGCCAAGCTGATATTCCGCTAGTACCTTCCATAAGTAATGCCATTCCAGGGAATCGAAGGCCTTGGCCGCGTCTAGTGAGAGAATTGCTCTCCTACCGCTATTTTCTATGGGGATTTGCATATTGAGATATACCCGCCTTATATTGGTGCTTGTGGATCTATTTGAGATAAACCCCGACTGATCCGGGTGTATTAGTTTAGGGATTACTTTGTTAAGCCTTGCAGCCATTACTTTGGCAAGGATCTTCACATCCGAGCACAAAAGCGATATGGGCCTGTATGAGGACATATCCATTGGGTTCTTCCCTTCTTTTAACAGAAGTATTACTATGGCTTCTGCCATGGAGGGGGGCAAGGCCCCCTCTTCCTTAGCCCCATTAAATACTTTCAGCAATAAGGGTAACAATACCCCCCCATATTTTTTATATAATTCTATAGGCAGGCCATCCGGGCCTGGGGATTTTTGAGCCGCCATATCTCCAACCGCACTCTGCAGTTCCTTAAGGGTCAGTGGGGCATCCAACATTTCCCGATCTACCTCTGATACCGGGGTTGTCTCCAACCCCTCAAAGAAGCTCTGCATTTCCCCCTCTACATTTACCCTGGAGGAGCTATATAACTTCTCAAAGTACATTTTAAATTCATTTACTATATCCGGAGTGTTTTTTCTTATCTCTCCTTCCCTCCCTATAATTGCCGGTACTGCACTCGGGGGGCCGTTTGCCTTGATTATCAGAGACAGAGCTTTCCCTATCTTCTCCCCCTCTCCAAAAAAGCTCAGTCTCTGAAAGGATCCTATCTTTTCTGCCTTCTCCCGGAGCACCCTACTGTACTCTTCTTGCCTCTTCACCCAACACTCGTGGTTGACCTGGGATGGTGTTGCTACATAGTGCGCCTCCGACAGTCTTGCATTCTCTTTAGCTTCCTTTTCAACAGCTTGAGACTGTTTTTTAACATGCGCTATTCTCTGGATTAAGGCTCCTCGAATATACGCCTTCAGAGAGTCCCAGACCACCCCAAGTGAGGCCGATCCTAGGTTTATACTAATATATTGTGAAAGCCCTTCCATCATTTTCTCCTCCTCTCCTATAAGTTCGAGCCAAAAGGGATTAATCTTCCAGCTCCCCCTGCCATACTGTCCCCCCACTCTCACGGAGGCAATAACTGGGGTATGGTCCGAAATGCCTCTTGGCTCATATACTATCTCTTCCACTACATTTAGAGCCTCCTCATTCCCCAGTACGAGATCAATTCTAGACAGGGTGGCATGAGTCCTGGAGTGACACGAATACTGCCTCTCTCCAGGATGCCTCCTTCTCCAGATATCTACCAATCCTAGTTCATCACAATACTGAAGAAGGGGACTCCTGTTGGCCTCTCCCGCTCCAGGCTTTGGCGGGAATCTATCTATGCTCCCATTCATCGTCATGTTAAAATCTCCCAAAGCTATTACCGGTGTCCCCGGGAACTCTGCTACAAACCTGGCTAAATCCTCCATTACCTCTGTGCAAAATGGGGGGGGGATATACACGTTCGCCAGTATATATCTTCTATTTTCTATTGAACAGGAGAGGAAAATATACCTTCCCTTTTCGTCTACCCTACTCTGCCCGCAGGAGAAGGCCAGCTCCGTACTTATCAGTACACTCACCCCTCTCGAATATGATGAGTAGGTAGAGTGAAACTGCATCCGGAACTGTTTGTTGCTTAAAGTTTCACATGTATCCTTCACCAAATGCGTCTCCTGCAGGCAGAGTATCTTGACGTTCCCCTTTTTGGCTAATGAAAAAATGATTTGTTTTTTGAGCTTATCTTTTACTCCTCTTACATTCCATGAGCAAATATTGATCCTTTTACCCGTATCTAAAATTTTGCCCCTCCCTCCTTTAATGCTCCTGGACCCTTCTATCTGGTACCATTATGCTATTTTGATCCCCTATCCGGACTAATCTCTCATTATAAATGCAGTAGGGGGGCGCATAGCATATCTCCCTATCATTTACCCGCCCCTTTAATCTAACAACCTGATTCCACTCATATCCACTCACACCACTCCCCAGCCTCCACCTCGGATTATGTGCATACCTCTTCCCCCCCACCCTCCCTCCCTTATTCCCCCTCTCCCTCCCAACACCCCCCCTCATCCCCGCCTCCCCATCCCCCCTCCCCCACCCCACCCCCATGCCCACTTTGGGGCCTAACCCTCGGGCTTCTATTGTGACCTTCGAAAAACTTTTTGAGGTTTAAGAACAAAGAAGAAAACAACCCTGAACTGAATCCAGTAGGGGGGGACTTTCCCCCTCTTAGAGAGAGAGAAAAAAAAAAAAAAAAAAAAAAAAAAAAAAAAAAAAAAAAAAAAAAAAAAACAAACATGTATTTTGTGCTATTACCCTGTGCATACATTGTGCATTTTTCTCTATGGATACATTATATTACTATTTACTTAATAAAAAAAAAAAAAAAAAAAAAAAAAAAAAAAAAAAAAAAAAAAAAAAAAAACCATGCATTTTGTGCCATTACCTTGTGCGCAATTTGTGCATTTTTACTCTATAACTATATTATATTACTATTTGTTACTATCTACTTAGTCCCCCTGGAAATACAAAATACACACAAAAATATAAAAATATATAAAAAATAAGGGGGCAGAAACATGCATTTTGTGCTATTACCTTATACATAAATTGTGCATTTTTCTCTATAAATACATTATATTCCTATTTTCTTAATCCCCCCCTCCCCCCTCCCCCACTCCGCTCGCCATTTATCCCATCAAATGGAAAAAAGGAAAAAAAAAAAAAAAAAAGTCCAGTGAGAAACCGACCCAAAAATAATACAAAAATAACAAAAGATAATTCCAAACAGCACTCAGTTTCCCTCTCCTCTCTTAATTCTTTCCTCAATGTCCTCCAACCAAGTTGACACTTCATTAGGGGTAGAAAAAAACCTAACTTCGCCCAGAGCCGAGACACGCAGTCGCGCCGGGAACAACAGCGCATAATTAATTTTAAGTTGCTGAAGCTTGCGCTTACAATCTCCGAATTTGGCTCTTTGCCTCTGCAGCTCAGGGGAGAAGTCCGGGTAAATTGAAATCCTGACTCCATTGTGCTGGATGTTCCTTAGCTCTCTTGCCTTCTGTAAAATAGTAACTTTGTCCCGGAAACACAAAAGCTTAAAAATGAAGGGTCTAGGGTGGCCTCCTGGTGCTAAGGTCTTGGGACCTATTCTATGTGCCCGCTCAATAGCAAATGTAGCAGAAAATGAATCCCTGCCGAACTTCTCCCTCAGCCAGTTCTCCATGAATTGAATGGGGTTGTTCCCCTCACAGCCTTCTGGGAGCCCAAGCACCCTCAGGTTCTCCCTGCGTAGCCTGTTCTCCATACTGTCCATTTTCTGCAAGCAATCCCTTAGTTGGATTTTCATGAGTGCCACCTCTTGCTTTAGTGGGTACACATCATCCTCCATTTGGCTGAATCTCTCCTCAAGTGCTGTTGTGCGAGTGCAAACTGTGCGCACTTCCCCCTTAACAATAAGCAGTTCATCTCTAATGCTTTTGAATTGCTCAGATAGCTCGGTGATTGATTGCTTGCAGGTGTTAACAGCTGTGAGGATATCCTGCAGGGATGGCTCCCTCTCACCCAAGCCACCCTGGCCTCCCCCTGCCGCCCCTTCCAGGCCCAGGACCTGTTGTTTATCCAGGGTCCCTCTTGCGACTGGGCCTGCCAGTGGTATACTTGATGGGATAGCTGTCAAAGTCCCGTTTTCCTGGGTCAGGCTTCTCCTCCCTGGGTGGCCCGCCTGTTGTAGGCCCCCCCCTAAGCTATTGGGTTTGTTAGGGGTTTGATTTGGCGTGTGCGCAAAGCGCTCTAGTTTGGTGGCTGCTTGATTCCCCTTCTCCTTGGCGCTGCGGGTTCCGAGACCCCCTGACCCTTGTTGGGCTGGCCCATCCTCCATCCCCTTCTTCTTTGACATGTCTGACAGTGTGATACTTTTTTAATGCACAGTGCTAGTCCCTTGCCCTGAGACCTGGGCCTGTATGGCCACCCCCCCCCTGTCAGGCTTTCAGTGATAGAGTCTTTTCCAGCTGGATTTTTGTGCTGTGGATATACACACAGCGACTCACCCCTCCAGTGTTCCGGGTGGGATCCTCTGCTGCTCCGACCTTCAGGGGGGTTTACAGCGCTATCTGCTGCCTGCTCAATCCCAGGTGACGGCGCCCTCCTCTCTCACAGGTACAGGCGCCGTCGATGTTGTCCTCGGGAGAGCAACATGCAGCTGGTGCAGCTTAGTGCGGTAGTCACGTTCGCGGCGGCTTCTCTCAGTGCTCCGGGCGTTCAGCCTCCTGGAGCTCGCTGTGTCGGAGACGGAGCTAGGGGAGAGGGCTGGATTCAGTCACGGCGTCCTCTCTCACCCCTCACCTCAACATCCGGTCACGCCCCTCCCCCCATGACGACCAAAGATCAAAATTTTAAATGAAAAGTAACTTAAACAATAAGTAAAAAGATTATTTTGGAAGAACTGCTGTACCTTATGGTGTAACAATACATTAGCACATTAAAAACATGCCTTGTAGTACAAAATACTAAAACATGTCTATGTATATAAATCTACAACAGAGGCATTCAGCACAGAAATACATTGCATAAACTTAAAGTGGTTATAAACCCTTATATACCCAGTGAAGTGACTGGCCTCAGATGATACACACAGATTAAACAAATCCTCCAACATACGTTGTAGCTGTTTATCTGCAGTCTTCTCTTCTATACAGCTGTTCAGTGCAGAATTTATACAATTTGTCTAGGCTTTTAGAAAACAGGGGGCAGGGATCTGAAGCTACACTCTGCAGATCTCAGTGAGTAGATCCCTGAGAGCTGATTGGAGGGAAGAAACACCCCACACACACAGCACACAGGAACAAAGCTAGGGCTGTCAATTAAAGGCTGCGTGCTGGAGTATCCTCCCCTGTCACCTTTTTACCTCTTGGTGTCAGGGAAAGTTGTATGGAATAACTGAAGCAGATAGCGGAGGAACAAGGCAGCAGACAGAAATGACACTTAGTGCTCTGTATTGAGACAAGTACATACTATAGAGGGATATAATTAGTTTATATTTCATGTCCGATTTTTACAACCACTTCAACCACTTTAAAAAGAACAGCAGTAATAATATTTCAAAAATCCCAGAGCAACATTATAGTGTAGCTTTATTTATTGAAATTATTATAAATAAAAAGTAAGTGTGCTCACAAAAGTACCAAGAGAACAGGTTTATAGAAATCTTCTACAACCCAATAAATCCATTTTATATGTGTTAAAGTGGTTGTAAAGCCAAAAGTTTTTTTTTACCCTAATGCATTACCTGCATTAGGGTAAAAAACATTCCAGTAGTTGTTCCCCTTACCCTCCCTAAATAATTACCTAAGTCCTGTACTGATTCAGCACTATGCCTGTTTGTAGTAGTGCTGATTCTCTCCCTCCCCCTCACAGGCTCAGAGACAGCAGTGGGAACCATTGGCTCCTGCTGCTGTCAATCGAATCCTGGGAGCCGAGAGCAGGGGCAGAGCTGAGCCACGCTGTGTGTGTCAATGAACGCACACAGCTCGACTCAGGAGTAAGCCCACGGGTGTGCCCCCATAGGAAGTGGCTTCCTATGGCGGCACACAGAGAAGAGGAGGAGCCAAGATCGCCAACAGAGGACTCCAGTAGAGGAGGTTCAGTGCCATATCATTGCACAGAGCAGGTAAGTATAACATGTTTCATATTTTAATTAAAAAAACTAAGCTTTTCAACAACTTTAAGCCTCAAAAGAAATAGGATGAAATACACCATGAAGCAGATAGTTTGGTGTCTATTCTGTCCATGTGTTTCAGATCTTACCCTCCTTAAACTATCTTCTGCCATATACTCTACTGCACCAAAGACTCTATGTATGTAGAAGCTCAATAAAGAATTGGCAGGATGTTTAGAGACATGGGTTTGGTTAAACAGGAAAGAGTAGACACAGGAACTGTTATTTGGGGGAAACTCCTTCACACATACTGTAGAATAAAACAAAACAAATGACAGGTGTCTCTGGTAGGATCCAACAGCAATGTAATATTTACAAACCATGTACCCTAAGGCCCCTTTCACACTGGGGCGGTAGGGGGCGTCGCCGGTAAAACAGCGCTATTTTTAGCGCTGTTTTACCACGGTATTCGGCCGCTAGCGGTGCGGTTTTAACCCCCCGCTGGCGGCCGAAAAAGGGTTAAATCCACTCGTATAGCGCAGCTATAGCCGCGGTATTGCCGCGGTATAGCCATGCTGTCCCATTGATTTCAATGGGCAGGAGCGGTTTAGGAGCGGTCAAAGATGCGGCTGACAGGAGATTTTTTCTTCTCCTGCCAGCGCACCGCTTGTTGCGGTTTGCAGGGGGTATTTTTAGCGCAATAACGCCTGCAAACCGCCCCAGTGTGAAAGGGGCCTAAAGCTCCTCGAGGATGGGGTTTACCAGAACATTAGATGTGCTTTGAGTTTTCCCTTTGGTTTCTAGCAACCAAATTACAGGTGCACCAAATGTTGTTACTGGAGCTTTGTTTTCCTTACGATTGACAATGCGTGTTCACATTTAGCTGCTGTTCCAGTACAGTAGAGAAGTGGAGTACAAGTTTCCGTATACATGCATTCATTGGCTGTTTTACCAAGCACTAAAACCTAAAGGAAATAATCCCAGCAACATTCTCCAATCTACAACACTAAATGATGTGATGTGCTTAACATCTCTTAAATTTTTTTGCACTGGACTGCTTCGGGAAATAGTTCAGAGCCTGGTCTGGTGCAACAGAGACAGACTTCAATTTGTTTACAGTTTTGTATCCCTGTTTAGAAATACCTAGCTTTTGTCAAGTGCCTGGAATATTGGTTGGACATCTGCAGACAGCTTTTAAGATTCTTTTACATGTGCATACATGTATTTTCTGCATGGAATGCAGGTTCTTGTTGACAGAGCTGCCAGAAGAACCTACGTAAAATACGCACCTAAAGTACAAATTTTTATATGTGCATTTTTAGATGTGCACAATGTTTAGTAGCGTACAATCATTCTAGTGACTTGACTATACTACGTATGTATGTGTTTATATGTGTTTACACATGTAACTTGTAAAACCTGTAGATATCTACAGCCCTGGACACAGCTGTGTTTCACATTTTGTTGTAGGCTGGTAAAAACGATACACATTTTTGTGTGTAGATGCAGATGTGTGAATAGCCCCATTGATTTCATGATATCTGATGTATGCATCTAAACGTGGTGCTTCAGATGCCCATGTAAATTGGTAATTGTTGTTAACATAGGGTTCTTCTACCAGTGTCAACACAACATGGTACAAATGTCGCCAGACATTTTATTGAAGTCCATGGGGGTGATGTGACCCTTTTGCAAATACAGGGCATCAAAAAAGTAACAGCTCCTAGGAGAGGTGGGGATAGTTTCAGAATCCTCTGTAAACGGGAGGTTTTGTGGATATTTCCTCTCCAAACCAAGATCCCCGCAGAGTTAAATTTTGATTGAGATCTGACCCATTATTATGATTGAGACTTGGTTTTGGGTTTGATTTATTTATTTTATTTTTTGTTTGGGTATAGTTATAATCAAGTCTCTCATTGATGCCACTATTGTGTGTGCATGCTCCAGCATTGGAGCAAAGCGATGTATCGTATAGTTTTTATGTTATTAGTGTTTCCATTTTTGTTTTGTTTTTTGCTGTTATTATTTTTGTTTTGTTTTATGTTTTCATTCTTATTTTATTTGGTTATGTCCATTATTGGGATTATGTTTTGCTTTTTCCTTTAAATGGAAATAAATCTGGGAACAATGGTTGCAATTACCTAATTGAACACACCTAGTTCAACCATATGTGTTTTGATAAAACAACCTGTTTCTCCCCTGTCTGTATGCTCATCTACCAATGCTTTTATTGATCCATTGAATAAAGCTGAATTGAATCGCATCGTTTGTTGGAGTGCAGCCATCAGATTTCTTCGTTCATCTCTACTCTGTAGCAGTGACAGGGCATGCACCCCACCTTAGAGATTACACTGTTGGATTGTACAGCCTTGCTGACTCACCTGTGAACAGCAGGACTTTGCTTACAACTGGACAATCATTTGTGTCCCACGTTTCTTTGCCTGAAAGTGGCTAGGTGCATGACAGTAGTTGTGCTATTGGCACTCAGATGAGAGGAACTAAGCAGTTCAAAGGTTGTAGAAAGAGACCTTACGCTACAAATTTAATTCATCATTATACATACTGTATTATAAGAAATACTGACCTTAGTAGGGGATGTAACCGCCTCAGTCCATGTCTGAAAAAAAACAAAAAAACAGTATGCATCCTTATTATGTATGTCCAGCATATAGCCCTAGTTTTTATCCCTGCAAAGACCATGAAAAAGTAAAAAACTGTTAAACTGCCAGAAAATAACTCAGCCCCAATTTTCTTATGGCTGACAACACAGTGACTTCTGAGGACTAAAGCCACAAGTAATGGTTTCAGGCCTAGCCAGTTGTCTCTTAGTAAACTACTGGATGCCTCCCATCCTATTTAAAGCCTATTTAATTTCCTATCATGCGTCCCAGATCAATGTCCATTTCTTCAGAGGAATATAAGAATATGCATGCTTGCTTTAAAGTTAGGACCCAAGGCTTGTGTGCCACACCTTTCCTCTAAAAACAAATTTATTTTTACTGGTATAGTAAATTTATTAAACATTATGGTAAATTTAGTAACCATTTGACCCTTGCGAGTTTAATCAGTAATAAAAAATCAAGTTACCATTATTATCATTACTGACCTGTAAAATGATATTATGTTGGTTTAAAAATATTACGTGCATGTATGCTGTGCATCAGACATGTTCAAGCATCAAGCGTATTTCTGTAAGGGAGTTCCCGCATATGAAAAGCACATGCCTAAGGATTTGAGTAGCTCAAAAGGGCTTGTAAGAATAGCAATCCCTAAGGCCAATTAAGCTATTAAGATGTCCAAATAAAGACTGCTTTTTGGTATCAGTGCAGTACATACATAACATTCTGTATGGTGTGCTGATACAATTAATACATTTGAGAGCAGTTTTACAACATATTTGACACTTAAAACAATTCATTCAAATTTACTAATTTGTTATGTTTAGTGGCACCAAGAAATCAAGAACTTTAGACAGAGCTTTTTTGAATTTCTGAAAAACAATATCGACTTATGCCGCGTACACACGACCGGACTTTTCATTGAGCAAAACTCCATTGGCATTTCCGACAGAAAAATTTAAAACAGGCTCTATATCTAAGTCCGTCGGAAATGCTGACAGAAAAAGTCCGATGGGGCATACACACGGTCAGAATGATGAAAAGCTCCCATCGGACACAGTCCGACCGTGTGTACACGGCATAAGTCTTCCATGAGTATGAGAATTTTGGAGACATTGAAGAAAAATGTAATTTATCATAACTTCTAAGTCTAGCAAATACATCAGGACAAATCAAGTAACGTAATGTCTTGATGCTTTTAAAAATATATTTACTTCTTTTAGTGGAAACAATTTCCATCACTGGTAGAGCAATACCCCAGTGACAGTCATTCATCTATTTATAAAATGTAGATATCACCATATAATAGCCAGCTGGCGCTACCTCTGTCCCAATCCCAACTTAAGTTCAGGTCAGGGCTGTTACAGTATAAAATAAAATATAAGGTCAGGTCAGACATTCAGGTCAGGGCTGTTACAGTATAAAATAATTTTAATACAACTTTAGCTTTTTGTGGATGAAAATACACTTCACATGGAAGAAATAAGTAGGCTGCTTATGAAAATACTAGTTGTTTGGCTGTGTCAGCCTTCAATACTTTCTGAGATATCCAGAGCAAGTATGAAGCAAGTCAAACTGAATCAGAACTCCTGATCGGTATACTTGTTCTGGGTTTGTGAATGTACTAAGTCATTAGAGCTGCATGCTTTGGATTTTTAGACTGAGAAGTTAGCAATGGCAGCTCCCGTATTTTTCTTATTACAGAATTCCTTTCAACTAGAACAATTTCTTGCTGCACAGATTAAAAAAAAACTATTCCTTTATGGCCTTCTCTACTCCATTATGTTTAAAGCAACCCTGTCAGTCACCTAAAAAAAAACAGCTCTGTGACTGCTATATGCTTTAGAAGAAGCTGATCAAAGATTGGGGTAAAGGGTCAATCACAGAGGCCCTTTGCCATGTGATTAGCTGTGCCCAATCACAGCTTGTCACCTCTCCTTTCCTCACACAGAGGCAGCATGTGAGGAAAGGGAGCCGATCTGTCAGGGCACAGTGAGTACAGCATTTACACTCATAATCAGGGCACTGATTATCAGTGCCCTGATAATCAGTGCAGCCTCATCAGTGCCCATTAGTGCAGCTTATTAGTGCCCATCAGTGCAGCTTATTAGTGCCCATCAGTGCCACCTCATCGGTGCAGCTTTATCAGTGCCTCCTCATTAGTGCCCATCAGTGCAGTTTGTCAGTGCCCATCAGTGCCGCCTCATCAGTGCCGCCTCATCATTGCAGCCTCATCAGTGTCTATCAATGCACATTAGTGCAGCTTCTTCAATGCAGGCTCTTCAGTGCCCATCAGTGCAGCCTCATCAGCGCACATCAGTGAAGAAGAAAAATTACTTATTTGCAAAATTGTTTAACAGAAACTAAGAAAATCAAAATTCAAAATTTCAAGATTTTAAGTCCTTTTTTGTTTATTTAGTAAAAAAAAAAAAACTCCAGTGGTGATTAAATACAACGAAAAGAAGGCTCTATCTGTCTCAAAAAAATGATAAAAATGTCATTTGAGTATAATGTTGCATGACTGAGTAATTGTCATTCAAAATTTGACAGTGCTGAAAGCTGAAAACTGGCCTGGGCAAAAAGAGGGTGAAAGTGCCAAGTGTTGAAGTGGCTAAGACTACATTCAAATATACAAATCTTTGGTGCATTTTCCAGCAAAGCACATCTTCTATCGGGATAAATGGTAATATATGTAAAACATGTATTCAATGCATCACACTGCAAATGCACCTCATGAAAATTTGAATAGGACTCTGCTTACTTCATCTACAAGTGTAAATTAACACTCCAGCCGAGGTAAGCACCAAAAATAACATTTACACTGCAACTGTGCTGAAGTAAAAGAGCTTCTTTCTCCTTTTTATCTGCTGACTTTCTGTGATTGCTGCTGGCATTCAAATTCTAATCTAGTTTGTATTCTGGATTTTGCTGACTGTCTGTGTTTTGCTTCCTCTTGCAGCACATGGGAAAATCTGGACAAGTGTAGTGTTTTTTTCTGCTTGAACATGCTGATTTCACTTATTTTCACTTAATTTCACTTATCATTTCATATCTACTTTATACCTTGTTTTTCTACTAGGGACCTCAATTTGAATCCTGACTAGGATACTATTTGCATGGAGTTTGCGTGTTCTCTATGTGCCTGTAGGTGGGTTTCCTCTGGTACCCCCGTTTTCTCCCACTCTTCAGAGACATTCTGGTAGGTTAATTGGCTCAGACATTCTGGTAGGTTAATTGACTCAGTTGAATGCATCTAAGATGACTGCCTCACTCCTAGCCGCTTTGAGTCCTTAGGGAGAAAAAGCACTATAGAAATTAAACATTTTGGTATTGAGCCTACAAGTCAGCTGTGGCTAGTGGGGACAACCTGATGCTAATGAGCAATACATAGATAAAACCAAACCTCCATCTGAGTTTTCCTGGTGAAGAATGATTATTTAGATTCTGTACCTCAAAAGACCCAACCCTAAAGTTGGTGACAGCAATGTCCAAGCTAACTCACAATAACACTTTACTTTATGACTGCATAACTTTTAAACTAAGGGGGATATCTCTTACCTCTTTTAACCCTGCAGTTTCATTTACATCTCCATGTCGAATATTCATGGCTACTCCTTCATGCTCTTGTGGGGTACTTGAATCTTCTTGAAGAACTAGGATGTTTGGCTGCTCTCTGTGTTCCTGTAGCAAACAGTAGATAATACAGTCAGTAATAGTAAAGTATTAATGTGGTAAACTAACAAGAACTCTTAGCAAATGTAAAGAACAGTAAAAATGTACATTGTCTAAACAACACAGTTCACAGTCATTCACAATAATGGGGGCAGTAGATATTTACTATAAGGACCAAACATGTCCATAAAGTGTTATCTTTGGTCTGAGTAAAGGGCTAATTTGCAAATCTGCTATCAAGACTTCTTTAAACTAAACTCGTTATGAGAAAAATGGTGGCTTCCATTGGTAACCTCTCTAAAATGGGAGTTGTCTGGCTGCCATCCTGAACTTCAATACTTTGAATGACTAACCACAACAAGTGCTGTATACAGATAAGCAGATCTAAATGTTGTCTCTTTCTTGATCTGCAAACTTGTTGGTAAATCATACAGTATTAAAATTTGTGGGTTGAGTTAATAGACAGATAACTAACAATTTTACAAGGTTAACAATGGCAACTATTTTTTCCTCATGTCAGGTTTACTTTGAGCATTTGTCGTGTTTTTATTCAATTTTAGTTTATTAGGTTTATATTTGAAGACTACAATAAGGCAATCAAAGCATTTGCAGTAATCACATAGTGGAGAACAATGTGGAAAATAGTATACAGAGGCATACAGAAACAAGGTATTTCAGGCATATGGAGATACAAGCACATATAGTAAATCATGTCAAACGAGATTTACTTCTGCTGTTTAATAGTAGCATGTTTTTTGTTCTCCATATTTTCCACCAGTGTAATAATCATTGGTGATTTGCCAACTTGTCTCATTAGAGGATAATGTAATGTTGGCCATAGAATACACATCAGAAGGGAATGTGGAAAAGTATACAGAAAGTGAAGATAGTAGGTAGGGTCAGAGAGCATAAGAGGAAAGTTGGAGTCAGAGTTTGGGGTGGGGGGAAAGGAAAGATGGAAGGTTTACAGGATGTATTTTTTTGGCAACATTTATAGAGACGGGAATCATAGATAACACGGTCATTTTTGGATTGTGTGGGACCATTGTCCCTGTAATTTTAGAGTAAATAGTTAAAATAGATTTCCAGAAGCTTTTAATAGGGGGATAGTCCTACCAGATATGGGTCATATTTCCACTAGGGCCTTGACAATGCCAACAGGTTATAGAAAATGATAAGTAAACAATGCAGGATGGCTGAACATCTATATCAACTGGCAATGATTTTAAAGTTTTTTTTCTTGAGCTTTGCTAGCTATAGAAAGTTATGTGAGAGTATGAAAGCTTTCTCCCAGGACTCAAGTTCGATTCAGGTATCCAGTTCCCATCCCCAGGTGATTTTGTAAGCAAGGAGATTGGAATGTGAGGAAGCTGATAGAACAGAATATATTTTGCAGATAGACTGCTCTAGAGGGGAGTTGCAGAGTAG
This sequence comes from Lithobates clamitans, assembly GCA_037952925.1. Taxonomy (NCBI): domain Eukaryota; kingdom Metazoa; phylum Chordata; class Amphibia; order Anura; family Ranidae; genus Lithobates; species Lithobates clamitans. Next base: position 4,239,221 of record JBBGZY010000318.1, read on the forward strand.
TAACTTCTGAAAAGACATGAGGAGGGATGTTCACTCCTGTCTATTGTATAAAGAATGAAGAAAATAAGAAAGCTGTTTTTTTCAGGAGCCAGTGATCTGTTATAAGGAGTCCCAGAACGGTACCTCACAGATTAGGAATGCCTTGGCCTGTCTTTAATATCGCCTGTGATGGGATACTTTGTTCCATGCCCCAAATGAACAACTATAGACAAATAGGACCTATAAAGGGGGGAAGAACTGGTTACCAAACAAAGGGATCATGGGACAATTGTATGCGGAAATTTTTAAGGTTGAGATGACCCTGTCACAAAGGCCAAGGGTTTGTTTTGTAAGGCCCAGCGGAAGATGAACTTCCTTGCGCTGTTCTGGTGCTATCCATAGTAGAGCCTGTAGATCAAGCAGGTCATGGGTTGTTTAATCTAAACCCAGAGTTTTGATAGGAGATGGTGAAACCAGCTGGTATTTCTGGAAAAACGAATGCTTAGTAATACAAGGTGATATCTGGGGCAATTGCTCCCCTTTTTTCTTTGGGTGAAAAGAGTATTTTACACTAAAGTCTTGGGCATTTTATGACCCATTTGAATGTTGTAAAGACCCTTTGCAGTTTTCTTAAGCATAAGGTGGAGTTATAGATGGGTTTGAAAGAGGTACAGGAAATAGGGGTGTGATGTCCATTTTGAGTATTATTATTCTATCTAAAGCCTCATACACACGATCAGACTTTGTACAAACTTTCCCGTGGATTTTTGTACAAAGGTCATTGGCCGTAAACTTAATAAGCATACACACGGCAGGACTTTTTCGGCAACAAACACGAACGTAGTGATGTTTCAACGTACTGACGACACTTCAAAAAGAGGACGTTCGATTCTCCGACACCACCCTTTGGTCAACTTCTGTATTGTTGTCCGATCTTTTGCATTGGTTCTGAGCATACGTGTTTGTAGTTTGTACAAAAGTCCGGTGGTTTTGTATACACACGATCGGACTTTGCTCCATCGGACTTTTGTTGCTGGAAAGTCCAATGAAAACCGAAAAAGTTTGTCCGATGGAGCGTACACACGGTCGGATGTTGCTTTAAAACAGCTAATTTGCATGTTTGTTGTCAATCGTGTGTACAGGCCTTATGAAAGCATTTTCCAGTCATAACCATGAAGATCTGAAATGTTTCTTTAAAGGAGGGGCGTATAGTTGTGAAACTATAGTTGATAGAGATATGAAGGTATACAGTATGTATCCCAGGATATTTCAAGGACAAAGAGCAAAATTTGAAGGGAAAATTGGACTAAAGTAACTGGGTCAATTGAGATGAGAGTGAGAAGGTTAGAAGTTTGGATTTAGAATAACTGACCATGAAGTTACTAAGACTTCCGAGTCATTGAAACTATTAGACTACTGAAGGCTTGTATGTGTGTGTCTGTGTTACCTATAATAAAAGATCATCAGTGAGCTGGATATTTTGGCCTGAGTTGAACCAAATGTTAAGCCTGAGATATTTGGATTCTGTCTCTGGGCTACTGTCAAGTTTTCCACCATTAGAACACAGAGAAGGAGAGAGAGGCAGCAGCCCTGACTCATACCATTATTGATGGGAAACCTAGGTGACAAAGAATCATTCACATGGACTCTAGCCTAGAGGATGGATTTTCATCGCTGTCTGTGGATCTATATATTAGGAACTCTCTCACTTACTATTCCAGTGACACAAGTCATTAAGAAATAGGAAATGAGGTGAAATTTCTCCTATCGGGAAAAAGACAATAAAAAATATATTTTTTGTAAAGTGAAGAGGGCCTAGAGTTTTGGTCACCTTTTCCTGTTGTCTGTGTCCTTGATGGGGAGATCTTCCCAGTAAATGAGGTGATATTTCCACAGGTCAGACACAGACAGCATTAAAATCCTTGCAGACATTATAACTCTTCTTTATTCCATGCAAACCATCCCCTATAAGGCCTTTTTAGAATTTCCTTCTCCTGGTGACCTCCAATAGCCTAGATTTCAGTTTTAAAATGTTCTATTGTTTTGGAAGATACATAAACTGAAGGTCCATTTATGCATTTGTATGCCATTGTCCTGATCTACCACCAAGTTGAGCTTACTAACCACTTTTTTTACCAGTTCTTTCCTTCTGGTGCAAAAATTAACCACACTTGCTGCTAGATTTTTCTCAGCCATGCATAGCACACTAAAATTAATGCTACCTAATAAAAGTAATTGGTACATAAAAATGACTTTGATTATTGCAAATGTATGTTTTCGTGACATTTTCAGATTCTGATCATCTGCATTCACTATATATTTATGCTATTATAATCATGTTTAAATCATTTGGCTTGTCTAATGAAGTATCAGTCAAAATTGTAATTCCTCACGCTGCCTCAAGGTGATGTGGACAGACTATAAACTTGCTTTTTTTTCTCAGGAAGGCCAATAAAGGAAAATCCCATTCATGAATACCTAACTAGTTTCTATTTGCCTCATTTCAGTGAAAACCCATTATAACTTGGCATATGGACAAACTGAAGTACAAAGGTTATAGCATGCAAAAAGGTCCCATAGACCCAGGCCTAGGGTGCAACATTTCTTTGGGTAGACAGGCTATCTGTTTCATTATCTTACTAATTACAGATGAATATTAAAATAAATATGAACTATGCAAACACAATTTCTCTAGCCAATGGGGAAGCTTAGTAAAGGTTTCCTGTTGGTCATATCACTTAAGTCCAGTTCTGGGCTTACAGCAAGAACAGGCGAATGGTCCTTCCAGTCACTGATGCAAGGTCAGGCAAATAACAAATGTTAAAGAGTATGCACCTGTAATTTGTTATTTGATCCAGTGTAAGAAGCAGCTTTGCAAGTACAAGTTTCAAGTACATTTAAACTCTTCATTGAGTGTACTGAATGTGATATGTTATAACCATTAGGATTACAATTAGGTGGATAAAAAAAAATCTGTCCACTACAAGTTAATTACAATAGTTTCTCTGTTTTCCTTAAAACAACCTGTAGTATCCATCTTGTACAAATCTACTGCATTTAGCTCAAGTTAAAACTCTTTTACTGAAATGCAATATTTGACTTTTTCTTGAAAGTCTAGAACTACCCCTTCCCTTGTCCATCCACCCAGTTGTAGAGGAGCACCCATGGTTCACAAAATTTCTCAGAAGCAATGACAAAGGTAATGATAGAAGCAAAAGTTTTGGGTGCAATATGTTCATACACACACTAAATACTTGAAACACCAACTATTTGTATTCAACATGCTTGAGATTTGGGGGAAGCACCAGATGATGTATGTCCTTCATAAGTGATAATTGCAGGTTTATTGTTTTGTACTATCATCGCACAAATCGCAGAAGAAAAGAGGTTTAACCTTAAACTGTGTAGAGGATTCTTTACTGTAAGAGCGGCAAGGATGTGGAATTCCCTTCCACAGGTGGTGGTCTCAGTGGTGGGCATCAATAGTTTAAAAAAAACTATTAGATAAGCAGCTGAACGACTGCAACATACAGGGATATACAATGAAATACTAACATATAATCATACACATAGGTTTGACTTGATGGACTTGTGTCCTTTTTCAACCTCACCTACTATGTAACTATGTAACTATTTAATAGCTGGGTCTCTGTGCCAGTAGTTAGGAAAAATATATATGGAAGAAAACCACCTATAGATATGGTACTGGAAACCTTTGCCACATCCCAAAACAAAAAGGAAAATTGCAAAAGGGGGTGCCCAGGGTATTTTTTGGGCAAAGGGTAGTAACCGGAAAGGGGTGTAACAAGCAAATAAAAATATACAAAATTTATTGAGTACAAAACAATAATAGAATTGGTACACAAGGTATATCAACCTAAAAACAAATTAGTCAGACTAAATAGTTACATAACAGCTAGATTCTGAGACACACAGTTGATCTCATGATGAGAGGCCAAACGATGTGTGTGTACACAGGAGTCCCAACATGTTTCGGAATATAGGTATAAATAATTCATTCCTTCTTCGGAGGCGGGTTTGAGACAAGTTGTTTTGTCTGGTAATAAAACAGCAAAAATATCAAAAAGAGTATAGGAATAAACAAATATGCACATTTCCTCCACAGACCTCTTAAAGGGTGCTGATCCCACCAACGATATGCCAATTGTACTAATGGGTAAAACTACTTTTTATTCACCTGAGTTTGATGACTGAAACAGACACAAGTATGCTGACAGATTCTGTTTACTAGATGTAGTGCAACTATAACACTGTAGATATCCACAGAGTCTTACAAACATACAGTATATTCACTCTTCAAGACATCAGCTGTCTGCTGTGTGTGCATCATCATCAGGCTCTTGGAGACTCACTAAAATCCCTCAAGAGTAGCAACCTGACCCAAATGCATCACTTTATTAGCCAATGCTGAACTAAAACAGACCACTGGGCCTTTGAACACAGCCCCACACAGAACGCATGCAGGCATTCACAGCATTTTTTTTTGTTTCTGGAGAAAAAAAACCTAGAGCAGAACAACTGTTGCTCCTTACACCTGTTAAGCTAATTGGGAGACAGGGGACACACTCACAAAACTGTGTGGTTCCTAAGCCTGTATGTTTTGAGGTGTGCATAGACACAGGTGAAGTAGTTAGTGTCTCTGCAATGTGGTTTATTCCCCTGTTGGGATAAGATAATGGTTAGTCCGACTTGAGGAGAGGTTTAGGAAACAAAAGAATCCTGTCATATCTGTCCAAAAGCATGTCCGTAGAAGTTAGCACATTACAAACCTGATTGCACTGTGAACAAGGAATATTTAGAAATATGTATTGATTCACAGTCTTAAGCCTAGTACACACGATCAGAAAATCGGACGAAAAATTAAGTTGTTTGATTGTGAAGTTGTTTTGAAGTGATCGTACGCTAATCTGATCGCCAGTACACAGCTTTTGAGAGCTGTTCGTCTGAAATTATCTGAAGGGACAAACACGAAAAATGTTCTCGTATGATACTAGATTGTCCAATTTTCATTTAATCAGTACAGTTTTCATCCGAAAATACAATACAAATACCAGGTTTATAAAATTTCAAGTCCTGAGCTACTAGCCAGGCCTTAAGAGGTACCGTGCCACCAGTTGCCCCACCCAACCCATACCCTGCCCACCCCTAATTCTGCCCCTAAACACGCCCTCGCAAATTAGCTCATGAAATTACACTGTTAAAGATTTTATGCAGAAGTTACAAAAATAAATATTACCAAGCAAAAACTTTAACAATATTAACAAAAAGTAGATTTCATTGATCTGACTGTGATAAATAAAATAAGGATAAAATACGATTGGCTACTATAGGCACTGTACACATCATTATTGCCTTGTTACGTAAATATGTGCTACGTACAGAGTACAGGGTTGAGAGGTACACTATGTACAGACTGCAGGGTTGAGAGGTGCGCTATGTACCGAGTGCAGGGTTGAGAGGTGCGCTACGTACCGAGTGCAGGGTTGAGAGGTGCGTTAAATACCGAATGCAAGGTTGAGGGGTGCGCAACAAAAAGAGTGCAGGGCTGAAAGGTGCATTACGTACAGATTGTAGGGTTGAGAGGCATGCTATGTACAAACTGCAGGGTTGAGAGGTGGACTATGTACCGAGTGCAGGGTTGAGAGGTGGGCTATGTACCGAGTGCAGGGTTGAGGGGTGCGCTATGTACTGAGGGCAGGGTTGAGAGGTGCGCTACGTAATGAGTGCAGGGTTGAGGTATGCGCTACATACAGAGTGCAGGGTTGATGGGTGTGCTACATACAGTGTGCAGGGTTGAGGAGTGCACTACGTACAGAGTGCAGGGTTGAGAGGTGCACTACGTACAGACTGTAGGGTTTAGAGGTACGCTATGTACAAACTGCAGGGTTGAGAGGTGCACTACGTACGGAGTGCAGGGTTGAGAGGTGCACTATGTACCAAGTGCAGGGTTGAGAGGTTCGCTATGTACCGAGAGCAGGGTTGAGGGGTGCGCAACAAACAGAGTGCAGGGTTGAGGGGTGCACTACATACAGAGTGCAGGTTTGAGGGGTGCACTACGTACAGACTGTAGGATTGAGAAGTACGCTATGTACAGATTGCAGGGTTGAGAGGTTCACTACGTACCGAGTGCAGGGTTGAGAGGTGCGCTATGTACTGAGTGCAGGGTTGAGAGGTGTGCTACAGACGGAGTGCAAGGTTGAGAGGTGCACTATGTACCGAGTGCAGGGTTGAGGGGTGCGCTGTGCGCCGAATGCAGGGTTGAGAGGTGCGCTATGTACCGAGTGCAGGGCTGAGGGGTGCACAACAAGCAGACAGCAGGGTTGAGAGGTGCACTACGTACTGAGTGCAGGGTTGAGAGGTGCGCTATGTACCGAGTGCAGGGTTGAGGGGTGCGCTACGTACCGAGTGCAGGGTTGAGAGGTGCGCTATGTACCGAGTGCTGGGTTGAGGGGTGCGCTATGTACCAAGTGCAGGGTTGAGAGGTGCGCTATGTACCGAGTGCAGGGTTGAGGGGTGCGCAACAGAGTGCAAGGTTGAGGGGTGCGCTATGTACAGAGTGCAGGGTTGAGAGGTGCGTTTTGAGCATTGCTGCTCCACTGATGACAAGCAGGTCTGGATTTTACAGGTATTCAACTGTTTGAGAAACCATTGATACTCTTCACACACTTTGTGAATATTTGGACTGACCTTGCTTTATATTGTCACCCTTTTGGTTGAATGGTCTAAACTTCAACAAGCTTGTAAATGTAATACCTCTATTCCAGTAAATCCTGCCACAAAATCCCAGGGCCTGCTGTCCTTTATTTAGGATTTTTTTCCTTGCCTATTTACACCATTAGAAAATTCAGATTGGGCTGACCATGCTGGCTATATACTAACATTAGAAATGATAGAAGGGTTTGGCGCTGTTCCTATTTAGTTTCCTACCTCCATATAGGTTACTAGATTAAAATAAATTCTTAGGTGCACCGTGCATATATCAAATATTAAATACAAATTAACAATATGAATTCCCAAGTATACCGTGCATGTGTCAATTAAATATTCTGTTGCAATATTGTGCAATCATAGGTGATACATAGACATAACTTAAATGCTTACATATGTAATATTGCTAGGGAGGGAAGAAAGGGGGGGGGGGGGAGGAAAGGGGGGGGGGGGGGGAGAAGGGAGTGAGATAGGGAGGTGGGGAGGGGTGTAGGAAATCTGTTCCTAAGGAAAATTACAATAACAAGATAAAGTGCAAATGTGCTGGTGCAATCCAAAAGGCAACAGTGACAAGATAAAAGTGCAAACGTGCTTCAAAATTCTTTAGTAAGTCTCTTGTGTCATATTCTTGTGCTGTGATGATAATCCTTCACTTATAATATCTCTTTGCTCTGAAAGTGCAGCCACTCACCAGATCACTTCACCCCTGCGGGGGTAGTAGGCAGTTACAGTTTTATCGCCACTGTACAGCGATCGCTGGCGGGCTCAGGATCGTGGTATATCATATATAAAAAGAGAGGGAGTGCCCATAGCGTAAAATTGCTTTAAAAAAGTTTTATTACACAAAATGAAAGGGTACTCACACTTTTGCAGTAAAAATCAAGCGAAATGGTAAAAACGTCAAAACCGTCATTAATATCCTTCAGCGCTGGTACAGGAGGTGATGTTTGGGAAGCACAGATTAGGCCACGCCCTACGCGTTTCGTCGTTAGGACGTCTACGGGAGCTAACGAAACGCGTAGGGCGTGGCCTAATCTGTGCTTTTTTAAAGCAATTTTACGCTATGGGCACTCCCTCTCTTTTTATATATGATATACCACGATCCTGAGCCCGCCAGCGATCGCTGTACAGTGGCGATAAAACTGTAACTGCCTACTACCCCCGCAGGGGTGAAGTGATCTGGTGAGTGGCTGCACTTTCAGAGCAAAGAGATATTATAAGTGAAGGATTATCATCACAGCACAAGAATATGACACAAGAGACTTACTAAAGAATTTTGAAGCACGTTTGCACTTTTATCTTGTCACTGTTGCCTTTTGGATTGCACCAGCACATTTGCACTTTATCTTGTTATTGTAATTTTCCTTAGGAACAGATTTCCTACACCCCTCCCCACCTCCCTATCTCACTCCCTTCTCCCTCCCCCCCCCCTTTCCTCCTTCCCCCCCCCCCTTTCTTTCCTCCCTAGCAATATTACATATGTAAGCATTTAAGTTATGTCTATGTATCACCTATGATTGCACAATATTGCAACAGAATATTTAATTGACACATGCACGGTATACTTGGGAATTCATATTGTTAATTTGTATTTAATATTTGATATATGCACGGTGCACCTAAGAATTTATTTTAATCTAGTAACCTATATGGAGGTAGGAAACTAAATAGGAACAGCGCCAAACCCTTCTATCATTTCTAATATATCTCAGCTGTCCCCATTTTAGGGTGACTGCCTGTTGGGAGGCAGCAGTTCCAAACTTTACCAATTAAGTCTTTATGTCCACTGCGCGGGTTCACCATCCATATACTAACATTAGGCACCACATGGTGGGGATCACGTATCCCTCAGTGGCTAGGGGAGCGGATGCTCTCAAGGCCCCCCCCGTTTGGTTGTTCCACCCATGACTCATAGCAGCAAAGGATAAACCTTCCCTTTTAAGTATTGATGCAGTTCCATTTGCAATTCCTCACACCTTAACAGCTAACTATTTTTGACATTTAAATGCCCCTGAAGAAGAAAAGGCTAAAATATATTAAGTTTTAAACGCGTTGGAATATAACTATCTTCATAAAACCTATGTGTTGATTGATCAATGGTTATCTGTCATGTGAACTGCATCTTTTCTTTTATTGTATTGTGCTATGGAATATATTTTTAACTTTTTTTTCAATAAAAATACTCTTTTATATATAATTGAAGTAATTGATGCCCTACAAAGTCCCATTTAGAGGTTTTTTCCAGTTTTGTGTATCCAATTAGGGATGTGGGCTTTTCACTTGTTCCTTTGATGACAGAATTTTCAATGAGTGCAGGGTTGAGAGGTGAACTATGTACAGAGTGCAGGGTTGAGGGGTGCACAACAAACATGGTGCAGGGTTGAGGAGTGTGCTACATATAGAGTGCAGGTTTGAGGGATGCGCTACGTACAGAGTGCAGAGTTGACAGGTGCGCTGCATACAGACTGCAGGGTTGAAAGGTGCGCTACGTACAGACTGCAGGATTGAAAGGTGCGCTATATACAGAGTGCAGGGTTGAGAGGTGCGCTATGTATAGAGTGCAGGGTTGAGAGGTGCGCTATGTACAGAGTGCAGAGTTGCAAGGTGCGCTACGTACAGACTGCAGGGTTAAAAGGTGCACTACGCGCTACGTGCACCCGAGCAGAGCCGGAAAACTCGCCCTCAGCTTATTCCACTTGCCAAATCCGAGCAGGCAAGTGGAAATTTTGAGGGCTGCAAATACAATGCAATACATTACATTACTTTCGGATTTTTATTCCGTCGTACGAGAATTTTTGTAATTTCGTCTTGTAGTACTGCAATCTTTTGCAATAACTGCATCATTGGTCTGAGAAAGGGACTGAGTTTCCTAATTGCCTGTTGTAGTGGAGTAGTTCAGGAAAACCAACATATATAAAGGGCCATTCTGTATCTATGCTTTATACCAAATAGAGTCATTAGTAGTACGTTGGCACTGTTAATTGAAGGGTTGTTTCTCAGCTTTTTGTCTTTGGCATTTGAAATGTCCCCTTTTACAAAACTAGTTCTGATTGCTGCCCACATAATTTAGGTGCAGTTGGTTCCCCTTCACCTATAACAACTTTTACAGCAGGCACTGTAGTTTCATTGATTAAGGTGAAATGATAAAGTGTTTATGCGTAAAGTACAGCCACCATAGCAATCAATCAGAAGCCATATTAAGCCTAGGTTCACACTGCTGCTGAACTCGCACAATTTTATACCCACGTCAGTCCAACTTTGGGGGCGATTTCAGAGACATCTGTGTGGGTTCCTGCACAGAAGTCTATTAAAATCACACCGAAGTCGCCAAAAGTAGTACAGAAACTACTTTTGGGAATTGATGTGGCGCCGCAAAGTCGGCGTCGCACTGATTCAAACGGTGCCATTGCCGACAATAGCTGCCAATGTGGCATGCGATTTGACAGGTCAAATTGCATGCTAAATCCATCAATGTGAACCTGGGCTAAAATTGATTGAGCTAGTAAACTGAAATTTAACAGATTAGTAGGGCCTATTGCAATATTGATTCCATCTAATTGCCTTCAATAAACACAGTTATGCATGTACTGCCTAAACTGGTAGAGAATATTAGTCACACTAGAATTGAGTGTGCAAAAATAAGAACACATTTTGTAATGAATATAATCTAAGGTTATTGCAAATGATATTAAATAAACCAAGTTCTGTACATTCGAATGGAAGGCAGATAGGCTGTAAAATATAAGGACACCCTAAAGAACTACACTTAAATTATACCCACATTGCTAATGCTAAGCAGTCTATGGTACAAAAAACCCCCCAAAGGATTATATGGCTGATTTACAGTATGTAAACATGTTGCACAAGAAGGAAGGTCTCTATGATATCATTTTTTAAGTAAACCTGTCTCCAAATCCAAAAAAGTCTTAATCAAACAACCTACATACTTTCTATTAAAGAGTTCAATGGGAAGACTTCATCTAAAAAAGTCGTGTGGGTAAAGCTGGTACTGAGATCAGAAATACATTAAAAATACACAGCTTCAATTCATATATTAGGGCTGCTTCATCTGTCAAATCATTTATATTTCTGTCAATCCACTCCTGAGAGTTTACACAATCCAAACAACACCACCAACCTGGCAATCACACATTTTTTGCTGCAGTCATATAACACAATTTAGCCATCCAGCCTGTTACTGGACAGTGAAGCAGCAGTAGCAGTCTAATGAGCTCAGCAGACTGCTCTCTCCTCCTATCAACATATTCTTGGGTGTAAATTTGCATGCAGTACAACTAGTTGGTTCCTATTTCTGCCCCTCCTTCCCCCAGTGTGTTACATTATAGAGCAGCAGTCACTAAATGGCGAACCATTTAGTCCAAAGCCGGACTGAGAGACAGTCCTGTCTGGACCACAGCGTGCCACTGCCACGGCTGGGTGTCCTCTCCCGAACTGCAGATTGGGGCTGAGGGGCAGGAGCTGCCCAAGATTTTATGTTAACAACCGGTTGATTACCCAGCTTGTTAATATGAAATGACTCCCACCCTTCAGTCCCGATCTGCAGCTCCTCCTGCCCCTGCCCACTGTGAGGATGACATCAGTGGTGGGGCTGGAGGCCTTGGAGAAGACACATCAGGATGATTAGTGCCTCTCCCCTGCCAAAGGTACTATAGGACTGAACAGGGGAGGCTTGCATTAAAGGGGCCCTGTGTTGTGTTAGGAGCACTGTGATATGTTAAGGGGCACTGTGTTATGTTAAGGGGTGCTGTGTTGTGTAAAGAGGCCCTGTGTTGTGTTAGGAGCACTGTGATATGTTAAGGGGCACTGTGTTATGTTAAGGGGTGCAGTTTTGTGTAAAGGGGCACTGTGTTGTGTTAGAAGCACTGCAATATGTTAAGGGACACTGTGTTATGTTAAGGGGTGCTGTGTTGTGTAAAGAGGCCCTGTGTTGTGTTAGGAGCACTGTGATATGTTAAGGGGCACTGTGTTATGTTAAGGGGTGCGGTTTTGTGTAAAGGGGCACTGTCTTGTGTTAGGAGCACTGTGATATGTTAAGGGGCACTGTGTATGTTAAGGGGCACTGTGTTGTGTAAAGGGGCCCTGTGTTGTGTTAGGAGCACTGTGATATGTTAAGGGGCACTGTGTTATGTTAAGGGGTGCTGTGTTGTGTAAAGGGGCCCTGTGTTGTGTTAGGAGCACTGTGATATGTTAAGGGGCACTGTGTTGTGTAAAGGGGTGCTGTGTTGTGTAAAGAGGCCCTGTGTTGTGTTAGGAGCACTGTGATATGTTAAGGGGCACTGTGTTATGTTAAAGGGTGCTGTGTTGTGTAAAGGGGCCCTGTGTTGTGTTAGGAGCACTGTAATATGTTAAGGGGCACTGTGTTATGTTAAGGGGTGCTGTGTTGTGTAAAGAGGCCCTGTGTTGTGTTAGGAGCACTGTGATATGTTAAGGGGCACTGTGTTATGTTAAGGGGCACTGTGTTATGTTAAGGGGTGCTGTGTTGTGTAAAGAGGCCCTGTGTTGTGTTAGGAGCACTGTGATATGTTAAGGGGCACTGTGTTATGTTAAGGGGCACTGTGTTATGTTAAGGGGCACTGTGTTGTGTAAAGGGGCCCTGTGTTGTGTTATAAGCACTGTGATATGTTAAGGGGCACTGTGTTATGTTAAGGGGTGCGGTTTTGTGTAAAGGGGCCCTGTATTGTATTAGGAGCACTGTGATATGTTAAGTGACGCTGTGTTATGTAAAGGGGCCCTGTGATGTGTGAAGGGGCATTGCAATGTAAAAGGGAACTTTTGGCGGGACCGTGATGTGTTATAGCTCCAAGGAGATTCGGACCTCTGCCAGAAGGAAATTTTGCTGACCGGACTTCTGTAAAATTTAATTCATGAACCCTGTTATAGAGGATTACAAGTTTCTGAAATCAAGTCAAATTCAGGTATTTTTTACTGGTTGCATTTAAAATACATAAACCATAACTGTTTTGCACTGCTTTTTTTTAATACCTACCTGAAGTTCAGCTTTAAAAACCATCACCTACACATGCTAATGTTTTGCATATGTAGGTAAACATGCAGCGCATTTGTAAAGGAAACAAGGTTGGCTGTCTTTGAAACCAAATTAATAAAAAATAAACTTTTCATGCTGCATATAACAAAAAATATACAATCTGATATGGCTAGAAACATTACAATATACTAAGCTGTATCTGTAAAATAAGTCTGCTGGAATTATCCAGGCATAGTTTCCTGCAGCGAGTTATTCTATCTGGCAGATGTTGTTCTGTGCAATAAATCAAATCCAAATAAGGCTTGTTGTGCTGTTATCAATAATTTGCTTTCTGTCTGCATCAAAATCTTTCAACTCTCTTCTTTTCCATGTGAAAGTTTTTTTTTCAGCAAGGATTCACAGTATAATATTCACAGTATTCACACAATAAAAAAAAAAACTGAATATAAAGTATCACTCTTATTACAAACCACTCTGGTGTCTTTGATGAAGTGCAAAACTATGGGGTTAATTTACTAAAACTGGAGAATGCAAAACCTGGTGCAGCTAGGCATGTTAGCCAATCAGCTTCTAACATCAACTTGTTCAACCTGCAAGCTGATTGGATTCTATGCAGAGCTGCACCAGATTTTACACTCTCCGGTTTTAGCAAATCAACCCCTATATGTTTAAAAAAGACAACTGTCACTCTGCAAAATATGGAACTACTGTCTTGAAACAAGCTAAACAAACCACCTACACAGCAGTGACAGCTGGTGCTCAACATTTTTGTGGGGCGCAAGCAAAATGAAAAATTCTGAAGAAACCCCCATCAATTGCAGCCTCACTGTACCATCAATCACAGCCACTGTGCCATCAAACGCAGCCACTGTGCCCATCAAATGCAGCCACTGTGCCATATCAAATGCTCTCACTGTGCCATCAAATGCTGCCACTGTGCCCCATCAAATACAGCTACTGTGCCCATCTTATGCAGCCACTGTGGCCATCTTATGCAGCCACTGTGCCCCATCATTTGCAGCCACTGTGCTGCATCGAATGCAGCCACTGTGCCCATCATATGCAGCCACTGCGACATCATTTGTAGCCACTGTGCCCATCAAATGCAGCCTCACTGTGCCCATCAAATGCAGCCTCACTGTGCCCATTAAATGCAGCCTCACTGTGCCCCATCAAATTCAGCCTCACTGTGCCCCATCAAATGTTCCCACTGTGCCCCATCAAACGCAGCCACTGTGCCATATCAAATGCTGCCAGTGTGCTCCCTGCCCGCCGTCTGTACTTACCCTGTCTCGGTGTCGGTGGGACAGCTCCTCGATGTCTTCTCCCATCCTCTCTTCCTGTCCTCTGCTATGATTGGACACCTGATAGGCGTCCAATCACAGCGCCTGTCGTTTCGGGCAATCAGGTGACGGGTAACAGATCCAAGCACCTGATTGGCGGAGAGGCGGTTTAGTGTTAGGAAAGCAAATATCAATTTGCTTTTCTAACACAGCTGAATGACCTGCGAGCACCCAGCATGGTGCTCCCAAGTCACCTTTTTTGACACTTATTAGAGCCTATGGCTCTAATCAGGCGCTTAAAAAAGAAAAACCCATGCCACTGTAATTCAGGTGCCCGGTGCCCGTAAAGGGGCGGGCACCTGAATAGGGGGCGGCAGCGGCGGCAATAGATAGATTTATGCAATGCATGAATCTATCGGTGCTAGAGAGGTGGCTGGAGAGAGGGGGCGGTGCCCGTGCGCCCTTATGGACGCACCGTCACTGCTACACAGCCAACAAAGGGACGACTACCATTCTGTACTTCCACAGGAGAATGTCTTGAATAAAGCTAAACTAGCCAATTACACAGCCACTACAGGAGTGATGCATGTTGGCAATCTGCAGAAAATATCATCTGAAGAAAATGTCTAATCTTGTAGGCACATACCCTATTTACTGTTGGCATTAGATAGCATTCCATGTTAGAATAGTTTTAGAAGGATCCATGAAATGTAGTCTATCATTCATTTTTGCTACCAAGTCACAAGTTTAGAGCCATAGTTTCAGAACTATTGAGGTTAAAAAAAAAGAATGAATTTATAAGGCCTATACATATTATTTTATAAATGGTTTTATGGGCATCTTGGAAGCCATCTTGTCTATCTGAGAAGGTGAATGCAAGTTCATTGTTTTTGGACGAAGACTCTTACAGAAAATTTTTAAGAGCCTTATAGCATATTCTCCCAGGTCGTAAATTGTGAGGGTCCTAGACAACAAAAACAAGATAAGGACTGGCCATGGTACCAGAATGTCTTATAATGAGATTGATGACTCAGGTCTCAACTAAAACAATGAATAGAGACTTTAATTTTTTTTCATTACTAAAAAAATAAAAAAATAAACACAAAATAAAAAGGGCCTTTTTTAAAAGTTGCCTTATGAATACGTATTATTTATTGCAAGTAATTGTATTAGCAATAATTTCAATTTTATTATTAATACATTATATGTAGCATATATATGCCTACTTAATTGAATAATTTTACATATTTTTGTTTATGTACTTTTACAATATCCAACATATGTTCATTATATATTGTTTGATTTTACTCATTGAAAATTAGTATACATTATTATTATGAGGGGTGCATGTTTAAAGTACTATGAATGAGCGTGGATGTACAGAATTTCTATCAGTGAAACTACATGTGAATAACCATTGTGTTTTTAGTACCAATTACCTTACTCTCAAAGGTATTTGGAGGAAAAGTTAATTGCCGTTGTTCAGGCTTTCTTAAAGCTATATATTTTATGAGGAGACAATAAGTCAGACAGATGCTGCCATAGAATAGACCACCCTACTATATTTATGCTATTGTTCAAGGCTTAGGTCAGAGGTTATTCGAAGCGAAATCTTGGTATTTTTAAGGAAAATTCTAAAATTATTTTTAACCACTTGGCTACCTAGCCATAGTAAAATGACATACTCACTTTGGGGGGGGGGGGGGATATCTGAATGATGCCTGTAGCTACAGGCATCATTCAGATATCATTCTTTTTAGCAGGTGATTCTGTGCACGATAAGAACGATCATAGCGGCACTTCCACCGCCGCCATCCGGTGCTTCTGTGGGCTCTCCCGTGCCATCGGGAGCCCGGAGAATGAATCGGCCGGCGCCGGATGAGGAAGATAGAGATTTCTGGTGACCAGATGGTCACCAGTCATCTCTATGACCTTCGGAGGCCCGGGTGCGATGTTATGACGTCACGCCCGGACCCCGCATTGTAAACAAAGCCGCGATCGCGGCTGTCAGCATGAGATCGGAGAATTTATTTTCCGATCTTATGCTTTACAGCCTGGAGGAGAGATGTGGGGTCTTATTGACCCCGCATCTCTCCATAAAGAGGACCTTTCATGATAGATTCCTATTACAAGGGATGTTTACATTCCTTGTAATAGGAATAAAAGTGATCAAAAAAAATTAATGTAAAAAAAGTGTAAAAATAAAAAAAAATAAAGTGAAATAAAAAAATAAATAACTATTTTTTTTTTTAAAACGCCCCTGTCCCGGGTAGCTCGCGCTCAGAAGCCAACACACACGTATGCCCCGCCCACATATGTAAACTTCGTTCAAACCACACATGTGAGGTATCGTCAGGTGAGTTAGAGCGAGAGCAATAATTCTACCTCCTCTGTAACTCTAAACTGGTAACCTGTAAAAATTTTCAAAGCATCATCTATGGAGATTTTTAAGTACCGAAGTTTGGCGCCATTCCATGAGTGCGCACAATTTTAAAGCGTGACATGTTAGGTATCTATTTACTCGGCGTAACTTCATCTTTCACATTATGCAAAAACATTGGGCTAACTTTACTGTTTTGTTTTTTTTAAACACAAAACTTTTTTTTTCCAAAAAAAACATATTTGAAAAATTGCTGCGCAAATACTGTGCGAGATAAAAAGTTGCAATGACCGCCATTGTATTCTCTAGGGTTTTTTCTAAAAAAAACATATATAATATTTGGGGGTTCTATGTAATTATCCAGCAAAAAAATGATGATTTTTACATGTATTAGAGAAATGTCAGAATTGGCCTGGTAAGCACTTAATCCAATACTGCTCCCTTAAGGTAGTTGTGCGGATGGGTACATATTCAAATAATATGTAATTTGACGTCATTAATTACATGGAAAACATATCCAAGCCTACTTTTTTGGGGGGTTAAAAGTTTGAAGAAAGATTGAGATGGGGAGAACGAAAAAAAAGAAGGAAGGGAAGAAGTATCCAGGAGGAGAAAAAGCTGACAAAGATTTTGAGATTTCTGGTAAAGTATAAATTTCTATTTATCTGTAGGCAATTGACTAGCTATATACTGTACATCTGGCTGTGCCATTGTGTCCTTGTAGCATGAAGATTTAAATTGAAAAAATTCTAACTGCAGTATGAATTGTTTCTTTTTCAATCAAAGAGAGAAATACACACATATGCATAATTTCATTGAAGATGATTTCAATCTTTAGTAAATGGTTTAGTTATGATGTATGATTAAAATAATATAATTTATTGAAAATTTACCTTTACCTTAAATATAAGTCTTGGTTAAATAACCAATTCTGTGCATGGTATAACAAGTTTGCCCATGTGCTGTTAAAGTAAATTTGACCTTGCCATATATTTTGACTGAGAGAGGTCACGTGTCAAAATCTGCACCTTTTGTTTTCTCATCCTGCTGAGCCAATGATACGCTATTAATTGCTTTCAAGGAGTTACTCAGTTTTGCTACATTGGTATTTTGAAACAATATCCTGTGGTTATTTTCTCATCATCTGTGTTATCCATATTACTGAAATTTTTATCCATATTCTTTATTTGTCACCGGTTAAATTTTGATATTATTCTGCACTGATTTTTAGTAGATACACATATTTTTGCACACTTTTGTATTCCCTTTGTCTTCAGGTTAGCGCAAATAAACAAACTCAAGTTATTTTGTTGATTTATGGAAATAAGTTGGGAATCTCCTTAATTCATTTCAATTCATAAATATATAACTGTTTAATATTTCAGTATAAACATTCTGACAATAGTAATACTTACATTCTGGGCATTCATCCCTGGGTGGATACTGCACTAAACATAAGTACAGCTAGGTGCACAACCCAGTCCCATCCAGCCACAGCAGCTTTCAGCCTCTTATAGAGATTGACAGGCTGCTGGTAGTAGGGCTCCATGGTGCACCTATCCTCTTTAACTGCTTCAGCCCCGGAAGATTTTACTCCCTTCCGGAATAGAGCACTTTTTACAATTTGGCACTGCGTTGCTTTAACTGACAGTTGCGCGGTCATGCAATGCTGTACCCAAACAACATTTTTGTCCTTTTTTCCCCTACAAATAGAGCTTTCTTTTGGTGGTATTTGATCACCTCTGCAATTTTTTTTTTTTGCGCTATAAACAAAAAAAGAGCGTCAATTTTGAAAAAAAAAACCTATATTTTTTACTTTTTGCTATAATAAATATCTCCAAAAATGTTTTTAAAAAACAAATTTCTTCATCAGTTTACGCCAATATATTCTCTCTACATATTTTTGGTAAACAAAAAAAATCGCAATAAGCGTATATTAATTGGTTTGCACAAAAGTTATAGCGTCTACAAACTATGGGAAAGATTTATGGCATTTTAGGGCATTTTTATAATTTTTTTTTTTACTAGTAATAGCAGTGATCTGCGATTTTTAACGGTATTGCGGCGGACATATCGGACATTTTTGACACATTTTTGGGACCATTGACATTTATACAGCGATCAGTGTAATAAAAATGCATTGATTACTGTGTAAATGTCACTGGCAAGGAAGGGGTTAACACTAGGGGCTATCAAGGGGTAACTGTGTTCCCTAGTTAGTGTTTCTAACTGTATGGGGATAGGACTGACTGGGGGAGGTGACATATCATTGTTCCTACTTAGTAGGAACAAACAATTATGTCTCCTCTCCCCTGTCAGAACAGGGATTTGTGTGTTTACACACACAAAGCTCCGTGCTAGCACTCATGCCTGCGATCGCTGGTAGTGGTGATCGTGCCCACTGGCCACGTGCATTGGGGCCCCCGCTGTGCAGCGGGCGCGCGCCCCCTGGTTGCTCTTAAAGGGTGCAACGTACCGATACGGAGTTTCGCCCAGCAGACTATTTTGCCGACGTATATCGGCGTGAGCCGGTCGGCAAGTGGTTAACCAAGGCTAAACACCTAATATGCATGGGGCCTAATAAATTTATTTTACCAGCAGATAGAAATTCGCCAGCAGTTCACTGTGGCTGTTCCTGTTTTCACTGATGCAAAACTTTTCTGTTGCTGGCCAATTTTTATCAAGATCTCATTAAAAGATCACATATACAGTATTTCCTGACAGACTCCATGGCAGCCTACGTGTGAGTTTAGTCCCGCTTCTACTACTACCCTATAGGACTCTACTCCCATAAATCTTTACCCCCGCCAGTGGCCATGTTGTTTTTTTGTCCTCCTCTGAAGGACCTAGCTGATGGTTTTCCTACCCGAAGATTTTTCTCCTACGATCAGAACCGGCTTAGCGACCCTGGAGAAGAGGAGTCGCAATACTCCAATAAGCCCTAGCTTCTATCAGGGTATGGAGGAGGCATATGGAAGAGGTGCTGAAGATGCTACAGTCCTAGTCACTGACAGGCAAAGCAGCGCATTGGCTGTTCAGCCTAGCTACTAGCAGGTGGCCATATCGCCCTACAAAGTCCGGCTTGTGTGTTTTACTTTGGTCCGGCGCCGATCATGGCAGGAGCAGTGAGTTCGTTCCATTTCTTTATGGCAGCAGTTTTTGTGACAATTTCTCTTTTTGTGTGTCTCTGGCTTTATCCTATCTTCCTGTGTTCCCCACACGTCTGCCGGGTACAGCGTGGCTGGCAGGCATGGCGGCTGATTTCCTCTGCCTTCACTTCCTGATTTCATTCTCGCGGCTGTTCTGCGCATGCGCGAGTCCGGTATGAGAACGAGGCTTGGTTCACACATGCGCGCTGCCGTCAAGATGGTGGCGATCGCGCATGCGCACTAGCTCCGCAGCAAGCGCGGCGGTGACGTCACAGAGGTGCCCTATTTAAACATGGAAAATTGCCTGCAAGCTTGGGAATGCTTGCAGGCTTATAGTAGCGACTTCTCCTAGCTCCTGATCATTTGTACCAAGTAAGGGGCTTTAAAGGGACAGGTGGTATAACCTGTATAATAAGAAGATGCGCCAACTAAGTGTATGAACGAATATGGGCTAAATTCACAATCCACATGTCTTCCAGAGCTAATTCATGTAGCACACCAGCAGTTCAAGACATCTTGAGCTTCCTGCAGTCAGACCTGGATTTTTCTTTATCTGTAAGTTCTCTCTGTGTACAGGTTTCAGCAATCTCAGCCTTCACTGGGGTGTCGTGGGCTAGACACGCCCTTATTCATCAATTTTTAAAGGAGCAGTTAGACTGAGGCCTCAAAGGAAACCCAGGTTCCCCAAATGGGATCTCCCTCTAGTCCTTGAGTTCTTCTCACAACTCGACAAACCACTTTCAATCAGAGAGCTTACCCTCAAAACTGCCTTTTTGATAGCCATCACCTCGGCAAAGAGGGTATGCGAAATCCAGGTTTTAGGGTCAAAAGAACCTTTCCTAACTTTTTTCCCAGATAGAGTGGTTCTAATTCCGATGCTAGGGTCAAACCCTAAGGTCACCTCAATCTTTCAAGAGAATCAGGAGATCACACTTCCCACCTTTACATCAGCTGGAAGTCTGGAAATACATCCCCTTGATGTAGGAGTCTCCTTGAAGCAATACTTGGAGGCCACGGCTCCATTCCGTCAGTCGGATTATCTCTTTGCTTTGTTCCACAGGAAAAACAAGGGGCTCCGGGCCTCCGTCAGATCCATTGCTGCGTGGGTCGTCCAAGCAGTTCCATGGGTCTATAAAGAGGAGGGCTTGGCCCTTCCTAAAGCGGTAACAGCGCACTCAACCAGAAGTCTCTCAACTTCATGGGCAGCCTCATGTCATGTCACGCCTGAAGTGATCTGCAAGGTGGCTTCTTGGTCATCAATCCATATCTTTATGTCTCATTATTGTGTTGAATCAGCTGCTCTGTCTTCTGTTAATTTTGGTGTTAAAGTACTGTCAGTTGACGGTGTTAATTAAATCTTTGTTCAGCATTTTGCCCACCCGTGTGTATATGGCGAGTTATTTCCCACACGTTGGCTGTCATGGAGTCTGTCAGGAAAACTGAAAATTCTTATCAAAATACTTACCGTAATTTTCCTTTCCTGATGGACTCCATGGCAGCACGAGTTTCCTCCCAATGGCTGGAGTAGAATAGTTATCGAACACGGCCACTGGTGGGGAGCAAGGATTTATGGGAGTGGAGTCCTATAGGGTAGTAGTAGAGAAGGGACTGAACCCACACATTGGCTGCCATGGAGTCCATCAGGAAAGGAAAATTACGGTAAGTATTTTGATAGGAAGTTTCCGTTATACTGTAGCAGTGTAAATTTGGCAAGCTGTAGGACATTTTTAACAAGTGATAATTGACCAAAAATAATAGAGAAAAAGAGAAATGGTAGGTGCTTAACAGGTAGTTGTTTGCTACCAGAAATAGGAGTGGTATAAACCTGGCCAACAGCAGGACAATTTAAATACAACGCTCAACTTTTTTAGAAACTAAGAGCACAGACTAGGACTTTACTACAAGAATTCAGAGATTGAAGATCAGACAGTAGTGTAAATTTGGCCCTCAGAAGGGGATTGTTATCAGGGATAATAGGCCAAATGTACCAGAGACAAAGAGTCCAGGTGGGTAATTTCCAAGTATTAAAGTGATTGTAAAGTCTTGTTTTTTTCCAATAAAAATAACAAATATGTTATACCCACCTGCTCTGTTTCAGTGGATTTGCACAGAGCAGCCCAGATTCTCCTCTTCTCGGGTTCCTCTTCTGTGCTCCTGGCCCCTCCTTCCTGTTGAGTGCCCCCACAGCAAGCAACTTGCTATGGGGGCACCCGAGTCAAGTCACATCTCCCTGTGTCCATTTAGACATGGAGCTGTGGCCCGGCCCTGCCCCCTATCTCCTGATTGGCTAACTGACTTTGATTGACAGCAGCAGGAGCCAATGGTGCCATTGCTGTGTCTCAGCCACTCAGGAGGGAGAGTCTCGGATGGCCGAGACACTCGTGGACATAGCTGGACTGAGATAGGGCTCAAGTAAGTGTTAGGGGGACTGCTGCTCACAGAAGGGTTTTTATCTTAATGCACAAAATGCCAATAACCGAGACTACAGATGACACAGCAATGTTAAATTGCCCAGCAGCAGGGCAATTTAAATGGGCAAGGTTAGGCCCAAAGTTATTAGAGACTAGAAGTACAGGCTGGAGTTTTACTGCAAGAATAATGAAAAAGCAGATAAAACAACAGTGTAACAGAAAGTAAAAAAATAAATTAACATAATATTGATTTTGCCCCTATTGTGAATTGAATACCATACAGACGGTAAGTTACAACAGCACTCATCATTATGTTGCTGGTGTTTTTTTTTTATTGTAATGATATATTAAACTCAGCAGGTCATGCACCTGCAGATATCATGAGGAGTATTGTTGCAACTTTATTATATTCAGAATTGTGACACAATTGAGTTGAACTCAATATTATGTTCATTTGTTTTTGCAGTTGCTTGGGCATCTTCCTCAACTATTCACCAATGCTTCCCTTTTTTTAAGAACTCTGTGCATGATTATGATAATTTATCTGAATTTATAAGATGGATAATATTTTTTTTTTTTTACATATTTGTACTGCAACATGTGCATACATCCACACAGTTCTATTAACACATGAACAGTACATATTTGATATGAGTCCACATCAGCGCTTTATTTTTAATAGAGGTTTTAAAGGATCACTAAAGATATATATATATTTTTTTAAAATAACAAACATGTTATACTTACCTCCACTGTGCAACTCGTTTTGCACAGAGTGGCCCCGAACCTGGTCTTCTGAGGTCCCTTGGCGGCTGTCTCGGCTCCCCCCGCAAGGACTCAACACCTTCATGCGAGCTCCCACGCATGGCGTTGAGTGCTTGTGGGCGCGCTCCCGTCATACAGCCGGCGGCCATAGCCGCTTACTGTATCACTCGGCCCCGCCCCCCGGCGCGCTGCGTCATTGGATGTGATTGACAGCAGCGCGAGCCAATGGCTGCGCTGCTTTCAATCCATCCACTCTAGCCAATCAACGGCCAGGCTGAGCGAAGAGGATGTCGGGGCGAGCGCGGGACCTTCGAGGGGTCAGGTAAGTGAGACGGGGGGGCTGGGGGGGGGGGGGGGCGGTATTGTTGGATTTTTTTTCACCTTAATGCATAGAATGCTTTAAGGTGAAAAAACTTTTACCTTTACAACCCCTTCAAGTTTTTCTACGGCCTAATAACATAAAAGCCTTTTGAATACAAATTTTAAATGTGGACCATATATTTATGTATTGGCGTTAATTAATCAAAAATTACTTGAGGATTATTTGTATTTGTGTATTTTGTTACAAAATAATTTAACTAACATATTGTCATTTATACAGTCATTCATTCATACAGTCATTTATCGGCCTCCTGGACCAGTGTCACGCTTTCTGGATGCCTTTTCTGCATGGCTACCCTATTTTCTCTCATCTGAACTGCCTGCCATCATCCTAGGTGACTTTAACATTCCAATCAATGTTAATACTGCTACCACTTCTAAACTACTCAACCTAGCCTCCTCTTTTAACCTAACACAATGGACACAAACCACCACTCACTCCAATGGCAACACTCTTGACCTTGTATTCTCCCACCGCTGCACTCCCTGCAATCTCTCCAACACTCCCTTTCCTCTCTCTGATCACAACCTTATCCATTTCACACTCTCCTTGTCTCCTACATCCCATGCTGCCAATCCACAAACCACTACCCGCAGAAACCTTCGCAACCTCAACCCTTCCCTTCTTCACTCTGCTACTGATGGCCTTTATGACAAAATCGCACCCCTGTCCTACCCAGACCTAACCACTTCCATCTACAACACCACGTTGTCATCCTCCCTAGACATACTTGCTCCTCTTTCTACACGCAGAACCAGGCCCCATCTGCCACAACCCTGGCAAACAGACGACACCAGAAGTCTTAAGAGACACAGCCAAACTAAATCCCTGCAAGACTTCATCCTCTACAAATCTGCCCTTCTCAAATACAACTCCTGCCTCCACACTGCTAAACAAACCTATTACAATACTCTCATCAAAACCCTCTCATCCAAACCTCGTCAACTCTTTTCTACCCTTAATTCCTTACTTACCCCCCCACTGCCCCCACCCACCAACTTGCTTACCGCTCAACAGATTGCCACCCATTTTAATTGCAAAATCGACACAATTCGCAAGGAGATATCCAACATTCAAACTCCTCCCTTATCCAACACATCGGGTCCAACACCACACTCAATACTCTCCTCCTTTTGCCCAGTTACCACAGATGAAGTTGATAAACTCCTCTCCATGGCCCACCTCACTACCTGTCCCCTGGACCCTGTCCCCTCTCAATTACTGGGACCACCTTATCCCACCTGCGCCCACTCTATCCTCAACTCCCTAACCCACATCTTCAACCTCTCCCTCTGCTCCGGCACCTTTCCTTCCCCGCTCAAACATGCACTGGTTATCCCCATACTCAAAAAACCCTCACTAGACCCCACCTGTTTGAATAACTTAAGACCCATCTCCCTGCTCCCGTTTGCCTCCAAGCTCATCAAACGCCTTGTCCATAACCGAATGAGTTGCTACCTCACAGACAACAACCTTCTCAACCCCCTACAGTCTGGCTTACGCCCACAACATTCTACTGAAACTGCTCTACTAAAACTAACCAATGACCTACTAACTGCTAAAACCAATGGGCACTACTCCATACTCATACTTTTAGACCTCTCTGCTGCCTTTGACACAGTTGACCATCTGCTCCTCCTCAGCAAATTACACTCCCTTGGCCTCCGTGATTCTGCTTTATCCTGGTTCTCCTCCTACCTATCTCAGTGCACTTTCAGTGTCACTTACAACTCCATCTCCTCCGCTCCCCTTCCTCTTTCTGTTGGGGTACCCCAAGGCTCCGTCCTTGGACCTCTCCTATTTTCACTCTATACCTCTTCCCTGGGCCAGTTGATAACCTCCCATGGCTTCCAATACCACCTCTATGCAGACGACACCCAGATCTATCTCTCCACTTCTCAACTCACCCCCTCAATCTCCTCACGGATCTCAAACTTTCCAAATGACATATCGATATGGATGTCACACCACTTACTTCCTCAAACTCAATCTTTCTAAAACTGAGCTTGTCATATTTCCTCCTTCACGCCCCCCCCCCCCCGTGACTTCACCATAAATATCAACAACACAACCATTGGTCCCTCCACACATGCCAGGGTGCTGGGTGTAATCCTTGACCCCGACCTCTCCTTCAGCCCCCACATTCAATCACTGGCTAAATCCTGCCGCCTTAACCTCCGCAACATCTCCAGAATTCGACCCTTCCTGACTAATGACACCACAAAGCAACTTATTCACTCCTTGATTATTTCCCGCCTTGACTACTGCAACTCTCTCCTTAATGGCCTACCTTTAAGCAGGCTATCCCCCCTTCAGTCTATTATGAGTTCTGCTGCTAGACTAATACACCTCATTAACCAATCCATGACTGCTGCTCCTCTCTGCTAATCCCTTCACTGGCTTCCCCTACCCCACCACGTAAAATTGAAAATGCTAGCCATAACCTACAAGGCCATTCACAACATCGCCCCCATCTACATCACCAACCTTATCTGCAGATATCGCCCAAATCGCCCCCTCCGCTCCTCCCAGGACCTCCTGCTCTCTAGCTCCCTTGTTACCACCTCCCATGCTCTCCTTCAGGACTTCTCCAGAGCCTCTCCCATCCTCTGGAACTCCCTGCCCCAGTATGTCCGATCAGCCCCTACCCTGTTCACCTTTAGGAGATCCCTGAAAACTCATTTGTTCAGGGAAGCCTATCCCACACCCACCTAACAACTGTCCCCGAGCCACCCCCATGAAATCATTCTCTGCAGCTATTACCTTTTGTACCATCACCCCCTCCCTTAGAATGTAAGCTCTATGAGCAGGGCCCTCCTGTACCTTTTGTATTGAACTGTACTGTAATTGTGTTGTCCCCCCTATACATTGTAAAGCGCTGCGTAAACTGTTGGCACTATATAAATCGTGAATAATAATAATAATAATAATAATATTGCTTGAACTACCTTGACCATTCCCCAATTGACTTTAACAGAAATCACTAGTACTGGAATATAGCCACCCCATATTTATAAGCAGAAAAATTAAATTTTCACATTTTTTTTCTTGAAAATGGAGTTAAATCCAGAGTGAAATTTAAGCTTGGATTTGTGGTGATGACCTTGGCCTCAGCTTTATAGGTGAAACAGACTGTATTGATTGTGTTCTCTGCACATATTAGACACTTTCTAGCTCTATGTGGTGTAATTACAGACATTGCAGTGATTTGCATGCTAACTTCATTTCCTATCCTCAGGCTCCATGGAATGACATAATTTTCAAAGCAGAAGCCTATTACCAACCTTATGTGATACTGCTGTGTTATAAAAAGGCTCTCTAGAGCATAAAAGTGTTTGTCTGCATAAGATAAGTAGATAAGTAGGCTTTAATGTTATCATAACTTTCAGTGACCCTTCAAATCAACCACTGAAAATGTCTAGATCAATAAAATGTTTGGACTTTTCAATTATTTTTTTAAAAATATGTGTAAAAAAAAAGTTTTGGCTTGATACAAATAATCTTATCAATGCGTGTTAAAGTGGTTGTAAAGGCATGAAGTTTTCTATCCTACTGCATTCTATGCATTCAGATAAAAAGCCTTCTGTGTGCAGCAGCCCCCCTCAGCCCCCCTAATGCTTACCCGAGGTTCATCTAGATCCAGCAATGTTGCACTAGAGACTCGGCTATCTGGGACACCCCTCCTCATTGGCTAAGACAGAAGCACGGCGCTGTCAAGTAAAGTCAGTGAGCCAATGAGGAGAGAAAGGGAGAGGGCAGGGCCGTGGCTCCATGTCTAAATGAACACAAGGAGCTGTGGCTCGGCTCGGGTGCCCCCATTGCAAGATGCTTGCTGTAGGGGCACTCAACAGGAATGAGGGGCCAGGAGCATCGAAGAGGGACCCGAGAGAAGGAGGATCTGGACTGCTCTGTGCAAAACCACTTCACAGAGCAGGTGAGTATGACATGTTTGTTATTTTTAACAAAAAAATAAAAGGAGACTTTAGTATTGTTAGTACTACTCTGTAGTGCTACATAACTGTTGTGCTCTAGTACTCCTTCTCACAATGCAAGTAGTTCACAGTCTAGTTGAAACCATGCGCTATTTGTGTGGCTGACATTTTAGCTCCACAAATGTTAAAGTGTATGTAAAGTAGGGTGACCAGACCTCCCTGGAAAGTTTTAATTTTAGAGGGCTGCTCACCAGCCCCTGGCTGGGGGCTGCAAGGTGATCCTACCTGGCAACTTTTTTCTTTTTGGTTGCCTGTCAGGCTTTCATGATGATGTCACCCACAGACTTTCAAGTGGGTCTGTGAACTGGCTTATTTTCCTCTATCTGCTACACTTGTAAATGTGCTTCGGTTTTATTTGGGTTCAGAAAAAATTCTGGGTCACAGTGATCACATGGTAAAGGGGCCAATCACAGCAGACCTGTACCATGTGGCCAATCAGAGCTATCATAATAGTACACAATGCCATTCATAAAAATAATCCTGGTCACCTCCTAGTGACACTGTACTGCTCTTCTCAGAGTATGTAAAAAAATAGTAAAAAAATAAAAATAGTTACATTTTTTTTAACAATTTTTTTTAATATACTGTCACCAATCAGTGTCCCTGATCACTGCCACACCAGCCACATGATGACGCTGTACTGCTCTGGTGACAGTATGTAAAAAAATTGTGAAAAGAACACTTCATTAATTTTCTTAATTTTTTAAAAAAATTACCGAAAACATTACAACTTCAAAAAACCTCACTATGTCTCTTACTAAATACCTTGGCCTGTCTACTTTCCAAACAGGGTCATTTGGGGGGTATTTGTATTGTCCTAGCATTTTAGGGCCTCAAGAAATGAGATAGGCCATCAGTACATCTGGATTGTTTATTTTCAAATTTACTGTATATACCATAGTTTGTAGACTCTATAACTTTCACACAGACTAAATAATATACACTGATTTGGGTTATTTTTACCAAAGAAATGTAGCAGAATACATTTTGGCCTAAATTTATGAAGAAAGAATATTTAGCAAAATTTTATAACAAACCCCCAAAAAAACGTGTTTCCATAATTTTCGGTATGTTTTTGTTTATATAGCAAAAAAATACAAAAACCCAGTGTTGAATAAATACGACCAAAAGAAAGCTCTATTTGTGTGGAAAAAAAATGATAAAAATCGCATTTGGGTACAGTGTTGCATGACTAAGTAATTGGCCCTCAAAGTGTGACAATGCTGAAAGCTGAAAATTGGCCTGGACAGGAAGGGGGTGAAAGTGTCCGGTATTGAGGTGGTTATTTATGTCCACCAGTGCAAAAGGCTAATAAACTTTTATATAAACTAATTTGTATGCCAAAAAAAAGGCATGATGTGTAAATGGGTGATATATGAATATTTAGTATAGCACATATTTTTTTTTTTCTTTCTTTGGGGGGTTTTTTAAATCTTTATTGAACCATTATTTCAATTATACACTTAAAGTGTTACTAAACCCAGGACCCTGCATTCACTATATCTGGTCTCCCACACTACACCGACTATGGAAATGCAATGGTTTTAAAAAATATGAACTGCTAAATATCTTTTCTCATCAGCAGTTAGAGCAGTCTTGTGACTTGTATCAGTGTCTGATTAAAGCTTGTAGGAGGAGTTTTTATTTCCCCCTGATCCTCTGTCTGGACAGTGCTGATTGGCCCTGTGCTGATCACATGCACTCCCCCAAGAAAAAAACAACTCTCTAGCAATACACATCAAACTGAGCATGTGCAGCCTGGCTCCTAATGCTCTGTCATCTATCAATAGATGGATTGAAGTCAGCGGAAGAAGAGGAGGATCAGAGAGACAGGATCACACAGCCTTTATACACAATGCAGAGGATTAACCCCTTAGATTCCACAGTGAGTATAACAAGCATGCTTCACTGCATATGCAGACTGATTTTACTGTTGTGGATTTAGTCAGGGCCATTTTCAACATCGATCGGACCCTGGACAAAACTTTTCTTGGGCCCCCCCCCCCCATGCAATTTCACTCTCCACCTGATCTGGGACATACAACACATAGCAGCTAGACTCAATATCAGTTTACTGTATCAGATCAAGCAGCGATTGCAAATGGTTGCCAGAGGTTACAGCATATCATTACCACTTACTGGCTGGTTGCTAGAGGTTACAGCACACATTACGACTCACTGATTAGTTGCTAGAGGTTACAGCACATCATCTCCTCACTGCCTGCACACTATGGACTGGGGAGGTGAGCAGACCCATCAATTGACAAAAACTCCTAGGGATCCTAGAACTCCTGGCATTAGTGGCAGTGCTGGGGGGAGGGTGTGATCATTGACAATGCTGATTTTTTTACCAACTACCAATATAAAGAGGAGTTTCAACACTGGCCACCAATGTAATAGAAGCATTCACAGTAACCACCATTGTAAGGAGGGATTTACACTGACCACTAATGTAATGGGAACATTCACACTGGCCACTAGTGTGAATGAAAGGATTCTACACTAAGCCCCAAGGTAATGAGAAGATTTACACTGACCACCAATGTAACTGAGACATTTAGCCTGCGTTCACATTTGTGTTTTGGGAACGCATGCAAAATCGTTTTCCTGACACCACAGAAACGTGCTGCCCTTTAGCAGATACACAGCAGTGCCATTAATTGTTACTGACACCCTCACGCATCTGCTGAGATGTGCTGTGCAACTGTGTGATTTTGAAAAAGGGTTTGGGACTTTCTTCAGCATTTCTAGTGCTTAGAGCATTTGAAATAATTGGGCTGCCCTACACACTACCTACATGTTTATCCACCCTGTCAGTACATCTTTGCATCCTAGAACCCCTGCTAACCTCTGCACCCCAAACCTCCCCCATCCACTCCAACCCTCAACCCCTTTAACTCTACCTGCCTCCTCTGCTCATCTTTGCACCCACTTTCCTTACCTCTATACATCCCCTCCTTGCTCACCTGTGCACCCCAAACTGTAATTCCTTCTCTGCCTACCTCTGCACACCCCACACAACCCCCTACCCCCTTCCTCCCCCCACCAATTTG
Source organism: Lithobates clamitans (assembly GCA_037952925.1). Taxonomy (NCBI): domain Eukaryota; kingdom Metazoa; phylum Chordata; class Amphibia; order Anura; family Ranidae; genus Lithobates; species Lithobates clamitans. The sequence goes on from JBBGZY010000318.1 coordinate 4,269,351, forward strand.
CTTACCTTTGCAGAACAGGCGGATGTTAAGCTTAATGACCACAGTTGCAGGCAGGACTTTCAAGCATGCCCCTTTACCACCCCAGTGGGCAGCATTCAGTATAGTGATGGTGGATATGATCTCAGGGGGCATAATATACATATGAATGCCACCTTTATTTACATATGAATGCCGCAGGTTACATATGAATGCCGGTTATTTACATGTAAACACAGGGTCTGCAAGTGAGTTACCCATACACAATAGGGCAGCATTAGTAGCAGCACTTGACACTGAGATATTGGGACACAGCACAGGACTAAAACTTCAAGGGACAAGGGAATTTAAACCAAGATAGTTGGCAAGTATGAGGCAGCTGCTTTGGGCCCCACAACAATGACAGGGCCCAGGGCAGCTGCCCCTTTTGCTCTGCCTTAAAGACGGCCCTGGATTTAGTAACACTTTAATCGCATAAAAAGATCTAACACCAAAAATTCTCCTTTAACTTAAACATAACCTAAACATAAACAAACTCAGTAACACAATTTTAGCCTATTTGCCATTTGTGCATAGACTTTTGCATCCCCAAACCATAAACCATTAAAGTAACTAGCAGACACCAAAAAAGAGGAGAGGAGGGAGAGAAAGAAAAAAAAAGAGAGGGGGGACCCCTTCCCATTTGGTTATACATTTTGGATATTTCTCCTGTAAGCTGGTTGTCAGTTCTGCCATACACATAATATAATTTAATTCAGACACCCATTCTTTAACCCTTTCGCTACCAGGCCCTGCTCTCCACTTTTACACTCAGCTGACCGGACCATTTTTCCATTTTTTTGATGCTTTTTTATTTTTCACTTACAGCTTTCAGAGTTTGTAAAGACCTCTGAATAATATATTTTCTGAAAGCACATGACCAGTAGAATAAAAGGAAAATGGTACTGATTTTTAAGGCCCTGCAATATTTACAAAATTCCTGCTATATTCTTACTAAATCTAAAAACATAATCTGTGTTAAGTTAATAAACAACAAATAATTGTACATTTTAAACTGCGCCTTTTTGTGAAATGGTGAAAATTGAATGTATGCAAAAATGTACATATCTAAATTTCTCAAAAGATCTTAGGGTTTTATTTTTCACTTACAGAGTACCGTATATACTCGAGTATAAGTCGAGTTTTTCAGCACATTTTTTTGTGCTGAAAGTGCCCCCCTCGACTTATACTCGAGTCAAGCACTTTTCTGCAGCAAAAAATTTCATTTTCCGAAACGACTTTGGGGCCCCCTATCTCAGGGCCACTTGGGGCTAGGAACCCCAAATTTGGTGTGCAAACCCAGTGGAACTGGTACCATAACATATCCAAAGCTGGGGTTCCTAGCACCAAGTGGCCCAGAGATACGGGGCCCCAAAATAGGTTCAAAAAATGTCAAGCACTTTTCTGCAGCAGAAAATTACATTTTCCAAACCTATTTTGGGGCCCCGTATCAGCAGAGGAGGATGTTTAAATGCTGCAGCCACAATGCTTTGCTTCATGCCTTAGAGCACAGTTGAACCTTCCAAACGCTACACATTCAAGTCTAAGGAAGTGTCACAAAGGCCCCAGAATTTTGCTGCATGGAATGTAAGTGCTTGCAGCACATATGTCAGCAAAAATGGTGTTGAAACAGGTGGTGACTTAAGGAGGCAATCAAATCGCTTGCTCCCCTCCTGTCAGTAGCCTCTGGAGCACGATCCGAAAGAAGACCGGGCTTCAGACACAAGGAAGATTTAGACGCATGACTAAATCTACCCTTACTAGGTTTTTAATTTTTACAATTTTTTACAATCTTTTTTGTTTAAATAGTTTTACATATTCTTTTTTTTTTTTTGGGGGGGGGGGGGGGAGCTTTGGAGAGACATCAGGGGTCTAAACAGGCCCCTAATGTCTCTCTTTTTGTTTCTCTGCAACCTGGGCTGCACTGTAATGGATGAGATAGGAGTATGTACATTATAGAGACTCCTATTTATTCACAAACTGCCACAGTTTACAATGTGTCAGTGATCAATGAACAAAGTGATTGCTACCGATCACTTTGTTCATTCAGGAAAGAAAAGAGGCCCCCCTCGCTCTCCATCCTGACCACAATCTGACACTCGCCGATCTACTGGGCAGCAGCTGCAGTCTTCAGGAGGTGGTCAAGGGAAAGCTGGCTAGCAGAGCTGCATGGGAGGCCGCCAGGGAGCGGTGAGTGAGGGGGCACTGAAGGGGGGTCCCAGTAGGGAGGCGGTGGCATTAGCGGGGGGGGGGGGGGGGCAGCTTTGATCATTGGCTTGTTAGCTGCTAATCAAAGCTATTATTTTGTTCAGCAGAGTCTGCTGAACATTTCTGCTATAAGTTCATGGTCACTGAAGTTACCATGAGCTTATAGCAGAGAAGGAAAGAACTGTCCTGCTGGAAGCAGTACTGTAGGTATGTATGCCGTACGAACCTGGCAGCAAAAAGGTTAATACTAGGTATGACATTAGAATTCCAATGTCTGGGTACAGTATAATAGCCCTGGCTGTGGCAAAAATAAAGCATGTTAAATCATTTTTGGCCATCTGTGGTGATTCTGGCCAAGTAAGGCCAGTTCAGGTAGTTCAGGTAATCTACTGCCTGTAATATGTACCGTCAGTCTAAATATATCCTTCCAAAATGGTCTCAAATACGGACACGGCCACCACAGATTGTCCCTAGTTCCTTGCAGCGCCAACAATTAGATGGGTAATTAGGTAGCATCTTTTGTATTCTGTCAGGGCATCGATATCAACCGGATAAGATTTTGTGAGGCTTGATTTATATGTTTAAAAAAATGACTTCTCCCAGTCTTCTAATGAAAGCAGGTGGCCTAACTCTCGCTCCCAGTCCCCAATATACAATGGATTATGCGAGAAGACATGTTGAATAAGTATGTCATAAATAGCAGATATTGCTCGCGGACAGTTGTTTTTCTGGAGACATAAAATCTCTCGAGTTGCGTCTCGAGAACTTAGACCTTGTTTAGTGAGCTGACCAAAAAATTTTTTTTTTTAAAGTGCAGTACAGTACATATTCAATAAAAAAAAAACTGCAGACTTTCTTCAAAACGATCTCAGTGTAGGAGGGCACCAGTCTGTATGGAAGTGCAGATCGACAATTGCGCACTTTCACACATCTGGCTTCTGAAACAATGGGGTGGATTTACTAAACACAAATAGACTGTGCACTTTATAAGAACAGTTTCCCTCTAAAATTGCAGTTGCATTCTTTTTTTTTTTTTTTAGTAAATTCACTTTGTAAAGAATACCCAACTAGGGGCAAGGAAAATAAAATAAAAAAAAAGCATTTTTGCACATGATTGGATGATGGAAATCAGCAGAGGTTTACCACATTTACTAAGCTCTGGGGAAAACAAGTGCAACTTCATAGTCTATTTGCCTTTAGTAAATGAACCCCATTAGGGTGTTGAGGATTTCTATATAAAACTCAATTCTAATGAATTGCACCTTTAAAATACTGTAAAAATGTACATTTTTATGTTGCTTGTAAGTGGAGTTTATGCCTGAAATGTCAGCCTCCCTATACCCTATACCCAAGCTTCCTAAACAGTATGTGCCATCTTCACCTGACTCATCCATGTGCCTCCTTATACCTGACCTGGTCAACTACCTCCCCATACCTGACCTACCCACCCACCTCTTCATACCTGACCTGTCTACCTACCTCCTCCTACCTGACTTGTCCATGGTAAGCCCCCTGGGGATCACACCATGTCATTATGACCCCTAATATGACTGTGTATTTTCAGGATTGCCTGTTTATTGTTCAAGTATTGTCATCATGATTACCAATTTGTTGCTCCTGTATTCTAACAATTGCATCATAAGTGACATATAAGGGGAAAATGTTGTCAATTTGTCCTAAAGGTGTTTTTTTTTCATGGGGGTGTCAGGATCACTTAAAGCGGAGTTCTGCTTAAAAAAAAATGCAAAGTCAGCAGCTACAAATACTGCAGCTGCTGACTTTTAATAATCGGACACTTATCTGTCCCAGAGTCCAGCGATCGGGGGAACGAAGTCCCACTTGTCTCCCCCTCCTCTCTGCTGCACCGGCATTGTCACTGTGGGCGCCCGGCTTTGGCTTCACAGCCGGGCACACACTGCACATGCGCGAGCCGCGTGGCACGCTGTGACTGGCCAGGCAATCATCTGGGACCTGTGACGTGTCCCAGATGATTGCCGAGAGGGAGGGGGGAGAGGTTTTATTTACCATACTGCACCATTAGCTGTTAGCACAATTTGACCACAATTAGCACTGTTAGCACAATTTGACCACAATTAGCAGTGTTAGCACAATTTGACCACAACCACCGTTTAGTGCGGCACTATTAGCGCCACCCCCCACTCCACCTTCACCCCATCCCTAATAAAAATGGGCATAGTCACTAGGGTGTCTCTAAATTTAATTTTGTAAATCCAGTCCACTAAATGTAAAGGCAATGTTCCACCTTCAAAGATCCACCAGTCTGATATCAGTACAATAAATTATGATTGATAGTACTTATATATATATACCTAAAAACAAAAATCTAACAAATTACAGCTTACCAGCCTTTAGATGTCGTAGCTGCATTGGTTTTCTTTTTTTAGACTCTTACCCTTTATTTTCACCTGATAATCCTGCAAATATCTACACTCACTTCGTCCCTGTATCTAAGGGCACAGCCAAGGTCATCACACAGGCTGGGCTTCAGACATTTCTGCCTTTGTTTATCTCATTATATTACATGATGAATTGATGGAATTAGTAGTTTACAAAAGAAAGAAAACATTATTTGTGCGCTCTTTTTAGATCATAGGAAGTGACAAGGACATTGCATTTCTGGCAAGATCAAGAGGTATTTTGTACTTAGTAAAAATGTTCTTAGCCTGAAAAATGAAATTGAATGCAGCCACTACATCTAAGGACTGGTAAGCTGCAATATATTACAGTTTTGTTTTTGGGTTTACTATAGTAAAATAATATTATTACTGATGTATTTTTCCACTGAAAAATAAAAGTATGACACCATAACTTAAAGCAAATCTATACTCACCTCCACTCCAGCAATGGGGTGTTCAGGAGCTCCCAGACGGTCGCTGACATTTTCTGCCTGTCTTCTTCCAGGTTGTGATCTTTGGCTATTTTGATTGGCCAAGCAGAGATGACAATGCACACAAGCTCATTCATCTAAACAGATGCCAAAATTGTACACAGAGTTTCATGTATGCATGTTTTTTTTAAATTCCACTTTAACCACTTCAGCCCCAGAAGGATTTACCCACTTCCTGACCAGGCCATTGTTTGCGATACGGCACTGCGTTACTTTAACTGACAATTGTATACTCATGCAACGCTGTACCCAAATAAAATGTATGTCCTTTTTTTCCCTATAAACAAAAAAAGACAGACAATTTTGAAAAAAAAATTATATTTTTTACTTTCTGTTATAAAACATACCCAATAAAAAAATTGAAAAAATCCTATTTCTTCATAAATTTAGGCCAATATGTATTCTGCTACATATTTTTGGTAAAAAACCCCCCAATAAGTGTATATTGATTGATTTGCGCAGAAGTTATATCGTCTACAAAATAGGGGAAAGATTTAAGGCATTTTTATTTTTATGTTATTTTTTACTAGTAATGGTGGTGATCAGTGATTTTTAGCGGGACTGCGACATTGCGGCGGACAGATCAGACACCTAGCTGACCATCTTTACACTTTTTTGGGAACCAGTGACATTAGTACAGTGATCAGTACTAAAAATATGCACTGATATTGTACTAATGACACTGGCAGGGAAGGGGTTAACATCAGGGGCGATCAAGGGGTTAAATGTGTTCCCTCAGTGTGTTTCTAACTGTGTTGGGGAATGGGCTGCCTGGGACAACATACAGATCCGTCTTCCTGCAGAGCAGAAAGACAGGATCTATGTGTCATCCCCTGACAGAACGGAGATCTGCCTTGTTTACTATGACAGATCCCCGATCTGTCTCTGCGGGGAATGTTTGCGGGCGACCGGCGGACAGCGAGTCCACCGGACCTGCTGATTGGCTCCCCTGCTTGCCAATGGGCATGCCCACAGAACCTCGTGCACGAACCGATGGACACCTACGGCGATTCACGTAGCCGAGCCAACCTGCCACAGTATAACTGCGGCGGCTGGTCGGCAAGAGGTTAAAGACCAAATCTGCATTTGCTTATTTGAAATTGTCCCCCAGATGAGGTGTATAAAAAAAAAACAGTTTTAGATGCAATACTTACATCTCTCAAGCACTGTGCGCCATATTAATTCCATTCCACCACTAGATGTCCTTAGTCTTCTTGGTTAACCCCTTCCCACCGACAGTAGGCAGCTATACGGCCTCACAGAAGTGGGTGTTTATTTGTGAGGCCGCATATATGCATTCCTGTCTTTGTGCTGGGAGCGTGCCGCAAAGCGCACTCCCAGCACAGAGACCGGGCTCTCACTGAGACCCCAGGTTGGCTACTAACAGTTGGGAGTCAAGATTCCCAGTTCTAAGTCACCTATCACTGTCATAATCTCTGATTGGCTATTACAGTGATCAGTCACTGTATAGCCTGCTCATGTGTTTTCTTTCTCTTCTGAATGGAAAGAAAGATACATTGAGGTTTATTTACGAAAGACAAATAGACTGTGCACTTTGCAATGTGCGGTTTCTCCAGAGCTTAGTAAAAGAGGTAAAACTTCACTTTGCAAAGAATACCCAATCATGTGCAAGGAAAAAAAAACAAAAAAAAAACAGCATTTTTCCTAGCATGTAATCGAATGATGGAAGTCCGTAGAGCTTCTGCTCATTTTATAAGCTCTGGAGCAACTGCTCTTGCAGAGTGCAGCTGGAATTTGCAAAAGGTGCAGTCTATTTCCCTTTAGTAAATAAACCCCATTGCATCTTTCTCTTCCTGTAGCAGAGAAAAGTGTAAACAAACAAAATAATAATAATAATAATAATAATAATAATAATAATAATAATAATAATAATAATAAATAAACAATAAAGAAAAAAATAGCTAGATCAAGGTTCGATCTAGGTCAGTGTCAGGGTTAATATTAGGGATGGGTCAGGTCAAAGGTTGGGGGTCAAATATAAAGGTCAGTATATTTTGGGTAGGGTTTTTGTTTAAAAAAAGGTTTTTAAAGTTAGTACCAGTTAGTATTAGTGTCAGTGTGTTTTAGATACAATAAAAAAGTTAAATTCCCACTATTATTTCTGGGCCCTACTACAGGTACAAACAACAACTAATATACACATGTGTGGTATCGCTGAAATCATCTGGAGGAGGAGAATTAATTTTGGGTTGTTCTTTGGTATTAGGTTATGGAGGTAGCAAGAAATATACAGCTAAAAAAAAAAGTTACCATTTTGGGACAGTTTTCCCTTGATAATAATAATAAAAAAATCAGGAGATATCTATTACCATTTACCACTAAAAGAAAGCCCAATCTGTCTTGAAAAAAGCAAGATACAATCCACCTGGATGCAGAAAGTAATTTACTAACTCAGGTCAAAATTTTTAAAATTGTGTTCAGGCATTAACATTTGTTTTACCCTCAGTTACTAAGGAGTTAAAGAACATACTGTGAATGCAGGACATTATGGATTCGCCCCCTGAGGGAAAGTCTCCAAAGTACCCTATACTCAGTGTTGCAGAGAGTAGTGCTCACATCATATCAGTACTGCATTCAGCATAACTGAGGACCACTGGGGGAAGATCCAAAAGGGATCTGAATTTTACATTACTGCTCTGGTTTATTTCTGAAATTACTGTATGTATTTAAAAAATAGAGCAGAAAATCCACATGGGAGGGAGGGGGGGGGGGGGGGTCAGTGGAAGGTAGACCAATAGTTATGGTTTAAATTTGTAATTTAAAAAAAGGATAATCAAAATATCACTAAAAGGCTAATCCTAATGCCGCGCACACACGATCGGACATTCCGACAACAAAACCGTTTTTTTCAGACAGATGTTGGCTCAAACTTGTCTTGCATACACACGGTCACACAAAGGTTGTCGGAAATTCCGAACGTCAAGAATGCAGTGACATACAACACGTACGACGAGCTGAGAAAAAGGAAGTTCAATAGCCAGTGCAGCTCATTCTGCTTGATTTAGAGCATGCGTGGACTTTTGTGCGACGGACTTGTGTACACATAATCGGACTTTCCGACAACAAGTTTTGTTGTCGTACAATTTGAGAACCTGCTCTCAAACATTTGTGTGCGGAAATTCCGGCAGCAAATGTTCGATGGAGCATACACACGGTCGGACTTTCCGACAACAGGCTCACATCGAACATTTCCTATCGGAAAGTCCGAACGTGTGTACGCGGCATTAGACTGTAAATTTCCAAGAAAACGTCAAAGAACAAAGAAGCATATGACGTGAATGTGCAATGTAGCCTCATCTTTGTCTTTCCTTTGTCCTCTAGATGCCATTTGTAGAAGATACAAGATAGATGAAAGCTGCTTTTGATTTTACACAGATAAAAAACCAATTTAACTCTCCAAGTCTGAAGATCTTGCCTTACTGTGGAGGTAATAAATGAAAGCATAAGGTAGTGTGAAACAAGATGTAGCCTTACCACCTTTCTGGCAAAATTTCTACTTAAAGGTTTCACTGAATAACCTTTGCTGCTATTTAGATTTTGATATTCCTCAGATCTGGACATTTCTAAAGGAAATCATGTTAAGAACATATTTGTGGTTACAAAAAATTAGAACTATTGCATGAATAACACATCCCTAATATAGATTAACCATTTCAAATATGAAAAATATAACTACCTACAAAATTATCCTTCAGTGCACATTGTTTCCCAAATCAGGTTTCTATGTTTGCCAAAGTATTTTTTTCTTGTTTTCCGAGTGCAGTAACAGCTATCCAAAAGTGGTAGTAAACCGCATAAAAAAACAAATCGGCCCCAGGCAGTTTAAGTCATAATGCGAAGCATACTAGCACATTATAACAGACTTACCTGAGAAAGAAGACCTCCAGTGGCGCGCTGTCACTGCTGAAGGTGCTTCCACGCTCATCTGGTCTTTTTTCAGGGTTCGTGGGCTTCAACGATATGACTCGGAAGGAACAGCGCGGATGTGCTGTTCCTTCAGAGCGCATGCTTCTGTGACATCGCCGACTGCATCTAAAGTAAATATCTCCTAAATGGTGCATGTTTAGGAGATATTTACAGCACCTATAGGTACGCCTTATTGTAGGCTTACCAATAGGTATACATCATACATGGGAGTTTACTCCTACTTTACCTAACAAATAATTAAAAAATAATAACAGCTTAAAATATTCTATTGGATTTGAAAAGAACTCTAGACCTGTAGACCTGACAGGAGGTCTAGCTTGGACACAGCTAACTAGATGGTCAAATAACTATTCCACATTGCCGAATTCCATTTGCTGTGCTGTACATTCCCTATTCTGCACCACCTTATTCCATATATCATGCCCCATGCTCATTCCCTATTCCCCATCACCTCATTTTGTAATGTTGCTGCTGGGGATTTATTGATGCTGCTGGGGGAATTTCTTGTTACTGCTAGGGGGATTTATTATTGTTGCTTGAGTCTATTGTTGCTAATGGGGAAATCTATTGTTGCTGCTGGGAAATTTATTGTTGCTGCTGAGGAACATATTTTTAAAGCAGCAGTAAACGCAAAAGCAAACTTTTATTACCAATACTTAGATGTGATGGGTGTAATAGTTTTCTTTTTTAGACTTTCTACTGTTTTCATCTGGTGATCTGGCCAGTAAGCATGTTGTTTTTCACATGCTAAAGCTCTCATCAAGAATGTATCCGTTTACAGTGTATATGCCAACTGCAGCGGCACGAGTGAGTCTCTAGTCAGCTGCTTTGCTTTTATTGTCAGCACATGTACAGTATTTCACAAAAGTGAGTATACCTCTCACATTTTTGTAAATATTTTATTATATCATTTCATGTGATAACACTGAAGAAATGACACTTTGCTACAATGTAAAGTAGTGAGTGTACATCTTGTATACCAGTGTAAATTTGCTGTCCCCTCAAAATAACTTAACACACAGCCATTAATGTCTAAACCACTGGAAACAAAAGTGAGTACACCCCAAGATGAAAATGTCCAAATTGGGCCCAAAATGTTAATATTTTGTGTGGCCACCATTATTTTCTAGCACTGCCTCTACCCTCTTGGGCATTGAGTTCACCAGAGCTTCATAGGTTGCCACTGGAGTCCTCTCCCACTCCTCCATGAAGACATCACGAAACTGGTGGATGTTAGAGACCTTGCGCTCCTCCACCTTCCATTTGAGGATGCCCCACAGATGCTCAATAGGGTTTAGGTCTGGAGACATGCTTGGCCTGTCCATCGCCTTTACCCTCAGCTTCTTTAGCGAGGCAGTGGTCGTCTTGGATGTGTGTTTGGGGTTGTTATGTTGGAATACTTCCCTGCGGCCCAGTTTCCAAAGGGAGGGGATCATGCTCTGCTTCAGTATGTCACAGTCCATGTTGGCATTCATGGTTCCCTCAATGAACTGTAGCTCCCCAGTGTCAGCAGCACTTATGCAGCCCCAGACCATGACACTCCCACCACCATCATCTTTAGAAGAGGCTTCCTTCTGGGATGATAGCCATCCAAACCAATTTGATGCAGTGTGCGGCGTATGGTCTGAGCACTGACAGGCTGACCCCCCCACCCCTTCAACCTCTGCATCAATGCTGGCAGCACTCATACGTCTATTTCATGAAGACAACCTCTGGATATGACGCTGAGCATGTGCACTCAACTGCTTTGGTCGACCATGGCGATGCCTGTTCTGAGTGGAACCAGTCCTGGTAAACCGCTGTATGGTCTTGACCACTGTGTTGCAGCTCATTTTTAGGGTCTTGGCAATCTTCTTATAGCCTAGGCCATCTTTATGTAGAGCAACAATTCTTTTTTCAGACCCTCAGAGAGTTTTTTGCCATGAGGTGCCATGTTGAACTTCCAGTGACCAGTATGAGAGAGGGAGAGGAATAACACCAAATTTAACACACCTGCTCCCCATTCACACCTGAGACCTTGTAACACTAACAAGTCAAATGACACCGGGGAGGGAAAATAGCTAATTGGTCCCAATTTGGACTTTTTCACTTAGGGGTGTACTCACTTATGTTGCCAGCAGAGTAGCTATGTATTGAGTTATTTTGAGGGGACAGCAAATGTACACTGTTATACAAGCTGTACACTCACTACTTCAGTGTTGTCACATGGAAATATATAAATTAGCTCTAATTGACTCCTTATTCTCCTTCTCCATTTAAAGGATAAGTTCACCTTTTAAAAAAAAAATAATTAAATGCACATCTTTTTGCAACTTAAAAAATGTACATTTATTTTTATTTTTTTGGGAGCCTGGAAAGCATTGCACCCATGAACAGCAGATCATGGGTGCAATGCAGGGCTCTTGCAGACTCTGGGGGTTATTTATGAAAGGCAAATCCACTTTGCACTGCAAGTGCACTTGGAAGTGCAGTCGCTCTAAATCTAAGGGGTAGATCTGAAATGAGTGGAAGCTCTGCTGATTTTATCATCCAATCACGTGCAAGCTAAAATGCTGTTTTTTATTTTCCTTGCATGTCCCCCTCGGATCTATAGCGACTTTACTTCCAAGTACACTTTCAGTGCACTTTCAAGTGCACTTGCAGTGCAAAGTGGATTTTCCTTTAGTAAATAACTCTCTCTGTGTGTAAGCAGTTACACACTAGCAGGAACTCAACAGCGCCGTGGTAGTTCATTGAGAACTACAAGCCGATAGCTGCAAAGGCTGCCGGACCTTGTCGTTTTCTATTCACAGAACACTGTGAATGAGTGACATGGCCGGACTGGCAGAGCCCCGCATGGCAACGTTCTTTGCATAGAATAACAGAGCGCCAGGGAGGAAAATCACCCGACGCCTGTCATGTGGTTTGGGGACCGGTGGATTTGTAATATTTTACATGTTACGCCCTGAATATGGGTGTAAGATGTTATAAAAGGTGAGCCTATCCTTTAACTATTATTTTCATGCTGAATTTTTTTTGTTTGTTTCTCTTTTATTATGCCTAAGTGTTTAAACTTTTTTTTTTGTTTTGTGTGTTAATATGTTTACACATTTGCTATATATTTATACATTTAAAAAAGTGCAAATTGAAAAAAAAAAAACTTTATTTCACTTGTAAATAACTGCAATGTTTTGTACCAGAATCATAATTTCAGTGTCATTTTAAACAGGACGAATTACAGAATAAAATGCACACTTTCTATCTGCAGTAACAATATTTATTTCTAAACTAACACTGGTCAAAAAAAGAAAAAGTGTGCTTTGTTTAGTCTTGTTTTGTTTTATTGGATTGAAGGAAAAAAAAAATTGCAAGACAATATCATAAAGCCTTGTTTGTATCTAAAAAAACAATATATGTATTACATTGTTATTGTAAGTAGTAATAAAGGTATTGCCAAATAAACAGGTCCATAGCAGAATTGTAAAATTTGCTCTGGCCCATAGGGTGTGAACAGGTGTGAGAGTGAAAGTGGTTAAAAAAGGTTGGGGCTGGGAGCACTACATTGCTAAGAAGTTTTAACCCAAAAAAGTACCTATATATAGAGTTTAAAATCCAGGAATACATTTTGATATCTCACCCTGCTCTGCACATGCTCAGTTGCTCTCTATTATATGCACTGTGTCCAAAACCCGGTTACGTAACGGGTGACCCCGCCCCCCTCTGACGTCACGGGGAAACCCATATGGAAGTCCCCATCAAGTCCCTGTGTGTCAGAGGGCCACCCGGTGACCCCGCCCCCCGTTATATAAGAAGTGTCAGAAGAAGAGAAGAGTCACACAGTGGGAGCCTCCCATGGATGCGGAGCGGTCCAAGAACGAAGCGGGGAAGAAGATGCCACGGAGGAAGATGCAGGAAGAGAACACCAGAGCAAGAAGCAGATGATCGGAGGAAAAACCAGAGGAAGAAGAAGATGGAGGAAGAAACCGAAGGAAGAAGGAAGAAGGAAGAAAGGAAGAACACACGAAGAAGATGGAAAGAAGAAGACTTTAAATAAAGGAATTGTCAAAAGCTGTCTCTTGTCATTTTTAACATTTTTGACACTTTTTTTGTGAAATGGTAGGAGCACTTTTGTACCCCATTACCATTTCACACCGGGGGGGCCAGGATCTGGGGGTCCCCTTGTTAAAGGGGGCTTCCAGATTCCGATAAGCCCCCCGCCCGCAGACCCCCACAACCACTGGCCAAGGGTTGTGGGGATGAGGCCCTTGTCCTCATCAACATAGGGACAAGGTGCTTTGGGGGGCCGCTACCCCAAAGCACCTTCCCAATGTTGAGGGCATGTGACCTGTTACAGTTCAGGAGGGGGAGGGGCGCTCTCTCGTCCCCCCCCTTTTCCTGGGGCCTGCCAGGTTGCTCGGATAAGGGTCTGGTATGGATGTTTGGGGGGACCCCACGCCGTTTTTTTAAATTTTGGCGTGGGGTTCCCCTTAAAAGCCATACCAGACCTGAAGGGTCTGGTATGGATTTTGAGGGGGACCCCCACGCCATTTTTTAAAAAATTTTGGCGTGGGGTTCCCCTTAATATTCATACCAGACTTGAAGGGCCTGGTATGGAATTTAGGGGGACCCCCACACCATTTTTTTTTTTTAATTTTGGTTCGGGGTTTCCCTGTGGGGGAATCCCATGCCGTTTTTATCAATGAACTTTTATGTGTATTGTCGAACCGACAATTCATTAATAGCCGCGAGTAGTTTTAAATTACTTTTTTTTCTTTGAAATGTCATTTTGCTGTCAGACTGTTCTAAACACGGGAAACATGCGCCCCTTTACAGGCATACTATAGACCGAAAAAACGGCCATTTTTAAAACTTTTTTTTGCATTGATTCATGTCCCCTGGGGCAGGACCCAGGTCCCCAAACACTTTTTGTGACAATAACTTGCATATAAGCCTTTAAAATGAGCACTTTTGATTATTCATGTTTGAGTCCCATAGACTTTAATGGTGTTCGCGTGTTCGAACAAATTTTTTGCCTGTTCGCATGTTCTGGTGCGAACCGAACAGGGGGGTGTTCGGCTCATCCCTAGTAAACAGTAGCGTCAGGAAGGTGAGGAGGAAACTATCAAGAGAACCTATAACTTTTCTGTAAAAAGCACTGGTTCACTTTAAATGTAATTATTGTAACCAGCATTCAAAGAATAATACTATTTTAATACACAGCATGTCAGAATTTAATGTTCCATTAGCCTTGATACAAAAGGCAAAAATGCTGTGTTTTCTATACACTGTTAACATTATCCATAACTGAGCACTGCACTAAAATAAATGATCATGAGCAGCTTTGCTTTGGGTAAGTGAAAACACCTTGATCTTGCTGATTCATAGAAGGTTTCCTTTCATAGTAAGTCAAAAGATTAAAGGGGCTTCCAACAATTGTTGCTATCTAACAGACTGTGAAATGTTTCCTTTGTAGTGTAGTTTTTTTGCTTTTCATTTCATACAACAGAACAATCCTACCTAGACACATAGATAACTGACTTCTGTGCGCAAAGCATCAACTGACAAAATATGATCTGTATAAGGATAACCACAACTGAAATTCTTTTGTCAAACCATTTCGATTCCCCCTCTGTTGAATCAATTATTAGTAACAGGAAATATTTTATCAGGCTTAAATATAGCAAACATTTGAAGTCGTCCCATTTAATAAAGCTCTACAAAATGCAATTACTATATGTAGAGTGTAGTAACCCACAGCAAATATCTTTACTCATCTGATTGCAGTAAAAAGAAATCCCTGGACAGAGCATTATCTCTTCAATGACCACTCACTGCTTGTCATATTAAAGAAGACCTTCAGCTTACCCACCCCCCATTTTTTTCTCTGCCCCTGTTTACCTAGTGGTGTTGTAAACACAGTTTGGCTACAGTTTGGGTCCCGTGCCGCAATCTTGCTTGTGATGTTATCGCAATGCCTGCCTTCTCTTTTGGGTTCAGCCAGTGGGCCTCACAATGAAGCACCGCTAGGCCCACCCACTTCCAACATACTGAATCAGAGACTAAAGGCCTCCTGGGATATGTGACATGCATATCCCAGGAAGGCCAGTGAGCATTGTGCACGTCATTTGTCTAGGCGAATGGCGTGCATTGAAGGGCGGGGCCGAGCTGTTTGCTGAAAAAAAAAAGTAAAAAAAAAAAAAAAAAAACCTCCCGTATTTGTGTAGTGGAGGGGAGGAGTTGGAGCGGGGTGAACTTGTCAAAACGGATGAAGTTCCGCTTTAACCACTGTAGCACTGGAAAGGCACTGCACTACTTTAACTGACAATTGCACAGTCATGCAACGGTGCACCCAAACAAAATGTTTTGTTTTTATTATAATAAACGGAAAAAAAATGACAATTTTGTAAAAAAAAAAAAAAAAACAATATTTTTTACTTTCTGCTATAAAACATATCCCTTATTTAAAAATTTTGGTCAAAATGTATTCTACTACATGTTTTGGTATTAAAAGTCACAATTAGCCTCGGTTCACACTGGGACGACTTGTCAGGCGACCTAGGTCGCCTGACAAGTAGCGTCCCGTTCAGTACAATGGAACCGTTCTAATCGGAGCGACGCAAGTCGCTCCGACTTAGAAAAAGGTTCCTGTACGACTTTGGGGGCGACTTGCATAGACTTCTATACAGAAGTCGTTTTGCAAGTCGCCCCGGCAGTCGTGTGCAGGTCGCCTCGGTGAGGCGACCTGCAAGTCATGCCGCCTCTGGTGTGAACCGAGGCTAAGTGTATATTGATTGGTTTGTGTGAAAGTTATAGTGTCTACAAACTGTGGGATATATATTGGATTTTTTATTTATTTACTTTTTTTTTTTCCTTATTTACTTTTTCATACTAGTAATGGTGGTGATCAGTGACTTATAGCGGGTCGGTGGGCAATCTGACTCTGAGCCCTTTCACACTGAGACGCTTCAAAAATGCCCTAAAACGACTTAGCGCTATTACCGCGTTTTTTGGGGCGCTAGCGGTAAAATTACTGCAACGCTGCGGGCATTTTAACTGCGTTTTTCAAGCTTTATTGAAGCATGGGCGTCAAACAACAACCCCACCTCCCTTCATCACAATTTCAGTCCTGTTATTGTAGATGTTCTCTTTTCTACTTGCATGTTTACCTTTTTGTGAGATCATGTGACTTTTCTACAGCTCAGGGCGGATTATAGGCGCTATTCAGGCGTTTTTACAGCGCTTTCAATTCATTTCAATGGAGAGGGGCGTTTTTGAAGTGCTTTTTTCAAAGCCCAAAAGCTGCTCCAAAGATGCTGCTTGCAGGACTGTTCTCAACGCCCCGCCAGCGCAGCGCCTCAGTGTGAAAGGGTCCATTCAGATGCATGGGGAAGGTTTTATGAGCGTTTTAATAGCGCTATTTTTAGCGCTAAAACGACGCAAAAACGCCTTGGTGTGAAAGGGGTCTAACTGACACTTTGTGGGAACTAACTGCTACTGACATCACCAGTGACATTATTACAGTGATCAGTGCTAATAATATCCACTGTGACTGTACTAATGGCCCTGGGCAAGAAGGAGTTAACATTTAGGGAGATTAAGAGGTTTAAATATGTGCCTAATAAGTGTTTATGTGTATACTGTGTGCTACTTTTTTTGTAGATCTAATTGTTTTCATTCCCTGGTTAGCAGGGAATGAAAAAAACAACTAGATCCCCTGTCACTGAACACAGCTCCGTGTTGTTTACAGTCACAGAACTGTGTTCAGTAAAGCTCAGAGCCGATCACCAGGTGCAAGCATTCAGTCACTGGCTGGGACCCATTGATTGGCACGTGCTGTGATTGGCATGCTCACCCCCTACCCGGAAATGCAGAATCACGTATACAGTGGGGAAAATAGTAATTTGATCTCCTGCAGATTTTGTAAGTTTGCCCACTGAATTGCAGTTCAGTGATTAAAATAAGTATTTGATCCCCATGCAAAACATGACTTAGCAACTCGAAGTTTCAGCTCCCTCCATACATTTTCTATAGGATTAAAGTTTGGAGACTGATTAGGCCACTCCATGACCTTAATGTGCTTCTTCTTGAGCAACTCCTTTGTTGCCTTGGTAGTATGTTTTGGGTCATTGTCATGCTGAAAGGCCCATCCACGACCCATCTTCGGTGTTCTGGCTGAAGGAAGAAGGTTCTCATCCAAGATTTTACAATACATGGCCCCACCCATTGACCCCTCAATGCGGCATGGTCGGTCTGTACCTTTACATGAGAAACAGCCCCAAAGCGTAATGTTTCCACATCCGTGCTTGACTGTAGGGATGGTGTTCTTAGGGTCATAGTCAGCATTTCACCACTGTTTTGTATGCTTGAAAACTTTTAAATAACGTTTATAGAAACAGGAATTTTCTTATACAAATTTATCCTGGCATTATTCTAGCATTTTCTTATACAATTTTTAAAAAAAACATATAAACTAATCCAGAGATGTATGAAATTGACAGCATAGGTACAGGGTAGCTCCCCGCTAATACTGTCTGTAGAGAGGAGAAAGGAGGATGTACGTAGCTGGGCTCCCTGAAATTCCACCACACAAGGTTCCTAACTAGAATGCATTGTGGATAAACTGGCTCTGAACCAATCTAGGACGAATGCTAAATGATCACAACCTTTAAAGGATAGGTTCACCTTTGAAACATGTTCCATCTCCTGCCCCCTCTCCCCCTGATTACCCAACCATCCAGCCCCCTCCTGACAGAAAGCCAGGGTTCATCACCCCACATCCGCTTTCACTTTTTAACTGCTTTCTGCCTGGCCTATAGAAATATGCAGCGCGATCTGTCACTGTCAAATCAGTGTACCAGGCCGCTTCCAGCACCATGTGATTACAGAAGATCACATGACAATTGTATACAATGAATGGCTTCCATTCATAGCCAATTATTGTGTACAATTGTGTTGATCTCTGTGATTGCTCACAGAGATCTCATGGTACAGACAGGGCCAATCACAGTGCATCTGTACCATGTGATAGCTGTGGCCAATCACAGTTTCACAATAGTACACACTGGATGAATGGATGTAATTCATAAAAATGGTTGCTTGTAATAATGATATTCACTTTTATAAGCAATCATAGTGTGGAAGTACAGTGTCACTGTGGTAACCATGACTTGTTCTGCTCATACTATGTAAAAAATTATTGTAATAAAAAAAAATTAAAAAAAGTAAATTAAAATATGTTTTTGATCTTTTCTTGTTTATTTAGCAAAAAATAAAAAACCCAATAGTGATTGAATACCACAAAAAGGAAGCTCTATTTGTGTAAAAAAATGTAAAAAATTTAATTTGGGTACAGTGTTGCATGAGAAGCCAAGACTAATGCGGCCGACGAAAAATGTGTGATAGGACCTTGTTGTTGGAAATTCCGACCGTGTGTAGGCTCCATCACACATTTTCCATCAGATTTTCCGACACACAAAGTTTGAGAGCAGGCTATAAAATTTTCCGACAACAAAATCCGTTGTCGGAAATTCCGATCGTGTGTACACAAATCCAACACACAAAGTGCCACGCATGCTCAGAATAAATAAAGGGATGAAAGCTATTTGCTACTGCCCCGTTTATAGTCCCGACATATGTGTTTTATGTCACCGCGTTCAGAATGATCGGATTTTCCGACAACTTTGTGTGACCGTGTGTATGCAAGACAAGTTTGAGCCAACATCCGTCGGAAAAAATCCATGGATTTTGTTGTCGGAATGTCCGATCAATGTCCGACCGTGTGTACGGGGCATACAAGTCCAAAATATTGCTTATTCAGTTTTTAATGCTGTTTATGTAAAGTACAATACCTGGAACAGATGACTCCACACCCACACAGTCGTGTTATTCAGGCTGAATTCACACAGCAACGCAGAGCTGACGAAGACATTCACTGTTCTGGCAGCTCTCCATTGCTAGCTGCGGTGGGGGTCTGTGTGGTGCGCTATTCAGTGCATCACACGGCTCCCCTTTTTTTAATACAAACTTTATATGAAGTGTACAAAACATACACTTCATTCATGACTTGTGCTGCTGTACATTGCAATGTAATTTGGCATGGTGCACTGCGATAAAATGCAGCATGTCTGCTGTGCAGCCATATGCTGAGTTGCAGTGTGAATGGGACACATAGGAAACATTTGTTTCCTGTGTGTCCTTGCAGTGACAGACGTTTTACATTGCAGTAAAACGTCTGTCACCGCACATAAGGGGTTATTTACGAAAGGCAATTCCACTTTGCACTGCAAGTGCACTTGGAAGTGCAGTCGCTCTCAGGGCTGGACTGGGACAAAAATTTGGCCCTGGACTTCCTCATGACCGGCCCACTTTAATTTTGAGTGTCCCCAACAGCATCCCCCTTACATCAGAGTGTCCCCACTAGCAGCCCACTTCACATCACAGTCCCCACCAGCAGCCCACTTCACATCACAGTCCCCACCAACAGCCCACTTCACATCAGTGTCCTCCACATTTACTCACCATTTTGAAGGCAGCCTCTTGTTCCTCTCTCCAGTCATGTGATAACAAGTGATAGGGGAGAGAGGAAAGAAAGTGTGCCGTTGGTCTATCTCCCCCTGCAGGCTGGAGGGAGCATAACGCCTAATGCTCTCTCCAGCTTATGACAGAAGCTGCTCCTCCTGACAGGAGTGAAATTGCGATCACTCACTGTCAGAGAGGAGCGGCTCCAGGACCGCACCTGACTGGCCCACTGAGCCATCGGCCCACCGGGAATCTCCCGGTAGTCCCGATGGCCAGTACATGCCTGGTCGCTCTGAATCTAAGGGGTAGATCTGAAATGAGTGGAAGCTCTGCTGATTTTATTATCCAATCATGTGCAAGCTAAAATGCTGTTTTTTATTTTCCTTGCATGTCCCCCTCGGATCTACAGCGACTGCACTTCCAAGTGCACTTTCAGTGCAATTTCAAGTGTACTTGCAGTGCAAAGTGGATTTTCCTTTAGTAAATAACCCCCATAGTGTGTATGAGCCCTCATTTGCAAATTCATATGAATGAATACACTACAAGTACTGTCTTCCGCTGTGGTTTCAATGGGCTGCGCGGGTGCTGAGGAGCACTCTTGCAGTCCATTCACATGTCCTTTGGCTTTGGAACAGAAAGCCAGTACAGAAGTACGGGCTTTAAACCGGTGATCATGTCTGCAGGAAGCCAGATTGCACCCAGGATATGCTGACTATGGATGAAATGCTTTCCAGGCTCCTGCAGGAAAAAACAATAAATTAACATTTTTTTCCCTGCAAAACTATGTGCATTTATTATTTTTTCTATAAATGTGAACTGTAAAGCAAATTTGTCAGTCACTTTAAACATTTAAAGCCACTCCCAAAGACTTAAACTCCCCCACCATTACTACACATTCCGCTAAACAAGAAACATTGAGAAAGATAACGCTCTCTTCTGTGTCTCTCTGATTTAGTTTAACCACTTGCCTACTGGGCACTTTTACCCCCTTCCTGCCCAGGCCAATTTCCAGCTTTCAGCGCTGTCACACTTTGAATGACAATTGCGCGGTCATGCAACACTGCGCCCAAATTATATTTTTTTTACACAAATCGAGTTTTCTTTTGGTAATATTTAATTACCACATTTTTTTTTATTTTTTGCTAAATAAAGGAAAAAAGACTGAAAATTTTGAAAACAAATAGGTTTTTCTTCATTTCTGTTATAACATTTTGCAAATAATTCATCTTTCTTCAGAAATTTAGGCCAAACTGTATTCTGCTGCATTTCTTTGGTGGAAATAACCCAAATCAGTGTAAATTATTTTGTCTGTAGGAAAGTTAAAGAGCCCACAAACTATGGTATATCTGAAAAATAATCAATCCTGATGTACTGACGGCCTATCTCATTTCTTGAGACCCGAAAACACCAGGACATTACAAATATCCCCCAAATAACCCCATTTTGTAATGTAGACAGTCTGAGGTATTTAGTAGGAGGCATGAGAGTTTTTTTAAGTTGTACTATTTTGGAAATTGAAGAAATTAAAAAAAAATGTTTTTTTTTTACAATTTTTTTTTTCACATACTGACACCAGTGCAGTAGAGCATCGTTATATAACTGGTGTGGCGGTAGTCAGGGAAATTGGCTAGTGACAATATGTAAAAAACATATATGATTTTTTTCACACTATGTGACCAGAGATATACAGTATTACCATAGTAACACTGTACTACACTGGGGAAGTAATGATATACAGTATATATATATATATATATATATATATATGTATATATATATCTATATATATATATATATATATATATATATATATAGTGAATTGCACTGCTATAAACAACTATTTTTACTGAATGAAACTGATTCATTCAGTGTTTACTATGGTGATTACCTGTGATTGGCCACAGATAATCACACGGTACAGATGGGCTTTGATTGGCCCTGTCTGTATCATGTGATCACTGTGAACAATCACAGAGATCAACACAATAGTACACGATGAATGGCATGAAAGGAAGCCATCTATTGTTTACAATTGTCATGTGATTTGCTGTGAATGGTCACAGCAATCACATGGTACCGGCAGCGGGCTGGTACATTGATAATCTGGTCAATATTCCTATCGCACACTTTCCTGGCAAATATGGCTCATAAAATAGTGGGTGCTGCAGCGATTACCAGTTGGGCCCTGGAAGCATCAAGCAAGTGTACACATGCCTGACGAAGGGGCCCTGCATGCTTCCGAAACGTTGCACTTATCCCTGTGATGTGATCTCTTTCATTAAAAAAAACCTTTGGACGGAAGTTGCGATCCATGGTGTGCTGGCACATATGTACACTTGGTACATTGATAAGTCATCGGATGTGGCTAATGGACACAGCCAGTGACAGACCGCACCAAAGCACAGCCCGTGGGGAGCGTGTGAGGCACGTCTTGGGAGGACGTCATATGACGTCTACCCGGAACAACAAATGTCGAGCCCAGCCGCCAGTTGATGATAGGCTTGGGCTGGAAGTGGTTGACTTTTTTTTGCCAGGAGTCAGATATCACTGACTTTATGCTCACCCAATCACCATTAGTAGAGAGAGCACCGCAGTGGCCATTACAGGCACTTTTACTGAACAAGTGGGTAGTAAGAAAAGTTTGACCTTTGTACCAAAGTGAGACTAAACCCAAAAGGCACTTTGAGGTGTGAGAGAAATTATAGGTTGATTGTTGACAGGTTTGCTTTAAACAGAAAAAAAAACCCATTATAGATTTAACCACTTCTTACACTGCCAAAAGGTCTATTTGAGGTAACAGCTGCTCATTTAGCTGGCTGTACCAATCTCTCTGGCTTTCACATTCTGTTTGGTACCTACTGTATCTTATCATGAAAGGTGACATTTTTCATCGTTCTGTTAACGATGGCATTTGATCTCAGCTAATGATGCACTCCTTAGTTTTAGCCTACAATAACATAGAAGCGTCGACAAAGAAGCCAAGGCTAGGTTACTAAAAGTCAAAAATATTGCTTATTCAGTCTTTAGGCTGGATTCCCACCTATGCATTTGTTAGTGCTTTTTGCATTTTGCAGATTTGCACTACAGGACGTGTTCCATAGGAAACCATGTTGAATGGACTGTGGTGCAAATCTGCAAAATGCAAAAAGCACTAAAACTGCAAAGGTGTGAATCCAGCCCTATGAATGTTTATGGAAAGTACATTACCTAGAGCAGATGAACTACTGAGTGTTAATTAGTACACAAGTGATAGTCCGTAGAGAAAATTGTTCTTTTTATAACAATCCTGTTTCCTGTTTTAGCTGAGACGAAGGTGTGGTGGAAATTTTTCGGGAACACACAGTCCCAATTGTGATATGCTTATAGCGTTGCTCTGTAATGCTTATAATCCTTTGCCCATAATTAATATCTGCAAACAGGTATTTATAGCAAGATTTCTTATAAAGACTTCCAATTTGGTTTCCTCAGTGTAGTGGGACGTCTGCTGTGGCAGGCTAATAGGTCTGTCAAAATGTGACCCCATGTGATTACCATTGTACCAAGCTTCTGGCAAGCAATTTATTCAGCTAGATAGTTCTGTTTAAAATAGGAGCCTGACAAGCTGACAGGGCCAGTGCTGAAGCAACATCCTAGTTAATCAAATAAGCACATAGAGGTAAATCACGTATATAAGAAAGAAACCACTTTAAAAAAAAATATCAGACCTAATAATCATTCTTAGCAGAGATCATGTAATAGAGTGTAAGAGAATTATAGATAACAAATGTAAAGCCCAGTTCATATCTATACAGGTTAGGTGCGGTGTGTTTTAGGTGCATTTTTCATGCATTACCTCCAAAATCAATGTAGCGTGCAATTTAATGATGACACATTAAAGATGAAGCAAGCAGTATTTCTTTTTATTGGACTGCACCTACAATGCACTATTGTAAAAGGGGCCTAATACCTAACAATTATATAATCGCTAGGTGCAAATAAAGAAGAGAAGGTTCTGAAATGAAAGATAATTATATAAAGCTGACCATATATTATACAATTTTCTTTAGATTTTTTTCCTTTAGATTTGCAAAAAACATATAATATGAGGTCACACCTAAATCCTTTCAATTTGTATGCAATCAGGCAGGCCCTTGCACTACATAGTTGAAAGGAAATCTAAAGGAAATCGAACAACAAAAGTTGTATAGTGTGTATCCAGCCTAAGGCCCCTTTCACACTGGGGCGGTTTGCAGGCGTTATTGCGCTAAAAATAGCGCCTGCAAACCGCCCCTAAACAGCCTCCGCTGTTTGTCCAGTGTGAAAGCCCGAGGGCTTTCACACTGAAGCAGTGCGCTGGCAGGAGAAGAAAAAATCTCCTGTCAGCCGCATCTTTGGAGCGGTGAAATCAATGGGACAGCGCGGCTATACCGCGCTAATACCGCGGCTATAGCCGTGCTATACGAGGGGTTTTAACCCTTTTTCGGCGCTGTTTTACCGCCGACGCCCCCTACCGCCCCAGTGTGAAAGGGGCCTAAATGTGCTGGTGATTGGCAGAGCACAGATGAGAGGAGGAAGTATCCTCAAAACAGAAGGGGCAGGTGCCCTAATGCTGGAGACCCGAGAAGAGCAGAATTGTAAGTGGCTGCCTTTCTAAACAGTCGCACAGACCGCACTTAAAATTATAGTAAGGTCGTATCAGTTTTTAAGCACTTTTAGGAACAGAATTAATCACTTACTGAGTATGCAGCCTATTTATCTTTTAATCCTTGCCCATTCTCCAGTTTAAGCTGGTGCACTCACTGCTGCCCCAAGTTTCCTGCTTTATATCTTGCAGCATCCTATAAAGCGACCCTTGCATGCACTAGAGTTGTATCTCCCTACCCTGTGTACAATAGAAACACACAGCCCAGTAACATACTGTAGAATGTCAAGGCACTCCCCTGCTCATCCTTCCTCCTCCCCCCTCCCTTCTCCAAGCTAACAAACTGACTTTAGACTGCATTGTCCACTGATAACTCTTTTCTGTGAAGACCAGAAGTTCAGGGAAGAAGCACTGAGAGAACAAGAACTAGCAATATTAAACGCTGTAAACTGCAAGTGCTGGGGTAAGAATTTTATGTAATAGTTTACTGGGGAACCTTCATTATATTGTTAGAGATGTGCATTATGGAAAATGTTGTTGTTTCATTTTTGATTCATTCGTTAAGTAAATAATTTCATTTTGTCATATTCATTATGTTAGAATGATTTGTTTTTGGAATTTGTTTCATATATTCGGATTTGTTTTGTATATTCGTTGTTCTGAATCAATTTGTATTTTGGGAAGTCATTTTGGAAGATTAGCTATGTTCATTTTAACATGTTCATTTGTTATTTAGGGAGATTTTTTTGCACTCTTGAGCCATCCCTGCTAGTCCAACCCACAAAGAGAAATGGAATGAGCTAATTAGATGATATCAACTGTTCGCATGCATCCAAAAGAAACAAATGGAACCAAATTAATTTCGGATTCTGACGGATTCACCTCCATCCAACCCAAACACAATTAGTAGGAATTTACTTTTATACCTTACTGTATTTATTGCAATATGTTTCCATTTCATATGTAGTGCATTTTTATAACAATGAAAAATGTTAATGCAAAATAAAAATGAAATGGATCCATATCAATTTGGATCATTCGTTTAATCGGATGCTTCAAACATTAACAAAAGGCCCAAACTATCGCATTATGTCATTTAAATGAAATGAATGAATATGAATGAAGAATACTAATTATTGAATTTGTTGTTTTGTTTTAACCACTTGACCTCCAGAAGATTTACTCCTTCATTACCAGGCCATTTTTGCGATACGGCACCGCGTTACTTTAACTGACAATTGCGCGGTCACTGTACTGAAATAAAACGTATGTCCTTTTTTTCCCACAAATTGAGCTTTCTTTTGGTGGTATTTAAACAGCTCTGTGTTTTTTATTTTTTGTGCTATAAACACAAAAAGACTGTCAATTTAAAAAAAAAAAAACAATATTTTTTACTTTCTGCTATAAAACATATCCAATAAAAAAATCGAAAAAAATTGAATTTCTTCATAAATATAGGTCAATATGTATTCTGTTACGTAGTAGGATGGTGGGATATTTTTATTTATTTTTTTACTGGTAATGTCGGCGATCAGTGACTTATAGCGGGACTGCGATATTGCATTGAACAATCTGACACTTTTTTGAGATTTAGTAACACTAATACAGTGGTCACTGCTAAAAATATGCACTGTCACTGTAAGCTAACTGACACTGACTGGGAAGAGGTTAAAGAGGAGGTTAAACATTTAGGGTGATCAAGGGGTTAAATGTGTACCTAGCCAGTGTTTATGTGTACACGGTGTGGTGCTTTTACTAGTGGAAGTCATAGAATTTGTTTCCCTGCTTTGTGGGGAAAGTAAATGCATTGCTTTCCGCTAACAAGACAGAGCTCTGCCTTGCTTGCATAGGCGGAGCCCTATCCTGTGTGTGCTTCGGACGATTGTCAGGCAGGAATCTATTGACTGGCACTTGCTGATCTGCATCTGCTGTGTAAAGTCACAGCAGAGCCGGGTCGCCGGTGGAGCACACGTGCCCCTACCTGGAAGTGCCAGATCACGTATTAAGTATTTAATCTGGTGCAGCAGGGCTGCCTTGCCACCGTATATCTATGTTATGCGGTCGGAAAGTTACATAGTTACATAGTAGGTGAGGTTGAAAAAAGACATGAGAAAGGTCCATCAAGTGCAACCCATGTGTGTGATAATATGTCAGTATTACATTGTATATCCCTGTGTGTTGTGGTCGTTCAGGTGCTTATCTAATAGTTTTTTGAAACTAGCGATGCTCCCCGCTGAGACCACCGACTGTGGAAGGGAATTTCACATCCTTGCCGCTCTTACAGTAAAGGACCCTCTACGTAGTTTAAGATTAAACCTCTTTTCTTCTAATTTTAATGAGTGGCCACATGTCTTGTTAAAATCCCTTCTGCGAAAAAGTTTTATCCCTATTGTGGGGTCCCCAGTACTGTATTTATAAATTGAAATCATATCCCCTCTCAAGCGTCTCTTCTCCAGAGAGAATAAGTTCAGTGCTCGCAACCTTTCCTCATAGCTAATATCCTCCAGACCCTTTATTAGCTTTGCTGTCCTTCTTTGTACTCGCTCCATTTCCAGTACATCCTTCCTGAGGACTGGTGCCCAGAACTGGACAGCATATTCTAGGTATGGCCATACCAGAGTCTTGTAGAGCGAGAGAATTATCATTTTATCTCAGGAGTTGATCCCCCTTTTTAATGCATGCCAATATTCTGTTTGCTTTGTTAGCAGCAGCTTGGCATTGCATGACATTGCTGAGCCTATCATCTACTAGAACCCCCAGGTCCTTTTCCATCCTAGATTCCCCCAGCGGTTCTCCCCCCAGTGTATAGATTGCATTGATATTTTTGCCACCCAAATGCATTATTTTACATTTTTCTACATTGAACCTCATTTACCATGTAGTTGCTCACCCCAATAATTTGTTCAGATCTTTTTGCAAGGTTTCCACAACCTGCCCAGAAGTTATTGCCCTGCTTAGCTTAGTATCGTCCGCAAATACAGAGAATGAACTGTTTATCCCATCCTTCCAGGTGGTTTATGAACAAAATAAATAGGATTGGTCCCAGCACAGAACCCTGGGGGACCCCACTACCCACCCTGACCATTCCCAGTACTTCCCATTTATCACCAACCTCTGAACTTATAGCCAGTTTTCAATCCATGTACTCACCCTATGTTCCATGCCAACTGATCTTATTTTGTACAGTAAACGTTTATGGGGAACTGTGTCAAATGCTTTTGCAAAATCCAGATACACCACATCTACGGGCCTTCCTTTATCTAGATGGCAACTCACCTCCTTATAGAAGGTTAATAGATTGGTTTGGCAACGACGATTCTTCATAAATCCATACTGTTTACTGCTAATGATATCGTTCTCATTACTAAAATCTTCTATATAGTCCCTTATCATCCTCTCCAAGACCTTGCACACAATTGATGTTAGGCTAACAAGTCTGTAATTCCCAGGGATGTATTTTGGGTGCTTTTTAAATATTGGTGCTACATTGGCTTTTCGCCAATCAGCTGGTACCATTCCAGTCAGTAGACTGTAAAAAAAAATTAGGAACAATGGTCTGGCAATTACTTGACTGAGTTCCCTAAGTACCCTCGGATGCAAGCCATCTGGTCCCGGTGATTTATTAATGTTGAGTTTCCCAAGTCTAATTTTAATTCTGTCCTCTGTTAGAGGCACCATGGAGGTGCTTCCTGTGATGTGTCATAAGGATAAACACTGCAGTTTTGGTTACTGAAGCCCCCCGATTCCCTCATGAAGACTGAGGAGAAGAATAAATTCAATACCTTCGCTATCTCCCCATCCTTTGTAACCAGATGTCCTTCCTCATTCTTTATGGGGCCAATATGGTCTGTCCTCCTTTTTTTACAGTTTACATACTTAAAGAATTTCTTGGGATTTTTTTGCTCTCCTATTTGTTTTTCGTGTTCTATCTTAGCCGCCCTAATTGCACCCTTACATTTCTTGTTGCATTCTTTATAAAGTCTGAATGCTGATGATGATCCCTCAACCCTGTATTTTTTGAAGGCATTCTCCTTTGCTTTCATATGCATTTTTACATTGGAGTTAAGCCATCCAGGTCTTTTAAATTTATTTTATTACCCAATTGGGTAATTTATTACCCAATGGGATGCATTGGCTAATGCCTTTATTTAATATGCTCTTAAAGCAAACCCATCTCTCCTCCGTGTTCTTTGTTCCTAAGATTTTATCCCAATTTATGTCTTCTAGCAAGGTTCGTAGTTTAGGGAAGTTGGCTCTTTTGAAATTCAGTGTCTTTGTATTCCCCTTATGTTTCCTATTTGTGTGATTTATACTGAAGCCAATTGACCTGTGATCGCTGTTTCCTAAATTGCCCTGTATTTCCACATCTGTGATTAGGTCTGTATTGTTTGTAACCAGTAGATCCAGTAACGCTTTATTTCTAGTTGGTGCGTCTACCATCTGAACCATGAAATTGTCCTGCAAGACATTTAGGAACTGGCGAGCCTTAGATGAACACGTGGTTCCCTCCACCCAGTCTATGTCTGGATAATTAAAATCCCCCATTATGATAACACTTCCCATCCTTGCTGCTAATCCAACTTGTGATAGGAGATTCATTTCCCCCTCCTGCCTATAGGGGGTCTATAGTATACTCTCAGTATTATTTTCCCCTTAGCTTCATCCTATCCCATCCCCTGTTATCTCTCATATTCACTTATACATTATTCTTGATATATAGGCATACCCCTCCCCCTTTTTTACCCTCTCTATCCAAGTGGATAGTTTATTTCGGATTTGTTGAAATTTGCTGCTATTGTGATTCAGAGATTCGGATACATTGGAATCTCAGAATAACAAAACTTGTGTTCGAATATCGATTCTAGCAAGACCAACAGGCACTTGTGCCACTCTGCTCTCCTGTGCCACCTGTCTACTTTATCAGGGGTCCCGAGCCAGATGTGTAAGTGAGGCCTTCCTGGTGCAAATGCGCATATACATGCATATACATCCTTGCCTGACCTCCGCCAAAAATGTTTCACAGTGCCTGAGAGTAGCAGCAGGTCCATAGAGAGGAAGGAAGGTGTCTGCAAACTTTAGTTGAGCCCTGTAAAGTCTAGGCAGTGTCTAAAGGATAGCTAACTTTTGCTAGAGGAGTGCAGGGCCTGAACAAAAAGGGAGTGGTGTTTACTGCTCATCTAATGTATGCCTTGATGAATAGTGCCCTCATATTTTTTGCATACAGTTATGCAATATTTTCCTGCACTTTTACCAATGAATGTCTAGAGACACCACTGTATTCCTAGAGGTAAATCATGTTGCCACAAAGTAAATAACAAGGCTCTGAGGAAGAGAAACTTCTCGAAACGCTTTAGCCTATGCCTCTACAGGACAGTCCCATGTGATGCGGACAGCTATATGGACCCATGTGGAGGAATATTATGATGTGCTTTTAATCACGTCTATCTTTGTGAGTATATTATCTACTTTTGTACATTAATAAAGCCTTGTTTGGAGATAATGTGCTAGGCCCACGTGCCTTCTATGTTTTTTCATGTTCCAGCAACTTTGGTACCCCTTGCTATAATCCAATAATAAATATATCTTAAATCCAGGCTGTAAGAAAAGATCACTCAAGTGAATGCATTGATTTACAAAAAAAGTATTTTAAAAACCAACTTGTGTAAGAACCTAAATCTATGACTATGTTATTTTCCACAACTGAAGGTCTGCAAGTTTAACACGCCCAAACTTGAATCCCCACCACTGCACCAAAAGAAAAAAGTTGGAAATTTTGTTAAAGCCGCTACTTAAAATAAATTAAAAAGAACACTGTATTTACCCTCTACCTAAAAGTAAATAGTGGCGCTGATGTCAAAGTGCTGTATATAATACAATAAATACTGTAAAATAACATCCAGTGACAAGTGTTAGTCACTGTATCAACAGTGACTCAAAGTAAAAAAATTGAAAATAAAAATAAAAGTAAAGTCCGTGGTTTGAACAGTCTTAATTTTATCTCTGTGATTGCAAATATATACTCCTATAACAATTGTGTTGATCCAAATCTTCCACCACACCACATGTAAAGGTGCTTCCACTCCCCTTAAGAAACGCACTCACTGACTGCAGATGCCTCGGACTCTCATCCTTGGCACATAAACATTTACCCTCATAGGGTTTAAACATTCAAGCCATATCCAACCGTGCATGGGGTATCACCTCCTCTCCACATGAAAATAAATTAAGTGCTCCAATAGTGTGATATCTTTTAAAGCAATTTAATGAATAAAATCAAATCTACAAATATTGCACTCACATAATTCCAAGTAAATCAAGCATATAAAATCCTTCTGCTAATAGCAAGTGATGGTATATTATGGTCACAGCAGACCCGTGATGTGTGTCTTGTATTTCACCCATACTGACTCATCAGACTTATATCGTCACTTCCGGTTTGACGTCAGACGTCACAGCTGGTTGCCGTACAGCCACGTCCCGACGCGTTTCCGCATCACAACTTATTCATGGAATTGGCTGTACGGCATGGCAACCCTTCCCTTTATATTTATTCCTCGCGTCCATTACTGGCGGAAGTACTTCTACTGCACATGTGCACACTCCGTGTCCCCGCAACCACAATAAAACCAGCTTTTACATGCTTTCATTCACATTGATTCTGATCAACATTTCATTTACACAGTTATTATCCATATCCCCTCTCGAGTGCCTTTACAGATATCCATAGCGAGACGGATAACTTCCCACACAATGTTGTATTATCGACACCCTTAGTATTAAATACATGTTATATGTCACCAAACAGCAAATATTACTCTACTGTATGGTATATATCAATTTAAGTAATCCTCAAATCCATGTTACTAATCAAAAATGTCAACCTTAATTATTTACACAATAAATTAAAAAGATCCTATATTTAATACCTATCATTCTAATCTAAACAGATTACTAGAGCAAATAACAAATAAGCAAATAAGGAATAACATTTTTTAAAAGAATTTTAAAAATTATTAATAAAACAATTGAGATCCAGCTCAATGTTTAAACCTCTAGGAAAAAGACTCTTCAATAGAAAAATCCACCTCGTTTCTCTTTGAGATAAGTTACGTACGTGGTTTGAACCCCTCCATGATGGAAAAACGCAATCTAATCCACAAAATTGCAACAGTGTGGGATCTTGGTTATGTTTTTCCTTAAAATGTAAGGAAACAATGTGATGTTTAAAACCCTTTCTTATGTTTTTCAGATGTTCAGCAATACTGATCTTGAGTAGTCTTTTAGTTCTCCCCACATAATATAACCTGCATGGGCACCATAATAAGTAAACCACATGTAAAGTATTACACATTATAAACTCGTTTATGGAGAATGTTTCTTGGTCAACATTAGTAATTCTGCACATGCCCCAAATGGTGGTTTTAACTGCTCTGCAACATATACACTTTCTACATGAGAAAAATCCCTTTAATAAATATTTTACAGTATTCATTGTATTATTTACAGCACTTTGACATCAGCGTCACTATTTACTTTTAGGTAGAGGGTAAATACAGTGTTCATGTTATTTTCCATTAGTACTATACATAGCAACACTCAGGCTGTGGGGATGACTGAGAAACAGAAAGACAAGTTTTACTTTAAGAAAATTACAAAACATGGAAAGAGGCAAGCAATAACTGCTTTTATATTATTTTGGACTTGAACCATTGCATTCATTCAGAGATAGGTAATTTACTATTATCTCTGCTACTTGTGCAAGCATAAATTGAATTTCCAAATGAAACTGAGCAGACGTCCATGAAAGACTTAAAATAGCCTCAGTCAACAAATCCCAGTTTTCCCTAGTGCAAACATTTCATTCATACATCCCTCAGGGCAGACAGCTAACAGCATAATATAAGTATATCAAAGGCAAACCAGTCTTTGACTTATGTGGTAATTAGAATGTAGCCGAATGAGAAAACGTAATTGCTACCTCAGAAGATGCATCACATCAACCCACTTTGGAACAGACCCTTGAAGCGACCTGTTAGGTGCTGAAATTAGTCAAGTAGTACATTTAACAGGCATGATTTTCACCATGACAACACTTGCATCATCTCAACGTGTTTTTAAAGGCCCTGTGAGATTTGCTTGTGAGATCAGGAATTAACTAAACACTACACTACTTGATTTTCCATTTGTTATTGGTTATATATTTCTTCGTGTGTACAACCGCACATTGCTATATTTTTTTTTTTTACAAACAACGTTCTTCATTAGAAAATTATGCATGGCTACAGGATAACAATGTTCGTGATGCAAATGTTATGCAGTTACAGAGCAAAACAGATAAAGTTTTGAAAAATCACATATAAATTATGCTTAGACATCGGTGCAGTTACTAATACATGTTAGCATTAACCTCTCGCCTCTTAATTTTACTGGTGTACCACGTGGAGAGTGCGTCCGCACTATTCTTATTCTAATTAAGTGGAGTTCTCATCCAGCTCATCACAGGTGGAAGCTTCGCCTAACCAGGTATCCCAAATCTTTCTGTACTTTGCAGGGCATCCTCTATGAGCATAGATTTCTTTTTTTTAGGGTAGCACAGCGTTAATTGCGGCGACCCATTGCTGAATGGTGGGTGGCATCGCCCTAAGCCATTTCCTTGCAAGGAGAAGTTTGGTTATAAACAATGTTTCCTGTAAAAACATATGGTGAAACTTGTCGGAGTCAGGGTTTGGGAACACTCTTAGTGAACATTGTTTGGGGCATAGTTTTAGGGGGGAGCCCATCTTGTCATGAATGAACTTTACTATGTGGGACCAATAGTCCTGTATCACCGGACAAGACCATAAGATATGAAAAAAGTTCCATTAGACCCTTCACATCTGGGGCAGAGTGGACTGTAGTTGTCTCTGAACTTGGCTAAGCGCTAAGGGGTCAAGTAAGACCTGTATATAATATATAATTGTGAGAGACGGTCCGAGATCTTATGAGACACTTTTTTGATGGGTCTAGCACCTCCTCCCACTCGTCTTTCTCCATCTCCCTGGTCCATCGTCCTTTCAACTGATATGATTAAAAAAAAGCTGCTATCCCCCAAACTAGATCTGAATTCTAGTGAAAATGAGAAATGTATGCGGTGGGGGGGCGCTAGGGCTAAGTTTATAATTTGCTAAGTTGCATAGAAAATATCATGCCCAAAATTTTTTTTAAATATATATCAATGTGTCATACAAAAATACTAAATATATATATAAAACTGGATACAAATAGTGCATAAAACAAAGGGATTACAACCATGCAATCCCTGCATGTGTTAAAAAATATTGTCCTTGTGGAAATACATATGTAAGTCCCAATGGAAAAATCCACGTGCAATTACAAAAAAACAAACAAAACAAATAAGTGAATCTTCCGCTGTGTAGATGAACAACCTTCACCAGCTGTGTTGTACACCCAAAGTGCTCTGTAAGTGGATGTCTTATTTATTGTTAGGTGCTCTGAACACCATTAGGTTTTGCTGCAGATTCTTTTCACTTGTTTAATTTATTATTACTTTTACTCATCCACCTATTACTCAGGGTAGCGCGAGGGACACCCATACACTGAAGACGGGAAACGAAAGGTACGTCGAGGTGTGCCTGGTTACACAATCTGATCCACAATTCCGGTCCCTGTGGTTGTCGGCGGCTGGTGGTGAAGCGCACGCCAGCTACCACGTGCAGAGCGGAGCTTCTAGTCCCATATGAGCGGTACAGCCTCAGTGCCGGGCGAGGGCACTTTTAAATGTAAGCAGCCATTTGGCTTTTGTTTTTATATCGTTTTTTAATAAACTGGATTACCCTATTTTTAGTTCTTCTTGTATCCTTCTACATATTTCCTGATATCCTACTGGGGAAGAGGAAAAGGTTACCCACATGGCTTATCCATTCCATTGCAGCAAGTCATTTCTTGCTAAAGGCTTTATCTGACCTTCTTTTAATTAATAAGGTCAACAACTTCTGGTAAGCGGACATCCACTTACAGAGCACTTTGGGTGTACAACACAGCTGGTGAAGGTTGTTCATCTACACAGCGGAAAATTCACTTATTTGTTTTGTTTGTTTTTTTATAATTGCACGTGGATTTTTCCATTGGGATTTCCATATGTATTTCCACAAGGACAATATTTTTTAACACATGCAGGGATTGCATGGTTGTAATCCCTTTGATATATGCACTATTTGTATCCAGTTTTATATATATATATTTAGTATTTTTGTATGGCACATTGATATATATTTAATAATATTTAAGATTATATTGCTACTGGGAGGGTATCAGTGGTGCATTGTTGATTGTGCGATCATGAGCCACCTTCAGCTCTTCTCACTGATTGGCCCGCAGACGAGTATATAAACATAGTCCACAGTTGCCAAGTTTTAGAGAATGTTTCTTCTCTATGTTGTGCCGTAAGGATGAGGCCTTCCATTTTTCTTATTTCTTCTACTTTCCCCAGCCACATATCGATAGTTGGCGGGAGGGCAGGTTTCCAGCAAAGCGGAATGCAGACCTTAGCTGCATCCAATAGGTGGTGTACCACTGACTTCTTATAAATTCTGTCGGGAGTGTCTGCAGCGTGCAACAAAAAGAGTGCTGGGTCATCTGTTATTGTCCTGTCAGTGAAAAGCTGTACAGTTTCTCGCACCACTTTCCAGAAGTGTGCTAATTTGGGACATGTCCAAAAAATATGTAATAGAGTTCCTATTTCCCTCTGATATCGCCAGCACATGTCCGATGTTGTAGGGAAAAGTTTATGCAGTAATGTTGGGGTTCTGTACCATCAGGAAAGTAATTTGTAATTTGTTTCTTGGATCTTGGCGCAAATGGAAGATTTGTGTGTGAATCTAAGTATGTGTTACCTCTTTGTGGTGTTGAACCTGCAGTCTAATTCTGTTTCCCACTTCAACAATCCCGGGGGTACAAAGTCCATGGGGGGTGCATTCAGGAGGTTGTAGGCCAACGATAGTATGTGTGGTAAGGCTCCCGTATCTGTACAAAGTACCTCTAGGGTTGTAAGCATTTGGTTGCTATCTGCGGGGGGTGGAATGGAGCTGAGGAAGTGTCTCAACTGGAGTGTCCGCATGAAGTCTAGTTGGAACAAGCCATTGGGGTCAGAAAGTTCTATGTATGTTCTCCAACGTTCCCTGGTGCTAAAGTGGGAGGCTAGATGTAGTCCTGCCTCTCCTAATTTTCGGAAGATTCCATCCCCCAGTCCCGGTGTGAACAGAGGATTTCCTATTATGGGATATAGGGGTGAATTCTGGGATGAGAGGGCCGTCTGAGAAATTAGTTGTGCACAGATTCGTGCCGTATTACCTATCAGTAGGTGGCGTTTAAGTTCTGTTGGTATGCCCTGGTAACACCACGGGGTGCCACCCAGTGGGATTATGGTGTGGGATTGCTCCAGTTGGGACCACAGCTTGGTCTCCTGGTGGCGACACCAATCTATGAGCCTTCCTAAGTGCACCACGTGGTAATATGCACGGATGTTTGGTAGTGCAAGACCCCCAGAAATTTTGGAGAGTACAAGTAATTTGTTGTAGAGTCTGGGTCTTTTCTTAGCCCAAACAAATTCTATAAAGGCTAATTGTACACGCTTAAAAAAGTCAGAGGGAGAATGTGTATAGGTAGGGCCTGCATTAGGTATAATAGTTTCGGTAGGATGGACATTTTCAAAATATTGCATCGGCCTAGCCAGGAATGGAGAC
Organism: Lithobates clamitans; assembly: GCA_037952925.1. Taxonomy (NCBI): domain Eukaryota; kingdom Metazoa; phylum Chordata; class Amphibia; order Anura; family Ranidae; genus Lithobates; species Lithobates clamitans. Next base: position 4,305,289 of record JBBGZY010000318.1, read on the forward strand.
CAGTTTGCCAATTAGTCAATAGTGTTTTGATTTTTGCTAGCAATGGTGGGAAGTTGATTTCGAACAATTTGGAAAGTGTTTTGGGGATATATGTACCTAAATATTTTAGAGCTTTATTCGTCCATTTCAGTTTGAAACTGGATTGGAGGTATGTGAGTTGTGTTGGTGGGATCCCAACCCCCATCGCCTCCGACTTCGCAAAATTAATTTTCAGGTAGGAGAGTGCACCGTAAATGGTAAACTCTCGTAACAGGTTTGGGAGTGAGATTGTTGGATTTGATAACGATTTTGATAACATCAAGTCGTCAGCGTATGCTGAAACCTTATATTGAGTGTGATTAATGGATACTCCCGTTATATCCGAGTTTAGTCGGACGTGACATAGGAAAGGTTCTAATGAGAGCGCAAAGAGTAGGGGTGAAAGTGGGCATCCCTGGCACGTTCCGTTTGTAATTGGGAAAGCGTTCGATGTTACACCATTAACCCTAATGCCGCGTACACACGAGCGGACTTTACGGCGGACTTTGCCCGGCGGACTTTTCGACGTACTTTCCGACAGACTTTGTGAACGAACGGACTTGCCTACACACAATCCACCAAAGTCCGTCGAATTCGTACGTGATGACGTACGACCGGACTAAAACAAGGAAGTTCATAGCCAGTAGCCAATAGCTGCCCTAGCGTGGCTTTTTGTCCGTCGAACTAGCATACAGACGGCGGACTTTTCGACCGGACTCGATTTCAACGGATAAATTTTAAACAAGTTTCAAATCTAATTCCGTCCAACTTTTGAGAAAACAAAGTCCGCTGGAGCCCACACACATCGAATTGTCCGACGAAATCCAGTCCGCCGGGCAAAGTCCGCCGTAAAGTCCGCTCGTGTGTACGCGGCATAACTCTTGCTGTCGGTGCGGTATATATTGCTGAGACCCAGTTCAGCATATTACTTCCCAGGCCTATGTGTCTTAGTGTTGCAAACATAAACGACCAGTTTACCCGGTCGAATGCTTTCTCAGCATCCGTCCTAAGGAAGACCGTTGGTGTGTTAGCTGAAGTGGCTTTGTAGAGCAAGATCAGGACTTTAGTAGTGTTGTCTCTCGCTTCCCTAGTTGGGACAAAGCCTACTTGATCTAGATGAATCAAGTTAGTTATGTGTTGTTGCATTCTGGTGGCTAATATTTTCGTGAACAATTTTAAGTCGGTATTCAGGAGGGATATTGGACGGTAGCTCCCGCACTGCATTGGATCTTTATCTTCTTTGGGTATCACTGCTATTTGGGCCTGTAGCGTGTTGCCTAAATCATTGAAGAGTTTGGTCAAGTGTTGTCCTAGGGATGAGAGTAAGGTTTTATAGTATTGAATTGTCAGTCCGTCCGGCCCTGGAGATTTCCCTTTTTTGGTGTTTTTTATCTCCAATTGTATTTCTGTTAATGTTATGGGTTCGTCTAAAAGGTCTCGCGTCGTGGTCGACAGAGTTGGCATGTTGGAGTTTGCTATATAGTCTGCTATGTGTTCTGGGGAAGGTGGTGTCATTTGTAGGTTGTATAGTGTCTTGTAGTAAGACATGAATTCTTGTGTAATCTGCTGGGGTAGGGTCGCCTTCTGTCCCGTTGGAGTGTAGATGTGCGGTATATATGATGCCGTTTTCTGCGATTTTAATGATTGTGCAAGTAATCTACCGCATTTATTTCCCGATTCGTAAATCTTCTTTCGGGAGATTTGGAGTGCACTTTATAGTGGAGAAGGTCTGTTATCTGTGTGCGTATCGTGTCCAGTTTACTACCCAACACTCAAGTCGGTGTCTGTTTGTGTTCCGCTTCCGAGCTGCGAAGTTTATCGAGAAGTAATGTTAATTGTGCAGTCTTTTGTCTCTTCAAACGTGTGCCATGTTTTATAAGCACCCCGCGGATCACCGCCTTATGTGCCTCCCAAATCAATCCCCTGTCTCCATCAGCTGAGGTATTAGTGTGGAAATAATGTGTAATTTCCTTTGTTACGTCTGCAACTACGTCTGGGTTCTGTGGGAGACTTTCATTAAGTCTCCACGGTTTCCTTTGTCCCCTAAAATAGTCAGCCAGGGCGTATTGCATCGAAACCGGGGCGTGGTCTGACCAGGTGATAGACCCAATTGCCGAACCTTTGGCAGCGTGCAGCTTTTTGAGGGATTAAGAATAGGTCGATATGCGAATACGCTTGATGAGGGCGGGAGAAAAAGGTGTAGTCCCGTTCGCCCGGGTGAAAAAGACGCCAGACATCTACTAGTTGTGCAGCATGAAGGGTGGAATATATCCCCTTATGTGTGCTCTCTCAGCTTTTTTGCGGCCGCCCAACTGGGCTTTTCCTGGAGCCTGTGGCCGCCCACTCATTCTCTTCGCAGCCGCCCATTCAGTTCATGGCATGGCTGGGGGGCAGAGACTAGAAGTCAGTTGACTGGTGAGGAATGTGAAGTGGGAAAGGCTGGAGGAGACCCTATCCCCTGATTTCGGCATAGGTGTCACTGCTGTGAGACACCACAGAGCTGGAGACACAGTGAGTAACACTACCTGTGATTAGAGTTGCCATTAAAAGTCCCCACTACAGTTCTCAGATCAGCAGATGACCTTGATCAAGAGCACCCAAGTTGGCTAAACAGAACTCCCGCCAACACTGCCACTCATCCCATCCCCCCCACCCCCCACCAAGGAGTAACAATAGAGAATACATGGAAGGGAGAAGAAAAGAGGGGGAAGGACAAAGAAAAAGGGAGAGAGAAAATAAGAGCAAGAACAAGAAAGACAGCTAAAGAGAGGGATGGGGGGAAAAAAACAAGAAATTAGGATAGAGAGAGAGATAAAATGGAAAGAAAGGAACAAAGAGAATGGTACATCCTAAAATATACCATAAGTGGTTTAATACTGTAAGAGTGGAAGGGACTCGGGGAGAGGTAAATGTCTATGGGTTAGGGGCGCAAATTACTTGTCTTGCCTTGGGTGCTGACAACCCACGCTACGAAAATATTGTTACTGTTGGGGTCCCCACGACTTAGGAAAATTTTATCAAGGGGTCACGGCACTAGATTGGTTGAGAACAACTGCTCTAGAGGGGGGCTTGGTACAAACATCCCTCCCAGGGTTTCTTAAGGGACAGTAGTAGTTGACTCGTTAGGTGGGTTTCAACAAGCACCATGATATCTGCTCGTTGTGCTTTAAGATAGGCCAGAGCCGCATTTCGTTTGGGCTTAGCTCTAATGCCGTGGACATTCCATGTCAGACACTTTAGAGTAGGCATATTAGTGTAGGCAATTTATAGGTGTGTACCCCGGTTTGCACCCACAGGCTCTGAGATAGAACCATGAGTATACAGCATGCTTGGGAGGCAATGTCTGTGAAACCATGGTCTGTACGGGCCAAATATGCCCGTGAGATCCGGGGAGCATGGAAAGCACATCCACAATGCGTGTACCCAGAGGTTGCTTGCAACTGACATTATTATCTGTATCTAAGCATACATAATTACGCATCAAAGTTAGAAATTGAAGAGCGATAAACTTATAACTAAACTTTAAGCATACTTGAACATGCACACTGGCCTGGCTGGGTACGCCACATCCCGGGAGCAAGCCCACAACTGGAGAGTGCGCCCAGATAGGCCAGGGAAACATTTTTACACAAGGGCACCCCAAAGCACCCTCCCCATGTTGAGGGCAAGTGGCCTGGTATGGTTCGGGGGGGAGGGGCGCTCGCTACCTCCCCTTTCCTGGCCTGCTAGGCTGCTTGCTCAGATAAGGGTCTGGTATGGATTTGGGGGGGCCTATGCTGTTTTTTTCTTAATTCTGTCATCGGGTTCCCCTTAACCACTTGAATACACTGTATTATATACTTTGCACTGCACTATATACTCTGCACTGTGTTATATACACTATACTGACTGCACTACAAACTCTGCACTGTATTATATATATTACACTGACTGCACTATATACCTTGCACTGCGTTATATACACTACACTGACTGCATTATATACTCTGCACTGTATTATATACACTACACTGACTGCACTGTATTATATACACTACACTGACTGCACGCTCAATCCACTACCTACCCTGCCTAATTTATCTCCATTCATAAACAGTGGAGTGCATTATGGGGCACATCGTGGCGGGCGAATGTCCGGCAAGCGCCCCATACCTACGTTCATCTCAAACATCGGGCCCATCCCTACACTGAAGGATTCCTGACTACCTGGGCTATCCCCTCAGCAGCTCTAATGGCACCGCTGACATGTCTAAGAGTCTCAAAGACAACTGAACCTTGGATGAGGAACCATATTTGTTATCTGCCAATGTATTTCCACTTTTGTAGGGAAATTTTTGAAAACTGCACTATATGTTTGTTATGTGTATAAGTAGAATCCCAACCTCCACGTATCTAGTCTTAAACATGTCCCCTCCCCCCATACTTACACCTATGCTGACTAACCTGTGTAAAAAAGATATAGCAGGCTGAAGATAGGAATGTATATAGGGCGGAGGGAGCAATTTTAAGACTTTAACTCCAAAGCCTCCTCATAAACATTATTGAGTAAGGGAAGCTAAGTATGATTTTTCAGTTCTGGAGTTTGAATCAACAAATATAAAGTAGGTGTCATCCAAAAGTTTCCAAAAGTGAAAATATACTTTACATAAGTGAGATACTTGTTTAGCTCTGAGATTCCCAGTAGTAGAGTTAATCCATGTGCTGTGGTGGTCAAAACAGACATTAATGCTGGAACATATTGTAAGCCTCATGCGTGTAATGGGTTATCTGAACGAATCCACCGTCATTCCTACATTGTCATTTGCCTAATGTGGTGGAATGACCTGCTTAATCTGGTAACAGAGATGTTGGTTACGAAAGCAGATAGGGCTTTTGCATCACCTCTTCAGCATACTTATCTGCTGGTTTAGCTGTTTAGCACATGATGCTTGTATTACAGAGATTGCAGGTTGGATTTACTGGTAACCATTTTATTTACAAAATATATTGTTTTACACTGCAAATATAATTGTCTGCTTAGGCATGATGGCATTTTGTAGGAAAATAATATGTTAAGAAAAAGCCAACATAGAGACTTTATCTGCAACTCTTGCCTATCAAACACCCTGTTTTGGATAGAAGAAAGCACTTCAAGAGGTTAGGGTTCACATCTGGGGGTACTGACCCACAGCATTACATGTACGCTGTGCATACCAGGTGTTTTGGGGTGCTATTAAAAATCAATAGCACTGCAAAGCACTGCACTTTGCGTAATATTTTCTATTTATGATTATGTTTTTGGGGCCTATTCACACCATGTGTTCCAGTCATGCTCTTGCATAAACACACATGTGCAGTGCATTAAAGTATTTCTAAAGCCAAGAGAAACATATTATATAAAGCAACTTACAAGTCCCTAGATGTGGCAGCTGCAATAGTTTTGCTTTTTAAATGTTTAACTAAACTGTATATGAGCACCACCCACCTTGAGTAAGGACAGGTGATTACAGTAGTATTTACTACTAGCTAACCATCTGCCCTTAGCTCAGGCATGCAGGCAGGAGGGTGTGCTTAACTGAGAAAGACCCTTCTCCCATCCTCCAGATGAAAATAAAAAGGCCAATGAAGACTCCTGGGATGTATGACATCATTTTGGCTAGGAAATATATAAAACAAATAAACATTAAAACAATAATTTATAACCTACTTTGCTATCTATTTACTAATGCTAGCAGCATAAGGATTTAAAAAGTTAATGTAGTCCTTAAGTGGTTAAGGATAAGGATAAGCATGTTTTTTGCAAGTATAGAAAAATAGCTGTTGATCCTGTAAGAAATTTTGTGTCCTTAAATTCTTATGGACTAAACTGAAATCAGCTTTCTCAGCTACCTTCTGTGAAACTACAAAACATCACTTCTCATTGTAATGGAGAGTGGTATTTGTGATCCAAATCAGGGTGACAATGCTGCTCCTCCATAGATACAGTGCAGTAGGTACCGTAGGACAGGATGTGTATCGCTTGCAGGATCACCAGGTAAAAATGATGGAAATAAAGGCCAAAAAGGGAACTATTACAGCCAACACATCTCAGAATTGATAAGCTAATATATCAGGGCTCAAAATTTCAACTCCTGAGCTACTAGCCAGGCCTTAGGGGTTACTCGCCACCAGTTGCCCCACCAAACACCTACCCTGCCCCACCACTAATTACGCCCCTAAACATGCCCTCATAATCTCATGAGATGACACTGTTAAATGTTTTATGCAGAATTAAGTTACAAAAATAAATATGAACAGCAACTTTATCAGTGCCCATGAATGCAGCCTATCATTGCTCATCAGTACCCATGAATGCAGCCTATCAGTGCCCATCAGTGCCCATGAATGCAACCTATCAGTGCCCATCAGTGCAGCCTATCAGTGTCAATCAGTGCAGCATCATCAGTGCCCATCAATGCAGTCTCATCAGTGCAGCCTCATCGGTGCCCATCAATGCAGCCTCATCAGTGCTCATCAATGCAGCCTCACCAGTGCCCATCAGTTCAGCCTCATCAGTGCCCATCAATGCGGCCTTATCAGTGCCCATCAATGCGGCCTCATCAGTGCCCAGCAATGCAGCCTCACCAGTGCCCATCAATGCGGCCTCATCAGTGCCCATCAATGCGGCCTCATCAGTGCCCATCAATGCAGCCTCACCAGTGCCTATCAATGCAGCCTGCCTATCAGAGCAGCCCCATCAGACAGGAAAATATGGTTGGTTAGCAGGCTGGTCGGTGAGTTGAGCAAGGAATTTCTCTGGTTTTGTTTCGCCTCACCCAGTACACCTCTACCTCCAACACCTCCCCAGTACACCTCTACCTCCAACGCCTCCTCCACTACACCTCTACCTCCAACGCCTCCCCCATTTCCAAGCTACCTCCAACGCCACCTCTCCCAGTACACCTGTACCTCCTTCAGTTCTCCAATGCATCCCCCCTCCCCCTAGCACCCCTCTACCTCTAAGTCTTCTTCCCAGCATATCTCTGCCTGCAATGCCCCCCCAGCACACCTGTGCTTTTAACGACCCCCTAGCACACTCTGGGGTTGATTTACTTAAGGCTAATAGACTTCAAAGTTGCCCTCCGCAAGGGCAGTTGCTCCAGAGCTTAGTAAATAAGGTACAGCTTCATTTTGCAAAGAGTACCCAATCACGTGCAAGGAAAATAAAAAAAACAGCATGTTTGCTTGCACATGTTTGGATAATGTAAGTCAGCAGAGCTTCTGCTCATTTACTAAGTTGTGGAGCAACTGCACTTGCAGAATGCAACCGCACTTTGCAAAGTGCACACTCTTCTTGCCTTTAGTAAATCAACCCCCTTGTCTTCCAACCTCCCCTCTCCAGCACACCTATGCCTCCAACCCCCCCCCCCCAATCCAGCGCATCTATGCTTCCAATTTTCCCCCCAATCCAGCATACCTATGCCTCCAATTCCACCCCTCCCCTCCCAATCCATCATACCTATGCCTCTAATTCCTCTCCCCCTTCCCATCATACCTATGCCTTCAATTCCACCCCCAATACATCATACCTATGCCTCCAATTCTACCTCCCCCAATCCATCATACCTATGCTTCCAATTACACCCCCCACCCCACAATCCATCATACCTATGCCTCCAATGCCACCTCCCCCAATCCATCATACCTATGCCTTCAATTGCACCCCCCCTTTCCATCATACTTATGCGTTCAATTCCCCCCCCCCGCCCCCAAACCATTATATCTATGCCTCCAATTCCACCTCCCCCAATCCATCATACCTATGTCTCCAATTCTACCTCCCCAATCCATCATACCTATGCTTCCAATTACACCCCCCCACACCCCCCCCAATGCATCATACCTATGTCTCCAATTCCACCTCCCCCAATCCATCATACCTATGCCTCCAATTCCACCCCCCCAATTTATCATATGGTATAATAGGTTGGGGGGGGGGGTGGGGTGGAATTGGAGGCATAGGTATTATTCAGACCTATGCCTCCAATTAACCCCCCCCCCAATCCAGCACATCTATGTTCTCAATCCCCCCCCCCCTTCCATCCAGCACATCTTGTTTAATCTCCCATTATACCAATGCCTCCAGCACATGTACTGCTTCCAATCACAGCACAATGTCATAGTTACCATTCTCCTGCTGCAGCCAGGGGGGTCAAGCATCGGTGCACACTAGAAGCAGGCTGAGAGTGTTCGAGCCTGCCCATTTGGGACTGCCTTGCAGAGACATGCACCACCCCACTCCTTAGATATATGGCAAGAGGAAGGTGGAGAAGGGCAGTCCCAGGTGGCTGTTTAACTCCTATTGAAAGCCCGCGATGTGAGCCTGTGCGGGGGCGGGATGTGCAACAGGAGGGAGGTGGAGACGAGCGGTCCCAGGTGGCTGTACAATTCCTATAGAAATGGCCGTGCTGCGAGCCTGTGCGCGGCACAGGGGGGGGGGGGTTGCACTAGCTATACATTCCCAGGACAGCACAGCCCTATTCCATACCCGCCCTCCTCATTTTTCCACTCGCCAAATGCGAGCAGGCGAGGGTAAATTTTGAGGGCTGTAATATAGAATATATTTTGGTTTTGGAGTTTAGATTAGCAGTAATAGACCTGAATTACCTAGTGGAAGCATCAGCAAAAACAGAACTAAAAACTATAGGAAAGCTTATTCTTGAAAAAATATAATAATAATAAAGCTAAAGCTCTCAACTTCATACAATTTGGACAGTTTATTACAGTTTGTGAGCTTTTTTCACACTGTTGAATAAAATGTAAAAAACATAATGTACAAAAACACTTTATGACCTAATGTACATGGGACGCTCAGGCAACCTCTTCTGAACTTTTTTCTTGACAGCTTGAAACCGGCGTTTAAAGACGTCCATTTAGCTGCGTTTGCATGCCGCGCTTAGTTCCGAAAAATGAGTTCAGACACCGAAGTTTCCGACGTTTCCGACACCAAACGCATCTAAACGCGGTACTGGCGTTTAGCCGTGTTTTCATTTATTAAACATAGTTGCATGAAATTTTATATCTGGCTTTTTTAATTTCCTCACATATGCTCATTATAGGATCCATAGTAAAAGCACCGAAATTGAGGTAGATACAGGTACACTGCTGCTCTCTCAGCTGCTGCTACTCACTCTGGTCTCACAGAATGGCTGAAGTAGTTAAATAATACAGTTTTTTACAAGGTCTTATGATGTTATCTTAAATAAACGCTCCTAGACGCGAACGCGGCAAAACGCAGCTAAACGCCAACTGCAAACATGGCTAAACGGGCGTTTTTAAATGCCGGTTTCAACCTGTCAAAAAAATTGTTCAGAAGAGGTTGCCTCAGCGTCCCGTGTACATTATGCCTTGAAAGCAGCAGTGTACATGAGGCCTAAGACTCCATGCACACTGGGCTTAAAAAAAAAAATCTGTTCTCTTGGGAGTAAAAAACAGGTCCATGCAAACTGGGTTTAAAAAAAACGTCTTTTATCTTGGGAGTAAAAAATGCATTTTTTGTACAAAGTTTAGACGAGTTTAGGAGAGTTTTACGTTTTTTCTGCCAGTGAGCTCCAATCAGAAACGCGAACCAGAAGTGTTCAATATATGCCTCTTAACGTCCTAATGTACATGGACACATAGGATAACATTGAGCTGCTTCTACAGGCAGAACACAAAACTCCTGTAGAAGCAGTGTTTTTTAAGCCGGTGTGCACGGAGCATATATAATAGAGCATTTTTTTGTGCAAAGTTTAGACGAGTTTAGAAGAGTTTACATTTTTTTCTGCCAGTAAGCTCCAATTTAGAAATGTGAACCAGAAGGTTTTTTTTTCCTGCCTCTAAATGTTGAGCTCAAAATATGCCTGTAATCGTCCTAATGTGCATGGACACATAGGATAACATTGAACTGCTTCTACAGGCAGAACACAAAACTCCTGTAGAAGCAACGTTTTTTTAAGCCAGTGTGCATGGAGCCTTTTGCCTCGTACACACGATCGGACATTCCGACAACAAGATCCATGTTTTTTTTCGGACGGATGTTGGCTCAAACTTGTCTTGCATACACACGGTCACACAAAGTTGATTGGAAACCTCGAACGTCAAGAACACGGTGACGTACAACACGTACAATGAGCCGAGAAAAATTAAGTTCAATAGCCAGTGATGCTCTTCTGCTTGATTCCGAGCATGCGTGGCACTTTGTATGTTGGAATTGTGTACTCACAATCAGAATTTACGCAAACAGATTTTGTTGTCGGAAAATTTGAGAACCAGATCTCAAATTTTGTGAGACAGAAATTCCGATGGAAACTGTCCGGTGGAGCCTACACATGGTCGGAATTTCAGACAAAAAGGCTCCCATTGAACATTTTTCGTCGGAAAATCAGACCGCGTGTACAGGGCATGACACAACAAATCCACATTGCCCAAACCTGCTCTTATCCCTGTATCCCTAATTATTTCCAAAAATATATAAACTATATAGAAAATATGGACTTCAGGCATGTGTTTGGTAGAAATTGGCTTTTGTTAGGGCACTATGTGAACACTTGAATAGACAGCTAATATAAAAGAGACAAGTTAGGTTTTATGTATCTTTAAATGACAATTATAGATTCAATAGCCACAAACATTGTGTAGTGGCTGGACAGTAAATAAGCAGCCTGGTAATCTGCAAAATGGAGAGCCGAGGTCAGTTTTATCCTGTAATAAAAAATACAGTGTATTATTTCAGAGACAATAGCCAGGTATGTGTGAACTTTCTCAGCCGTTGTGACACAGGACCCTTCCTATTACAAGATGATGTGGGGTCAGCAACCTCTTGGCCTGGCAAGAGGTTTATTTTTATCAATGATTAAAATAGAAACTAAAGAAACAGAAGAGAAATCCAAAACTGTGGCGGCACAGTGGTGCAGTGGTTAGCACTCTCGCCTAGCAGTAAAAAAAAAAGGGGTCGCTGGTTCGAATCCCAACCACGACACTACCTGCCTGGAGTTTGCATGTTCTCCCTGTGCCTGCGTGGGTTTCCTCCGGGTACTCCGGTTTCCTCCCACACTCCAAAAGACATGCTGGTAGGTTAATTGGCTTCTGTCCAAAATTGGCCCTAGTATATGAATGGGGACCTTGGATTGAGGGTGGGGACTGATGTGAGTGTGCGATGTACAGGGTTAGGGACAAGGGTCAGGGTTGTAGACACACACTCACTCAGGTTGAACTGGATGGACTGGTGTCTTTATTCAACCTTACTAACTATGTAACTATGTAACCATCCTTTGCCTTCAAAACGGCATCAATTCTTCAAGGTAAACTTGCGCACAGTATTTGAAAGTATTAAGCAGGTAGGTTGTTCCAAACATCTTGGACAACTAACCGCAGATCTTCTGTGGATGTAGGCTGTCTCAAATCCTTCTGTCTCTTCATGTAATCCCAAACAGACTTGATGATGTTGAGATCAGGGCTCTGTGGGGGCCAAACCATCACTTCCAGTACTCCTTGTTCTTCTTTTTACGCTGAAGATAGTTCTTAAAGAGGAGCTCCAGGCTCCCCCATAAAAAAAGATAATAAAAGTCAGCAGCTACAAATACTGTAGCTGCTGACTTTTTCATATTAGGGCATTTACCTGTCCAGGTGTTCTCACCTGAGCCGATTCTTCAATCGGCTCAGGTGAGAACATCGGATGCCGGCATAGCCATCTTGACTAAGGGAAACCTGCAGTGAAGCCTTGCAGCTTCACAGCCGATTCCCTACTGCCCATGCTCGATGCGAGCTCCACTTTGTGAATGGCCTGCAGTCTTCTGGGACCTGTGAAGTGTCCTATAAGGCTACAGGGGGAAGGAGGGGGGGCAAACTTCCGGCTCAGTTCGCAGCGGCGAACTGAGTCGGAAGTGGGAGAGGGTACCTGTCAAAACCGGGTACCCGCTCGCCTCCAAAAGGTGCCAAATGATGCAGTGGAGGGGGGGGGGGGGGAAGCAGACAAGCGGAGCTTCCCCTTTTGGGTGGAGCTCCACTTTAATGACATTAGTTGTATGGTTGAGGTCGTTGTCCTGCTGCAGAATAAATTCGGGGCTTGTCACATGTCTCCCTGATGTATGATGGAAAAGTATCTGCCTATATTTTTCAGCATCAGTGGTTAGCCTGTCAGTTTAGGTGAACAGCCATGTCTTGGTAGGTTTGCAGTTGTGCCATACTCTTTCCCTTTTTGAATGATGAATTGAACAGTGACATTTTCAAAGCTTGGGATATTTTTTATAATCTAACCCTGCTTTAAACTTCTCCAAAACATTATCCCTGACCTGTCTGATGTGTTTCTTGGCCTTTATGATGCTGTGTGTTCACTAAGGTTCTCTAACAAACCTCTGAGGGCTTCACAGAACAGCTGTATTTAAACTGAGATTAAATTACCCCCAAGTGGATTCTATTTACTAATTGGGTGACTTCTGAAGGCAATTGGTTCCACTAGATTTCAGTTATGGGTATCAGAGTAAAGGGGGCTGAATACAAATGCATGCCACACTTTCCAGATATTTATTTGTAAAAAAATTTGACAACCATTTATCATTTTTCCTTTCACTTCACAATTATGTGCCACTTTGTGTTGGTCTATCACATAAAATCCCAATAAAATACGTTTATGTTTTTGGTTGTAACATGACAAAATGTGGAAAATTTCAAGGGGTATGAATACTTTTTCAAGGCACTGTATATGTATGTGAAATATATGTATAGTGTTGATTGGCTGATTCAGGTTATTGCACCTTGAATATAGTTCTTAGGATCAATTAACAAAACTAACACGCCAGGATATGGATACCTATTTTCAAAAAAAGTGACAGTTATGTGTTTTTCGGTAATTGTATTTCAAAATGGAAAGGTCACAACGTTATAATGTGTTTAAACAGGACTGCCTTGTGAGTTTTTTCCCTTTTTATAAATTGCACAGATTGTTACATTTTACACTTTCCTCTTTCACAGCCACACATCTATTTCAGGAATCTTCACACAAGAAATTGTGATTTTTTTTTTGCAGATTGCTAAAACAGTCATGTTGTCTACAATCCACATAGGGATCAAACATTGAACAATTTGCAGGTTAAGTGCATCCAAAGGGTTATAGCCAATGTAGCAAAATAGCAAATTGTGATTACAGAAATATTTCACACAGGCAATGTGTCAAGCTGTGACATGTATTAGATTTTGAAAAAATGTCACCTTTTCTATGTATAGCTTAAATGAAACTGTTCAGATAGTTCAACAATAATTTAGGTGTTATGGAGTTGTACAGAAGACACTTAAGAGGTGGAAATCCATGGGATTTTTCTCTGTCTAGGTTTACTCACAGTACAGAGATGAAGTCAATCTAAGGAGTGAGTCCCTCTAACATATACAATATTTAATAGTCTTCTTTTAAAGCTGAACTCCACGCAAATACATAAGACGCAAATTAAATGGAGTCACTCTCCAGCCTTTTTCTAGTTACAAGAATTATCCAGTAATTCAGGTTCCCTTTTTTTTACTGTATCTGTCTCACTCTGTGTTTGATCTTAGGCCTTTTACTCTTGTAATCTACATTTGGATATAACTCTGACTTATAGTTGTGTTAAAGGGTAGTCACCTGAATTAGTGCCGGTTCACACTGCTGCGCTGCAAATTTGTTCAGTTTTTTTGTCCTGTGTGAGGTGCGATTTTACCGTGAACCTACCGCGATTTTAACGCGATTTTACCGCGAATTTCAGGAGTTGGTCATAGCTGCGATTGATGTTCTAGCCAATGGAATCATAATGGAAAAAGAAAAAAGGCGTTAACTTCCTGTGTATTTCCTGGTTTTTGTGGAGAGTAGTGTGGCGGACTTCGCACATATCTGAACCAACAATGCGATTCCAGAACGATTTACATTGATGTCTATGGAGGCTAAATTCGCAATGCAACGCAGTAAACTCGCACAAGACCCTTTTTTTTATCGCATCACATTCGTAGGGGAATCGCAACGCATGTATGTGAAGGACGGTCATTGAAAACAATGACTTTATGGATGACATGCGAATTTAGAATGTTTTTGACGCATCACATTAGTTATGAACTCGCATCAGTGTGAACCGGCACTAAGGCTTGAAACTTGTTTTCTGGCCTTTTTGAGCAATATATAATTCTGATTGGAAATGGTCAATGCCAAGCTTCTTTGGTTTGTTAAAATTCAGGATGTCAATGTTCAAGATTAGGAGACAGATATCCTTTACAGTCGCTATTGTGCCATCATACATTGCATATGCTATATTCAAGTGGTGTCTGTTGACACTGATAAAATGAATACACATGCAACTTTGTCATAAAACTAATATATGCCTCCTAAAAAAAAAACAGACTACAAATAGCTGATGAAGGCTATGATCCTACTATCATCCTGTGTAATCATCTGCACAAAGCTCAACTCGAGGCCTGGGACAAAAGACAAGGATGAACTTTTATGACCTGTTGGACAAGTCTTTCTTAATCCTGCAAGCATGCATGCAATTCGCTGGGACTTGCCTAATGGAAATGTTCCAAGAATAGATAGCATAAAGAATAAACTTCTTGCCCTTTCCCTGCCACCTACCAGTGTTGTTTCCCATACCTTTTCCTCTCACTGGTGACTAGAATTTATGTACACCATGATTTGTAAAAAACAAAAAAACAAACATATTTTACTTTAAAATCCAGTTGGCTTTCATAAAAATCTAAGGATCCCCAAATGGAGTACATTCTATAGTGTCTATCTTTGTAACTTCTGATTTCTTTCTTAACAAGAAGTTTTAAAGGTTTTAGTTCAACTACATCTCAAACACCGCATATATTTGGAAAGATTCTTAGCTACTGGGTGCTGTGTAAAGAAGGATTTCATATGCCCTTACCAACCACTTTGCCATGGTTGCAATTGTGTTTGGACATCAAAGAGAAATGCCATTGCTTTCTCCTGCACAATCAATTAAAATTTGTTTTGCTACTGAGGGTGATTGTAGCTAACACTGTGCAATACCACTACTACCTTATATAGTAGAGTGGTGTTGATATTGTCTTTTATGGGTCTCAATAGCCTTAGGTGACCACATTATTAGTAATATCTCCCAACTGCCAATCAATTCACCAAACAATGAAAATAATAAGGAAAAAAAGATATTAGACACATAGAAGAGATGTAAAAATTCCAAAGAAATTACATACTAGATGCATCATTCACCATGCACACAGAACAATTTTACTTCTCCTTACCACATGACTCATCACCAACTTGACTTTAACCAACACAGCTTTAACTGCTCCATAGTACAGAGGGAAACAGCCATATAATGCAGTTTGGGCTTTATGAAGCAAATCAAGTTTATCAGTAAAGTATGGACGTATTTGTCTAAGGAAATAAGCCATCAGCACCAGAAGGCCAGGAAAATATTGACAAATATTGGTGCTTGTACCTAATAATAATAATAAAATGCATATGTTAAAAATGCACACTTTTGAGATCCTTGATAAAACTGGGCTCTGTTTAAAAGACATATTGATCTATGTGCATGATGTAGTAAGGCAAAATGCTATTTCAAGCATTATCACCTTCTAGGTTGTGTGAAAAAAAAAAATCTGTTTTATCAAAGATTTTGCTGAAATGTATCTTTTGTAATGTTAACCCCTTATTCAATAAATGTTTTACTTTGAATAGAAGCAAAGCTTAATAGTTAACATTGTTCTTACGTTTTGTCTGGTAAAATATATAAAACTATAAAGCTAGTATTGATAAGCTCCAACATGTTATGTTACAGGAGCAATGCTGGAATGTAACAGAAACAGGTATACCAGAATCTGCATGGCTATAGGGATAGTGAGTGTGCAGCTCCTCACTATGCTGATTCTGGCTTGTATGTCCACAAAGGTCATTAGTGGCTGCTTTGTGAGGGTTTCCCAAAAATGAGGCCTCACTCTCAAAATATCAGTGTGCTGATGGGCAATAGGTTGCTCTGTACCACGGATGATCAGGATGTTTCCATGGCCAAATTCTTCCAGCCCACAGCGAAAGGTTCAGCACATGCAGAACAGTTTCACAGGGGCCAGGTTTTTAAGCCAGTTGCTGGCTCAGTCACCCACTTAGCTTTGCGTGTTTATGTGTTATGCCGTGTTGTTTACAGGGCCTGCAGCAAATCTTTGCAATTAGACCTAATAAGGAGCAAAGATTACTTCATTATACCCATCCAAGACCTTGCATTTGTGGTGATGCCAAGTCTGGTGCTAGGCTAGCCCTGCTTCTTGAACAAGGACCACACTGCAGTAGCCCAGTCATCCTAATAAGTGCATTAATGGAACCTATCTTACCACTCCACTAACAGAACTGCCATCTTCAGACCACCACCTGTTCCCGACCTGAGTCTGCTGCTACATACAGTACACTTCCTACGTACAGGCTATGCTTATCACCTCTAAGAGACCCATGACATTCCCTGCAGTAATGTCACTTTTTCTTATGTACTTGCATCCCTATTCCATATAAGGAGGCTTTGCAGTAGCGTTTATGAACTTTACTGAACTGTCATTATAACAGATCCATAGGCGTGCGCACAGGGTGTGCCAGGTGTGCCCAGGCACACCCTAATCACATTGTGCAGCACAGATCCCCCCTACTGCCCTGGCCCCCCCCTTCCCCTCGCAGTGCTTCCGGCTTCCAAACTCTCCTCTCTATCCGGCTGTTGCTGTGGGGATGTTTTAGGATGAGTAGGGGAAGGGGCCGGTAAATATGTAACTTACCAGCCCCTTCCCTTTCATTGTGAGTGATCGGTAGTATGTGTTGGAGCTTTGGGGTGCACACCCTAATGCAATAGGCTGCGCACATCTATGAACAGATCAACATTAAGTTGCATAACGTTTATTACAGTCCCACGTGATTGAAATTAACCAAATAAAATGGCAAAATATTCAGATACTGATCCTTATTAACCACTTAATCTCAGGAAGATTTACCCCCTTTATGACCAAACTATTTTTTTTCGATACAACACTGCGTTACTTTAACTGACAATTGCGCCATCATGCAACGCAGTACCCAAATAAAATTTATGTAATTTTTTTTCCACAAATAGAGCTTTCTTTTGGTGGTATTTGATCACCACTGCGTTTTATATTTTTAGCACTATAAACAAAAAAGACAGACAATTTAAAAAAAAATGATATTTTTACTTTCAGCTATAACTCATTTTCAATAAAAAACTTAAACAATCACATTTCTTCATCAATTTAGGCCAATATGTATTCTGCTACATGTTTTTGGTAAAAAAAAATCCCAATAAGCGTATATTTATTGGTTTACACCATTGGTCTCCAAACTGCGGCCCGGGAGCCAGATATGGCCATTTGCTTATCGGCTTATCCTGGGGCACTATTTCATCTACTTACACCAGCAATGGGGCATAACTCTCACCAATGAGACACATATGAAGTGGCACAATTCCTCCCAATAATACCAATGATGGGGCACAATTCCTCCCAATGACACAAACAATGGGGCTCTATGACATCAATGATGGGGCACAATTCCTCCCACTTACACCAATATTAGGGTGCAATAACTCTCACTGAAACAATTATTTATTGTTAATTATTATATGAATTATTATATATGAATTATTATTAAATAATTATATGAATTATTTATACTAATAATAGCGGCGGTCAACGACTTATAGCGGGACTGCGATTTTTTTTGCGGTGGACAATCGGACACTAACTGCCACTTTTGACACCTTGTGGGAACCAGTGACAATAATACAGTGATCAGTGCTAAAAAAATATGCACTGTTATTGTACGAATGACACTGATTGGGAAAGGGTTTAAACATCTAGGGTGATCAAAGTATTAACTGTGTGCCTAGCCAGTGTTTTTGTGATATGTGTGTGCTGATTTTACTAAGGGAAGAGAATGATTTTATTCCCTGCTTTGCAGGGACACAAAATCCATCCCCTCCCCTCTGTCAGAACGGAGATCTGCTTTGTTTACGTAGAAGGAGGTTGAGGTGTCATTAAACCTATTTTAACAAGTTTACATTTGTCACTAGCAAATCTTACAAAGAAGCAAGGGTGCTTAGCCCACATAAAATAAAAAGAGAAATACCTTTTTTAGCTGGTATAAAATCTGATCACGTGATATATCACACTGTGAGGGTGGAGCAATACAGGTGTTTTCATCTGTGGTCAGGTTTTAAAAAAAACAAAAGTTGAATGGAGAGCAGGGTAGAAGGAGTATCTTTCTTACTGTGTCCCTCCTTAACCAACTGCTAAACTACTTTCACCTCACCTGTCTTTTGTTCCTCAGTCATACAACACTATACCCGTATGACATTTGAAATATTCTTGGAGATAGATAGAGCTTTCTTTTGGTTGTATTTAATCACCACTGTTTTTTTCCTAAATAAAACGAGGAAAGATCAAACATTTTGTTAAAAAAACACTTTTTTTTCTTTGTTTCTGTTATAAAATTTTGCAAACTAATAATCTTTCTTCATAAATTTGGGCTAAAATGTATTTCGCTACATTGCTTTGGTAAAAATAACCCAAATCAGTGTATATTATTTAGTCTGTGTGAAACGTATACAATCTACAAACTATAATATATATTTTTGAAAATCAATCAGTCCTGATGTACTCACTATCTCATTTCTTGAGGTCCTAAAATGGCAGGACTGTACAAATACCCCCCCCCCCCCCCCCAAATGACTGCTTTTTGGAAAGTAAACTGTCCAAGGTATTTAGTAAGAGGTATGGCAAGTTTATTGAAGTTGCAATTTTTTGTCACTATGTTTTGGAATACGGGGTGCACAAATAAGGGCGCCTCCTTGTATAGTTCCTCAAAAGGTATTGAAAGCAATAAAAAACAATAAAAAACTGTAAAAAAACAACCATATAGATTCAAACCAGCTGCCCATCCAAAAAGTGTAAAAGTACGCCTCATATACCAATGTAAAATAAACAAGGTATGCGCTAGGTTTTGGTACAATAGAAACAACTTTAGATCAAAATCCAAAAAAAAACATGAACCATAATCGCATGAGCTCTAATTATTGTCTAATCATTGTCTCCTTCGTGATCAAACAAGTCCAAATAATTGCATACTAGATGGAAAAATGAAGCTAATTCCATTCAATCTCGTTTCCAAAGCTCCCTTAGTTCACCATGTGACAACTTAACAACTTCAGCCCCGGAAGGAGTTACACACTTCCTGACCAGGCCATTGTTTGCGATACGGCACTGCCTCACTTTAACTGACAAATGCGCGGTCGTGCAACGCTGTATCCAAACAAAATTGATGTCCTTTTTTTCCCTCAAATAGAGCTTTTGATGGTATTTGATCACCTCTGCGGTTTTTATTTTTTGAGCTTTAAACAAAAAAAGAGTGACAATTTTGAGAAAAAAAACTATTTTTTTTTACTTTCTGCTATAATGCATATCCAAAAAAATATATAAAAAAACAAATGTATTCATCAGTTTAGGCCGATATATATTTTTGTACATATTTTTGGTAAAAATAAAAAAAATAAAAAATCGCAATAGGTGTATATTGATTGGTTTGCACAAAAGTTATCATGTCTACAAACTATGGGATAGATTTAGGGAGTTTTATTTATTTTTTATTGTTTTTACTGGTAATGGTGGCGATCTGTGGTTTTTAGCAGGACTGCGACATTGCGGCGGACAAATCTGAACCCAAATGACACTTTTTGGGGACCAGTGATATTATTACATTGATCACTGCTATGAAAATGCACTGATCAATGTATAAATTACAGTGGCAGGGAAGGGGTTAACACTAGGGGGGGATCAAAGGGTTAACTGTGTTCCCTGGGTATGTTCTAACTGTAGGGGGGATGGGCTGCCAGGAAAACTGCAGAGATCGCTGTTCCTGATGACTGGGAACAGCAGATCTCCATGATGTGTCCTGTCAGAACGGGGATCCGCCTTATTTACATATGCAGATCCCCATTCTGCCTCTGTATACCGCGATCACGGGACATCGGCGTGCCCGGTCTATAACATGAATGGACAGACGTATGCCTACAGCAATTCACGATATCCAGCCACCTTGCCGCAATATAACTGTGGCGGGTGGTCAGGAAGTGGATAAGTAATACACTAAATTCTTCTTATCCAGTAAATAGGTGCTCTTTCCACAGCCCAGGTGAAGTGTACATTTACCAAAAGCAAGTGTGAGACAAGCAGCCTATACACTGGAATCTAGACATGTGCATTCGGTTTCGTCCGAATGCATTTTCGTCCGAATTTCAGGTATTTTCGTTATCATTTTAACAAACGATAAGAAAAGTGCAGAATCCGAAAAACGAAAGATCCGACATAAACAAATGCTTTATTTTCGTTTTCGTTGCTACAACAGTTCGATATAGATAGGAGATTCAACATGATGATGACAATAACAATCTGTGTCCATCGAACCTGTGGTCGAATGTGCCTAACCTTAATTCTATTAGTCCAAGATTATTCTACATAGAGAGAAAAGATTCGACGTAGGGGAGAAAAGATTCGACGTAGGGGAGAAAAGATTCGACGTAGGGGAGGAAAGATTCGACGTAGGGAAGAAAAGATTTGATGTAGGGGAGGAAAGATTCGACGTAGGGGAGAAAAGATTCGACGTAGGGGAGAAAAGATTCGACGTAGGGGAGGAAAGATTTGGGGGAGGAGAAAAGATTCGACGTAAGGGAGATAAGATAAATAAAAATAATGATGATGATGAATGTTATTGGCTGATTGGAACTAAAGAGGAGGAGCAGTAAAATAGCTAGAACTAAGTACACACGTGCTTTGGCTTATGGTGTCTGTTGAAAGTTCTAAGAAGTTTCGACGGAGCAGGTAAACTATAGGCGTCGTACAGTTTAGCTGCTCCATCGAATCTTCTTTGAACATTCGACAGACACCATAACCCTTCAATGACAGATTTGACCCTAATTTGGATTTTCGGACGAATGCAATTTTTAACTAAAAACAAAGTGAATAAAAACGAATTTTGGGAGTAACTAAATAAATTTATTTTTTGGACGAAAACGAAATTCCGAAACGAAATATTTCAGTGTGCACATGTCTACTGGAATCCTTGCTGTTGGATCTCTTCAACTTCTTATTATTACAGCCTTGTGATCACCTTGGTAGTTCTACTCCAACATGATAGGGTTAAAAGATGCCAGAGAGTATAACTTAGTGTAGTAGGTTTTATTAATAAAAGAAGGCTTATAAAAACATGCAAGTGCTACTCACATATTGCGGGTGCCTGCGGGACACTAACACAATCAGCTCAGCTGTATCGCTCTGCCGTTCGTGGCCACTAAACCAGAAGGTCCTACTCCCCCTAGCATGGAATGCACGCTGGTTCAGTGGCCACAAATGGCGGAGCGACACTGCAGAGCTGATTGTGTTGGTGCCCCGTTACCTAGCTTGTTAGATGTAAAATTATATTGGGTCCAGGTTTGTAACAAAAAATTTAATTTGACATCTACATTGAAAACCCCAGCTGATCCAGAGGAAGTAAAACCATATTTTATCATGTGACAATTTTTCGTGATAAAGAATAAACCTTTTTGACTGCTGAGTGACAATCAGACACATAATTGAGTCTATATGACATGATCTATTTTTGCAATTCATCATGCATATTTTTATTCCGAGCTCAGACACTAAAGAATATTTTCTAAGAACTGTAAGGGTTATCTGTGGCCCACTAGAAGCAGCTTCTCTTCAAATTTTTTGACCAAATTACCACGATAAATAGAGAAGAGGCCAAAACAGTGAAAGTAGGCAGGTGCAGGGTACTTTCTCCTCCACAAAGGCACTGCAGCTGGAGAGGAAATTTAGTGGAACATGGTTCCTCTATGGTTTCCTGTTTCACTGGGGAAGCTATCCAATTAGATACTGCCACTCCATGTGACTCTAGCAGCCATCTTGGGTCAGGCAAAGCTTATTTATGGCTCCCAGGCTTGGAACGCATTTAGCGAGTAGAGTAGGGACAGGTACCCCACCTGTTAGAGACAGAGCTATCGACAGGGAAAGGTTCCTGATGAGGAGGGAAAGTGTAGGGCTTGCAACTTCTCAGGACATCTTCCCGCTTGGGCATGAGAGGCCGCACTCTGCCCCTCCTAACAGGCACTGTCAGTTTGTCTGAAACCTGCTCTCTGCATGCTGTTGGACCTGTGAGTTTTCCCAGTTGGGTTGTCTTTCCACTGTTTATTGTGAACTGCTGCAATTTTTTTTTCAACACAAGTTATTTCATCACACTTTGACTGTGTGTGTTATTGCAGCCATACCACACTACCCCCTCCCCCCACAAGGAGTCTTTAAAATAAATAGGTGATCAACACTGCCCATCATCATATTAACCTATCTATTCCATAAATTAGCTGGATTCTTAGTTTGAACCCTGTGGGAAATTCTTCAGACCCAAACAACAGCAATACAATCTGACTGTCTTTTTCCCAGCCCATTTTCTTTTTTGAGGCCAGTGGTATATTCTCACCTAAGCTTACAGTAGAAAGTAGTAGAAAGTGTAGGATCCGGTGGTGGGGAGGTTAAATAAATCAAATTTTCCTTCAAAACCATGTTAAAAATAGACAGAACTGAAACAAACCAACCTTTCCATCAGAATTGGCTGATGATACCTTAACAACCTTGTTCCTGTTCAGCTTCCCCTTCACCCAGCTCTCCATCTGGACATTGTACTTCATGAACGTGACATAGGTTAAATATGCCGAAAGCAGCGAAAGGCTTTCCCACCAGTTGATCATATTGTCCAAGAAAAACGTTATGAGCATAATCAATCCCAGGATGTAAAATGTCACATCTCGAAACAGTGGCCACCAGGTTAGGTTTAATACCTCCTTAGAAAACAAAGCACACATCCCAATAACGAACAGGATATTGAATACTGCTGATCCAACAATGGTCCCAATACCAACATTGCTATGTGATATAAATACTCCTATTAACGATGTAAACAGTTCTGGTGCAGATCCCCCAGCAGCCATAAATGTTGCCCCTGCCACATCATCAGAAATCATCAGTTTTTCGGTGATAACTGTCAATGAAGGAACGAAAAATTCATCACAAACTACAGCTAATGCTATGAACATGTATATCATCCCAAATATATGGAGTACAACAGCACCTCTCTTTCTGTCTTCTAATGAAAAAATGTCTTCTGGATATTCACCTTTGGAAAGGGATTTATTTTCCCCTGCCTTGTAGTTCATAGATATAGTAGAGCCAGGGGTATCATTCTGATTTTGTTCTGCAAAGTCCATCAGATTTCGTTGATGCCGCTGCAGTAGAGAATGGCTGTTTGTAGCACTGGACACATCACTGTTGTAAAGTTCTCTTTTTAAAAAGGCACCGACTGCGGAGGACAAAGTGCTTATGGCTGTTATGCTTAGGAAAAGACCCAGTATTCGAATAAGTCTTAGTTTCTTATGAACAAATGGATGTTTGTGGCTGTGGTGAGACAAAGTCTTCCCTACGCAGCAGCTTGTAAGGATGTCACCGGCAGATCTTGCATGAAGACCCATTTTTAAATCTTCTAGATACAAAATGTAGCCAATTATAAACACTGCAAAGCTGAATGGATGATCATGCTTTTTCTTTCCTATTTTTGCATTAGGAGTCCATTAAGAGGCCCAGCAGCAAGCAGAATGTTCTTCATCCATGCTTAAAAAATAAGACAGAAAATAAATATGTAAATATGCATACCGTTATGTACCAATAAAGGCTTCATACATACAATTCATAATACACACATAAATAAATAAAATATTTATCAATATGCCTAGGCTCCTCCAGCTAATATATCAGTTCTTGCAACTACTCTTCAGTGCCTGCAAAGTCACAAACAACAATCAGCACTCTGCCCTCCATCACTATGCAAACCCAATAAACCCCATGGGTGGTTTTGACTCTATTTATAGATATGGGTAGAAAATCATCTGGACTTTTTCAGGTGCTGCCAGTGTTGGTTTCAATCGGTTTATATGATCTCTTACCTTCATTGATTGCTGGAGCAGCTACTGTAGTCACCTCCCTGTGAACCCTTTTTTCCACATATAGACGATTAGTTTTCCATATAGTACACTTGACATGTATTTGGGAGTTTTTAGAAGAAAGTAATGATTTTACCCTTAAATAATAAAGTACGTTGATGTGTTTTATATGTTGATGGCCTAGAGTAGTGTTTCTCAACTCCAATCCTCAAGGCACCCCAACAGGTCATGTTTTCAGGATTTCCCTCAGATGAAACAGCTGTGGTAATTACCAAGGCAGTGAAACTGATCAAATCACCTGTGCAAAATAATGGAAACCCTGAAAACATGACATGTTGGGGCGCCTTGAGGACTGGAGTTGAGAAACACTGGACTAGAGAATGATTTCTTGTGTCCCTTCCCTTAGGCTGCCTTGGAGAATACACTTACAAGAACAAGGAGGAGAGACAGACCAGTCAAAAGAAGTCCAGAGCAGGAAGCAGACAATCAAAACACCAGAGGAGTCAAGATGTTTTGACCTACTTATCTACAGTATATATGAGATCAACACTGGTTGGTATCTTATCTGGTTTACATTGTGTAAATGGTGGAGGGCATCAATAAGAGTTGAGTATCGGCACTGCTTATTTTTGAGGTACAAACAAATATACTATTATGAATGATGTGGTTTGTTTTGTACAGTAAAAAAAAAAAGTCAAAATCAGTATAAAATTTGCATAAGTAATCCAAAAAGGCATAATATGTAAACATAATACTTCTGATTTTCTTGCATAGTCTGAAATAATTCGACCCTATTGTCTAATAACAAGTTCTTTGGAATTGTTAGTTACCACATAGGGAGAACTTGTAACTTACAACCAAAGCAGGTATTAGTCTTGTGAGCCCTGTAGCTTATATGTGAACAGAGGTGGTGCTACCCCATTCAGTATAGGGTGAGTATAACCACAAAGACATAAACCAATGAAAAATGAAAGGTACATATGCCCAAAAAAATTCCTGCTCAAAAAGTTTATTGAATATAGAATTGAAGACAAAATAGAGATCATCATATCCCCCCCCCTCCGAGAAATCCGGAACAACCCCAACAACTCAACCCCCCTTCCACACCAAGCAACCGTCTCCCCTAGGAGCTGGGAAGCCCACCAACCCCCAGATAACCCCCCTGCCCCCCTTAACTAAGCACCAACCTTGACCTACCTCAACTAAGAGAGATGCCCAGGGCGACTGTGATCCAGATCCACCTTAAAGACCACAATGGGTGAATTGTATTTTATCTATACTATCAATTCCGTTAGTTGTAGGGATTTTTAAGCTGTGCTTTTTATTTTATCTTGCAGTATTTTTTCTAATCAAACTATTTTAATTACACTCACTTTCATTGTATACAGTAAATTTTGTATATGTGTGGAGTTTTTATTTTAACAAATCCAATAGTTAATTAGTAAAAGCTTTGTTTCTCGTGATTTCATGATTTAAAATGTATTTATCTCCTCCGTGCTCAGTTTTTGTTTTTCCTCAATATAGAATTCATAGAAGTAAACAATTATTTCCTGTCATAAGCAAGCTAAATCCAAAAGCAACCAAAAATACTCATGATAATCTTTGAGCTGGATTTTACAGACAAAATATGGCAAAAGTAATAATATAATATATGATAATATAGTGCACATGTTATAAATATTACTGATTCATAGGCCAGAAACGATTTGGAAAAACTGTGTTTGATCTTAAGAAGAATGGCAAATAAATTAAGCTACCTCTTCATTTCTTACTTCCTGACTCTCCCTCTTTCTTGTCCTTTAATTACGTTATCCACTTACACTTCAATAATATCAGAGTTACTGTACTACCCTTATAACCACCCCTGTTTTTCTCCAATTGCTCCATTAATGTATAACATTGGTGGGGTATCTAAAGTCCTCTTCTATTTAGCACTACTTATGTTACTAATAGTGCTGTTATCCTTGTTTTCTCATGTTCTCAGATGTTCATGGAATTCTATACTACTATACCAAAACACTGTAATATCGTTCGATATTGAGAAATTCCTACACCAATTTAATCATATGATTTACATCTGTCTGTAATATGAAACTTTCTTCCACTATTTCCAATAAAATAAGATTGAACTAAAAAAACGGCAATCAATGCATAGTAATAAAAATTTCCATGCATTGTGCTTTAGTAGATTATCCCTTATATCCCCTGCTCTGCAGATAGCGGTGTTCTATAAATGGTGCTATTATATGTGCAGTTTGTAATGTTGTCATATTCACTACGTAACTTGTTTCCTACATTTTGCTTCTGTCCAGAAAATTTTCCTGGAATAGGCTTATCTCTTTGCTCACTGCTAAAGCCTCAGTACATAATATTATAATTACACAATAAAAAAACTTGAAATAATGAGAAGCCACCCTGCCCCGTGGTATAAGCACAGATGAGAGGATGGTGGCCTATGAACAGCAAGTGGTGTTGAGTGAGCAGAGAATTGAAGTGCAAGTCTGTTGCCCCTGTCCAGTCACTACTGCAAACAGATAATCTTCTATCCTGTACTCTATATGGGACAGTTGATAAATATATGAAAACTTATCCACCATTGCTCAAAATGCTCTCAATTTTGTTGGGGCAACATTCACCCTATTTATAAAGTAAAATTAGTGGACATTCCTGCAACAAGAATTATATTCCCTGTCATTCAGAAAAATCTGTCTATTCATAAAGGGGTGAGTATTACCTATCCTGTACATGCTCCTGACTATCCCTCAACTCGTTTGAAAAAAAAAAAATGCCTGACCAAGCTGTCAGATTTCTACTGTCAAATTTCTTAAAATGCAAAGATCACATCACAGGCCATATTTGACCAGATTTGAGCAATGTAGTTGATAGAAGAGCTCTTACAAGGAAAACATGCCAAATTTGGGAGGTTAAGGCCTCATTTACACTTTCGTTCACCGCCCCTCTGAATTGCTTTTCAGAAGCATTTGACAGTTGGCTCAGAGGGGATAAGTCACCTCCTCACCATTTGTTTTAACCACTGAAAGGGTACATTTTAACCACTGAAAGGATACATTTAGACATGCGTTGAAATCTCCCTTGCCTCTGAAGCCTGATCTACATTCGGATCTCGCTCAGGAGGCTTGCCACCCACCGATTGCTACATGTCGGATCACCTTTGCCATTGGCGTGAAGCATCGCAGTCACGCCATGTAAACATCTGCGTTAATTGCCTAATGTAGCTTAACCCCTTCCCGACCAGAAGCCGCAGTTATACTGCGGCAGGTTGGCTCCCCTGGGCAAACCATCGTAGCTATACGTTAGCTCGAGTTTTGAATATGGAGCCGATGCGTATGCCCGGCAGTCGCGATGACAGCCAGGCACCCCTGATCGCTCCACACAGAGACAGAATGGAGATCTGTCAATGTTAACAGACAGATCTCCGTGCTGTCAGGGGTGGGGAGAGCAATCTGTTGTTCATACTAAGTATGAACAATGATTGGTCCCCTCACCCAGGCAGTCCCATCCCCCCACAGTTAGAATCACTTCCTAGGTAACACAGTTAACCCCTTCCCTGTCAGTGACATTTACACAGTAATCAGTGCATTTTTATAGCTCTGATCGCTGTATAAATGCCAATAGTCCCAAAAATGTGTCAAAAGTGTCCGATCCGTCCGCCATAATGTTGAAGTCCCGATAAAAATCGCTGATCACCGCCATTACTAGTAAAAATAATAATAATAATAAAAATGCCATAAATCTTTCCCCTATTTTGTAGACGCTATAACTTTTGAGCAAACCAATCAATATACGCTTATTGTTATTTTTATTACCAAAAATATGTAGAATACATATCAGTCTAAACTGAGGAAAAAATTCGCTTTTTTTAAAAAAAAATTGGGGATATTTATTATAGCAAAAAGTACAAAATATTGTGTTTTTTTCAAAATGGTCGCCCTTTTTTTTTTATAGCGCAAAAAATAAAAACCGCAGAGATGATCAAATACCACCAAAAGAAAGCTCTATTTGTGGGAAAAAAAAGTGTGGGTACAAGGTCGCACGACCACGCAATTGTCAGTTAATGCGATGCAGATCCGTATCGCAAAAAATGGCCTGGTCATTGAGCAGCCAAATCTTCTGGGGCTAAAGTGGTTAAAGGGGAGAGGTTGAAGGGTGAGCCTTGTCCCCCCCCCCCCCCTCCAACTGAGAGTCTAAATAAAGCCAAAGGCTGCCGTACTGCACTGCAACCAAGGCAGCATGAAGTAATGTAGCCAGTAGCCATGATAATCTGTGGCTGGGAAGTTGAGGGTGGTAAAACCATGCCACAACTGCCTATGGCCGCTTACAAGGCCTAAAGGAGAAAGTACAACAAACTTGTGACAGCCTTGGAACTGAAGTTTTAAGAAGCAGCGTGCTTTCAGGTGTATAAAACTTATTCTTGTGATCAGTTTGAGATACTTAGGAGTTCCAGCTCCAAAACTACAGGTACTTCTGAACTGCATTTGACCTCCAAAGCTGCTGCAAGCGGTTTTTCCATTTCTATTGACATTTATGAGCAGAAAAGCAGTTCTGACATCAAGAAAAGCCCTGTATACAACTGCTCCTGGTCTGCATATACTTTTAGTTGTAATATTCCTTGATACATATGGACTTTAAATAATGGCAGATTAAATTTACTAAGGGCACATTCACACTTCCCCCATGGTGTGTTGGCTTCAGTATGGGTGCAGTGCAGTGTACCCACTGTTTTTGTGCGGGTTAGCCATGCTTTCCCATAGACTTCTATTATGTCCCGCAGTTTTGGTGTGCTTTTAGAAAATGTACCAAAGCTGCGAGATGTAATGGAAGTCTATAGGAAGGAGCAGCTAAGCTCCTTCCTATAACGAATTGCGAACGTTATGGGCCATTCGCGCCAAATTCGTGTGGCGCGTCACGGCCCATAATTCACTGCGGCATCGCAGTGCATTGCTGGCTGATGATTGGCCAAGCATGCACTATGACCCGCATGCTTGGCCAATCACAGCGCCGTCGGTAGAGGGAGCTGTAATTGGCCAAAGCCAGTGGCTTTGGCCAATTATGGCTCAGGGGGTTTAGAACATGCCCCACACTATATAAGGCCGCCTGCACGGTGGCCCTGTGTAGTGTGTTCCGGCGTGATGAGAGATAGAGAGAGAGACAGTGTCATTTCATTTGAGTTAGCTAGATTAGGCAAGACAGTCAGTGAGTTAGCTGCACTTACAGTGTATTTTGTATATATATGCATCCCAGGTGTTGCATATATATATATACTGTATTCAGTTTAGCTAGATCCGATTCTGTTATCTTCCTACTGACAGGCAGGTCTTGGTACAGTATTTACAGCTACCTGAAGAAAATTGCTGGTGTTCTTTTGATCCTATTAGTACCACAGTCAGGCAGCTAGACTATTTACAGTTAGTGTAGTGCGTCCTCCTCACAGTGTTGAGCTAAAACTACAAGTTAGTGTAGTGAGACCTCTGCACAGTGTTCAGCTAAAGCTACAAGTTAGTGTAGTGCGTCCTGCTCAGTGTTCAGCTAAAACTACAAGTTAGTGTAGTGCGACCTCTGCACAGTGTTCAGCTAAAGCTACAAGTTAGGGTAGTGCGTCCTCCTCACAGTGTTCAGCTAAAAATACAATTTAGTGTAGTGTGACCTCTGCACAGTGTTCAGCTAAAGCTACAAGTTAGTGTAGTGCGTCCTCCTTACAGTGTTCAGCGAAAACTACTAATTAGTGTAGTGCGACCTCTGCACAGTGTTCAGCTAAAGCTACAAGTTAGTGTAGTGCGTTCTGCTCACAGTGTTCAGCTAAAACTACAAGTTAGTGTAGTGCGACCTCTGCACAGTGTTCAGCTAAAGCTACAAGTTAGTGTAGTGCGACCTCTGCACAGTGTTCAGCTAAAGCTACAAGTTAGTGTAGTGCGTCCTGCTCACAGTGTTCAGCTAAAACTACAAGTTAGTGTAGTGCGACCTCTGCACAGTGTTCAGCTAAAGCTACAAGTTAGTGTAGTGCGTCCTCCTCACAGTGTTCAGCGAAAACTACAAGTTAGTGTAGTGCGACCTCTGCACAGTGTTCAGCTAAAGCTACAAGTTAGTGTAGTGCGTCCTGCTCACAGTGTTCAGCTAAAACTACAAGTTAGTGTACTGCGACCTCTGCACAGTGTTCAGCTAAAGCTACAAGTTAGTGTGGTGTGTCCTCCTTACAGTGTTCAGCTAAAACTACAAGTTAGTGTAGTGAGACCTCTGCACAGTGTTCAGCTAAAGCTACAAGTTAGTGTAATGCGTTCTCCTCATAGTGTTCAGCTAAAACTACAAGTTAGTGTAGTGCGACCTCTTCACAGTGTTCAGCTAAAGCTACAAGTTAGTCTAGTGCGTCCTCCTCACAGTGTTCAGCTAAACCTACAAGTTATTTTTTGGTGACCTCTGCACAGTGTTTACCTAAAGCTACCTGTCGAAGGTTGGTGGTGTTTTCCTGATCCTATCACTACCGCAGGCAGCTAAATAAGCTACAAGTTAGTGTAGTGCGAGCTCTGCACAGTGTTCACCTAAAGCTACCTGTAGAAGGTTGGTGGTGTTTTCCTGATCCTATCACTACCGCAGGCAGCTAAATAAGCTACAAGTTAGTTTTTTGCGAGCTCTGCACAGTGTTCAGCTAAAGCTACCTGTAGAAGGTTGGTGGTGTTCTCATACTACAGGCAGGCAGTTGATTTTGCTAGCTGCAGTATCAGTACATATATATATAAGAGGAGGAGGAGGTGGCACATCACCAACGAGGCAGGATGCCCTCCAGGGGCCAGCCTAAGGGCAGCACACTGACTGAATCACACCCCAAAGCTCCGCATGTGCAGGGCGCTGCAGTCTCTGCGCGTTATTCAAAAAGTTCTTTGGTGTGGGCCTTTTTTGAGACGAGTGCATCAGATCGCACCGCTGCTATTTGCAACATATGTCTCAAGCATATCTCGCATGGCCAAAACATCTCCCGCTTGGGTACCACATGCTTGACCAGACATATGTTGACCTGCCATGCAGTTCGTTGGCAAGCGTATTTAAAAGACCCACACCAAAGAACAAAGAGGACCTCTCCTTGCTCCTCATCAGTTGAGATCTCCAACCCCACTATACCTTCAGTCCCCTCTGAGACCTGCACTGAGAGGAATGAAGGTGTAGAATTAGGTGTGTCACAGCCAAGTACTTGTGGGCAATCTGCTTTCGGTACACCAACGCCAGATTGTACCAGGCAAATTTCCCTGCCCCAGCTGCTGCACCGCCGAAAGAAGTTTGCTCCTAGCCATCCACATGCCCAGCGGCTGAATGCTAGCTTGGCAAAATTGCTAGCACTTCAACTGCTGCCTTTTCAGTTGGAAGACTCTGCCCCCTTCCGTGAGTTTGTGGAATGTGCGGTTTCTCAGTGGCAGGTACCCAAACGCCACTTTTTCTCACGGAAGGCGATTCCGGCTCTCTACTGGCATGTGGAAGGCAATGTCCATGCCTCGCTGGACAGGGCAGTCAGCGGTAAGGTGCATATTACCGCTGACTCATGGTCCAGCAGGCATGGACAGGGACATTGGGTGACTCTGCTGGCAGCTGGGAAGGATGCAGGAAAAGGTGCAGTAGTGTTGGAGGTTGTTCCGCCACCATGCCTCCAAAATGCCACTACTAATGATTGTGACACACCTCTCTCCTCCACCCCCTCCTCTTCTTCTTCCTCCATGGCCTCTTCCTGTGCTTTGTACTCGGAACCAGCGGTGCTCCGTAGGCGTTCAAGGGGCTACGCATGTACGCAGGCCAAAAGATGCCATGCGGTGCTTGAGCTGGTGTGCTTGGGGGACAGGAGCCACACTGGCGCAGAGGTTCTGTCAGCTCTGCAGGGGCAGGTTCAGAGGTGGTTGACGCCACGCCAACTTAAGGCAGGAATGGTGGTTTGTGACAATGGCACCAACCTCCTCTCTGCCCTCTGACAGGGACAAATGATTCATGTGCCCTGTTTGGCTCACGTCCTTAACTTGGTGGTGTAGCGGTTCTTGGGCAGGTACCCGGGCTTACAGGACATCCTGAGGCAGGCCAGGAAAGTCTGTGTGCATTTCCACCGGTCATGTAATGCCAGTGCTCGGCTGGCGGACCTCCAAAAGGAGTTTAACCTGCCCAAGAACCGCCTAATCTGTGACATGCCCACCAGGTGGAACTCAAAGTTGGCCATGCTGCAGCGGCTGCACACGCAGCAGAGGGCCATCAATGAGTACCTGTGTGACTATGGCACCAGGACAGGGTCAGGGGAGCTTGTTTTTTTTTTCCCCATGCCAGTGGGCCATGATCAGGGATGCATGCACTGTCCTGTCACCATTTGAGGAGGTCACGAGGATGGTGAGCAGTGACAGTGCATGCATCAGTGACACTGTCCCCCTTGTCCACCTGTTGGAGCACACGCTGTGTGGAATAATGGACAGGGCACTTGAGGCAGAACAGAGGCAGGAAGAGGAGGACTTCCTTAGCTCTCAAGGCCCCCTTTATCCAGACAGTGTTCCTTCATGGCCACCGATCACACAGGAAGAGGACGAGTAGGAGGAGGAGGATTGTGTCAGTATGGAGGTGGAGCCTGGCACTCAGCATCAGCAGCAGTCTTTAAGGGATCAGTCCCAAGAAACACATGGACTTGTACGTGGCTGGGAGGAGGTGGCTGTGGACCATGTCATCCTTAGTGACCCAGAGGACTCCGGAACGAATGCCTCAGCAAACCTATGCTGCATGACCTCCCTGATCCTGCAAAGCCTGCGTAAGGATCCTCGTATTCGTGGTATCAAGGAGAAGGACCAATACTGGCTGGCAACCCTCCTTGATCCACGTTACAAGGGTAAGGTTGTGGACCTTATCTTGCCGTCGCAGAGGGAGCAGAGGATGAAACATCTTCGGAAGGCCTTGCAGAAAGGTTCGTGCAACGCGTTCCCAGAGACTGGGAGGTTACAAACTCCTGTTTCTGGACAACGTGTTGCTGAGGCTTCGGTCAGTCAAAGAAGGAGCAGTGGAGAAGGTGGCCGTCTAACTGATGCGTTCAGACAATTTTTTAGTCCGCAGCCCCAAGGTATGATCGGTGCCAGCAACCATCGCCAGCGTCTGTTTTACATGGTGCAGGAATACCTAGGGGCAAGATCTGACTTGGACACCTTTCCCACCGAAAATCCTCTGGGTTACTGGGTCTAGAGGATGGATCACTGGCCAGAGCTTGCACAGTATGCAATTGAGCTACTGGCCTGTCCTGCATCCAGCGTTCTTTCGGAACGCACATTCAGTGCTGCTGGAGGCTTTGTAACTGATCACAGGGTGCGTCTGTCCACCGACTCGGTCGATCGACTGACCTTCATAAAAATGAATCAGTCTTGGATCACCACCAGCTACCAAGTACCTGATGCTGATGTAACTGAATAATTTTTTTTGAAATCTCAGATCCCTTCAAAGACTGCCTATGCTGATGCTGAGTGACTATCCTGAGTAATTATCCTCTTTCTCCTCAATGATCACGCTGATATCTTGTAAGATCATTTTTGGTTCTGGGCGTCGTCACCAGTGCCTAAGGCCCAATTTTTCAGCCCCTGTTTAGCAGGGCCCTGTGAGGGCTTACAGTGTTGTGGCCACAACAACACCTAAGGCCCAAATTTCTGCTGAGTATATAGGGCAGGCCCCTACTTTCAAACATCCAACTTACAAACGACTCCTACTTACAAATGGAAGGAGACAACAGAAAGTGAGATGAAATCTACCCCTAGGAAGGGAAATTCTCTCCTGTAAGAGTTAATATGGGAAAAACATTTCTCCTTTCCACTGATGCTTTATCACCAATCCTTGTTTCACAAAAAAACCCAAATTTTTAAAAAACATTTGTCATTGGGACAAAAAGTGAGGTGAAATCTTCTGAAGAGAAGCACAAACAGCAAAACAAATGTCACTGGGGTGATAACCCTTCCCTATGTTTTCCAAAAAGCTTAAGATTTTTTTGCTGAACCTAAACACGTTAAAAATGTACCCGTTCAAAATTACAAACAGATTCTACTTAATAACAAACCTACAGTCCCTGTCTTGTTTGCACCGCCTGTATACTGCTGTTCAGAGTATATAGGGCCTGGTGGCCCCACACCTTTTCTTTTTTTAACTTGGGTGCGGGGTTCCCCTTAATATCCATACAAGACCGAAATGGCCTGGTAATGGACTGGGGGGTACTCATGCCGTTTGTCTCACTGATTTTCATCCATATTGCCAGGACCTGACATTACATTAAACCCACAAGCAGTTTTAAATTACTTTTTTTCCTTTAAAAATTACATTTTGTGCAGGGACTGTTCTAAGCACGGGAAACACGCGCCACTTTACAGGCACACTATAGACACCCCCCAGGTACGATATTTAAAGGAATATTTCACTTTTTTTTAACTTTAACCACATTAATACTGGGCACTTTAGCCCCCTTCCTTCCTAGACCAATTTTCAGCTTTCAGCGCTCTCGCATTTTCAATGACATTTGTATGGTCATGCTACGCTGTACCCAAATGAAATTTTTATCATTTTGTTCGCACAAATAGAGCTTTCTTTTGGTGGTATTTATTCAACACTCCGGTTGTTATTTTTTTCGATATAAGCGAAAAAAGAGAGGAAATTTGGAAAAAAAACACAATATTTTCTTCTTTCTATTTTAAAAGAAATCCAATAAAATCAAATTTTGTCATAAATTTAAGCCCAAATGTAGTCTGCTACATGTTTTTGGTAAAAAAAATTCCATTAAGTGTATAATAATTGGTTCGTGTGATCACGGACAGAGGTACGCAAATGATCATGTACAGATGTGCGCAGGTGATCACGGACATGTGTGTGCAGATAATCATTGGGACATGTGATTTTAGTGGGACATATGTGGGGGACAGGTGTTTTTATTATTTGGGGACATTGTGTGGGGACGTGTGTTTTACATTGTATGGTGACACTAGGTTGGTGATCAGTGAGTAAAAAGCTGTAAAAAACAGCTCATACTCACTGATCACCAGCCGGCTGCAGCGATCCCCTCTCCTCTCCTCACCGATAACTTCTGTGTGAGAGGAGAGCCAATTCCCTAGCAACCGGCTAAGTGTTTACATCACATGACGGCTGTGATTGAACACGGCCATCATGTGATCAGGAGGGCCAATCACAGAGCCCTCCTGCTGATCGGAGATGCGCCGTTCTAGGGTGACATGAGCGAATCGGGATTGCACCTCTGCGCAGGCCAGCGCGCGCCATCCTCCTCCTTCCGAGGGACGTTCCTGAATGTCCACTCAGAAGGAGAGAGCGCCCACCCGCCCGTTTATGTACATTGGCCGGGTGGGAAATAGTTAAGCATCATTAAAATCACTGCTCCCGAAAAAACGGCCGTTTTTAAAAGTTTTTTTTGCATTGATACATGTCCCTGGGGCAGGACCTGGGTCCCCAAACCCTTTTTAGGACATGAAAATTAGCCTTTAAAATGAGCACTTTTGATTTTGAACGTTCGAGTCCCATAGACATCAATGGGGTTCTAACGTTCGTGCGAATTTTCGGTTCGTTCGCAGGTTCTGGTGCGAACCGAACCGGGGGGTGTTCGGCTCATCCCTAGACCTGATAGCAAAAACAAAATGTATTAAGAAGATTTGGTGACTAATCTAAATGATGAGCCAAAATAATAATAGTAATAATAATATTTATTCCAAAAGAAAAATGTATATTGGGCAATCGAGTGAGTACATACCTATCAGTGTTGATTTTAAAGATCACTTCTGATCAGGAAAGCCACAATGTTGTGGTGCAATCTGACACCAGAGGAGGGATTTTTCCAAAGGAGTCTCATAGATAGAAAAAGGTCATAAGCCACAAATAGCAAGACAGAGAAAGGTACAACACCTATATTATATAAATATAGGTGAAAGGGCAGAACACCTGGGGTAAAAGACAAAAGTACAAAGCTTAAATGAGATTGATGTATGTGAAAATATAAAACATACATCAAAAAGATATCAAAGAGTCTTACCCCATGAAAAAAACACTGTCCAATGTGGACATGTTTCCTCCAGAGTGCACCAAATCAAAATGAAGTGGCTGCTTTATAAAGAGCTCTAAATGGTAATTTGGACCAAGCTTAATAAGACACACCTGGAGCAGTGCAGGATGCTCCAAGGTGTGCCTGCCCCTTCCCACCCAACCACCTATCAGAATCCCCACACCTCCCCTGGGCTGGTGGCGTGCCGCTCTGCCCTGCCCACACACTGGATCTAACGTGTGTCGACGTGCCACACTTGATCACGCCCACAAAGACCGGTGTCTTGCCGAGAAAGTTCCCCCCGAGGATAAGGACCCCCCTGTACTGCGCAAGCGCAGCACTTGCGCAGTACGAATGACTAAGGAGCCGCCGAAAATAGCCGAAGCTGAAAACCTTCAGTCAGCTCTACACGGCGCCTGTGCTCTGAGTCCAGGTTCAAGCCCCACCATCCAAGTGGACCCAGAGGTAGAATAAAAAAGTGCCGAGCGTAGCGAGGCCGTGCCTGAAGCATGGCGAGCGAAGCGAGCCCGCGAGGAGCCCTCTTACAGGCGCCGTGTACAGCTGATTTACAACTATTCGGCTTCGGCTATTTCCGTCGGCTCATACTGCGCAAGCGCTGCGCCTGCGCAAAACAGGGGGGTCCTTATCTGCCGAGGGGAACTTTCTCGGCAGAACACCGGCCGCAGCCGATCACATGACAGCGAGGCGCATCCGGTCATACCTGATCGGAAAACACCAGGGGCGTTGCCATGGGAACACAGCCGAGGCCGGTTACATGACATGGTGGCTATGCTGCCTGCCCACTGATGCCACACAGGGCATAGGGAGGCAGAAGACCAAACATCCCAGTCCAATCAAAGGCCGCTGTTACCACCCCCTGTCCTGGTGCCATACTCGCACAAGTACTCCTTGATGGCCCTCTGCTGTGTGTGCAGCCACTGCAGCATTGCCAACGTTGACAATGTTCCAATTAGTGGGCATGCCACAAATAAGGCGGTTGGTGGGCAGGTTGCATTCCCTTTGAATGTCAGCCAGCCGAGCACTGGCATTGTATGACTAGTGGAAATGACCACAGACTTTTCTGGCCTGCCTCAGGAGATCTTGTAAGCCTAAGTACCTATTTAAGAACCTTTGCACCACCAAGTTTAGGATGTGTGCCAAACATGAAACATGGGTCAAGTGTCCCGGTCGGAGGGCGGAGAGAAGGTTGGTGCCATTGTCGCAAACAACCTTTCCTGGCTGAAACTGGTGTGGCGTCAACCACCTCTGAGCCTGCCCCTGCTGAGCTGACAGAATCTCTGCCCCGGTGTGGCTTCTGTCCCCTAGGCAGACCAACTCAAGCACCGCATGGCATCTTTTAGCTTGACTGCTTGCGTAGCCCCTTGAACGTTTATGAAGCACCACTGGTTCAGAGGACAAATCTGCAGGAGAGGCCATAGAGGTGGAAGAAGAGGAGGGGGTGGAGGAGAGAGCTGTGGCAGAATCACCACTAGCATTTTGGAGGCATGGTGGCAGAACAAACTCTAACAACACTGAACCCTATCCTGCATCCTTCCCAGCTGCCAGCAGTTACCCAGTGCGCCGTGAAGGAAGGGTAACATCCCTGCCCATGCCTGCTGGACCATAAGTCAGTGGTAATATGAACCTTTCTGCTGACCGCCTTGTCCAACGAGGCCAAAACATTGCCTTCCACATGCCGGTAGAGAGCAGGATTGGCCTTCCGTGAAAATAAATGGCATTCACGAAAAGGGGGCAGAGTCTACCAGCTGAAAAGGCAGCAGTGGCAGTGCTAGCAATTTGGCCAAGCTAACATTTAGATGCTAAGCATGTGGATGTCTGGGACCGAATTTCTTTTTATGGTTCAGCAATTGGGGGTAGGGAAATCTGACTTCTAAAATCAATTGGTGGTGTACTGCTAGCAGATTGGCTGCAAGTACTTGGGACACCTATTTCTATACCTTCCTTCCTCTCAGTGCAGGTTTTTGAGAGGACTGGAAGTATAGTAGGGTTGGAGATCCCAGATGAGGAGCAAGGAGAAGTTCGCCTTTTTCTTTGAAGTTGGTCTTGCAAGTGCTGTTGCCAACGGACTGCATGGCAGGTCATCATATGTTTGGTCAAGCATGTGGTGCCAAGCAGCTGCTCTTCTGGCCACGATCTGCAATCTGTTTCACACGTGTCGAAAAAGGCCCATACCAAGGAGCTTTTAAAAGTCAGCGGGGAGTCAGCAGCGCCCTGCACCTGCAGAGCTCTGCGGTATGATGCAATAGGGTGGCTGCCCCCTAGAGGACATCCTGCCTCGCTGGAGTTGTGCCTCCTCCTCCTCACTTTCCTCCTCTCTTCTCTCAGGCACCCAAGTACAGTCATTGACCTCATCATCCCTCCCTCCTCGTCACTGGAGCAAACTTTGCAGTATGCTGCAGCTGGGTGAACATGACTGCCAGTTTCTTGTCCTTCTGTGGCACCCTCTCTCTCTAGGCTCACGTTACTCTTTTCCTCAACCTGGGAACCAACATCGGAGCCTTCGAATCGCTGTGCATCCTCCAGCAGCATGTACCCAACACTGTGGTTGTGCATGATGGTGGGGCTACGGAAAGAGTGACTGTGGACAAGAAGCCGGTGGAATAGGCCGCTTTGGTAGCTGCGTTGGAAGGCAAACTACTCTGAGCGTGGGTGACAAAGGATGAGGAGGATGAGGATGGCTTCGTTATCCACTCCACCAACTCTTCTGCATGTTGTGGCTCAATAACATGGCCAGCAGCAGAAAAAAAGGACAAGCGTGCTCCACAGGAACCTGCAGAAGATGCACCATGTCCATGACCACACTACACTGTATTACGGTATATACTGTGTACGCCACCTGAAGTGTATTAGAAACTATACACCACCGAATGCACTGTATATATGGGCTACACTGAATGCAGAGTATATATATATATATATATATATATATATATATATATATGTGTGTGTATATATATATATATATATATATATATATATATATATATATATATTAATACACCGCCTGAAGTGTATTAGAAACTGTACACACTGTATTAGATACTGTGTACACCACCTGAGGTGTATTAGAAACTGTACACACTGTATTAGATACTGTGTACACCGCCTGCATTGTATTAGAAACTGTACAATTGCTGCACTGTATTTTATACTGTGTACACCACCAGAAGTGTAGTAGAAACTGTACACACTGTATTAGATATATATAGTCTATGCTAAATGCAAAGTATATATATATATATAATTCTATCAAATACACTACCACTAACTGAATAACCTGCCTGCTTACTCTAACTCAAGCTATCTCTCTGTAGACGCTAACAACACTACACACGGCTGCCGTGTAAGCAGCCTTATATAGTGTGGGGCATAGACTAAGTCCCCCTGAGCCATCATTGGCCAAAGGCTCCCTGCAGGTCAGGTGCATGTTTTGGTCAATCATCATATAGCAATGCACTGCAATCTCGCAGTGCATTATGGGGTGTTCCGCGGCGCTCGAATTTCCAGCGAATGCCCCATAATGTTTGCTGTTCTACGAACGGGCGAACACCCAATGTTTGGTTGGAACATCGAGCTTCCTACTGTGGAACCTAAGGGGTTCATCCCCTGCATCGTGTAAACAGGCTGTTTGATCCTTTCATTGTCCCCAATCCATTTGTTGATAGAACAGGAGGCACTCTGCACATTCTCAGTTTGGTGTACGTACATTGCTAGAGAATTTTTTTTTTTGGGGGGGGGGGTTGCATGTGATCAGCACAGGGCCAATCAGCCCTGTGCAGGCAGAAGGTCAGAGGTCATGCAGCCTCATAGGACAGTCAGAGGAGAATGAAAACTCCTCCTACAAGCTTTAACCAAGCTTTAACCAGTGCTCGGCTGGATACTAATAGAAATCACAAGACTGCTATATACTGCTGATGAGAAATGGTATTTAGCAGTTTATATTTACTAAAATATTTGCATTTCCATGTTCTGTGTACTGTGGGAGACCAGATATAGTGAATGCAGGGTCCTGGGTTTAGTAACACAAGCACGCACGACAATCTAATGGTAAGATACGGTTTCACAATGGGGGATTCTTTTTGGCATGATATCACATGAACTAGTAATCTGACCACATCATATCCAAATTACTAATTTTAGAGTAATATTTCAAGGAAGTAGCACAGATGGCCTCACAGAGCTGCCTTGTTGTGCAGGATAACATGACATACCCAATACCAGAGCTAATGAAAATAGCATGTAGTTTCCAATAAACATGCAATGTTAAACCAAGGTATTTTTAGTACAGTGGAAGGAATACTTAAGCAGTAGCTCCAAGCTACACATTCATTATTTTGCAAATTGCTGTAAATTATACGGAAGAAATACAACATCTATATTTTTGTCTATTTGTGGGCCATGAGTATATAATAAAAATTACTGTGAAGAACAGCAGATTTATAAATAGTTGAGTAGGTTTACACAGAAGATCAAGCTACACACACACACACACACACACACACACATTCTGGAATTTTAACTCTTTTTAAACAGTGTCATTGTAACCAACACTCACATAAGAATGGAGAACATTCTGTAACTGTTTAGTCAGTAGCATCCCTGAAATGCCTACTACGGGGATTTTACAGTGAACCATATGAAGAATCAGGTTAACTACTGCAAGAAAAACCATTGATATTACAGAGATATGGCAAAATGGCACAGAGAAGGAACATCTGAGTAATGGAGAGTGATACATCAGTGTTCATTCACCTATGATAACCAATTTACTGCATGAATTGAAGAAGCTTTAACTATAAAGGGTATTTTCAGACAACAACAAAAAAAGTACATGTAATAGAATTGCTTGTTCGCGCTAAGCCTAAGAAAGCTTTATATACTAATGTGTTTGTAATAGATATTTCTCAGCCATCAATCAGCACCAGACCTGCAAAAAAAGTTTAATTCTCATTATTGACTGTGAGGGAATAATACCAGTATTTAGAAAAAAAAACACAGGTAAATACATAAGCCAGGGGTGTTTTCAAACTTTAAAGCTGAACTCCAGTCAAACAGTAAAATGCACAGATGAAATACATACAGTTTAAGGGGACTCTTTCATTCTCCAAAGGATTTGTATTTCTATCCATTCAGTCCTCAGATTTACACAGCTCTGGCACACAGCAGAGCACACAGCAGAGCAATGTGTGGCAGGACAGGATACATAATTTTTATCTGCTGCAGTTCATTAATATATTCATGTGCCCTCAACTACACTGCAGGACAGAAAAAGTAGAAACAATGGTATGATGAGCTAATCTCTCTATCACATTGCCCTCTGCTTCTATCAGTGCTCCATTTAACTGATTTGTGCTCCTTCTACTCAGGCTGTGACTGCTTTAGGAAAAATCGAACAGTAAGATATGTGGTCTATTGTAATGATGTCTTAAAGGAGAAATACAACCAAAGCTTGTTTGGCTGTACTTCTCCTGTTTATCACAGGAGTGCAGTACGTTCTTCACTCCTGTAATGCATTTTCAGCAGACAGCAGGCTGAAGCCCGCTGTCGGCTGATGTCACAGAGTCGGTCCAGGCTCGGGAAAGATCATGACCATATGGTCGGGATACGCCCACATGCCTAGACTGGCACCCGACTCAGCCTCTCAGCAAGCCGCTGACAGCCTGAGCTGCTTGCTCCTGCCCCCAACACAGCCCAGTGCTCCAGTGAGCGTGGGGGGGGGGAGGGACAGAGCAGAGAGCTGGTGGCGGTGACTGACAGTCACCAGCTCTCTGCTTAGGGAGCTCTGAAAACCGAGCATTTGGCAGTGTTTGATCGCTCGGTTCTCAGGCTTAGAGCCGATGGGGGACAGACGCAGCAGGTAAGTAAATAAAAAGAAAAAGAAAATCCATACATCTCTTTTAAGCATATAAAGATTTTGTTCAACAAGAATGGAGAAATTAATAACTGAAGGAGGTTTATACACATACAGAATATGCTGTTCTTACCATATAGTGGTAGGTCAGGTTGGTGGGTGGTAAAACCTGTGGTCGAGTTGTGATTTTACCACCCCTAATCCTTACCCCCTTTAGCTTCAGAGGCAATAGCCAAGGCAGTGGTCAGCAATTTATAATAGGACTGCTGTTCAGGGATGAGAAACAGAGAGCTCATTCTCTCTGTACTGAGCTCAGTGATGATTGTCAATACAGAGCTGTACGAATGTACACAGCTGATCAGCAGGTCCCAGCTGTTAATCATTGGTCGGGACTCTGGGACTTGCTGACAAGCTCCCGCTGTGTACAGTCACAGTGGGCGTTAAGGGGGGGGGTGCGCATCTAAACCCAGAAGCAGGCAGTACCGTACGCCCAAAATGTACTAAGTAAGTCCATATGTCGCGTACACACGATCTGACTTTCCGCCACCAAAACCGTGGATTTTTTTTCCGAAGGATGT
The DNA here is from genome assembly GCA_037952925.1 of Lithobates clamitans. Lineage (NCBI taxonomy): Eukaryota > Metazoa > Chordata > Amphibia > Anura > Ranidae > Lithobates > Lithobates clamitans. The sequence goes on from JBBGZY010000318.1 coordinate 4,347,829, forward strand.
TGGCTCAAACTTGTCTTGCATACACACATTCACACAAATGTTGGCCAACAATTACGAATGTGGGACAAGGCGTACGAGAGTCCCGGCCGAGAAAAATAAAGTTCAATAGCCAGTGGGGCTCTTCTGCTTGATTCCGAGCATGTGTGAACTTTTGTGCGCCGGACTTATGTACACACGCTCAGACTTTAAAAAAAACAAAGTTTTGTTGGCGGAAAACTTGAGAACCTGCTCTCAAACATTTGCTGGCGGAAAGTCCGACAGCAAATGTCCGATGGAGCATACACACGGTCAGACTTTCCAACAACAAGTTCACATCCAACATTTCCCATCGGAAAGTCCGACCGTGTGTATGCGGCATAAATGTCCTGAGTCCCCTATAATAGTTGCTTGCCATGTTATAGGTGGTACTCTTCTTCTTGGGAATGTAGGCCGTATAAATAAATAACCAGTAAACTATCTATAAATAATAAATAAATAGACCACACAAAAATGTAATTCATATATTTTATTTTTAAATATTTATTATATATAAATAATATATATATAAAAAAATTTTTTTTGGTAATGCAAATGGCCGCGGCACTTTTATTGGTATAATAATAAATAAATAAATACATTTATTTCTTTAAATTCATAAATAATTTAAAATGAAAACTTTAAATATCAATTAATAACTCGCTCAGTCATAGAACTCGAGCGAGTATACTGAATAAAAACATCAAAGTCCCCCCTTGATCCAAGGGTGACAAACCACATAAAAGTGCTGCGACAGGGTGGGAGGGAGGGGAGCTCGCCAAATCACTCCGGGTCACACTCTGACAGGAGCCTTAATGCGGGGGTCTTATATAGCCCTTCCTCACATGTCCATACTTTGAAAACACGTGTTTTTCCCGCCCCAAGTCACGTTGCTCCCGCCCGCAAAACTCGTGTCCTTTCATGACTAAACTTAAAGGGACAGTAACACCAAAAATTTTTTTTTTTTTAAATTAACCGCCACAATCCCATGCTGTGGGCATCTAATTTAATGCCCACTTTTTTCATTCTCTCTTGCAGCTGCTGCTGGCAAGCATCCGGCTGCTCTCCCAGGCGGAGTGCAGTTGATATCACTGTGCCGGGAATTGCAGTCAGAACTACAGCCAGCACTGGCTCCGCTGCAAATAAAGAAATAGCCCCACTGCTTTCATATGACTCCACTGAGTCTGAGGATCTGCAGATGGTGGGTTGGCAAACCGAGGAAGTGATTTACCAGTCACCTGGCCACGATGGACTGGTAGATTATGATCAGCAGGTTGCTGACCCTAAGGCAACATTTTGCAGAATATATAACAATGCATACATTAACCGCTTTACGACCGCCCCATAGCAGATTCACTGCTACAGGGTGGCTGCTCTGCGCAGAATCACGTATATATACGTGATTCTGCACTTCCAGGTTTTGGTCATGAGCGAATGCTGCAAGCAGCTTGCTCCCGTTGTGATTTTACACAGCGAAAGCTGATCAGCAGGTCCTGTGGATGTCCAGATGTCCACTGTGGCCCACTGGTACTCTGACAGAATGACAGTCTGCCTATGTAAGAGACTATCTTTCTGTGAGTACAAAGACTGTCAAGCAGAAACACAATCCACGTCTTCAAGTAGTAAAATCACCTCCCCCAAAGTTGGTAAGCACTCTATAGGCACACATTTAACCCTTTGATCACCCCTGATGTTAACTCCTTCTCTAATAAATGACAATAAATAATAATAACTGATAAATGAGCAACCAATCCAAAGTCCATAGGTGATAAAAAAACAAATGCAATAAAGGCAAATAAAAGTTCTAAATATGGTGTAGGTGAAATCCAGAAATTATTCCATATGGAAATCTTGATCCATAATCCACCGCCAGTGCTGCCCACCACCTAGTGATAAAGTAGTAAAGGCATGCCTCTGAAAATCTGTCCTGAATTTTTTGCTTTCCAAAAAATGCTTCTAAACTCAACTGCCTAGAAACGACTATAAACGCCCCTGTGTAAATGTACTGATAAGATAACATGCTGTAGAGGAGAGTTCAGGGCAGCTGAAAAAAAACGCCAAACTGCTCCTAAACGGCCGTTTACCAGCAGCAGTGTACATGAAGCCCCAGACTCGAGTATGTAATGCAAAAATCTGAGATATATTTTTTCTCCTTTTATTGTATTTTTGTACGCTAACAAGTTTTTTTTAGATATTTGCTTTGCAGTGTTTGTGAATGCAATTTACCCTACAGTTTCAGTCTTGAGGTTGCTGGATCATGGGTTATTGGAGAATGCCCTGCACCATAATTGCATAACACAATGAAAAAGTTATAGGTGAAGTGTGGTAGCGGTCATTCTTTTGAGGTTTTTTTTCATGTATTGAACAGATATAGCAATACACTTTCATTGAATTATTTACCAGGACAAAAAGGACAAAATAAGAGACATTTGAAGTTAGGGTTTACATGCACTTTTTGCACTTTACCTTTTTTTTGTTTGTTTCCTACCAATTTAAAAAGAGAAACAAATTTAACAATTTAATTTAATTGTCAAATTGGACAAAACCCCACTATTTCCTAGTTATGTGTTCCCATTCACACAGTAAACATAAAATAAAAAATATATATTTCTTACAATTTAGATGCTTCTTAGGTTCTAAGAGTAGGTGTCATGGCTGACTGCAAACTTTTCTGAACAACCTCAGTTTGCGGTTGTCCCATGAGAAAGCTTTAGGCCAGAATAAATACCTTGCAAATACCTTTTCCACACTCCTCTTCTTATTGTACAAAGAAGAATGCAAGCTTCTAAATCTAATGCCCTGTACACACGGCCGGACTTTCCGATGCAATATGTGCAATCAGAGCTTGTTTTCGGAAATTCCGACCGTGTGTGGGCTAGATCAGACTTTTTCCATCGGAATTTCTGACACAAAGTTTGAGAGCAGGCTATAAAATTTTCCGACATTAAAATCCGTTCGCGTGAATTCCGACCCTGTGTGGAAAATTCAGACGCACAAAGTGCCACGCATGCTCAGAATAAATTAGGAGACGGAAGCTATTGGCTACTGCCCGGTTTATAGTCACGACATACGTGTTTTACGTCACCGCGTTCAGAACGATCGGATTTTCCGACAACTTTGTGTGACCGTGTGTATGCAAAACAAGTTTGAGCCAACATCCGTCGGAAAAAATCCATGGATTTTGTTGTTGGAATGTCCAATCAATGTCCGATCATGTGTACAGGGCATTAAACTCTTCGTTAGGACAGACAATGTTCAAATCTAGTTTACAAATGATAATGAGATCTGCTAAGACAGTACAGACAAGCAGTAGTCGCCCGTCCAAAAGGGCACAGGGGCACCGCCCCCCTAATCAATGCATCCGGCCCCTTTTTTAGAAGCATGTGATTAGAGTCAGAGCCTCTAATTGGCTTCAAAAAAAGGTGGGCTCTGGGCGCAGAGCACTGGAGAAAGTGCTGCCGGCAACCTAGATGGGGTAAGTGCGGGGCTGGTGGGCTGGTGGGTTTTGTCACTCCCCCAAAAAATGGAGCGCAAGCTGCCACTGCAGACAAGGTAAATTATGGCAAACATAACTCCTGATCCAGGGAAGAAAGGATCAGTGATCATGTGACCACTGTCTTTGACAGCTCGGTCTTTGTGTTGAGAGCTCACAGTGAGCGCACTCTCAGCACATGAACATCGGCTGTCCAGAGATACATATGTACAGCGCGTGGATGGTCGTAAAGGGTTACCAGGGTTCTAAACCTTCTCCCCTTTGCAAAAAAAGTGTTTTTGCTATCCACTCTGTCTCCATTGGAGAAATTCTAAATTACATCCGGTTCTTGAAATCTCAGTGGAAATTGTAATAAAGACCAGAGTTTCTAACTCCTTAATCTGCTCTCCATGACTAAATGAAACATTTTGGCTGTACAACTATTTCAGTGCAATAAAATATCTAAAGACGCAACAGAACTAAGGCTTTCCTTCTAGTATGTGACATGACCCTTTGAAGTAATATGTGAAATGGGACAAAATGAACAGTAAGAAGTTTAAGGAATATTTTGCGCTTTTTAAATAATTAATTTTTTATTAATTATTATTATTATACAGGATTTTTATAGTGTCAGCAGTTCACACAGCGCTTCACAACTTGAGGGTAGACAGTACAAATACAATACACTTTAATACAGTAGGAATCAGAGGGCCCTGCTCCTTAGAGCTTACAATCTAAGAGGGAAGGTCAAGAGATACAAGAGGTAATAACTGTGGGGGATGTGCTGATGAAGAAAATAAATGTACAATTGTTAGGTGGGGGCCAGATGGGCTTCTCTGAAGAGATGAGTTTTCAGGGATCGTCTGAAAGGGGACAAAGTAGGAGAAAGTCGGATAGATTGGGGTAGAGCATTCCAGAGAATGGGAGGGGCTCTGGAGAAGTCCTGAATGCGAGCATGGGACAAGGTGACAAGGGAGGTAGAGAGCAGGAGGTCTTGGGTGGAGCGAAGAGAATGCTTAGGTTGGTATTCTGAGACTAGGTTAGTGATATACCTGGGGGCCAGGTGGTGGATGGCTTTGTAAGTTATTGTTAGTATCTTGAATTTAATTTGTTGGTTGAGTGGCAGCCAATGGAGGGATTGGCAGAGTGGTATAGCAGATGCTGAGCTGTTTGTGAGGTGGATGAGCCTGGCAGCAGAGTTTATGATGGAGTGAAGTGGGGATAGCCTATTTAGAGGTGAGGAGGGAGCTGCAGTAGTCGAGGCGAGAGATGACCAGGGGGTGTATTAGAAGCTTTGTGGTGACATTGGTTAGGAAGGGGTGTATCTTGGAAATGTTGCGGAGGTTGATGTGGCAAATTTTGGATAGCAATAGGATGTGGGGCCGAAAGGTTAGTTCGGAGTCCAGGATTACACCTAGGACCTTGGCATGGGTGGACAAGTTGATAGTTGAGCCGTTGATATTGACAGAGAAATCAGGGGAAGTGGCACCTGGGGGATTTTGGATAGGTTGAGTTTGAGGAAGTGATGTGACATGCAGGCTGATATGTCTGCTAGTATGTTGGTGATGCGTGAGGAGACAGATGGAGAGAGCTAAGGTGTGGAGACATAGATTTGGGAGTCATCTGCGTAGAGATGATATTGAAAGCCATGGGAGGGAATCAACTGACCCAGGGAAGTGATGTAGATTGAGAAAAGGAGAGGTCCAAGAACAGAACCTTGGGGGACCCTGATGGAGAAAGGAAGAGGAGAGGAGGAAGTAGAGCTGTAAGTGACACTAAAGGAGCGATGGGATAGGTAGGATGAGAACCAGCGAAAAGTACAGTCACGGAGACCAAAGGAGTGGAGTTTTTTGAGAAGGAGGGGGTGGTCCACTGTGTCAAAGGCAGCAGAGAGGTCCAGGAGAAGTAGTACAGAATAGTGTCTGTTAGTTTTAACTGTTAGTAGGTCATTTGTGAGTTTAATTTAGCGGAGCCCTGGGAGCAATCAGTATATGGAGCACTCCCAATGCTCCCCCTTTAAACACACACTCACCAAGGGTGGGGTAGACACAGAGGTCCTGAACTGTGGAGGTGTAGCTGGGACCATGGCCTACTGCTGGTGCAATGTAAATTGAAATAGCAGCTCTCAGAGTGTAATCTGTATGATATGCCTTTTCAGGCTGAGCCCCCCTCCGTGTATCAGAAGTGCTAAAAGTGGTTCCTGAATGAATAGCTTATGAACAGTGGTTCCAGGTTTTGTTCATAAATAAAGGGTTACAATACATTTTACATAGTTACATAGTAGGTGAGGTTGAAAAAAGACACAAGTACAACCTATGTGTGTCATTATATGTCAGTATTATATTGTACAATATATCCTTGTATGTTGTGGTCATTCAGGTGCTTATCTAATAGTTTTTTGAAACTATTGATGCTCCCCACTGAGACCACCGCCTGTTGAAGGGAATTCCACATCCTTGCTACTCTTACAGTAAAGAACCCTCTATGTAGTTTAAGGTTAAACCTCTTTGCTTCCAATTTTAATGAGTGGCCACGTGTCTTGTTAAACTCCCTTCCGCAAAAAAGTTTTATCCCTATTGTGGGGTTATCAGAACGGTATTTTTAAATTGAAATCATATCCCCTCTCAAGCGTCTCTTCTCCAGAGAGAATAAGTTCAGTGCTCGCAACTTTTCCTCATAACTAATATCCTCCAGACCCTTTATTAGCTTTGTTGCCCTTCTTTGTACTTGCTCCATTTCCAGTACATCCTTCCTGAGGACTGGTGCCCAGAACTGGACAGCATACTCTAGGTGCGGCCGGACCAGAGTTTTGTAGAGCTGGAGAATTATCGTTTTATCTCTGGAGTTGATCCCCTTTTTAATACATGCCAATATTCTGTTTGCTTTGTTAGCAGCAGCTTAGCATTGCATGCCATTGCTGAGCCTATCATCCACTAGGACCCCCAGGTCCTTTTTCATCCTAGATTCCCCCAGAGGTTCTCCCCCAGTGTATAGATTGCATTCATATTTTTGCCACCCAAATGCATTATTTTACATTTTTCTACATTAAACCTCATTTGCCATGTAGTTGCCCACTCCATTAATTTGTTCAGATCTTTTTGCAAGGTTTCCACATCCTGTGGAGAAGTTATTGCCCTGCTTAGCTTAGTATCGTCCGCAAATACAGAGATTGAACTGTTTACTCCATCCTCCAGGTCGCTTATGATCAAAATAAATAGGATTGGTTCCAGCACAGAACCCTGGGGGACCCCACTACCCACTCCTGACCATTCTGAGTACTCCCCATTTATTACCACCCTCTGAACTCGCCGTGGTGGCCAGTTTTCAATCCATGTACTCACCCTATGGTCTATGCCAACGGACCTTATTTTGTACAGTAAACAATTATGGGGAACTGTGTCAAATGCTTTTGCAAAATCTAGATGCACCATGTCTACAGGCCTTCCTTTATCTAGATGGCAACTCACCTCCTCATAGAAGGTTAATAGATTGGTTTGGCAAGAACGATTCTTCATGAATCCATGCTAATTACTGCTAATGATACCGTTCTCATTACTAAAATCTTGTATCTAGTCCCTTATCATCCCCTCCAAGAGCGTGCATACTACTGATGTTAGGCTAACTGGTCTGTAATTCCCTGGGATGTACTTTGGGCTCTTTTTAAATATTGGTACTAGATTGGCTGTTCTCCAATCAGCTGGTACCATTCCAGTCAGTAGACTGTCACTAAAAATTAGGAACAATGGTCTGGCAATTTCTTGACTGAGTTCCCTAAGCACCCTCGGATGCAAGCCATCTGGTCCCGGTGATTTATTAATGTTAAGTTTCCCAAGTCTAATTTTAATTCTGTCCTCTGTTAACCATGGAGGTGCTTCCTGTCATATGTCATAAGGATAAACACTGCAGTTTTGGTTACTGAAGCCCCCCGATTCCCTCATGAAGACTGAGGAGAGGAATGAATTCAATACCTTTGCCATCCCCCCATAGTTTGTAACCAGATGACCGTCCTCATTCTTTATGGGGCCAATATGGTCTGTCCTCCCTTTTTTACTGTTTACATACTTAAATAATTTCTTGGGATTTTTTTTCTCTCCAACACTATGTGTCCTTCGTGTTCTATCTTAGCCGCCCTAATTGCGCTCTTACATTTCTTGTTGCATTCTTTATAAAGTCTGAATGCTGATGATCTACTGAAACGATGCAGACCTAATCACGGATGTGGAAACACGGGGCAATTTAGGAAACAACAATCACAGGTCAATTGGCATCAGTATAAATCACACAAATAGGAAACATAAGGGGAAAACAAAGACACTGAATTTCAAAAGAGCCAACTTCCCTGAACTATGATGTAAGGAAAACTGAAATGGAAGGCGCGCACATCTAGTGCGTTACCAGAGATAATTTAATAATAAAAAATTGTTGTATAAAAGTGGATACTCACAAAATGCAAGTGACAAAAGGCCATAAACACAGTGCATGGACATGCACAGAACATGGGGTACAGCTAACCGGGGGTGCACCCCCTTCCTCAGGGTTAGGCTAGTCTCGAACACCATGGGCAAGCGCTTTTATAGGGAATGGTGGAATTGAAAATTGTGTGTCAAAAAGAGCCACGCCCTCAAAGGGGCGGAAAAAAATAAATGAATTTTATATATATATATATATATATATATATATATATAGTTGCACTAATGTAAAAAGGACAGAATCCATATCAAAAACCTATATCCAAAACAAAAAACTCCATCATAAATACACAAATAAATAAATAATGATAATTCATTCAAACCATGATATATTGCACATTCATTTATATTTAGTCAGATGAATACAGGTGTAGGAACACATAAGCAAAAAAGGGATGCAGGATTGATAAATGGGCCAATCCATGTCTCACCTCTACATGCCTGAAGTAGCTGCGGGGGGAGGGGAGGAAGGGTGTTGGCCACTCAGAGGTGTCCAAAAACCACACACTAGGATCACCCAACCAGAAGCTTCAGAAATGCCAGGAACGGGGGAAAAACCCTAACAGACGCCAGCAGGATTATTCTTAAGGCACTGTGTTTATGGCCTTTTGTCAGTTGCATTTTGTGAGTACCCACTTTTATACAAAAATTTCTTATTATTAAATTATCTCTGGTAATGCACTAGGTGTGCGCGCCTTCCATTTCTGTTTTTCTTGTAGTTCCTTTCAGGTTACCCCATCTGAGGAAGGCAGCATCCACCCAGTTTTGGGATACCATATACAGTGGGGACGGAAATTATTCAGACCCCCTTAAATTTTTCACTCTTTGTTATATTGCAGCCATTTGCTAAAATCATTTAAGTTCATTTTTTTCCTCATTAATGTACACACAGCACCCCATATTGAAAGAAAAACACAGAATCGTTAACATTTTTGCAGATTTCTTAAAAAAGAAAAACTGAAATATCACATGGTCCTAAGTATCCAGACCCTTTGCTGTGACACTCATATATTTAACTCAGGTGCTGTCCATTTCTTCTGATCATCCTTGAGATGGTTCTACACCTTCATTTGAGTCCAGCTGTGTTTGATTATACTGATTGGACTTGATTAGGAAAGCCACACACCTGTTTATATAAGACCTTACAGCTCACAGTGCATGTCAGAGCAAATGAAAATCTTGAGGTCAAAGGAACTGCCTGAAGAGCGCAGAGACAGAATTGTGGAAAGGCACAGATTTGGCCAAGGCTACAAAAACATGTCTGCTGCACTTAAGGTTCCTACGAGCACAGTGGCCTCCATAATCCTTAAATGGAAGAAGTTTGGGACGACCAGAACCCTTCCTAGAGCTGGCTGTCCGGCCAAACTGAGCTATCGGGGGAGAAGAGCCTTGGTGAGAGGGGTAAAGAAGAACCCAAAGATCACTGTGGCTGAGCTACAGAGATGCAGTTGGGAGATGGGAGAAAGTTGTAGAAAGTCAACCATCACTGCAGCCTCAGGGCTTTATGGCAGAGTGGCCCGACAGAAGCCTCTCCTCAGTGAAAGACACATGAAAGCCTGCAAGGAGTTTGCTAAAAAACACCTGAAGGACACCAAGATGGTGAGAAATAAGATTCTCTGGTCTGATGAGACCAAGATAGAACTTTTTGGCCTTAATTCTAAGCGGTATGTGTGGAAAAAAACAGGCACTGCTCATCGCCTGTCCAATACAGTCCCAACAGTGAAGCATGGGGGTGGCAGCATCATGCTGTGGGGGTGTTTTTCAGCTGCAGGGACAGGACGACTGGTTGCAATCGAGGGAAAGATGAATGCAGCCAAGTACAGGGATATCCTGGACGAAAACCTTCTCCAGAGTGCTAAGGACCTCAGACTGGGCCGAAGGTTTAGCTTCCAACAAGACAATGACCCTAAGCACACAGCTAAAATAATGAAACAGTGGCTTCACAACAACTACTTGACAGTTCTTGAATGGCCCAGCCAGAGCCCTGACTTAAACCCAATTGAGCATCTCTAGAGAGACCTAAAAATGGCTGTCCACCAACATTTACCATCCAACCTGACAGAACTGGAGAGGATCCGCAAGGAGGAATGGCAGAGGATCCACGAATCCAGGTGTGAAAAACTTGTTGTATCTTTCCCAAAAAGACTCATGGCTGTATTAGATCAAAAGGGTGCTTCTACTAAATACTGAGCAAAGGGTCTGAATACTTAGGACCATGTAATATTTCAGTTTTTCTTTTTTAATAAATCTGCAAAAATGTCAACAATTCTGTGTTTTTCTGTCAATATGGGGTGCTGTGTGTACATTAATGAGGAAAAAAAATGAACTTAAATGATTTAAGCAAATGGCTGCAATATAACAAAGAGTGAAAAATGTAAGGAGGTCTGAATACTTTCCGTCCCCACTGTATATACCTTTCACACCACCATTTTATATGACATCTGTTACTCCACACCTTGGAAGACCTATTAGTGTTGTAAGTGACTGTGTTTTTGGGCCTTTATTTGTAGTTAACTTCAACTTGCTTTGTACAAGAAATGTAATTTTGGTGCTTTTATAAAAGAAACAAATCATAGAATAAAATTATTCATTTTTCTAAGTTGTACAATACCTTAGTTCCTAGATGGGATGTCACATTTTGGGTATCATAATGTTAACCAAACCATGGCTGTGTTTTAGCATGTTCATTATGACTTCATCACATATCCATAGGGCCAGTGGACAGCAGGTATCATCTCTGTGCTGGCCCTGCAACTGTATGTGGGGAGATGCACACAGGATTCATCCTAGGTTGGGGAGTTGAGTGCTTTGGCATAATACCAGAGGATCTTGTCCTGGAACTATTCCAATGGCTATAAAAATAGGTCCTGCATAATAAATATTATTAATCAGCCTGTGTAATATATTCTCATTATTGTAAGGTAGGAAAACCTGAACTGCTACAGAGATTTACAAAAACATATTTTACAGAATAGGGCCCAATATAGAAACACTGTTTATGTTTCCAATCTTTAATTATTAAAGCTACGCACAGAAAACAGAGTTTCAATATAAGCACTATAGCTTGACATTAAGTGCCCTTTACTTTACTGCTCATAATTCAATTACTAAAATATGTTGGCAGTTCACAGACACAGTTAGAAACACACTTAAAATACACTCTATTACCAAAAGTATTGTGACACCTGCCTTTACACGCACATGATCTTTCATGGCATCCCAGTCTTAGTCCATAGGGTTCAATATTGAGTTGGCCCTCATCCAACATCAGTGCCTGACCTCACAAATAAACTTCTGGGAGAATGTTCAAACATTCCCATAGACACACTCCTAAACCTTGTGGATAGCCTTCCCAGAAGAATTTAAGCTGTTATAGATGCAAAGGGCGGGCCAACTTAATATTGAACCCTATGGACTAAGACTGGGATGCCATTAAAGTTCATGTGTGTGTAAAGACAGGCTTCCAAATACTTTTGGTAATATAGTGTATATGAAAAGGGAAACTTTATTGTAGTTTTGTAGAGTGGGTTAGAATGACTGTCAAGTTTTTATTGTTCTCTGTGGGAAGATTTATCCTTCTTTTTTCTTGGTAACACAAATTTGTCACCAGAAAAAGAGGTAAGGCAAAAATTTCCAATAGGTACACTTGTTCTGGTGACAGCACCATAAGAGGGGGATTTCTTTCACTTTGGGGAGATTTCCTCTCATTTGCTCTTGCATTTTCATCTTCCTTTTGGTTATACATAGACTATATGACCCTAATTGCCCTAGAATAGTTAGCTGTGGGTAGGTATACTAGTTCCACAGTCACCACATTTGTACTAATTATAACACAGTATGTGAAAAAATCTAAGCATGAACAATGGTTGTGATAAATTATTTTTCTTACAAAAATTGTAATAATATAAAATTGCCCAATATAAACATTTCTCCAACCGCTCTCCTCTTTCATTGCTTAAGAGTTTATCTGATTTCCTCACATTTTTTGTTAATTTTTGCATAACAAAAACTGTTAACATAAACTTCAAGGACCACTCCAGCCAAAAGTAATATTTTAGTTGTAGGTGTCTCCTGGTGGGCTGAGGTAGACCCGGGATTCTGTCATTATTTGTTTTGGTTACTCAAACAGCAAGATCCCCCTACTATAATTCCTTACCCCATTCCTGTCTACCTAGAAATGTTGGCTGTTCCCTCCCTTTTCTGAATTTTCCACCTCCTCCTGTGGAATTTTTCCTAACATAAAATCATTAAAAACTCCTGAAGGGAGAGTAGGTGACCCAAATAATAGCCACAGCAACTGTACATACCCAGGAATTCAAACGCAAAGATCTCACCAAAAGAGTCCTTGAGAAATAGAAGAAATTGCCATGTAATTCAACCCTTGGATGTCTACAAAAAATGAAAACACCACTTATGGGTGGGCTGATACTTTAAAAACCTGGAAAACTAACAGATACAAATAACTGAAATACAGTACAGAAGGTACTTAATACAGGAAAGGTACATAAGAAAAGAATGTATATAATTAATTGAATTTCTTCACATAGAAAGGAAGCAAATTAAATCAAAATATCAAAATATCCACATGAAGTTGAAAATACTTTTCAGAATGCACACATGGTAACATATTTTACTACATTACTACTTTGCCATCTGCCAAAAATGTGACTTTTCCATTCTTCATTTTGAAATCCAGATCCAAACTTTGCCATTCCTCCCCCACCCCCCTCAAATGTAGATTCCCCTTTCTTTAATACAAAAATCCAGATCTCACAAAGGTTTGCCACATTTTGAATACAACCAATATGAAATTCACCAGCACTAGTTGCTTTTGAAGGTTTTCTGTTTTGGTGGATCTTTGATCAGGTTCTTATTCCAGTGGCTTTTATGAAGACCTGTTGTCTTCATTTCTGCTCCTTTATCTAAGTCAGTGTTTCTCAAACTTTTTTGTCTTGCGATGCATCAATTATACCTAAAAATGTTCACGGCACACCTGAAAAGATTTAACAATTTTTGTGGTGAAGAACTTTTTTATTTTTACATATAGTATATATATAGAGAAAGAGAGAGAGGAGAAAAAGGCACTGCACCAATGGATGTGTGGTAGTTAATTGTGGCTAAAGTCTATTTTTGTAACCAGTTCTTAAAAGTTCATAGTGGGGAAAAAAAGAGAGAATCCACCTGGGCTGCCGGTCCAAGTGTTGAATATGGGGTGCTGTGTGCACATTAATGAGGAAAAAAAATGAACTTAAATGATTTTAGCAAATGGCTGCAATATAACAATGAGTGAAAAATGTAAGGGGGCCTGAATACTTTCAGTCTCCACTGTATGTATATATATATATATATATATATATATATATATAAATATAATGACAATCTCACCATAAAACTTTTTTGAACTCAGTGACTTACAAAAGGTGGCATTACAAGTATTTACTTTATCAAATAGTATGCCATTGCCACTGCCCCCCACCCGCCAACCAAACCATGCTGTACAGCACACCAAAAACCAGACACTTAAGGCCCCTTTCACACAGGTGGACTGATCATGTCCGTCTGTCAATCAGACAATCAGATGTAAACAGGTAGGTGGTCCGTTTTCATCCGACCGCACATACAGGAAAGTGGGCTGTGTCCGTGTCTGCTCTGCAAAAGTGGAGCAGAAACGGACCAGTAATCATCTGGTGGGCCTGCTCAGCTGTGATCAGGTAGAGATTTCCCGCTAAGTGGCGGATCCACTGGGGAAGAGTGCCAGTGTCAAAGGGGCCTAAAATGAAATCCATCAATTTAACAGTTTTAAAAAACTGTTACATTACCGGAATGTGTTGGGAATGTAACATGCATGCAATCACGTTGGTTGTGCTCTCAACAAAACTGTCAAACCATCAAATGGCTGGTGTCATAACTGATCACATGTGCAGCATCATGGCAGTTAAAGATCAAACAAATGCCAAGATGGCAGCTTCCTTGGCTTAAAACAATAGAAGGCTTAGTTCCACTTTAAAGCAGAAGAAACCCATCGAATCAAAGGTTTCATAAAACAATTAAATTCCCGGCATTCAGGGAATGCTAACTTTCACATTTGATTGTTCTCAGAACCAAACTGTCAAACTGTCAAATAGTTGGAATCATAACTGATCATAATCATAATTATGATCAGTTATGATCAGTTATGATTATGATCAGTTATAAAATAATCATAACTGATCATAATCATAAAACAATAGAAGGCTTAGTTCCACTTTAAAGCAGAAGAAACCCATCGAATCAAAGGTTTCATAAAACAATTAAATTCCCGGCATTCGGGGAATGCTAACTGTCACATTTGATTGTTCTCAGAACCAAACTGTCAAACCGTCAAATAGTTGGAATCATAACTGATCCCATGTGCTGCACCATGGCAATTGCAGATCATACAGAAGCTAAGATGGCAGCTTCCATGGCTGAAAAGGATGGGAGGGTTTAGTTTCAAAGCAGACCTAAACATTTTTTATCATTTTTAGCCAAGGAAGCTGCCATCTTGGCCTCTGTTTGATCTTCAACTGCCATGGTGCTGCACATGTGATCAGTTATGATGTCAGCCATTTGATGGTTGGATAGTTTGGTTGAGAGCACAACCAATGTGACAAGTTACAGTCCCGGCACGTAACTGTTTTTTAAACTGTGCTGTGTAAACTGTGTAAACTGTAAACTGTGTAAACTGTGCACTGTAAACAAATTGGATATTTTTTTTTTCTCAGCACCTACTGTATATCTGCTGTATTCATTTTTCACTTCCTCTTCCCTGGCCGCGGCCCATCGCATCATTTCCTGTTTGCAATGCATTCTGGGAAGGGGTGGCAACTTCCTCTGAAACTGTCATTGCTATGGAAACCTGACCTGAAACCTATTACACTGCTTGTGCTGCACTGAGCATGTGCGAGATCTGCAAGGATGAGATCCAGGAAGAAATACAGTCTGGCTTCAGATGCCCACACTTAAGATGGCCACGGCCTGCTGTAAGTTTATAAAATAACAAACTACTGCCATAAACTAACAAAAAAAAAATTAGTTTACAGACTAACTTTACTAGAATACATTAAGCTTGTGTATTATAGGGGTATTTTTATTTAAAAAGTATCATTTCGGCCGGAACACCACTTTAAATTGAGGGGTTTATTTCAGCTTTAACTTTGAATTGCATCAAATAGCTAAACATTTTTTTCTAGTTCAAACCTGATCAAATGTAAGAAGCTGAGGGGGATTAGCGGTCACATACTGTACAAGAATGACATTTAAATGTATCTATTTTTTGACAAATCCATGGGAACAGATATTTTATTGTTCACTTTAAATGCAATTGGTGGTTTGACAATTGCAATTTAAAGACATATCAATGCAGGTCTGTAATCATTAATACATCATTAAATGTATTTTTAAATACAAACAGTTGTAAGTACCCAAATTTGATCTGCTATCAGTCTTTTACAATCCATGTACAGTGGGACTGGAGTGTGGGAGGATAAAGTAGGACAGGGTACCAATCAGTTCATGTGCTGATAAGAAGCATGGGGGAAAGCAGACTGCAGAGCAGGGGTGGGCTGGGCCGGGGGGGCAGGTGGCAATTTCCCCCCAGGCCAGCCTAACTAATTTTTTAATACTTTAGGAAGTCGGGCCAGGGGCACGGGAGTTGTAGTTTGCGCTGAAGCTCCTGGTGGTGAGAGCAGCGCAGAAGAACCTACAAATCCCAGAGTCTTGGAGGCAAGGCATGCCAGGGAGTCAGGACGTGTGATTGGCTCGGGCTGCTGGGCTGGGCGCTGGCTGCAGCTTGGCCCCAGGACCAGGAGCATCACCCCCCCCCAGGAGGCCGTGGCGTGCAGGGACCTGCTGAGCTTCCAGGTGAGAGATCGTGACACCCCCAGCTGACCCCCACATTCCATCTTCCCCCCATATACCCTGCCCCATTGATCAGGCTGCACTGATAGGCACTGATCAGGCTGCACTGATGAGCACTGATCAGGCTGCATCAATGGGCACTGATCAGGCTGCATTGATGGGCACTGATTAGGCTGCGTTGACGGGCACTGATCAGGCTGTGTTGTTGGGCACTGATCAGGTTGTGTTGATGGTCACTGATCAGGCTGCACTGATGGGCACTGATCGGGCTGCACTGATGGGTACTGGTCAGGCTGCGTTGATGGGCACTGATCAGGCTGCACTGATCAGGCTGAGCTGTTGGGCACTGGTAAGGCTACATTGGATAGGCACTGATCAGGCTGAACTGATGGGCACTGATCAGGCTGCGTTGATGGGCAATGATCGGGATGAGCTGTTGGGCAATGGTGAGGCTGATGAACATTTTATGTCCACTCCTCAGGTTGCACTGATGGGCACTGATCAGGCTGTATTGATGGACACTGATTAGGATGAGCTTTTGGGCACTAGTGAGGCTGCATTGGGTGGGCCCTGATCAGACGGCACTGATGGGCACTGCTGAGGCTGCATTGGATGAGGACTGATCAGGCTGCACTGATGGTCACTGATCAGGCTGTGTTGATGGGCACTGATCAGGATGAGCTGTTGGGCACTGGTTAAGCTGCATTGGATGGGCACTGATTGGGCTGCACTGATGGGCACTGATCAGGCTGCATTGAGGGGCACTAGTGAGGCTCCATTGGATGAGCACTGATCAGGCCGCACTGATGGGCACTGACCAGGCTGCGTTGATGGGCACTGATCATGCTGAGCTGTTGGTCACTGGTGAGGCTGCATTGGATGGGCACTGATGAGGCTGCATTGATGGGCACTGATCATTCTGAGCTGCTGGTCACTAGTGAGGCTTCATTGGATGAGCACTGATCAGGCTGCATTGATGGGCACTGATCAGGCTGCATTGATGGGCACTGGTGAGGCTGCATTGATGGGCACTGATCAGGCTACACGGATGGGAACTGCTCTGGCTGCATTGATGGGCACTGATCAGGCTGCATTGGTGGGCACTGGTGAGGCTGCACTGATGGGCACTGGTGAGGCTGCACTGATGGGCACTGATCAGGCTGAGCTGATGGGCACTGGTGAGGCTGCATTGATGGGCACTTATCAGGCTGCACTGATGGGCACTGGTGAGGCTGCACTGATGGGCACTGGTGAGGATGCATTGGATGGGCACTGATCAGGCTGCATTGATGGGCACTGATCAGACTGCATTGATGGGCACTGGTGAGGCTGCACTGATAGGCAATGATGAGGCTGCACTGATGGGCACTTGTGAGACTGCACTGATGGGCACTGGTGACGCTGCACTGGATGGGCACTGATCAGGCTGCATCGATGGGCACTGATCAGGCTGCATTGGTTGGGCACTGGTGAGGCTGCACTGATGGGCACTGCTGAGACTGCACTGATGGGCACTGATCAGGCTGAGCTGTTGGGCACTGGTGAGGCTGCATTGGATGGGCACTGATCAGGCTGCACTGATGGCCACTGATCAGGCTGCATTGATAGGCACAGGTAAGGCTGCATTGTTGGGCACTGATCAGGCTGCACTGATGGGCACTGATGAGGCTGCACTGATGAGGCTGCACTGATGGGCACTGGTGAGGCTGCACTGATGGGCACTGGCGGGGCTGCACTGATGCGTACTAGTGAGGCTGTATTGATGGGCACTGACCAGGCTGTGTTGATGGGCACTGGTGAGGCTGCATTGGATGAGCACTGATCATCCTGCATTGATGGGCACTGGTGATGCTGCATGGATGGGCACTGATCAGGCTGAGTTGTTGGGCACTGGTGAGGTTGCATTGGATGGGCACTGATCATCCTGCATTGATGGGCATTGGTGAGGCTGCATTGGATGGGGACTGTTGAACCTGCATTGGATTGAAAATGTATTGAAATTCTGGACTGAAAATGAATACTGCAACAAAGCTGGTTCTGTTATTTTTTATTTTAATGGCCGATTCATTTTTAGCTTGTTACTTTTGACTGGAGTCCTGCATAAAAAAAGACCATAGCCAATTTCAGCCATTCAAACTGTCCCTGAAATTATTCCTCAGTAGACTATCATTATTAAAAGACAAACAATGAGGGGAAATATACATGACGACACTGCAAATGTTAATTTTATATTTAGGAGAACCTGTCAAGATTGTTAACCTCCTTTTTTAAATTGCAAAATGCCTGTCTGGCTGAGGAAGATATGAAAACTCCTACATACTTGATTAGTGACAGCCACGCATGTAGCATTTTCAAAGCTATTTATTTCTCTCATGACAAATAAATTATCATTTTGCAAATAATAATCTCTAGCCTGAATATTTCAGTAGATTGTTAAAAAATTGTATGGGCACTGGTGAGGCTGCATTGATGGGCACTAATCAGGCTGCACTGATGGGCACTGATCAGGCTGCACTAATGGACACTGGTGAGGCTGCACTGATGGGCACTGGTCAGGCTGCATTGATGGGCACTGATCAGGCTGCACTGATGGGCACTGGTGAGGCTGCACTGATGGGCACTGGTGAGGCTGCACTGATGGGCACTGGTGAGGCTGCATTGATGGGCACTGGTGAGGTTGTACTGATAGGCACTGATGAGGCTGCACTGATAGGCACTGGTGTGGCTGCACTGATGGGCACTGGTGAGGTTGTGCTGGATGGGCACTGATCAGGCTGCATTGATGGGCACTGGTAAGGCTGCAATGGTGGGCACTGGTGAGGTTGCACTGATGGGCACTGATCAGACTGAGCTGTTGGGCACTGATCAGGCTAAGCTGTTGGGCACTGGTGAGGCTGCATTGGATGG
Source organism: Lithobates clamitans (assembly GCA_037952925.1). NCBI lineage: Eukaryota > Metazoa > Chordata > Amphibia > Anura > Ranidae > Lithobates > Lithobates clamitans. The sequence goes on from JBBGZY010000318.1 coordinate 4,366,570, forward strand.
GCACTGATCAGGCTGCACTGATGGGCACTGATAAGGCTGCATTAATGGGCACTGGTGAAGCTGCATTGATGGGCACTGATCAGGCTGCACTAATGGGTACTGACCAGGCTGCATTGATGGGCACTGATCAGGCTGCACTGATGGGCACTGATCAGGCTGAGTTGTTGGGCACTGGTGAGGCTGCATTGGATGGGCACTGATCAGGCTGCACTGATGGGCACTGGTGAGGCTGCATTGGATGGGGACTGGTGAACCTGCATTGGATGGGCACTAATCAGGCTGCATTGATGGGCACTAATCAGGCTGCATTGATGGGCCCTGGTGAGGCTGCATTGATTGGCACTGGTCAGACTGCATTGGTGGGCACTGGTCAGGCTGCATTGATGGGCACTGATAGAGCTGCATTGATGGGCACTGATCAGGCTGCACTGATGGGCACTGGTGAGGCTGCATATTGTGCACTGATGAGGCTGCATTGAAAAACCAGATGGGCATGGATAGTGAGCTGATTCGGTGGTTCAATGGGCCATTTGCCTGGACTTGCCCCCCAGGCCTAAGGCTGCCACCCCTCCCCTGGTGCAGAGATATGAGCTCATAATTGTGTTGCTTCTCCTTTCTGGCTGGGGCAGGTCCTGGGCTTGTAGACTGTGGGTTAAATGAATGGTGGCCAGCAGACTGAGGACATTAGCAACAGAAAAAAAAATTACTGCGTATGAAACCTCTGAATTGAAAATGAATACTGCAACAAAGCTGGTTCTGTTATTTTGTGTTTTAATGGCCGATTCATTTTTAGCTTGTTACATTTGGCTGGAGTCCTGCTTAAAAAAGACCATAGCCAGTTTCAGCCATTCAAACCGTCCCTCAAATTATTCCTCAGTAGACTATCATTATTAAAAGACCAAGAATGAGGGCAAATATACATGACAACACTGCAAATGTTAATTTTATGTTTAAGAGAACCTGTCAAGATTGTCAACCTCCTTTTATAAAATGCAAAATGCCTGTCTGGCTGAGGAAGATATCAAAACTCCTACATACTTGATTGGTGACAGCCAAGCATATAGCATTTTCAAAGCTATTTATTTCTCTCATGACCAATAAATTATAATTTTTCAAATAAAACTGCACCATGATGGTGCAAAACACATCTCTAGCCTGAATATTTCCGTAGATTGTTAAAAAAAATCAATACTTTGTTACACCATCCTCTGAGTTGAAAGTAAAGCTATATATGTACAAGAGCACATATTTGTGCACTGAATAAACAGTTGGTCTTTTTAAAAAGGCAACATAAAAAGCACACTAAACCACATAACCAATCACAATTTGGGTTGCTGTAGTTAGAAATTTGAAAGACTGGTCATTGGTTGCTGTGGGCTACTATACTTTGCTCTTTGCTGTTTATCTTACTAAATTGGATTTTGTTTTCAATTTTCTTTGTATTTTTTTTCATGACAGAGCACATTTTTTTTAAATCATATTTTTTTTATATCTCTATCTGTCTTATTAGATAGACTAATACCTCTTTGCACCCATTTCCCATCATAACACAATGAAGGATGCAGCACCCCTGTGGTCACTGTTGTATTCATGCTTATATTAGTCATGCACATTCCTCAAAATGAAGAACACGAGTGTAAACATATTTTTATTGTGCTGCAAAGTATAACAGTGCATTTTAATGGACTTGTTGATGATGCCCATGTATTGTTTTTAACTATTAATTTTGAAATGAGCAGATGGTTTGTGAGTATCAAATAATTAAAAATAAGAAGAAATAGAAAGTGTCATAAAATGAACCTAATAGCAGAGCAGAGTATTTGCTTTTATTATGGTATATTTTTGCATATATATCACTAATGGAAATATAATATATTTGTGTCCTTCAGTATAGCTGTAAATTTTTAATCAGACATAGCTTAACCAGCATGTTTTCAAGGTTAAATTTTTAAACATATGTGACCACGAGGGTATCTGTGTGATTATGCTGGCTTAGAAAATCTTACATAACATATAATAAGCCCTAGTAAGCATATAGGCACGATGGTCAAGCTATTCACTACAATCAATCCACTAGTCACCTTCATCGGTTTACTGTAGGCAGATAATAATGATGACTGCACTTTATGCCCCATGTTTTGCCTTATATAATATGAATAACAAGCTTATTTAGTAAAGGAATACAAAGCAGTGGTAATATAGAAAGTACACAACCAAAGAAAATCATCTTGAAATTTCTTCACCTATTTCACATCTAATCATTATGATATTAGTATTCGACAGGATTTGTATAGCACCAACAGTTTGTACAGTGCTTTTCAAAATTAAATCAAGTTAGACATTACAGTTACAATACAATTCAATACAAGAGGGTTCAGAGGGCCCTGCATGTTAGAGCTTCCAATCTAAAGAGAAAATCATCTCGAGTCCATGAATGTAGTAACATTGCCTTTTACACTGCATTATTCAAAAAAGACTTACATCCAAAGTTCTTGCCAATTCACATACTGCTGACTTTATATATCCAGGAAATTCACATTATATGACACACGTATGCTGTGGGCAGTGCTATTTACGCATATTAGCTTCCAAATTAATGAAAATATCTATTTTAACAGATAATGCACTATACTCTTAATAATCCTATTACTAAAGAGGTTGGTGAAAAGTAGGTATATAACAATTATTTATTGATCCTAGCAAAGGTCCATGTGGTTGTTCAGGTTCCCATGATAGAGAGATATGGTGGGTAGCCTCAATAGCAGTAAAATAATAAAGAAAAAGTAAACCATTTGTACCATCATCCAGGAACTTAGAGATAAAGCTATTGTATGCTTGGTCCCCAACCGAGCCTTCTTAGACAACAGGGGCAATTGGAAAATCTCGGTGGTGGTTCTGAATCGGTATGGGGTGATGTTTGGGGATTATTATCTTGGCGATACACATGGATTGTTACCATGCTTTTAATTTGTATTTGATTATTCATTATGTGGTATTAATTTAGTATTAATAAACTTTTATATCAATTAATTTTTCACATATTTGTCTAAACATCTGAATTTACCCTCCTATACTGTACCGAGATAGTCCAAAAGGCCCCTGTTCTCTAAGGAGACTTGGTTGGGGACCAAGCATCCAACCACTTTATCTCCATGTTCACACGATGCTGAGCACCAAATTACAAAATTTATGATAAATGGCAAATGAGCTACTAATATACTGCATATATTTTGTTACTGTAATGCAATTTAAAGAAGGTTACTTAACTGCAAGCTGCATACTTTTATTAGTATGTCATCAGTTAAATTATTCACAGTCCAAGCTTTTTTCTTTAATTTTTTATGAACCCAAATATATCTGTTATTTTTTTAATGGAACTGCCAAAGCTGTTTTATTCTATATATTTTCATTGGCAGATTTTTGACATGCCATGATGGGGAATCTCTGATCTCACGTGTACTGGAGAACACAGAAACAGTAAGCTACTTATTGACTGCAATCTGTTTAATCTTCATCTGTTTAACTTTTAGCTTGCACAAAGCTTCTCACCCATGAGGGCATCGTTTCACTATATCTATACACACATTTTTCTCTTACCGATGAGCAGCAAAAATGCAAGCTGAGATCATTTCAAATAATATTCCTTCATTCCATGAGAAAATACGTGCCCCCCATCCTAAAGGCTTAGCCTGTTCATATTCACATGCCTGGCCACTATTGAAAAGTTCAAGGGTAAAAAAAAAATGACACAGTAAGGGATTAAATGATTATTAATTCACTTTAGGTCAGATATTCCTTGGGCTTCCAGGACAGGAAAATCCCACAATGCAAACTTTGCATCTGGCAGACACACATGCGCTAGACAGAAAATATCAGATTTTAAATAAATGAATAATTAAAATGAATACATAAAAATCTTCATACAGTATTTATTTTAGACTAGTGTTTTCTGCAAAAAGCAACGTATACTTTTTACTGTGTAGCATAAAATATAGTTTTCGCTAAATTGATTTGTATTTCTAATCAAATATAAATGAAATTATCTTAATATAAATAAAAAATGTTTTAATACTGCTTTGGTACCAGCTAGGTTTTGCAGGCGACACAGTACATGTCATCGCCATAAAAGTTTATTGTATCAGCTGAGATGAATCAGTTTAGCACAACTGAGTATTTGTAACGGTGATATTAGAGATGAAATGAAAGACTCACCAGTAAGAGATGGCTGTCTGATGATTCTGTTGAATGGTAAATCTAGACTGAAGAGGTGTGCCAGTGATGTGTGCTGATCATCTTTTCCTACTCAGGCACTGTTATTGTTGTCAGGAGCTTCAGGGCAGACCTGTCAGGGGCTTAGCAGAGGAAGAGGGAGCATCAGCATCAGAAGCAGTTTCATACACAGGGAATCTCTATGAGCTACCTCCCTATACCACACCCTCTGTGCTCGTCTGTCTTTTCCAGCATACAAGTCACCCTGATTATAGAGCATTCACACACCTCCCTCTGTGGCATACACTCCCCTCTGTGACCTGTGGCTCTGCATACAGCAAAAACTCCATCTGATCATCCTCCCCTGCCACATGTTTGCTACCTTACCTGCTGCCGCTATTGCACATGACATAGAGCAGACACCATATGCCTGTCTGTAGCAACAACCCAAACCTGCATCCTAATGCCTAACTTCATTTAGCATCCAAGCATGATCTACTGTTATTTTTTTGTCCATCGGTAGCAAAAAAAACAAAAAAAAAAATGGTGATTTTAACATGTATGTGAACATTTTCTAAATTGGCTTGGACGGCAAGTGGTTAATAAACATTAGATTCTCAGGCTGCGTCTAAGTCATTTTTTTTATTCAGCTCAAGGTCAAAGCCTCTGTTATGTTGGAGTCCCCTCTTTTTTTCTAAATCCCTATCTCGACATAACGCCTGGGATACCGTTTTTCTGATTTCTTTACCTGAACGGATAGAATGATATCAGTTCTGTAATCAAGTACTGAGAGCCCCCCTTCATAGCCCATCTTACGTCAGCACACGGATGGTCGCTTACCACAAGCCAGCTCTTCAGCCGTCATCACCACTGGCACACTGAAGTTACCTTGCTGTGTGCTTTGTTCTTTCCAGCCCTTTCTGTCTCTGGACAGCAGGTCACATTGTGATCCGCGCATAGAATAAACGCTGCAACTGGCTGCTGTTTTGCTGTGTGCAACCCTATAACAAAGTGATAGCTCATGATATCTCTGGTCAGCGTGATTCTTTCAGGCTTTGGGCTAAGAATACTGTAACGGAGATGATAATAGATCAGTTACCATAGCTACAAAGGCGGCATATTTGAGTACCATTTTATATGTAGACAGATGAAATCATCATTTGAAATGTGCTTGCGAAAATAAGTGGAGTGGCTTTTACTTTGATTTTGGAGAGTGCTAATAGACAGGCTTTTATGTTAATAGGTCTTTTGGGGACATTAGCAAAATTAACCCTTTTTGTTACCAGCTGCAGGAGTGGAAGAAGGATCTTTATTGTTCTTGAATTATTATTTAATATTAACTTTATTTTTTTATTTTTTTTATTCCTTTAACCATTTAGGACAGATCCTAAACAATGAAAGTCACAGGTAGTTAAGCTGTTTAAGGCTGGCCATACATTATACAATTTTTCTTTACAGTTTTGATTTAGATTTACCAAAACCATATAATATGAGGTCAGATCTAAACATTTTCAATTTGTATGCAATCAGGCAGGCCCTTGCACTACATGGTTGAAGGTAAATCTAAAGGAAATTGAATAAGAAAATTGTATAATGTATGGCCGGCTTTACATGGAACCTACCTGACACCTTACATGTTACGGAATAACAGTCCTCCTTCAGAGGTTAATTAAGTCAGATGGGTAAAAATTTTCTACAATAGAAGAAAATGTGCAAATAATACAGTTTAGTATCCAATAAGTAACAAAAACAAATTTAACAATAACATAGCAACATAGCAATGATGTGTTGTTTTTGTGTCTCTGAGAATTTCCGGTTAAGGTCAGTCTCCCATCTCTCTAAATATTAGAGACGTGGTTGTTTAGGGGGTGAATTCAAGAGGGAGTACATTTTGGAGAGGGTTTGAAATATCGGTCCAGTCTCCAAAACAGTGTCCCTCAAACGTCGTCAGTGGGCAAGAGAAGGTGTGTGGGTCAGGGATGGAATGTAGAAAATGGTGTAATTGCACAGCCTTCCACAAGGGACATCCATCGACCCAAATTCACAAACCTGAAGGCCTGCTCCCATCCCAAGTCTCTCAGGTCTGTATACTCAGCATGTTGCAGGCCTGGAGTAAAGTTTGGGTGTCCGAGAATTGGAAAAAGCGGTGAAGTCTCCGACGTCAAAAGCGTTTGCATAGGTACATGAGTGCTGTGTCTTAACGTGGTCCCAATCAGTGGGTGTGATTTCAGTCTCGGAGGTAAGGAGTTGAAGCACCATAGTGCACTTTTCAAAGGGATGGTGGTTTGGAATTGTTCTATTTGTGTCCATAATTTATATGTTCCATTTCATATCTAGTCTAGAACCCTGCCTAAGTGAGTGGACTGATAGTATCTTCGGATGTCTGGTACCGCGAGGCCTCCATTCTGCTTGGGAAGTGACATTTGGGTTTGGTTCAATTAGGGCTTTCTCTGAGCCCAGATGAAGCGGGTAAAGAGGGCTTGCACTTGTTTGAAGAAGGAGGTAGGTATCTGTATGGGGAGGGCTTGGAACAGGTAGAGGTATTTGGGAGGATACACATTTTAATCAGATTGCATCTGCCAAACCACAAATGCAATCCTTTATGCCAGTTGTCTAATAGGGAGCGGGTCTTAGTTAGCAATGGTGGGAAGTTGAGAGTGTATGTGTGTGATATGTCAGACGGGATATATGTTCCTAAGTATTTAGGAGCCAAATTCGCCCATTTAAAGTGGAAATTTGACTGGATGGTTAGAATGGAGTGGGGAGGGACAGCGACACACATAGCCTCTGATTTAGAGAAGTTTATTTTTAAATTTGAGATGGTTCCATATGTGTTAAATTCCTTCATGAGGCTGGATAAGGAGATCGTGGGGTTCATTGGGGAAAAGAGTAAATCGTCCACATATGCAGAGACTTTACACTGGGAGTCTCCAACTGGAAGTCCCCGTATGTTAGGGTTCAGTCTTATTTTGCATAGGAAAGGTTCCAGGGAAAGGGCAAAAAGGAGGGGAGACAATGGGCACCCCTGTCTCGTGCCGTTTCCAATAGGGAAAGGTTCAGATAGGAGTCCATTTACTTTCACCCGAGCCGTTGGATTAGAGTAAATCCTGCCTATCCAGCTGAGCATCTGCTCTCCCACACCAATGTGACGGAGGACGGAAAACATAAAGTTCCAGTTCACCCTATCAAATGCTTTTTCGGCATCTGTACTAACAAAAATGCACGGGGTATTGTTAGCGTTTGCTATGTGGACAAGATTTAGCACGTTGATGGTGTTGTCTCTCGCTTCCCTAGTAGGGATAAAGCCCACTTGGTCTAGATGCGTCAGGAGCAGGAGATGTTGCGCTAAGCGGGTAGCTAAAATTTTGGTGAACAACTTCAGGTCAGTATTTAAAAGGGAGATAGGTCTATAACTTCCGCAGGGACCTGGGTATTTCCCTTCTTTGTGGATCAGCGTAATATGCTCTTTTACAGTGTCTCTGGGGATTGACACCCCCTTGCCTACTTAACCACTTCAGCCCCGGAAGGATTTACCCCCTTCCTGACCAGAGCACTTTTTACAATTTGGCACTGCGTCGCTTTAACTGCTAATTGCGCGGTCATGCTATGCTGTACCCAAACAAAATTTGCGTCCTTTTCTTCCCACAAATAGAGCTTTCTTTTGATGTTATTTGATCACCTCTGCGTTTTTTATTTTTTGCGCTATAAACGGAAAAAGACCGAAAATTTTGAAAAAAAATGACATTTTCTACTTTTTGTTATAAAAAAAATCCAATAAACTCAATTTTAGTTATACATTTAGGCCGAAATGTATTCGGCCACATGTCTTTGGTAAAAAAAATGTCAATAAGCATATATTTATTGGTTTGCGCAAAAGTTATAGCGTCTACAAACTAGGGTACATTTTCTGGAATTTACACAGCTTTTAGTTTATGACTGCCTATGTCATTTCATGAGGTGCTAAAATGGCAGGGCAGTACAACCCCCCCCCAAATGACCCCATTTTGGAAAGTAGACACCCCAAGGAAATTGCTAAGAGGCATGTTGAGCCCATTGAATATTATTTTTTTTTGTCCCAAGTGATTGAATAATGACAAAAAAAAAAAAAAATTACGAAAAGTTGTCACTAAATGATATATTGCTCACACAGGCCATGGGCATATGTGGAATTGCACCCCAAAATACATTCGGCTGCTTCTCCTGAGTATGGGGATACCACATGTGTGGGACTTTTTGGGAGCCTAGCCGCGTACGGGGCCCCGAAAACCAATCACCGCCTTCAGGATTTCTAAAGGCGTACATTTTTGATTTCACTCCTCACTACCTATCACAGTTTTGAAGGCCATAAAATGCCCAGATGGCACAACCCCCCCAAATGACCCCATTTTGGAAAGTAGACACCCCAAGTTATTTGCTGAGAGGCATGTTGAGTCCATGGAATATTTTATATTTTGACACAAGTTGCGGGAAAGTGACACATTTTTTTTTTGCACAAAGTTGTCACTAAATGATATATTGCTCACACAGGCACTCAGCATATGTGGAATTGCACCCCAAAATACATTTAGCTGCTTCTCCTGAGTATGGGGATACCACATGTGTGGGACTTTTTGGGAGCCCAACTGCGTACGGGGCCCCGAAATCCAATCACCGCCTTCAGGATTTCTAAGGGTGTAAATTTTTGATTTCACTCTTCACTGCCTATCACAGTTTCAGAGGCAATGGAATTCCCAGGTGGCACAAAACCCCCCTTAAATGACCCCATTTTGGAAATTAGACATCCCAAGCTTTTTGCTGAGAGGCATGGTGAGTATTTTGCAGCTCTCATTTGTTTTTGAAAATGAAGACAGACAAGAAAAATTTTTTTTTTTTTTCAATTTTCAAAACTTTGTGACAAAAAGTGAGGTCTGCAAGATACTCACTATACCTCTCAGCAAATAGCTTGGGGTGTCTACTTTCCAAAATAGGGTAATTTGGGGGGGGGGGGTTGTGCCACCTGGGCATTCCATGGCCTCCGAAACTGTGATAGGCAGTGAAGAGTGAAATAAAAAATTTAGGCCCTTAGAAAACCTGAAGGCGGTGCTTGGTTTTTAGGGTCCCATACGCGCGTGTAATTTCACATATTCCCATGGCATGTTTGAGCAATATATCATTTAGTGACAACTTTGTGCAAAAAAAAAAAAAAATGTATTTTTCCCGAACCTTGTGTCACAATATAAAATATTCCATGGACTCAACATGCCTCTCAGCAAATAGCTTGGGGTGTCTAATTTCCAAAATGGGGTCATTTGGGGGGGTTTTGAACTGTCCTGGCATTTTATGCACAACATTTTGAAGCTTATGTCACACATCACGCACTCTTCTAAACACTTGAAGACAAAGCCCTTTCTGACACTTTTTGTTTGCATGAAAAAATTATTTTTTTTGCAAGAAAATTACTTTGAACCCCCAAACATGACATGCTTTAAATTTGCGCACAAACGTGCAGTGGCAACAAAATAAATACATTTTTAAAAGCCTTTAAAAGCCTTTACAGGTTACTACTTTAGATTTACAGAGGAGGCCTACTGCTAAAATTACTGCCCTCGATCTGACCTTACCTCACATGCATGGTGCAATTGCTGTTTACATTTGACGCCAGACCGACGCTTGCATTCGCCTTAGCGTGAAAGCAGGGGGGGACAGGGGTGCTTTTTTTTTTCCTTTATTATTTTTTTGCTTTTTTATCTTATTTTTAAACTGTTCCTTTCCTTTTTTTTTAATCATCTTTATTGTTATCCCAGGGAATGTAAATATCCCCTATGATAGCAATAGGTAGTGACAGGTACTCTTTTTTGAAAAAATTGGGTCTATTAGACCCTAGATCTCTCCTCTGCCCTCAAAGCATCTGACCACACCAAGATCGGTGTGATAAAATGCTTTCCCAATTTCCCAATGGCGCTGTTTACATCCGGCGAAATCTAAGTCATGAAATGCTCGTAGCTTCCGGTTTCTTAGGCCATAGAGATGTTTGGAGCCACTCTGGTCTCTGATCAGCTCTATGGTCAGCTGGCTGAATCACCGGCTGCATTCTCAGGTTCCCTGTTGAGACAGGAGAGCCAGAGAAAAACACGGAAGACGTGGGGGGGGGGCATTCCCTCCCACTGCTTGTAAAAGTAGTCTAGAGGCTAATTAGCCGCTAGGATTGCTTTTACATGAAAGCCGACCGCTGGCTGAAAAGAATGATACCAAGGTGATACCTAAACCTGCAGGCATCATTCTGGTATAACCACTCAAAATCGTGAATTGCATACCTGAAGACAAAAAAATGGTTAACAATAAAACACAGTAAACGGTAAAGTATAAAAAATTGCATACCTGAAAAGCAAACATGATAAAACATAATAACAATAAAACATCGCAGAATAGAATACAGTAAAAAAGAGCAGAACAATAGAGAGAGAATAGAGAGAGAGAGAGAACAATGAAACGACAACTATTTTTTTTTATTTTATATATTTTTTTGTGTTTTTTTTTTTTACACTTTTTTTTGTAACTGTAACTTTTATAACTGTTCGGGTCTCTCAAAATGCGATGGCATCTTGGGAGATCCTGTGAGACCCTGTGAAAGTGTGCCTAGTTTGTGCAGTGCTGTACCCTACGCTAATACGCAACTAGTGAATGGTAGCGTTCAGAACATTCACCAATGCAAATACCAGGATTGTCAGGACAGGAGGGACAATAATAGCGGGTGTCACGCCTATATCCGAGCTTGCTGCAGACACAACATTTTTTTTTGGGGGGGTTCGTTGGGTAGGGGTACTCGGGAGGACATAAAGAAAATGCCTCTCATGCAGCCGACTGCATTTGGTTGGGGATGTGAATGGGGGAAGTACGGCGCTGCTGAAGTGGTGGGTTCCCAATTATTTGGATTGGCGAATGCAGCAGGAAGGGCATTATGGGCACGACGGGCCTGTTTGTCTTCTTCTTGGTGGCAGCAGGACACTACTTGTGCTTGCCACCTCACCAGCTTGAACTGCACTTATGGGACTCGCCACGTCACCAAGTGTTACTGCAGTGCTCGTTTGACTACGACCGGGGTGTATTAGGCCACTGGTGCTTGCCAGTTCACCAAAACACTACCAAAAAAACTGTTAGCGATCGCAGGGATCAGGCCTGACTCTGCGAACGCTGCAGTTATGCGTTTAGTGTTTTGTAAGTGACAGTGATCGATCGATACTGCACTTGGGTGGGCTGGGCTGGGCCAGGTGGAGGGGCAAAACGCAGGTGCTGGCAGGTATCTGGGCTGATCCCGCTAACACTGCATTTTTGGGAACCCTAAACTCCTGGGGACGCTAGTATAGATCTGATCGGATCAAATATTGATCCGTTCAGATACTATACCACTAAGGGAGGTGTACGGTGCGTGCGTGGGTGTTAGCAGTACTGGCGCTAACCTGACGCTACCTGGGGCTAGTGCTTGCCAGTTCACCAAAATGCTACCAAAAAAACTGTTAGCGATCGCAGGGATTAGGCCTGACTCTGCGAACGTTGCAGTTATGCGTTTAGTGTTTTGTAAGTGACAGTGATCGATTGATACTGCACTTGAGTAGGCTGGGCTGGGCTGGGCGGAGGGGCCAAACGCAGTTTTTGGGAACCCTAAACTGCTGGGGACGCTAGTATAGATCTGATCGGATCAGATATTGATCCGTTCAGATACTTTACCACTAAGAGAGGCGTATGCTGTGTGCGTGGGTGTTAGCGGTACTGGCGCTAATCTGACGCTGCCTGGGGTGACGCATATCACCGCCGGGCGATCAGGGGGCTAAACCTTTATTCGGTAATAAACGGCGGGTGCCCTGACACTATAAAAAATAAACGAACTAACAAGCGTCACCCGTAACGGTTGTACGGTGATCAGTGGTGAAAGGCTTAACTAGGGGGCAATCAAGGGGTTAAAACATTTATTAGATAGTATATGGGGGTCCCTGTCGCTATAAAACGCTGACGGCGAACCTAAATATTTACCTCCCTAACTAGCGTCACCAGTGACACTAATACAGCGATCAGAAAAATGATCGCTTAGTGACACTGGCGATGGGGGGTGATCAAGGGGTTAAAACTTTATTAGGGGGGTTAGGGGGGTACCCTAGATCTACAGGGGGCTAACACTAACTGCCCTACCACACTAACTGTCACAAACTGACACCATGCAGTAATCAGAAAAAAACAAAACTGCTTGGTGTCAGTGTGACAGGGGGGGGGAGGGGTGTTTGGGGGGGATCGGGGGGGATCGGGGGGTGATGGGGGTTGTAAAGTGTGCCTGGCATGTTCTACTGTGTTGTGTAGTGTTGTGCACTCACAGTGAAGTCTTCTCTCCTCGGCGCCGGAACGGAAAATACTGAGCCAAGGAGAGATGACATCATTTCCTTTGCTGCTGTTTAGCATACAGCAGCAGAGGAATGATTCTCATTGGCTGGGAGCGATCGCGAGGGGGGGGCCACGAATGGATGGTCTCCCCCTCACCTCTCATCGCTCACAGACCAAAGCCGACCGCCTCGGGCATCGGACCCCCGCCCGCGGGAAGGCATTCACGTACCAGGTACGTGATTTTGCCTGCCCGTGCCATTCTGCCGCAGTATATCTGCATGAGGCGGTCGGCAAGTGGTTAAAGAATGTCACCATTCACGGGAAAATAATCAGGAGGAGGGTTTTGTAGTATTGGATGGTATAGCCGTCTGGGCCTGGGGCCTTGCTTGGTTTCATGGTACCAATAGCAAGCTGAAGCTCCTCTAGGGTAATCGGGGAGTCCAGGTCCTCTTGAACTTCCATGGGCAGATAGGGCATTTGTGAGGATGTAATGTGTTTGTGAGGATGTAACAGGACATAAAAATGCCTCTCATGCAGCCGACTGCATTTGGTTGGGGATGTGAATGGGGGAAGTACAGGCGCTGCAGAAGTGGTGGGTTCCCAATTATTAGGATTGGCGAATGCAGCAGGAAGGGCATTATGGGCACGACGGGCCTGTTTGTCTTCTTCTTGGTGGCAGCAGGACACTACTTGTGCTTGCCACCTCACCAGCTTGAACTGCACTTATGGGACTCGCCACGTCACCAAGTGTTACTGCAGTGCTGGTTTGACTACGACCGGGGTGTATTAGGCCACTGGTGCTTGCCAGTTCACCAAAACGCTACCATAAAGACTGTTAGCGATCGCAGGGATCAGGCCTGACTCTGCGAGCGCTGCAGTTATGCGTTTAGTGTTTTGTAAGTGACAGTGATCGATCGATACTGCACTTGGGTGGGCTGGGCTGGGTCGGGCAGAGGGGCAAAACGCAGGTGCTAGCAGGTATCTGGGCTGATCCCGCCAACATTGCGTTTTTGGGAACCCTAAACTGCGGGGGACGCTAGTATAGATCTGATCGGATCAGATATTGATCCGTTCAGATACTATACCACTAAGGGAGGTGTACGGTGCATGCGTGGGTGTTAGCGGTACTGGCGCTAACCTGACGCTGCTTGGGGCTGGTGCTTGCCAGTTCACCAAAACGCTAACAAAAAAACTGTTAGCGATCGCAGGGATCAGGCCTGACTCTGCGAATGCTGCAGTTATGCGTTAAGTGTTTTGTAAGTGACAGTGATTGATCGATCGATACTGCACTTGGGTGGGCTGGGATGGGCAGAGGGGCAAAACGCAGGTGCTAGCCAGGTATCTGGGCTGATCCCGCTAACACTGCGTTTTTGGGAACCCTAAACTGCTGGGGACGCTAGTATAGATCTGATCGGATCAGATATTGATCCGTTCAGATACTATACCACTAAGGGAGGTGTACAGTGCGGGCGTGGGTGTTAGCGGTACTGGCGCTAACCTGACGCTGCCTGGGGCTGGTGCTTGCCAGTTCACCAAAATGCTACCAAAAAAACTGTTAGCGATCGCAGGGATCAGGCCTGACTCTGCGAACGCTGCAGTTATGCGTTTAGTGTTTTGTAAGTGACAGTGATCGATCGATACTGCACTTGAGTGGGCTGGGCTGGGTCGGGCGGAGGGGCAAAACGCAGGTGCTAGCAGGTATCTGGGCTGATTCCGCTAACACAACGTTTTTGGGAACCCTAAACTGCTGGGGACGCTAGTATAGATCTGATCGGATCAGATATTGATCCGTTCAGATACTATACCACTAAGGGAGGCGTATGCTAGGTACGTGATTTTGCCTGCCCGTGCCATTGTGCCGCAGTATATCTGCGTCGGCAAGTGGTTAAAGAATGTCACCATTCACGGGCCAATAATCGGGAGGAGGGTTTTGTAGTATTGGACGGTGTAGCCGTCTGGGCCTGGGGCCTTGCTTGGTTTCATGGTACCAATAGCAAGCTGAAGCTCCTCTAATCGGGGAGTCCAGGTCCTCTTGAACTTCCATGGGCAGAGAGGGCATTTGTGAGGATGTAATGTGTTCGTCTATGTTCACTTGAGGTTGGTCCCTGTTTGGTAAGTTGTAATGAGTGGTAAATGTCTCTGAACTCGTATGAAATTTGCTTCGGTAATGTAACTTTTCCTCCGTCCGGGCATTTAATTTGAGGGATGTAGGCTGCTGATTTTTGTTCCTTGACTGATCTGGCTAATAACCTGCCACATTTATTCCCCGACTCATAATTCATTTTTCAGCATATTTGTACTGCTGCTTTAGCTTTGTAGTGTAGTAGGTCTGTAATTTGTTTACGCAGTAGTCCCAATTCTCTCTCTAATTCTGGTGTGGGGTTATGCTTATGTCGGGATTCCCCTAGGGTGAGTGTGACCAATAGTTTGGATATTTGTGTGTTACATTCTCTCCTAATGCACGCACTGTGTTTAATAAGTATTCCTCTAAGAACTGTTTTGTGGGCTTCCCAGAGGGATATGGGGTCTCAGTCTTGGGTGTCATTTTCCTGAAAGTATAGGGTTAATTCTTTCATTACATCTGCCAGAACCTCTGGAGTCTGAAGGAGACTCTCATTGAGTCGCCAGAATCTAAAGCCTAGTTGAGTTTCCCCGTCTAGTGTGTAAGTAAGGGAGAAGGGGGCGTGGTCTGACCAAGTAATATGACCGATCGAGGAATCGGATACAGCATGTAATTGGTTATGGGGAACCAAAAAGAAAAGGAAAAAAAAAACAAAAACTAAATGACCAAGGCACACCAAACAGAGTAAACAAATATATAACAAGTGTCCAATGTAGTAATTGCCGCTGGATATAAAGGTGGTGTGTAACCACATGAATGGGGACCTTTTCTAGGAGGGATTATATACTGTTTACAGGGAGGGTACAGATAGATTGGTGGGATCCCCTACTGGCATTCCCACCATATCTGTCTTTTAGGGGTGGTTGTGTACTATTTTTTCTGTGTTCAGCTTTGCATAGCTTAATAAACTTTTTTGTAGTTTACTCTGTTTGGTGTGCCTTGGTCATTTAGTTTTTTATTTTTGTTTTTCTTTTTCATATATAGTTTTTTGATCACACCCCCTTTAATATATGTGGTGAGTACTACTATATTCCTAGCCTGACGGGATTCCCATTCTTTCATATTTTTCGGAACCAAAAAGAAGTCTATCCTAGTGTATATTTTGTGTGGTGAGGAGTAAAATATGTAATCTCGCTCTCCTGAGTGTTGCAGTCGCCATATATTGATCAATTGGGCCTTGTGAAGGGAGTTAGCTATCCGTTTCCTCTAAGATGCAGGTATCACAGAGTGTCCGGACAAGGTATCCGATGATGGGAGCAAGGGGACATTAAAATCCCCTCCGAGAGTTAACTAGCCCTCTGCAAACTCCGTCAATTTGTCTAAGGTTTGTGCGATGAATTTGGCTTGTTGGTCGTTTGGGGCATATAACGTCGCTAAGGTAAGTTGTGTTTCACCTACATGACCTTTTCGGAATAAAAATGTCCCACTGGGTCTATCATTTCCGCCTGATATTTCCATGGTAGTTTGCTGGACAACAATATGGAAACTCCCTTGGATTTAGCTGTAGGGTTAGTGGAGTGGTATGTTAAGGGGAAAAATCTGCTTTTAAGAATAGGTAGTTTGTCATGTTTAAAGTGAGTTTCCTGAATAAAGGCTACATCAGCATGAGGGCTTTTTAAGTCATTCAAGAGCATGCGTCTCTTTTCAGGGATGTTCAGGCCTTTTGCATTCAGTGACACTACTTTTATGGATTCCATCGTCCTGTCTTTAGAGGGGGGTTGAGATTAAAGACTTAAGGGCAGATAAAGGGGGGGATGGGGGAGCGTTGAAAAAAGGGGGTTAAGGGGGGAGGGGTAGTAGATGGAAGTTTAGAAAAAAAAGGGGGGTAGAAAAGGGAGGGTATCCCTAAACTGAGGGTTACCTCTCAGAGAAAAAACAATAGTGATACCTACTAAGAGTGTAGGCTAGTAAGCTAAAGAATAAGGCCCTAAGATGCTGGAACGCTCAACAGTACAAAAGCTGGTAATCGAGCGTCGGTCTATGTGGGGGAATGGGAAGGAACAGCCAGTGAGAGGCTCAATGGCCGCCCTCGGTCACCCCGGCTTTGGCATAGAGTTAAACAACATATATTTAATGACTTTTAATATCAGCATGCATGCTTATGCTGAAGTTTAGAACAATTATGAACTTCAATAAACAGTTGAGCAGTTACCTTACACAGTATATACTGGGTTAAACAGGTATTAAACTGGTGTTAAACCTAAAAATTGGGCAGACCCCTCCTCTCAGCTTCTGGCAGTGTGTAAGTTAAAGTGTCGGTTTTCGCCCCGTATCTGGAGCCTGGCTGTATAGTATTAATCCTTCCCGAGGTATAATTGGTACCGAGGACAGCAGAGACCCCTTTTATAGTGGGGTCTGACTGTCCCCTTAAGCTCTCCCTCATCTCATACTTTGTGTGGGGATGTAATATAACACTCACCCACCCCCATGGTGACAGCATCAACTCCCATCTCATGAACTATAACCTAACCAAGGGAGAGGTAGTCCCTTAAGAACATAAGTACCAGCCGGTGTTCCGTTGGCACAACACCCTCTTCCAACTCAATCTTCCTCCACATGGGGGCACCAGCAATGTCCCCACATTGGAGTCAGCAAGGCACCCCCATAAATCACCCCAGGTCTCTCAAGGGGTGGCGGGTTGCACATCACCTCCCTGCTCATTTCAGTGGTGTCCCTGCGTGAACATCAGGGGCAATCAAAATGAACACGAACTACAAATCCCCTTCCCCCCACCAGTGTTAACGAAGACATATGAGAACACATTTCTGAAAGCATAGATCAATTAGATTGTGTCCAACAACAGCATGGAGAGCAACTTCTGCACAGAGTGAGTAATTAGGGGATATTGATATGCATCTTCCCCGCTGGTGTGTAGTGGGGGGGGGGGGCACTCATAGTCTCCACTAGGGATGAGCTTCGTGTTCGAGTCGAACCCATGTTCGACTCGAACATCGGCTGTTCGCCCGTTCGCCGAATTGCGAACGATATAGGTCGTTCGCGCCAAATTCGTGTGGCGCGTCACGGCCCATAATTCACTGCGGCATCGCAGTGCATTGCTTGCTGATGATTGGCCAAGCATGCACTATGACCCGCATGCTTGGCCAATCACAGCGCCGCCTGAACAGAGAGCCGTAATTGGCCAAAGCCAAGGAGGCTTTGGCCAATTATGGCTCAGGGGATTTAGTACACGCCCCACACTATATAAGGCCGCCTGCACGGCGGCCCTGTGTAGTGTGTGTTCCGGCGTTCATAGATAGAGAGAGAGAGAGAGAGAGAGAGACAGACAGACAGTGTCATTTGATTTGAGTTAGATAGATTAGGCAGAACAGTCAGTCAGTTAGCTGCACTTACAGTGTATTGTGTATATATATGCATCCCAGGTGTTGCATATATATATATACACTGTATTCAGTTTAGCTAGATCTGTTCCTGTTATCTTCTAGACTATTTACATTTAGTGCAGTGCGTCCTGCTCACAGTGTTCAGCTAGATCCGTTCCTGTTATCTTCTAGACTATTTATATTTAGTGCAGTGCGTCCTGCTCACAGTGTTCAGCTAGATGCGTTCCTGTTAAATTCTAGACTATTTACATTTAGTGCAGTGCGTCCTGCTCACAGTGTTCAGCTAGATCCGTTCCTGTTATCTTCTAGACTATTTACATTTAGTGCAGTGCGTCCTGCTCACAGTGTTCAGCTAGATCCGTTCCTGTTATCTTCCTACTGACAGGCAGGCTTGTCTGGTTACAGTATATAAAGCTACCTGAAGAAAATTACTGGTGTTCTATTTGATCCTATTAGTACCACGGTCAGGCAGCTAGACTATTTACATTTAGTACAGTGCGTCCTGCTCACAGTGTTCAGCTAGATCCGTTCCTCTTATCTTCCTACTGACAGGCAGGCTTGTCTGGTTACAGTATATAAAGCTACCTGAAGAAAATTACTGGTGTTCTATTTGATCCTATTAGTACCACGGTCAGGCAGCTAGACTATTTACATTTAGTACAGTGCGTCCTGCTCACAGTGTTCAGCTAGATCCGTTCCTGTTATCTTCCTACTGACAGGCAGGCTTGTCTGGTTACAGTATATAAAGCTACCTGAAGAAAATTACTGGTGTTCTATTTGATCCTATTAGTACCACGGTCAGGCAGCTAGACTATTTACATTTAGTACAGTACGTCCTGCTCACAGTGTTCAGCTAGATCCGTTCCTGTTATCTTCCTACTGACAGGCAGGCTTGTCTGGTTACAGTATATAAAGCTACCTGAAGAAAATTACTGGTGTTCTATTTGATCCTATTAGTACCCCGGTCAGGCAGCTAGACTATTTACATTTAGTACAGTGCGTCCTGCTCACAGTGTTCAGCTAGATCCGTTCCTGTTATCTTCCTACTGACAGGCAGGCTTGTCTGGTTACAGTATATAAAGCTACCTGAAGAAAATTACTGGTGTTCTTTTGATCCTATTAGTACCACGGTCAGGCAGCTAGACTATTTACATTTAGTACAGTGCGTCCTGCTCACAGTGTTCAGCTAGATCCATTCCTGTTATCTTCCTACTGACAGGCAGGCTTGTCTGGTTACAGTATATAAAGCTACCTGAAGAAAATTACTGGTGTTCTTTTGATCCTATTAGTACCATGGTCAGGCAGCTAGACTATTTACATTTAGTACAGTGCGTCCTGCTCACAGTGTTCAGCTAGATCCGTTCCTGTTATCTTCCTACTGACAGGCAGGCTTGTCTGGTTACAGTATATAAAGCTACCTGAAGAAAATTACTGGTGTTCTTTTGATCCTATTAGTACCACGGTCAGGCAGATAGACTATTTACAGTTAGTGCAGTGCGTCCTGCTCACAGTGTTCAGCTAAACCTACAAGTTAGTGGGGTGCGTCCACCTCACAGTGTTCAGCTAAAGCTACCTGTAGAAGGTTGGTGGTGTTCTCATACTACAGGCAAGCAGTTGATTTTGCTAGCTGCAGTATCAGTACATATATATATATATATATATATATATATATATATAGATAGATAGATAGATATCCCAGCTTAGTGCAGCTACAGGCCATTAGTATGTCTGGAAGGCCAAGAAGGAGAGGCAGACAGTCACAAGCCAATAAGAGAGGGCAAGCAGGCTCTGTGTCTAGTGCTGGTCGTGGAGACGGTGCATCCTCATCAGCACGTGGCCATGGGACATGCTTGGCCTTTTTTTCGGCAGCTGGCCGTGTTGAGCCGCAACATGCGGAAGACTTGGTCGAGTGGATGACCAAGCCGTCCTCATCCTCCTCATCCTCCTCATCCTCTCTCACCCATGCCCAGGGTGCTTTGTCTGGCAAAGAAGCGGCCTCTTCCCTCAGCTCAATGTCATCAGTGACTCCTTCCCTAGCTCCACCATGTCCTCCTGAGGAGTCCCTCGAACTGTTTGACCACAGTGTTGGGTACATGCTCCAGGAGGATGCCCAGCGTTTGGAAGGCTCTGATGATGATACTGAGCTCGATGAAGGCAGTAACATGAGCACGGACAGAGGGGGTGCCCAAGAAGGACAGCAATCTGGCAGTCATGCTCCCCCTGTTGCAGCATACTGCCAGGTTTGCTCCAGTGATGAGGAGGGAGGGGATGATGAGGTCACTGACTCAACGTGGGTGCCTGATAGGAGAGAGGAGGAGGAGGAGGAGGAGGAGGAGGCGGCACATCACCAACGAGGCAGGATGCCCTCCAGGGGCCAGCCTAAGGGCAGCACATTGACTGCATCACACCCCAAAGCTCCACATGTGCAGGGCGCTGCAGTCTCTGCACGTTATTCAAAAAGTTCTTTGGTGTGGGCCTTTTTTGAGATGAGTGCATCAGATCGCACCGCTGCTATTTGCAACATATGTCTCAAGCGTATCTCACGTGGCCAAAACATCTCCCACTTGGGTACCACATGCTTGACCAGACATATGTTGACCTGCGATGCAGTTCGTTGGCAAGCGTATCTAAAAGACCCACACCAAAGAACAAAGAGGATCTCTCCTTGCTCCTCATCAGCTGAGATTTCCAACCCCACTAGACCTCTAGTCCTCTCTGAGACCTGCAGTGAGAACAATGAAGGTGTAGAATTAGGTGTGTCACAGCCAAGTACTTGTGGGCAATCTGCTTTTGGTACACCGACGTCAGATTGTACCAGGCAAATTTCCCTGCCCCAGCTGCTGCACCGCCGAAAAAAGTTTGCTCCCAGCCATCCACATGCCCAGCGGTTGAATGCTAGCTTGGCAAAATTGCTAGCACTTCAACTGCTGCCTTTTCAGTTGGTAGACTCTGCCCCCTTCTGTGAGTTTGTGGAATGTGCGGTTCCTCAGTGGCAGGTACCCAAACGCCACTTTTTCTCACGGAAGGCGATTCCGGCTCTCTACCGGCATGTGGAAGGCAATGTCCATGCCTCGCTGGACAGGGCGGTCAGCGGTAAGGTGCATATTACCGCTGACTCATGGTCCAGCAGGCATGGACAGGGACGTTACCTAAGTTTCATGGCGCATTGGGTGACTCTGCTGGCAGCTGGGAAGGATGCAGGACAAGGTGCAGTAGTGTTGGAGGTTGTTCCGCCACCACGCCTCCAAAATGCTAATGATTGTGACACACCTCTCTCCTCCACCCCCTCCTCTTCTTCTTCCTCCATGGCCTCTTCCTCGGAACCAGCGGTGCTCCGTAGTCGTTCAAGGAGCTACGCAAGTACGCAGGCCAAAAGATGCCATACGGTGCTTGAGCTGGTGTGCTTGGGGGACAGGAGCCACACTGGGGCAGAGGTTCTGTCAGCTCTGCAGGGGCAGGTTCAGAGGTGGTTGACGCCACGCCAACTTAAGGCAGGAATGGTGGTTTGCGACAATGGCACCAACCTCCTCTCTGCCCTCCGACAGGGACAAATGACCCATGTGCCCTGTTTGGCTCACGTCCTTAACTTGGTGGTGCAGCGGTTCTTGGGCAGGTACCCGGGCTTACAGGATGTCCTGAGGCAG
This sequence comes from Lithobates clamitans, assembly GCA_037952925.1. Classification (NCBI taxonomy): domain Eukaryota; kingdom Metazoa; phylum Chordata; class Amphibia; order Anura; family Ranidae; genus Lithobates; species Lithobates clamitans. The sequence continues at coordinate 4,388,235 of JBBGZY010000318.1, forward strand.
GCCAGGAAAGTCTGTGTGCATTTCCGCCGGTCATATAATGCCAGTGCTCGGCTGACGGACCTCCAAAAGGAGTTTAACCTGCCCAAGAACCGCCTAATCTGTGACATGCCCACCAGGTGGAACTCAACGTTGGCCATGCTGCAGCGGCTGCACACGCAGCAGAGGGCCATCAATGAGTACCTGTGCGACTATGGCACCAGGACAGGGTCAGGGGAGCTTGGTTTTTTTTCCCCACGCCAGTGGGCCATGATCAGGGATGCATGCACTGTCCTGTCACCATTCGAGGAGGCCACGAGGATGGTGAGCAGTGACAGTGCATGCATCAGTGACACTGTCTCCCTTGTCCACCTGTTGGAGCACACGCTGCGTGGAATAATGGACAGGGCACTTGAGGCAGAACAGAGGCAGGAAGAGGAGGACTTCCTTAGCTCTCAAGGCCCCCTTTATCCAGACAGTGTTCCTGCGTGCCCGCCGATCACACAGGAAGAGGACGAGGAGGAGGAGGAGGAGGAGGAAGATTGTGTCAGTATGGAGGTGGAGCCTGGCACTCAGCATCAGCAGCAGTCTTTAAGGGATCAGTCCCAAGAAACACATGGACTTGTACGTGGCTGGGAGGAGGTGGCTGCGGACGTTGTCGTCCTTAGTGACCCAGAGGACTCCGGACCGAATGCCTCAGCAAACCTACGCTGCATGGCCTCCCTGATCCTGCAAAGCCTGCGTAAGGATCCTCGTATTCGTGGTATCAAGGAGAAGGAACAATACTGGCTGGCAACCCTCCTTGATCCACGTTACAAGGGTAAGGTTGCGGACCTTATCTTGCCATCGCAGAGGGAGCAGAGGATGAAACATCTTGCAGAAAGGTCTGTGCCAGGCGTTCCCAGAGACTGGGAGGTTACAAACTCCTGTTTCTGGACAACGTGTTGCTGAGGCTTCGGTCAGTCAAAGAAGGAGCGGTGGAGAAGGTGGCCGTCTGACCGATGCGTTCAGACAATTTTTTGGTCCGCAGCCCCAAGGTATGATCGGTTACAGCAACCATCGCCAGCGTCTGTTTTACATGGTGCAGGAATACCTAGGGGCAAGATCTGACTTGGACACCTTTCCCACCGAAAATCCTCTGGGTTACTGGGTCTTGAGGATGGATCACTGGCCAGAGCTTGCACAGTATGCAATTGAGCTACTGGCCTGTCCTGTATCCAGCGTTCTTTCGGAACGCACATTCAGTGCTGCTGGAGGCGTGGTAACCGATCACAGGGTGCGTCTGTCCACCGACTCGGTCGATCGGCTGACCTTCATAAAAATGAATCAGTCTTGGATCACCACCAGCTACCAAGCACCTGATGCTGATGTAACCGAATAATTTTTTTTGAAATCTCAGATCCCTTCAAAGACTGCCTATGCTGATGCTGAGTGACTATCCCTGAGTAATTATCCTCTTCCTCCTCAATCATCACGCTGATAGCTTGTAAGAACATTTTTGGTTCTGGGCGCCACCACCAGTGCCTAAGGCACAATTTTTCAGCCCCTGTTTAACAGGGGCGTGTAATTACAATTTTTGATGTAATACTTTGCAGCAGGGCTCGTTCCTGCATTCCAACTAGAGTGTCTGTGAGGGGTTGCAGTGTTGTGGCACCAGCACCAGTGCCTAAGGCCCAATTTTTCTGCCCCTGTCTAACAGGGGCGTGTAATTACAATTTTTGATGCAATACTTTGCAGCAGGGCTCGTTCCTGCGTTCCAACTAGAGTGTCTGTGAGGGGTTGCAGTGTTGTGGCACCAGCACCAGTGCCTAAGGCCCACTTTTTCTGCCCCTGTCTAACAGGGGCGTGTAATTACAATTTTTGATGCAATACTTTGCAGCAGGGCTCGTTCCTGCGTTCCAACTAGAGTGTCTGTGAGGGGTTGCAGTGTTGTGGCACCAGCACCAGTGCCTAAGGCCCACTTTTTCTGCCCCTGTCTAACAGGGGCGTGTAATTACAATTTTTGATGCAATACTTTGCAGCAGGGCTCGTTCCTGCGTTCCAACTAGAGTGTCTGTGAGGGGTTGCAGTGTTGTGGCACCAGCACCAGTGCGTAAGGCCTAATTTTTCAGCTCCTGTTCAACAGGGGCATGTAATTACAATTCTTGATCTAATATTTCACAGCAGGGCCCTGTGAGGGCTTACAGTGTTGTGGCCACAGCAACACCTAAGGCCCAAATTTCTGCTGAATATATAGGGCAGGACCCTACTTTCAAACATCTAACTTACAAATGACTCCTACTTGCAAACGGAAGGAGACAACAGGAAGTGAGATGAAATCTACCCCTAGGAAGGGAAATTCTCTCCTATAAGAGTTAATATGGGAAAACAATTTCTCCTTTCCACTGATGCTTTCCAATCCTTGTTCCACAAAAAAACCCAAATTTTCAAAAAACATTTTTCATTGGGACAAAAAGTGAGGTGAAATCTTCTGAAGAGGAGGAAAGACAGCAAAACAAATGTCACAGGGGTGATAACCCTTCCCTATGTTTTCCAAAAAGCTTAAAAAAGATTTTTTGGCTGGAGCTAAACACGTTAAAAATGTACCCGTTCAAAATTACAAAGAGATTCTACTTAACAACAAACCTACAGTCCCTGTCTTGTTTGCACCGCCTGTATACTGCTGTTCAGAGTATATAGGGCCTTTCCTTATTTTAATTTGGGTGCGGGGTTCCCCTTAATATCCATACAAGACCCAAAGGGCCTGGTAATGGACTGGGGGGTACCCATGCCGTTTGTCTCACTGATTTTCATCCATATTGCCATGACCCGACATGACATTAAACCCGCAAGCAGTTTTAAATGAGATTTTTTCCTTTGAAAATGACATTTGGTGCAGGGGCTGTTCTAAACACGGGAAACACGCGTCACTTTACAGGCATACTATAGACACCCCCCAGGTACGATATTTAAAGGAATATTTTACTTTTTTTTTTTTTACTTTAAGCATCATTAAAATCACTGCTCCCGAAAAAACGTCCGTTTTTAAAAGTTTTTTTTGCATTGATACATGTCCCCTGGGGTAGGACCCGGGTCCCCAAACCCTTTTTAGGACAATACCATGCAAATTAGCCTTTAAAATGAGCACTTTTGATTTCGAACGTTCGAGTCCCATAGACGTCAATGGGGTTCTAACGTTCGTGCGAACTTTCGGTCCGTTCGCAGGTTCTGGTGCGAACCGAACCGGGGGGTGTACGGCTCATCCCTAGTCTCCACTTCCATGCCTGAGTTTCGTCTGTGGAAATCAAGTCTGAGATCAGGTTTGTCTCAAGAATAAAGGCTCAGGTGGTCCAGTGGCAGCAGCTCATCGCTGGTCCTGACCATAAGGAGAGGATGGCAGTGTCTATGGTGTCCGTGGGCATAGTGGGTAGTCTCAGTGAGCCCTGCGGGTATCAAGAAGTGTTCTGGATGCATTCTGTGTGAGCACGGGTGGGCAAGGGTTAATGGAATGTGCAGGGGAGTTTAGCCTCATGAAGGGGGGGTGACACTCGTGCCAGTAGCGCAGCAAGGGGAAGCCACTAGAACAAAAAACTGAGAGGGTGTGTCACCAATCTATGTGATCCAGTATGCTGGGGCAAGGTAGCAACCTGTTGGTTAAGACTCACGTGTCCCATCCGTTGATGGCGCCCACAATCTCCTGCTGGGACTCTGCAGGCGGGGAAATTGACTACTCCGGTGGATCATGGCGCATGAGCGGTCCGACTGGCGAGGGATGATGACAAGTAGGGATGAGCTTCGTGTTCGAATCGAACCCATGTTCGATTCAAACATCGGCTGTTCGATCATTCGTCGAATTGAGAACAATATGGGCCGTTCGCGCCAAATTCGTGTGGCGCGTCACGACCCATAATTTACTGGGCAGTGCATTGCTGGCTGATGATTGGCCAAGCATGCACTATGACCCGCATGCTTGGCCAATCACAGCGCCGTCGGTAGAGAGAGCTGTAATAGGCCAAAGCCAGGGTGGCTTTGGCCAATTATGGCTCAGGGTGTTTAGAACACGCCCCGCACTATATAAGGGCGCCTGCACAGCGGCCCTGTGTAGTGTGTTCCAGCGTGCTTAGAGAGAGAGAGAGACAGTGTCATTTCATTTGAGATGGCTAGATTAGGCAGGACAGTCAGTGAGTTAGCTGCACTTACAGTGTATTGTGTATATATTTGCATCCCAGGTGTTGCATATATATACGGTATATACACTGTATTCAGTTTAGATAGATCTGTTCCTGTTATCTTCCTACTGACAGGCAGGCTTGTCTTGTTACAGTATTTACAGCTACCTGAAGAAAATTGCTGGTGTTCTTTTGATCCTATTAGTACCACAGTCAGGCAGCTAGACTATTTACAGTTAGTGTAGTGCGTCCTCCTCACAGTGTTCAGTTAAAGCTACAAGTTAGTTTAGTGTGACCTCTGCACAGTGTTCAGCTAAAACTACAAGTTAGTGTAGTGCACAGTGTTCAGCTGAAGCTACAAGTTAGGGTAGTGCGTCCTCCTCACAGTCTTCAGCTAAAGCTACAAGTTAGTTTAGTGTGACCTCTGCACAGTGTTCAGCTAAAGCTACAAGTTAGGGTAGTGTGTCCTCCTCACAGTGTTCAGCTAAAACTACAAGTTAGTGTAGTGCGACCTCTGCACAGTGTTCAGCTAAAGCTACAAGTTAGTGTAGTGCGTCCTGCTCACAGTGTTCAGCTAAAACTACAAGTTAGTGTAGTGCGACCTCTGCACAGTGTTCAGCTAAAACTACAAATAGTGTAGTGCACAGTGTTCAGCTATACTACAAGTTAGGGTAGTGCGTCCTCCTCACAGTGTTCAGCTAAAGCTACAAGTTAGTTTAGTGTGACCTCTGCACAGTGTTCAGCTAAAGCTACAAGTTAGGGTAGTGTGTCCTCCTCACAGTGTTCAGCTAAAACTACAAGTTAGTGTAGTGCGACCTCTGCACAGTGTTCAGCTAAAACTACAAGTTAGTGTAGTGCGACCTCTGCACAGTGTTCAGCTAAACCTACAAGTTAGTGTAGTGAGACCTCTGCACAGTGTTCAGCTAAAGCTACAAGTTAGTGTAGTGCGTCCTCCTCACAGTGTTCAGCTAAAGCTACAAGTTAGTTTATTGTGACCTCTGCACAGTGTTCAGCTAAAGCTACAAGTTAGGGTAGTGCGTCCTCCTCACAGTGTTCAGCTAAAGCTACAAGTTGGTGTAGTGTGTCCTCCTCACAGTGTTCAGCGAAAACTGCAAGTTAGTGTAGTGCGACCTCTGCACAGTGTTCAGCTAAAGCTACAAGTTAGAGTAGTGCGTCCTCCTCTAAAGCTACAAGTTAGGGTAGTGCATCCTCCTCACAGTGTTAAGTTAAAGCTACAAGTTGGTGTAGTGTGTCCTCCTCACAGTGTTCAGCGAAAACTACAAGTTAGTGTAGTGCGACCTCTGCACAGTGTTCAGCTAAAGCTACAAGTTAGTGTAGTGCGTCCTCCTCACAGTGTTCAGCTAAAACTACAAGTTAGTTTAGTGTGACCTCTGCACAGTGTTCAGCTAAAGCTACAAGTTAGGGTAGTGCGTTCTCCTCACAGTGTTCAGCTAAAGCTACAAGTTGGTGTAGTGTGTCCTTCTCACAGTGTTCAGCGAAAACTACAAGTTAGTGTAGTGCGACCTCTGCACAGTGTTCAGCTAAAGCTACAAGTTAGTGTAGTGCGTCCTCCTCACAGTGTTCAGCTAAAACTACAAGTTAGTTTAGTGTGACCTCTGCACAGTGTTCAGCTAAAGCTACAAGTTAGGGTAGTGCGTTCTCCTCACAGTGTTCAGCTAAAGCTACAAGTTGGTGTAGTGTGTCCTTCTCACAGTGTTCAGCGAAAACTACAAGTTAGTGTAGTGCGACCTCTGCACAGTGTTCAGCTAAAGCTACAAGTTAGTGTAGTGTGTCCTCCTCACAGTGTTCAGCTAAAACTACAAGTTAGTGTAGTGCGACCTCTGCACAGTGTTCAGCTAAAGCTACAAGTTAGTGTAGTGCATCCTCCTCACAGTGTTCAGCTAAACCTACAAGTTATTTTTTTGCAAGCTCTGCACAGTGTTCAGCTAAAGCTACCTGTAGAAGGTTGGTGGTGTTTTCCTGATCCTATCACTACCGCAGGCAGCTAAATAAGCTACAAGTTATTTTTTGGCGAGCTCTGCACAGTGTTCACCTAAAGCTACCTGTAGAAGGTTGGTGGTGTTTTCCTGATCCTATCACTACCGCAGGCAGCTAAATAAGCTACAAGTTAGTGTAGTGCGAGCTCTGCACAGTGTTCACCTAAAGCTACCTGTAGAAGGTTGGTGGTGTTTTCCGATCCTATCACTACCGCAGGAAGCTAAATAAGCTACAAATTAGTGTAGTACAAGCTCTGCACAGTGTTCACCTAAAGCTACCTGTAGAAGGTTGGTGGTGTTTTCCTGATCCTATCACTACCGCAGGCAGCTAAAAAAGCTACAAGTTAGTGTAGTGCGAGCTCTGGATAGTGTTCACCTAAAGCTACCTGTAGAAGGTTGGTGGTGTTTTCCTAATCCTATTACTACCGCAGGCAGCTAAATAAGCTACAAGTTAGTGTAGTGCGAGCTCTGCACAGTGTTCACCTAAAACTACCTGTAGAAGGTTGGTGGTATTTTCCTGATCCTATCACTACCGCAGGCAGCTAAATAAGCTACAAGTTATTTTTTGGTGAGCTCTGCACAGTGTTCACCTAAAACTACCTGTAGAAGGTTGGTGGTGTTTTCCTGATCCTATTGCTACGGCAGGCAGCTAAATAAGCTACAAGTTAGTGTAGTGCGAGCTCTGCACAGTGTTCAGCTAAAGCTACCTGTAGAAGGTTGGTGGTGTTTTCCTGATCCTATCACTACCGCAGGCAGCTAAATAAGCTACAAGTTATTTTTTGGCGAGCTCTGCACAGTGTTCACCTAAAGCTACCTGTAGAAGGTTGGTGGTGTTTTCCTGATCCTATCACTACCGCAGGCAGCTAAATAAGCTACAAGTTATCTTTAGGCGAGCTCTGCACAGTGTTCAGCTAAAGCTACCTGTAGAAGGTTGGTAGTGTTCTCCTACTACAGGCAGGCAGTTGATCTTACTAGCTGCAGATTGTGGGCAATCCGCTTTCGGTACACCGACGTCAGATTGTACCAGGCATATTTCCCTGCCCCAGCTGCTGCACAGCCGAAAGAAGTTCGATCCCAGCCATCCACATGCCCAGCGGTTGAATGCTAGCTTGGCAAAATTGCTAGCACTTCAACTGCTGCCTTTTCAGTTGGTAGACTCTGCCCCTTCCGTGAGTTTGTCGAATGTGCGGTTCCTCAGTGGCAGGTACCCAAACGCCACTTTTTCTCACGGAAGGCAATTCCAGCTCTCTACCGGCATGTGGAAGGCAATGTCTTGGCCTCGCTGGACAGGGCGGTCAGCGGTAAGGTGCATATTACCGCTGACTCATGGTCCAGCAGGCATGGACAGGGACATTACCTAAGTTTCACCGTGCATTGGGTAAATCTGCTGGCAGCTGGGAAGGATGCAGGACAAGATGCAGTAGTGTTGGAGGTTGTTCCGCCACCATGCCTCCAAAATGCCACTACTAATGATTGTGACACACCTCTCTCCTCCACCCCCTCCTCTTCTTCTTCCTCCATGGCCTCTTCCTGTGATTTGTCCTCTGAACCAGCGGTGCTCCGTAGGCGTTCAAGGGGCTACGCAAGTACGCAGGCCAAAAGATGCCATGCGGTGCTTGAGCTGGTGTGCTTGGGGGACAGGAGCCACACTGGGGCAGAGGTTCTGTCAACTCTGCAGGGGCAGGTTCAGAGGTGGTTGATGCCACGCCAACTTAAGGCAGGAATGGTGGTTTGCGACAATGGCACCAACCTCCTCTCTGCCCTCCGACAGGGACAAATGACCCATGTGCCCTGTTTGGCTCACGTCCTTAACTTGGTGGTGCAGCAGTTCTTGGGCAGGTACCCGGGCTTACAGGATGTCCTGAGGCAGGCCAGGAAAGTCTGTGTGCATTTCCACCGGTCATATAATGCCAGTGCTCGGCTGGCGGACCTCCAAAAGGAGTTTAACCTGCCCAAGAACCACCTAATCTGTGACATGCCCACCAGGTGGAACTCAATGTTGGCCATGCTGCAGCGGCTGCACACGCAGCAGAGGGCCATCAATGAGTACCTGTGCGACTATGGCACCAGGTCAGGGTCAGGGGAGCTTGTTTTTTTTTTCCCACGGCAGTGGGCCATGATCAGGGATGCATGCACTGTCCTGTCACCTTTTGAGGAGGCCACGAGGATGGTGAGCAGTGACAGTGCATGCATCAGTGACACTGTCCCCCTTGTCCACCTGTTGGAGCACACGCTGCGTGGAATAATAGACAGGGCACTTGAGGCAGAACAGAGGCAGGAAGAGGATGATTTTCTTAGCTCTCAAGGCCCCCTTTAGTGTTCCTGTGTGCCCGCCGATCACACAGGAAGAAGAGGAGGAGGATTGTGTCAGTATGGAGGTGGAGCCTGGCACTCAGCATCAGCAGCAGTCTTTAAGGGATCAGTCCCAAGAAACACATGGACTTGTACGTGGCTGGGAGGAGGTGGCTGCGGACCATGTCGTTCTTAGTGACCCAGAGGACTCCGGACCGAATGCCTCAGAAAACCTACGCTGCATGGCCTCCCTGATCCTGCAAAGCCTGCGTAAGGATCCTCGTATTCGTGGTATCAAGGAGAAGGACCAATACTGGCTGGCAACCCTCCTTGATCCACGTTACAAGGGTAAGGTTGTGGACCTTATCTTGCCGTCGCAGAGGGAGCAGAGGATGGAACATCTTCGGCAGGCCTTGCAGAAAGGTTCGTGCAACGCGTTGACAGAGACTGGGAGGTTACAAACTCCTGTTTCTGGACAACGTGTTGCTGAGGCTTCGGTCAGTCAAAGAAGGAGCTGTGGAGAAGGTGGCTGCCTGACCGATGCGTTCAGACAATTTTTTATTCTGCAGCCCCAAGGTATGATCGGTTCCAACAACCATCACCAGCGTCTGTTTTACATGGTGCAGGAATACCTAGGGGCAAGATCTGACTTGGACACCTTTCCCACCGAAAATCCTCTGGGTTACTGGGTCTTGAGGATGGATCACTGGCCAGAGCTTGCACAGTATGCAATTGAGCTACTGGCCTGTCCTGCATCCAGCGTTCTTTCAGAACGCACATTCAGTGCTGCTGGAGGCTTTGTAACCGATCACAGGGTGTGTCTGTCCACCGACTCGGTCGATCGACTGACCTTCATAAAGATGAATCAGTCTTGGATCACCACCAGCTACCAAGCACCTGATGCTGATGTAACCGAATAATTTTTTTTGAAATCTCAGATCCCTTCAAAGACTGCCTATGCCGATGCTGAGTGACAATCCTGAGTAATTATCCTCTTCCTCCTCAATGATCACGCTGATAGCTTGTAAGAACATTTTTGGTTCTGGGCGCCGCCACCAGTGCCTAAGGCCCAATTTTTCAGCCCCTGTTTAACAGGGGCGTGTAATTACAATTTTTGATGCAATACTTTGCAGCAGGGCTTGTTCCTGCGTTCCAACTAGAGTATCTGTGAGGGGTTGCAGTGTTGTGGCACCAGCACCAGTGCCTAAGGCCTAATTTTTCAGCCCCTGTTTAACAGGGGTGTGTAATTACAGTTTTTGATGCAATACTTTGCAGCAGAGCTCGTTCCTGCGTTTCAACTAGAGTTTCTGTGAGGGGTTGCAGTGTTGTGGCACCAGCACCAGTGCCTAAGGCCCAATTTTTCAGCCCCTGTTTAACAGGGGCGTGTAATTACAATTTTTGATGCAATACTTTGCAGCAGGGCTCGTTCCTGCGTTCCAACTAGAGTATTTGTGAGGGGTTGCAGTGTTGTGGCACCAGCACCAGTGCCTAAGGCCTAATTTTTCAGTCCCTGTTTAACAGGGGCATGTAATTACAATTTTTGATGCAATACTTTGCAGCAGGGCTCGTTCCTGCATTCCAACTAGAGTATCTGTGAGGGGTTGCAGTGTTGTGGCACCAGTGCCTAAGGCCCAATTTTTCAGCCCCTATTCAACAGGGGCATGTAATTACAATTCTTGATCTAATATTTCACAGCAGGGCCCGTTTCTGCGCCCACCAAGAGCGAGTGAGGACTTACAGTGTTGTGGCACCAGCACCACCACCACCACCAAAGGCCCAATTTTTCAGCCCCTGTTAAACAGGGGCATGTAATTACAATTCTTGATCTACTATTTCACAGCAGGGCCCGTTTCTGCGCCCACCAAGAGCGAGTGAGGACTTACAGTGTTGTGGCACCAGCACCAGCACCACCACCAAAGGCCCAATTTTTCTGCCCCTGTTCAACAGGGGCATGTAATTACAGTTCTTGATCTAATATTTCACAGCAGGGCCCGTTTCTGTGCCCATCAAGAGCGAGTGAGGACTTACAGTGTTGTGGCACCAGCACCACCATCACCACCAAAGGCCCAATTTTTCTGCCCCTGTTCAACAGGGGCATGTAATTACAATTCTTGATCTAATATTTCACAGCAGGGCCCGTTTCTGCGTCCACCAAGAGCAAGTGAGGACTTACAGTGTTGTGGCACCAGCACCACCACCACCACCAAAGGCCCAATTTTTCTGCCCCTGTTCAACAGGGGCATGTAATTACAGTTCTTGATCTAATATTTCACAGCAGGGCCCGTTTCTGTGCCCACCAAGAGCGAGTGAGGACTTACAGTGTTGTGGCACCAGCACCACCACCACCACCACCAAAGGCCCAATTTTTCTGCCCCTGTTCAACAGGGGCATGTAATTACAATTCTTGATCTAATATTTCACAGCAGGGCCCTGTGAGGGCTTACAGTGTTGTGGCCCCAACAACACCTAAGGCCCAAATTTCTGCTGAGTATATAGGGCAGGCCCCTACTTTCAAACATCCAACTTACAAACGACTCCTACTTGCAAACAGAAGGAAACAACAGGAAGTGAGATGAAATCTACCCCTAGGAAGGGAAATTCTCTCATGTAAGAGTTAATATGGGAAAAACATTTCTCCTTTCCACTGATGCTTTATCACCAATCCTTGTTTCACAAAAAAACCCAAATTTTCAAAAAACATTTGGCATTGGGACAAAAAGTGAGGTTCAATCTTCTGAAGAGGAGCACAGACAGCAAAACAAATGTCACAGGGGTGATGTTTTCCAAAAAGCTTAAAAAATATTTTTTGGCTGGAGCTAAACACATTAATAATGTACCCGTTCAAAATCACAAACAGATTCTACTTAACAACAAACCTACAGTCCCTGTCTTGTTTGCACCGCCTGTATACTACTGTTCAGAGTATATAGGGCCTGGTGGCCCCACACCTTTCCTTTTTTTAATTTGGGTGCGGGGTTCCCCTTAATATCCATACAAGACCCAAAGGGCCTGGTAATGGACTGGGGGGTACCCATGCCGTTTGTCTCACTGATTTTCATCCATATTGCCAGGACCCGACATTACATTAAAGCCGCAAGCAGTTTTGAATTACTTTTTTTCCTTTAAAAAAGACATTTTGTGCAGGGACTGTTCTAAGCACGGGAAACACGTGCCACTTTACAGGCATACTATAGACACCCCCCAGGTACGATATTTAAAGGAATATTTCACTTTTTTCTTTACTTTAAGCATCATTAAAATCAATGCTCCCGAAAAAACTGCCGTTTTTACAACTTTTTTTTGCATTGATACATGTCCCCTGGGGCAGGACCCGGGTCCCCAAACCCTTTTTAGGACAATACCATGAAAATTAGCCTTTAAAATGAACACTTTTGAACACTTTTGAACGTTCGAGTCCCATAGACGTCAATGGGGTTCTAACGTTCGTGCGAATTTTCGCAGGTTCTGGTGCGAAACGAACCGGGGGGTGTTAGGCTCATCCCTAATGGCAAGCCAGTCGGGGACTCTCACCAGCTCCGACTCCAAAAAGGCAAAGAGGGCTGGCAGATCTGTCGGAGTGCGCAGGGTAAAGGAAGACGTCGCCTTGCGGAATGTGACATGTGACCGCCTGGGGATATCCCCAGGGGTAGGTGCATCCTTTCCTTCTGGCCAGGTCTAGTACAGGTCTCAGCATGGCTCTCTGCTAAAGTGTAGCCCTGGAGAGGTCCGGCAGTATTTTGATTGTAGATCCATCAAAGCTGACGTCTCCATGCTCCCATGCCTTGCGGAGGATTAACTCTTTATGGGTATATTGGTGCAGCCGGCAGAGCACATCTCGGGGGTGATCTGGATCTGAGGGTTTGGGGCCGAGAGTTCTGTGAACCCGGTCCAACTCTGGAGACGGTGATGGTCCCCCCAGTATTTCCCAGAAGATGGCTACCACAGTCGCCGCCAGGTCCTCCGCGCCTGTGGCCTCCGGCAGTCCCCGCAGCCGCAAATTATTGCGGCGACTGTGGTCCTCCATGTCCTCTAAGTGGAGCTGAAGATCCACAGCTGTGGATGACTGGGCCGCCTGGGTACATTCTAGGGCTGTCACTCTTAGCTTGAGGGAGGTAACTGAGGCTACCCTAGTCTCTTTCCACTCGGTAAGTGATTGCACCTCTGCTTTAACCTCCTGCATGTCCCATCCATGGGCCTCCTCTATGCGGCAAGCCAGGACCTCAATGTCTGCCTTTGTAGGGAGGGCCTGTAGGATGGTGCGGAGGTCCTTGGGCAGGCTGCCTGCTTGTTGAGATGAGCCGGACATGGCCAAGCGAAAGGCTGCCGGAGTTCCCAGAGATAGGTCTGGATCAGCGGACGTTGAGGGAGAGGTGAGCAAGGGAGAAACGCCGTCTTCCTCCGCGGAGGACACACGTGGGATTTCTGTGATGACGCCTGGTGAGGCCCATTGTGTGTCCCAGAAGAATCTCTGGACACCGCTCCTCAGAGTGAGCGGTCAGTTTCTGCGGGATGGTGGTCTGGTTCTGAGCCGTTTGTTGGTTAGCATGCCACTGTTTTTAAGCTTAGTAGTCATCTGTGTGCCGAGGTAAGCCGGGGGAAGACTTTGCTAAGCCACGCCCCCCACTAATAGATATATTAAGTGCATCGATTGAGGCACAGAAAAGGAGGTTTGCAGTGCTAATTGAGGCTGCATCAGACACTGGGGTAACCAAGGTTGCATTAAATTAAATCAGCATACCTTCTGATACTGAATATCTGGAATTGTGATGCTTTTCCCCATGCACTTCCTCAGAATGTGTTGTAAATGCTGACAGTGCAGAGTGTGTATCAAGGGTGTGTATCAAGGCATCTGGCCTATCGCAATCATTGATTGTGATGGCCATCAGCTGAAACCAGTGAAGAAGGCAGAGAGACACAGCCTATTTGGCCAGCAGACTCCGCCCACCAGTCCCACGGCGGGACGATGCGAGGTGCGAGCCCCTTCCAAGGGGGCAGAGTCACGTCCCACGTCATCATGCCACCAACGAGAGGGTGGCTGCTGTTTGCACTCCAGGATGGAACGCACAACAGAGGAAGACCCGGAAACCGGGGATCCATAGCCAAAGGTTGTCCTGAGCCACCCCCTTAATGAGAGGGGTAAAGCAGAGTACCCCCGCATGCCTGGGAGTGGAGCAGAGGGCGCCCAAGTCCGGGAAATACACCCAGGAGGAGGACCATCAATACTTTCAGGAATGGATGGAAAAATAATATATTATTGCAGACAATGACAACATAATAATGGAAATAGCTAAATAAATACAACAGCATAGCAAAATGACATACAATAGAGATAAAGAAATAATGACAGCCAACTAGTTTAACATCTAATATATGACATAGAACATTTCATTAGATATATATATATTTTGAAAATGTCAAACTCACTGTTGGCAGATTACTAGAAAATAAAGAATGATCAATCTAGATAAGTCTATACTTGAGAATTGTTTGGAAGTAGAAGGGATAAAAAGACTACTGCAGTGTACATTAAAGATCTAATTCGCAGACTCCTGATTCAAAGCCAGCGAGATGAGGCCTAAAATTGAAAGCCTCATTGAGCCTGGGTATTGTAGTGGCTTTAAGCTGGAATATTCATCTAAATTAGCTCTGTAAGAGAGATTTGTTATGGTCCCCTCCTCATGGGGTGGCATCAATGTGGTCCAATGCTAGGAACTTCACTTTGGGACTAACATTGCCATGTAGTAATGCACTAGATGCTGACACTAGACACTAGACTAGACACATGTCGACCTAGAGGGAGAGAGGGATCTTTTTTTTCAGAGCTGACAACATGTTGATATATGAGGCGCCAAAATTCTAATTTAGTTTTCCCTACGTATAAACTGCCACAATTGCAGGATAGTAAATATACTACCCCCGCCGTTTGGCAGTTAACATAGTGTTTGGGTAAAAAATTGGCCCCATTGGGCAAAACAATGTTTTTACTTGTGTCCATATACTGACAGTAGCCACAATGGCCACAAGGATAGGTACCACAATATTTAGTTTTGGTCTTCCCTTTCTTAAACTCACTGTGTACCAATTTATCGCGCAATGAGGGAGCCCGCTTAAATGTAATTAATGGGTGATCATTGATTAGAGGTTCAAGAGTAGTATCAGTGTGTAACAAATACCAGTGTTTATTCAAGATGTTTCTTATCTGTTTATATTGAGAAGTATATTGTGTAATGACTCTGGTTGGATTATTGGTCTCAGTTTTTTTATGTGAAAAAAGTAGTTCCACGCGTGTTTTACTTTTGGCTTTTTTATAAGCTCTTTTGAGGACACTGTTCGAATAACCTCGAGCACGCAATCTAGTTGGAAGGACTGCCGCCTCCCTCTCAAATAGGCTGTCACTCAAACAGTTGTGTTTGGTGCGAATATATTGGCCGTAGAGTATTGAGGATAGCAGATATTTGGGATGGAAGCTGGATGCTTCCAAGATGGTATTCCCTGCTGTTGGTTTGCGATACAAATTACTATACAACTGTCCATCAGGGTGTTTATATATAGTCAAGTCCAAAAAAGTAATAGATGAAATATTATGGACCATTGTGAATTTGAGATTGAAATCATTATTGGAATTGATGTATAGGAGAAATTGGTCAAGAAGTCTAATTGAACCGTCCCAGAAAATAAGAATATCATCACTGTACCGATACCATGCTAGCGCGTGGCTCGTATACATTGATGCAGATTCATCTGAAAAAAAGATAACGTTCCCACTCCCCCAGGTACAGATTGGCATAAGATGGCACACATGAAGTGCCCATAGCTACGCCCTATACCTGGAGGTAGTGGGAATCAAGAAAGGAAAAAAAAGTTGTGTTATAGTATAAACTCAAATGCTGCATACACACGATCGGACATTCCGACAACAAAATACTGGATTTATTTCAGACGGATGTTGGCACAAACTTGTCTTGCATACACACGGTCACACAAATGTTGTTGGAAATTCCAAACGTAAAGAACGTGGTGACGTAAGATGAGCTGAGAAAAATGTAGTTCAATAGTCAGTGTGGCTCTGCTGCTTGATGCTTGAGCATGCGTGGAGTTTTGTGCATCGAAATTGTGTACACACGATCGGAATTTGCAACAATGGATTTTGTTGTCGGAAAATTTGAGAACCAGCTCTCAAATTTTTGTTGTCGGAAATTCTGACAACAAATGTCCAATGGAGCCTACACACGGCCGGAATTTCCCACAACAAGCTCACATCGAACATTTGTTGTGTGTACGCGGCATAAGGCTGCAAAATTGCACTCGCATATGTTCAAAGTGACTTTGTCGAAGAAGTGCATGTTGAATGGCACAGAGGCCTTTATTATGTGGTATCGAGCTGTAGAGGGCCTCAACGTCGATGGCCACCAAAATAGTTTGGCCATCAACATGGAGGCACTCCAGCATTTGAAGGATGTATAGTGTCCTTAGTATGGGAGGGCAGTTCCTCAACCAAAGGTCTTAACCGATTATCCACGAATTTACTTAGATTATCAGTCAGACTGCCTCTGTCTTAGACGATCGGTCTTCCTGGAGGTCTCTTTGGGTTCCTTTGCACTTTTGGTAGAGTATAAAAGGTAGCTCCACGAGGGTGTTTAGTTCTCACATATTCCTATGTATTTTTATCCAGTACATTGCAGTAGTATGTAGGGCTGAAACAACTAATCGATTAATCGACAACTAATCGATCATGAAATTAATCGAATATTATTTTCATAATCGATTAATCGGCAGGTAACATATTGGGGTTAAAAAAAAAATCCTAAAATGAGCCCTTTAACAACAACAACAAAATGGCCAAAAAAATGCAAAAAAATTTAAATGCAAAATCACTTGCGCAAAAATCAAAACACACAGCAAAAAGCACTGCAGAAACAGATCAAAAGCAAACTGCATAGGTGTGTACCGAGCCTTGTGCTGGCCACACGGATCATTTTTAAGACGAGAATATTCAGACAAAAAAGAATGAAAGAATGTTGTTTGAAATTTTCACTTGTTTTTAACATTCTGTGTCTTTAAAATGAATGTCAGGCATGGTCAAGATGAGAGGACGTGAGTGAAGAGAGCTCCGCACCTGGCAGGGCTTAGGGGATCTACAACCACCCTGAACTGTCAAAGGAAACGGTACTCAGCTCCCAAATCCCCGCCCGGGGATCACGTGCGGCTGCACACACAAGCATGGTGTCCTAGACGGAGCAGGCTGATCTGCCTCCGCTGGGATCAGAACAGTTCCAGGCACTTATGCAGGCTATCACGGACTGTCAAACCATGCTGACCACCAAAATAGAACAAATGCAGCTGGAAATGGGATAAGACGTGACATGTATAAGTACCGGGACAGGCTGTCGGAAGCGGAGCGGAGGGTTGGAGACACTGAAGATACGGTCTAAGACCATACTGCCTCTCTCCGCACGCTGCAGGTGAAGATGAGAGCGATGGAATCTCGGGCCGAAGACCAGGAAAATAGAAATCCTAGAAATAATCTGAGAATGGTGGGCCTTCCAGAGGGAGTAGAGGGGTGAGATCCGGCGGCCTACACGGAGGATTTACTACGCACGCTCTTCCCTCAGGCACCATTTTCCCCTCACTTTGCGGTGAAACGGGCACACAGAATGCCATCTGTTCAGGGCCCTCCAGACCATCCGCCGCGCACATTCATATTTTGCTTGTTGAACTTTAGGGACCGAGAACTGGTCCTGCGAGAAGCAAGGAAAATGGGGGAACGGTGTCATGAGAATGCAAAGATCATGCTATTCCCCGACTTCTCAGTAGAAACACAGCGGCTCCGCAGAACACTCAACCAGGTCAAGGCCCAGCTGCGCACTAAGGGGCTCAAATACAACATGATATTCCCAGCGCGACTCAGAGTTGTGGACGGTAAGTCTACCAAATTCTTCACTTCCCCGGAGGAGGCGTCCAGATGGATTGAATGCCTTCCCCGTGACCGCTGATCCTCCTTCTGGTGACTACTGCAGCTGCCCTTCTACTCCAACTGCTATATCCAGTGGTAAGCACAACAGACTTCTATTGATGTTTTCTTCCCTTCTTTATGAGACCATGATACCTGATGGAATAGGCTCCCCTAGACCCCCAGTGACACCTAATTTATTATTGCAATGGCGGCCCTGGTATCTGAAACTGTGTGGCTTTAATCACTGACTTACTGGGTAATCCGCTTCACTGAGCCCAAGGGGGCCTGATACACTTCTCATATTCTGCAATGTCTGGCTGCTGGCTGGTGTCCCCCCCCGAGTATTAGGAGACCTAGAACTTCCGAACTATGGAACTGCATCACCTGCTCCAGCTGACAGGGGAGGGGGGGTGTGAATCTCTCTTCTGCTGACTGCTTGAACTGGTATGCTGGGGAGGGGGGTCATGGCTGCCCCTTGCTCCCTTTTCTTTTGCGCTGATGGTGTTGTAAGACTGCCATGAACACTGGCTTCCCTGAAAGCCATAGCCAGGGCCTGGCCTATGCCCCGTGCTACCACTGGAAGTTATGGACTGTGGGAAGGGCTGGGGGAGAGACAGCTCCCCCTTTAGTTATATCTAACGTTTGAGCGTGGTTATATGTTATGTACTTTTCCAACTTTACCTTCCTTCACTCAGGTTCCCTTAAAAACGAATGTAACTAAGTTTGAGCCCTTAAAGTATTCTAATACCGTGTACACACGACCTGACTTTTCGTCGGACTGAACTCCGAAGGATTTTTGACTGAGTTCCGATGGAGTTCCAAAGAAATGGACTTGCCTACACACGATCACACCAAAGTCTGATCGTTTCGAACGTGATGACGTACGACCGGAATAGAATAAGGAAGTTCATAATCAGTAGCCAATAGCTGCCCTTGCGTCCTTTTTGTCCGTCGGACTAGCATACAGACGAACTGATTTTTCGGTCGAACGCGAGTCCGTCGGAAAGATTTGAAACGTTCTATTTCTAAAGTCCGACAGATTTTTCGAAAGAAAAGGTCTGATGAAGACCACACACAATCGAATTGTCTGATGGATTTGTTCCGTCGGATCAGTTCGGTCGAAAAGTCCGGTCGTGTGTACTCGGCATAAGAGTACCCCTAAACTATATGTTGCCTCCAGGAAATGTGTATGGTGGAGTGACCTGATCCCACTGTTAAGAACTGTGTCCTAGGTGTGCTAATTGTTACACACTACCCCTTGGGAGTTTCTCCTAATTATGAGTTCACTTAAGTTTGGTTTGGGTACTCAAACACCCCGTGGTTTCGTTTTCGGGATGTGGGGTGGGCTGGGATGGGTGTTTTGTTTTTTCAGTTTTTGTTTCTTTCCTCCATGTTTATGTGCCTTATACTACAGACAGTCTTACAACAGCGAATGTAATGCTCATAGGTTGATATTCTATACTTCCGCTACCTGCACACATGTGCTCAGGATGGCTCTTTGCTGGTTCTGTGTTGGGGGGGTACCGCCCTCTCCGGGTCTCAGGTGTAATAAATTCCCCGATGGTTTCTTCTCCCCTCCCATGCTATGGCTCCAATAAGGATCTTGTCATGGAATGTTGACTATCTGAAAAAATATGCACCTCATATCTGCATTCTCCAGGAGACGCACTTAGTGAGTGGTAAGATTATGGGTCTTAAAAGACCATGGATGGGTCACCACTACCACGCCACACACTCCAATTATGCTCAGGGGGTTAGTATCCTGGTCCACAGGTCTCTTAACTTTGAACCCCTTAATGTTATCATAGACCCGGAGGGACCGTACGTGTTGCTGCACGCTATGATAGATACGGTAGAGATGGTATTAGTAGGTATATATTTGCCACCCCCGGCTAATCTTTCTCTGCTACATAAAATCATCACCCTGATTGCCCAATTACCTACAGACAACGTGGTCCAAGCAGGGGACTTCAATATTCCTCCAGATCCGTCTTTTGATAGACTGTCGGTGGACCCTGCTACCGAATCGGCATTGTCCCTCTGGGCTCAGGTGTTTGGGTTGGAGGATGTGTGGAGATGGAAACACCCCTCAGAACGTATGTACACCTCTCATTCTCTGTGCTACAACACACTATCCCGCATTGATCTTCTCTATGCCAGTGTTACTATGCTTAAAATAAATAAAGAACTGCGCTAGGTAAATAAACAATGTGAAAATACAAAAATCATTAGTGAAAAACGTGATGTGAGTCCTGCTGCTAAACACTATAACCCCGATATAAGGCAACAAATGTATAGATAAATCAGTGTAGCGCTGGACATAAATCTGAGTGAATGAACAATAGTGATAATAATTAACATCTAAAAATTATTATAAGCAATCAATTTTTTTTATGTTCAAAAATTTTTTTAAAGAAAAATTTTGTCATTATTGCTTGGACTTTTTGAGCACATAATAATTTTTTTGATGAAAGTTTATTCACTGGTGATATATTGATTGATTATAATAATTTTTAGATGTTAATTATTATCACTATTGTTCATTCACTCAGATTTATGTCCAGTGTTACTATGCTTCCCAAAATTACAGAGATTGAGATGCTTCCCCAGGGTATCTCTATCCACTCCCCGCTGATGTGTACATTGCAAACTACTACTCCCAGGGCAGATAGACTCTGGCGTCTTTCTAAGTTCTGGATTGAGAACCCCAGTATAGACATAGAAATGGCCAAGAAGAGAAAGGAATTTTGGCTACTTAACGCTAACACTTCTACCGGGTACTGTTTGGGATACCTTTAAGGCCTACATTAGGGGCTGCTATCTTTCGTCCATAGCTCGGGAGCGTAGGAATGATAGGATCACACTGGAAGAGGCAGAGGCTAAAGCTCAGGCTCAAGAATCCCGGTTCACCCTTACCTCCAACTCCATTACAGCCCAGGACATGAAGGTAGCCTATAGCAAGGTAATGCTTCTTAGAGTAGCCAAGGCAAACAAACGCCAACTGGCCCAAATGCAGAGAATCTTCGAGCAAGGCGATAAGATGGGTAGGCTTCTGGCCTGGATTTCTAGGGAGCAATCCCCGGTCTCTACCATAGCCCATCTCCGTAGGACCAATGGGACTCTAGTGACAGACCCTGAAAATATTAATGCTTGCTTTGCCGATTATTACTCTACCTTGTACTCCTCTAGGGCGCAATACTCCTCTGAGGAGCTATGCGAATTCTTGAATGGAGTGACACTTCCTGCTCTCACTACTGCAGCAAGGGAAAGCTTAGATGGTCAGATTACATTAGAGGAGGTCCAGCAGGCCCTGGGTTCCTTGCAACCAGGAAAGACCCCGGGAGAAGATGGGCTTCCCCCCAAATTTTACAAGCAGTACATGGAAGAGGTGGCAACTAGAATGCATGATATGTTTACAAAAACCCTACAGGAGGATGATCCCCCCTCTATGGCTCAAGCCATCATAGTGGTGATACCTAAGTCGGGGAAAGACCCCCAATTATGCTTGTCTTACCGGCCCATCTCCCTGCTTAATTCTGACCCAAAAGTTTTGACTAAAATTCTCGCCAAGCGGTTGAACGAAGTGATACTTACCTTAATCCATGAGGATCAGTTGGGTTTTATGCCAGGCAAGGGGACTGATATTAATATCCGTAGATTGTATACTGCCTTGGCCTCCGGAGACAGAGATGGCGGAAATGAAGTGGTGGCCTCCCTTGATGCGGAGAAAGCCTTTGACTTCGTGGAGTGGAGATATCTTTGGGAGGTCCTCCGCAGATTTGGATTTGGTCCGGTCTTCGTCTCCTGGGTCAAGGCTGTGTACAGTTCTCTCCCCGTCCTTCTCTCTGAGCAGGGGAACGAGGCAGCGGTGCCCCCTCTCTCCAGGGCTTTTTGCACTAGCAATTGAGCCTATGGACACTCTCCTCCACTCTACACCTGAGGTTCAAGGGATTATTAGGGGCCCCCTTCAGGAGAAGGTGTCGTTTTAGGCTGACGACAACTTGCTATATCTCAAGGATGACGGGGTCTCTCTACAGGCAGCCCTTATTATTGACAAATTCGGGCATTATTCAGGTATATGTACAAACTGGGGGAAATCCATTTTATTTCCACTCCACCCCGGAACTGACCCCTCACCGACGGATGGTCAACTCCGGAGGGTCTCCCAGTTTAGATATTTAGGAGTAGAAATACGTCAGGATCTAAAACAATATGTTGCCCTTAACCTGAGCCCAGAGGTCAACCAATTATCTCAATAATGCAATACCTGGAAATCCATACCCCTAACACCGGTGGGCCGGGTTAATTTAATTAAGATGTCGGTACTGCCCAAGTTTACTTACCTCTTCCGACAAACCCCTGTGACCATACTGAATAGCTTTTTTAAACAACTAGACAGTTTAATTACTTCCTTTGTTTGGAATGGGAAGACTCCTAGAATAGCAAAAACAACTTTACAACTACCTGTTACACTAGGTGGACTAGCTCTACTATGCATCATAAAATATTTTTGGGCTGTGGTTCTGGTAACCGTTAAATGGTGGCTTTCCGAGGACCCGGCCAACCCCACGTCTACCTTAGAGGCGGCGCTGTTAGGTTCATATACGGAATTGAGTAATCTGGTGCACAGAGGCCCCCGGTCTAACCCGCATGTAACCCTCTCTATGGGTGTGACCCTTAAGGCGTGGGACACTGTTAACAAGAAACTTGTGGGGCCTAATGTCTGGTCCCCGGTGACTCCACTTTGGTGCAACCCTCGTTTGCCCCATTGCCGCTCCATCCCAGACCCAGTCGTGTGGGCCAGACATAGGGTTACGACCAGGGGCGGACTGACCATTCGGTCATTTGGACGCCGACCGACGGCCCGCGGCCAGTAGGGGGCCCGTGAGAAGCTCCTAAGAGATGCTCATCGAATCTAGGGGTATGCTGCTGGCAGTGCTGCGGTGGAGCCGTTCTGCTGCTGTGGGGGGCCCAAGACACAGCATTTCCCCCCTGCACCTCTGGCTTTCAGTTTGGGATGCAGTGGGGGGAGTGGGAGGCGGCGATCGGCAGCTCTATGGTGCTTGCGGCATCTCCCTGTGGCTTGTATTTCTCCTTCAGAGTGTATACAGTGGAGAGGGGAGGGGCCTCTGACCCGGGCAGCTACAAGTTTCACTCTTCATTGTACAAGTTACTTGCTCTGCTTGTACACTGTTGCTGACTGCTGCCCGGGTCAGAGGCCCCTCCCCTCTTCACTGTACAGAATCAGGAAGAGAACTACAAACCCCAGTGAGATCCCTCAAGCCACAGGCATCATAGAGCTGCTGATCGTCACCTCCCACCTCTTCCTGTGCTCGGGGTTCAAGGTGCACAGCCAGGTACAGGGGAACCTCTGGGGGGGTTAAGTCTGGGAACCCTGACTTATGGGGGGCTCTCTGGGCACCCTGATGTATGGGGGGAGGCTCTCTGGAGACCCTGATGTATGGGGGGAGGCTGTCTGGGCACCCTGATGTATGGGGGAGGCTCTCTGGGGACCCTGATGTATGAGAGGGCTCTCTGGCCACCCTGATGTATGGGGGGGCTCTCTGGGGACCCTGATTATATGGGGGGCTCTCTGGGGACCCTGATGTATGGGGGGCTCTCTGGGGACCCTGATGTATTGGGGGGATCTCTGGGCACCCTGATGTATGGGGGGCTCTCTGGGGACCCTGATGTATGGGGGGCTCTCTGGGACCCGGATGTATGGGGGGCTCTCTGGGGACCCTGATGTATGGGGGGCTCTCTGGGGACCCTGATGTATGGGGGGCTCTCTGGGGACCCAGCTCTATGGGGGGGCTCTCTGGGACCCTGATGTATGGGGGGCTCTCTGGGGACCCTGATGTATGGGGAGGCTCTCTGGGGACCCTAATGTATGGGGGGGCTCTCTGGGGACCCTGATGTATGGGGGCTCTCTGGGGACCCTGATGTATGGGGGGGCTCTCTGGGGACCCTGATGTATGGGGGGGCTCTCTGGGGACCCAGATCTATGGAGGGGCTCTCTGGGGACCCTGATGTATGGGGGGCTCTCTGGGGACCCAGATCTATGGGGGGCTCTCTGAGACCCGGATGTATGGGGGGCTCTCTGGGGACCCTGATGTATTGGGGGCTCTCTGGGCACCCTGATGTATGCAGGGGCTCTCTGGGGACCCTGATGTATGGGGGGCTCTCTGGAACCCTGATGTATGGGGGGGCTCTCTGGGGACCCTGATGTATGGGGGGCTCTCTGGGGACCCTGATGTATGGGGGGGCTCTCTGGGGACCCTAATGTAAGGAGGAGGCTCTCTGGGGACCCTGATGCATTGGGGGGCTCTCTGGGGACCCTGATGTATGGGGAGCTCTCTGGGGACCCTGATGTAAGGAGGAGGCTCTCTGGGGACCCTGATGTAGGCGGGGTTCTCTGGGGACCCTGATGTATGGGGGGCTTTCTGGGGACCCTGATGTATGGGGGGCTCTCTGGGGACTCTGGTGTATGGGGGGGCTCTCTGGGGACCCAGATCTATGGGAGGGCTCTCTGGGGACCCTGATGTATGGGGGGGGCTCTCTGGGGACCCAGATCTATGGGGGGCTCTCTGGGGACCCTGATGTATGGGGGGCTCTCTGGGGACCCAGATCTATGGGGGGCTCTCTGGGACCCTGATGTATGGGGGGAATCTCTGGGGAGTGGACCCTGATGTATGTGGGGCTCTCTGGAGACCTTGATGTAAGGCAGGGCTCTCTGGGGACCCTGATGTATGGGGGGCTCTCTTGGGACCCTGATGTAAGGAGGAGGCTCTCTGGGGACCCTGATATAGGCGGGGTTCTCTGGGGACCCTGATGTATGGGGGGCTCTCTGGGGACCCTGATGTATGGGGGGCTCTCTGGGGACTCTGGTGTATGGGAGGGCTCTCTGGGGACCCAGATCTATGGGAGGGCTCTCTGGGGACCCTGATGTATGGGGGGGGCTCTCTGGGGACCCAGATCTATGGGGGGGCTCTCTGGGGACCCTGATGTATGGGGGGCTCTCTGGGGACCCAGATCTATGGGGGGCTCTCTGGGACCCTGATGTATGGGGGGAATCTCTGGGGAGTGGACCCTGATGTATGTGGGGCTCTCTGGAGACCTTGATGTAAGGCAGGGCTCTCTGGAGACCTTGATGTAAGGGGGGTTCTCTGGGGACCCTGATGTAAGGGGGGGCTCTCTGGGGACCCTGATGTAAGGGGAGGCTCTCTGGGCACCCTGATGTAAGGGGTGGGCTCTCTGGGGACCCTGATGTAAGGGGGGGTTGGGGGCTCTCTGGGGACTCTGATATAAGGAGGGGGCTCTCTGGGGACCCTGATGTAAGGGGAGGCTCTCTGGGGACCCTGATGTAAGGGGGGGCTCTCTGGGGACCCTGATGTAAGGGGGGCCCTTTGGGAACCCTGATGTAAGGGGGGTTGGGGGCTCTCTGGGGACCCTGATGTAAGGAGGGGGCTCTCTGGGGATCCTGATGTAAGGAGGAGGCTCTCTGGGGACCCTGATGTAAGGGGGGGCTCTCTGGGGACCCTGACGTAAGGAGGGGTTGGGGGCTCTCTGGGGACCCTGATGTAAGGAGGGGGCTCTCTGGGGAGCCTGATGTAAGGAGGAGGCTCTCTGGGGACTCTCTTCGGGGCCCGGCAGACATCGGGTCCTCCGGACCTGCTGATTAGCTCTCGGTGTTTCCAATCACAGCGGCAGCGGGTCAAACAGCACGCAGACCCGCAAGTGCAGAATCAAGTACCTGTACGTGATTCTGCTCACAGGAGACGCAACCCCACAGTAAATGTACGTGGTTAATGTGAGTTTATTTTTATGTATTTTCTTAACTCTTTAAACATTTATTTTGAACATGAAGTAGAGAAATTCTGTGACCAATGCATGTAATGTAGCAGTGCAATATATACGTGGGGCTTTGTGAGGGTGTGGCTTGTGTGTGGGTGGGTGGGGACAAAGGCGGCCCCATGAGCCCCTATTGCCCGGGGGCCCCATGAGTTGTCAGTCCACCCCTGGTTACGACTTTAGGCGATATAGTGTCTCAAGGACAGTTGGTTTCCTTCGAAGCTCTGAACAGAGATCGAGGCCTCCCGAACCATATGTTTTTTAGATTCTCCAATTATGCCATGCTTTTTGATCTCAATTCCCCTCTCCCGGTGGTTTTGGAGATGTCAGATGTGGAGAGTGCGCTCCGATCCCCTAATGGCGAGAGAACATTATCCACACTGTACAATATGCTAGCTGCTCTAGACACGTTTTTTTTTGAAGAAAGACATTGTTTATTTTAAATAAAAAAATCTGATCTCTGAGTCTGATGATATTTACCAGATTCACCCTTTAATAGTATATACCGTATATCTCTCCTCTAATAGTATATACAGTATATCTCCCCTCCTAATAGTTTATACAGTAGTATATATACAGTAGTATATACAGTATATCTCTCCTCTAATAGTATATACAGTATATCTCCTCTAATAGTATATACAGTATATCTCTTCTGTCTGTTATTCTCAGAGTGGATTTGATATTTTGCTCCCTAACCATATAGTTGGTTATTAATATTGCAGCCCTAGTAGTATGCCTCATCAACCAAACTATATAATTCCCTAGTAAAATTATCAATTAAAGATTTGGATATTGGACAGTACCATTCAGGGTTATCCAGAATGTTTTTACACATTTGTATATAAATTGTGTTATCTTGGATAATGATGTTACAGCCTTAATCAGTAGGTTTTTTGTTATATCCAGATTTTTCATAAGGGATTTTAGTGCTCCTAATTCATCATTTGTCAGGTATCCCTCTACTCTAAGTGGGACTTTGATTTCTTGAATGTCTTTAACAACAGCTTTTAGAAAAGAGACAGCATTTGGATTTGAGCTAGGTACAGGGTAGAGGCTTGACTTCTTTTTCAAGCTTTTGAAAGGGGTGGTAGGGGAGGAAGGAGTTATAATGACCCCATCAACCTCAGCTAGTATTGTCTCGAGATCAATGGAATCCAATAATTCCTCAGGATCATTTTCTTCAAGCAGAGCTGTAAGTTGATCAATCGCTTCAAACTCCTGTTCTGTGTATGTTGGATCTGAGTCTGTCCATTTTTTGACAAATAGGCTTTTGACCAACAAAGTATGCACAAACAGATGTATAACTTTGATTGTTTTAAAATTGTTAATTTGGGCCGTAAGGCAAAAAGTGAGCCCTTTTTCCAGTATACACTTTTCCGCCAAAGTTAGCACATGAGAGCATAGGTTAACCACTTAAGGACCGAGCCTCTTTTTTAGATTTGTTGTTTACAAGTTAAAAACTGTTTTTTTTGCTAGAAAATTACTTAGAACCCCTAAACATTATACATTTTTTTTTCTAACACCCTAAAGAATAAAATGGTGGTCGTTGCAATACTTTCTGTCACACCATATTTGCGCAGCGGTCTTACAAGCACACTTTTTTTTTTAAAAATACACTTTTTGAATACAAAAATAAGACAACAGTAAAGTTATCCCAATTTTTTTTATTGTGAAGTTGAGTAAATTGATACCCAACATGTCACGCTTCAATATTGTGCCTGCTCATGGAATGGCAACAAACTTTTACCCTTAAAAATCTCCATAGGCGATGTTTAAAAAATTCTACAGGTTGCATGTTTTAAGTTACAGTGGAGGTCTAGGACTAGAATTATTGCTCTCGCTCTACCGATCTTGCCGATATCTCCCATGTGTGGTTTGAACACGGTTTTCATATGCGGTCGCTACTCACGTATGCTTTCGCTTCTGCACACGAGCTTGGCGGGAAGGGGCATGTTTAAAAAAAATTTTTTATGATTTATTTTACCTTTTTTTTATTTTTACACAGTTTTTTTTTTTTAAATTGTGTCACTTTTATTCCTGTTACAAGGAATGAAAACATGCCTTGTAATAGAAAAAAAGCATGATAGGACCTCTTAAATATGAGATCTGGGGTCAAAAAGACCTCAGATCTCATATTTACAATAAAATGCAATAAAAAAAATAAAAATTGTAATTAAAAAAAAAATGGCCCTTTAAGAGCTATGGGCGGAAGTGATGTTTTGACGTCGCTTCTGCCCTGCAATGTTATGGAGACGGATGGGGGCCATCTTCCCCTCACTCCTCTTCATACCCAGCAAGGAGCAACATCCAATCGCTTCCCCCGCTGCCGACAGCTCTGGTAAGCGGCGGAGGGCCCCTCTCCTGCCGCCGATAAAAGTGATCTCACGGCGAATCTGCCGCAGAGACCACTCTTATCGGAAAGAGGACCGTCAGCTGAAGAAGAGGATACTGGGGTTATGGCAGCTAGCTAGCAGCTAGCAGCTAAAGGCCTTCTTGTCACAATAGAATTTTTTGTCCTTCTTGACAAGAATGTAAATTTTTTCAAAGTTTCTTTTCTAAAGATACAAATAGAGTATTTTGTTTTGAGCCTAGTTAACCGTGCATTCAAAGTGTCAATTTTGACATCAATATCATTAGTTCTTTTGCAATATTCTGTGATCAAAAGCATCATGAGGGTTGTGGAACATTGTTTTAGAACATCTTCCCAGGCGATCTTAAACTTGGGTTCGATCTTCTCAAAAGAATGGAAGATCTGTACCCTGAGGCCAAAGGGGTTAATAGCCCCTTAATTACATTTAAGTGGGCTCCCTCATTACACGATAAATTGGTACACAGTGAGTTTAAGAAAGAGAAGACCAAAACTAAATATTGTGGTACCTACTCTTGTGGCCATTGTGGCTACTGACACAGTTTTTACACAGGGAAAACTAAATTAGAATTTTGGCGCCGCATATATCGACATGTTGTCAGCGATGAGAAAAAAGATCCCTCTCTCCCTCTAGGTCGACATAGTACATTAGTACATGGCAAAAGTTAGTCCCAAAGTTAAGTTCCTAGCATTGGATTACATTGATGCCACCCCACAGGGAGGGGACCATAACAAATCTCTCTTACAGAGCGATCTTAGGTGGATATTCCATCTTAAAGCCACTACAATACCCGGCCTCAATGAGGCTTTCAATTTTAGGCCTTATCTCGCTGGCTTCGAATCAGGAGTCTGCTAATTAGATCTTTAATGTATACTGCAGTAGTCTTTTTATCCCTTCTACTTCCAAACAATTCCCAAGTATAGACTTATCTGGATTGATTATTCTTCATTTTCTAGTAATCTGCCAACAGTGAGTTTGACATTTTATATATATATATATATATATATATATATATATATATATATATATATATATATATATATATATATATAATGAAATGTTGTATGTCATTATTAGATGTTAAACTAGTTGACTGTCATTATTTATTTATCTCCATTGTATGTAATTTTGCTATTTACATTAATATGTTGTCATTGTCTGTAATAATGTATTATTTTTCCATCCATTCCTGTAAATATTGATGGTCCTCCTCCTGGGCATATTTCCTGGACTTGGGCATCCTTGGCTTTACCACTTTATTAAGGGGGGTGGCTTGGGAAAACCTTTGGCTATGGATACCCAGTTTCTCGGTCTTCCTCTGTTGTGCATTCCAACCTGGAGTGCAAACAGCAGCCGCCCTTGCGTTGGCGGCGTGATGGCGCTAGACGTGACTCCGCCCCCTTGGGGCAGGCTCGCATCGCACATTGTATCGCCGGGGGACTGGTGGGCGGAGTCTGCTGGCCGAATGTCCCGTGACTCTCTGCCCTCTTCACTGGGATTAGCTGATGGCCATCACAATCAATGATTGTGATAGGCCAGATGCCTTGATGCACACCCTTTTATACCTGCACTCTCAGCATTTACAACACATGCTGAGGAAGTGCATGGGGAAAAGCATCACAATTCCAGACGTTCAGTACCAAAAGGTATGCTGATTTCATTTACTACAACCTTGGTTACTCCAGTGTCTGATGCAGCCTCAATTAGAGCTGCAAAAGTCCTTTTCTGTGCCTCAATCGATGCACTTAATATATCTATTAGTGACTCTTTGTTATGTTTTATTTTTCTCAATATAGTGATTTTGGCCCAGTCTAAGCAGGAGCTATACGCTCCTTAGCTTCTAGTCCTTGTAGTGAAGCACTGACTGCCCTCTGGCTCTGGATGCTGTTAGGCCCAGAAGGGGACCATTCATGCTTTCCATGGTTTGGAATGACCACCAAGTTCCATCTTCTTTCAGATTTATCCTGTGTGGATTATTTTTTGTAAGTAGTCATGACGCATGGCTAAATATACATGATTGATTCTGTATTTACTGCATTTTTTGTAGTTGCTATGATATTGTTAAATTTGTTGTTTTTTTGTTTTTTTTTGAGAGTGAAAAATAATTTAATTAATACACAGTATTACTAAAACAAAACAACATATAAAATAACGCCATCTCAGTAGTGAATCGGTAGGGTCATTGCAGCGAACATGATCCCCGCACAGATTCTGACAGCATCTCATTTCCCAGAGAATCATTCTTCCAGTCAGTAGTCTTCATCTGCTCTTTTAAAAATTCTGCACGCTTCATCAATGTTTGAATTTCAGCATGTAGTAACTCCCGTCTCCTTCCAACTGGTTCAGCGCTTAACATTAATATTAGCTCCCCAAGACTCTGCTGGTACAGATCCAAAGCATCAGCAGCCATTCCCTCCTCATCCTTTGCAACAGCAGCTGAGGCCACATCTAAAGCAGCAAACAGACGAGGTTTGTCCTGAGACATTTCTTTTAGGAGCTCCCGCAATGATGTGCCTTCAAGAAGCAGGGACTTGTTACTAGAAGATACCAGCACCTTCAGCTCCTCTGCTCTGGCTATGTACTGATGCACCTTTGAGTGTATGGCTTCTTTCCTTCGGATGTCTGTTTCATAGTGCAATGAAGGGACGAAATATTCCAAAGCTCGGCAGTACAAGCTGAGTGCTGCTGAATAATCTCTTGCTCCATCTTTCTCCACTGCCTCAGTCACCAGAGATGTAGCTTTCTGTAAGGATTCTGCACAGAGCATGTGCTCCAAGTCTACAAATGGGTGGTTGAAGAAGTCTGGGAAGGAGATACGACAATCTGGGTCTCTCTCCAAAAGTCGCTGAAGGAGATCCCGGCATTCAGGGGACACCTGTGGCCTTGAAGGAAGCTCTATAGATCGGGCACTTCGTATCTTCTCCTCCAGTCCTGAGAAAGATCTTGATGCAAATGGTGCTCTCCCAAAAAGTGCCTCATAAAGAATAACTCCTACAGACCAGAGGTCCACTCGAGCATCGTAGTGTCTACTGCAGATCATCTCTGGAGCCATGTAAAGTGGAGATCCTCTCAGAGACTGGGACTCATCCTGAGATACCATGTGCTGAGCAAAACCAAAGTCTGCCAACTTTAAATGTGGTCTATCCAGACTACCAAGAAGTATGTTCTGAGGTTTCAAGTCCAAGTGGGAAATATTTCTTTCATACAGGAACTTCAAAGCACTAACAATTTGCTGAAGAAAGATTTGAACAATTTTCTCAGGAAGTATTCTTGACCGTATAAAGCGAGACAAGTCTCCTGTTGCACAGTATTCAGTGATCAAAAATATGTAATCCCGGTCCCACTGGAAGTCCTTGAGCTCCAGTATATGGGGGTGATGAACTGTTTTGAGGATCTCGATCTCTGTCAGGAGATTCTCAACAGATGCTTTGTTCAGACTTTTCTTGCTGACACATTTAATAGCTACCACCTCCCGGGTGTTCCGCTTCCTGTAGGCCTTGTAGACGGTGGCATAGGTGCCACTACCCAGCTTGTCAGTCAGTATAAAGTCGTCCAGGTGAGAGGGAGCCCAGCCCGCCATAGTGTGCCATGCACAGCCGCTCTCGGTGTGTGCTGTGCCCCTTCTCCGTACACAGCTCAGCCAGGCACCCCCTCGCCAACATCGGGATCCACTTCCGTGTTAAATTTGTTTTTGTTACTTATTGGATACTAAACTGTATTATTTGCACATTTTCTTCTATTGTAGAAACTTTTTACCCATCTGACTTAATTAACCTCTGAAGAAGGACTGTTAGTCCATAACATCTAAGATGTCAGCTGTCTACGCCTGTATGGATTATCACTAGTCCGTTCTACCTCAGTACAGTGGTTTCTTACAATTGTATAACTGGGTACCACATATTGTTTTTATATAATGATTCCTATTTACTGATGTTGTTACTCTAAATAAAATTTATATTTTTTATACCTAATCATTTGTTCTGTCTATAATAGACCCCTAGGGGTTCCAACCGTGCCCTTTGGTACCAGGTTTTTCTTTGTTCTATTTAATTTGGGTCAGACAGACCAAATTGCTGTCCATGCACACTCTAATCCCTCCCTTTCTGGTTACTCATGGTAGGGGGGGGGGGTCTGCAGGGGAGGAGGCCTCAAAGGGTGGGCCTTGTTCAGGGGGACAATAAAGGAAATTAGGACTACTTTAAAGTGTGATGCCGCGTACACACGAGTGGACTTTATGGCAGACTTTGCTCATCGGACTTTACGCCGGACTTTATGACGGACTTTCCGAATGAACGGACTTGCCTACACACAATCCACCAAAGTCCGTCGAATTCGTACATGATGACGTACGACCGGACTAAAACAAGGAAGTTCATAGCCAGTAGCCAATAGCTGCCCTAGCGTGGCTTTTTGTCCATCGAACTAGCATACAGACGAGCGGACTTTTCGACCGGACTCGAGTTCGACAGATAGATTTAAAACATGTTTCAAATCTAAGTCCGTCTAACTTTTGAGCAAACAAAGTGCGCTGGAGCCCACACACGATCGAATTGTCCGACGAAATCCCGTCCGCCGGGCAAAGTCTGCCGTAAAGTCCGCTCGTGTGTACGCGGCATTAGGGTGTTGAAAAAAAAATGACGAAAGTGGTCCATGGATTTGCCCCATCATCCATTTGTTTTAAGTTAACAATATTTTCTAGATGTCATTCACATGGAGGTTGTGGCCCATACAGCATGAATGAGTGCCTTGCTGCAGCTGTCTAAAGCTGTGTGCATGCAGCCTACAGTTCTCTATGAGGCTGCAGTGCCTGTACAGACACAGTTGCTCATCTTAAGATAACAGGCCCCAAATGCAGACCCACACAAGGTGCTCATTCACGATGTCTGGGCCAGAGTGTAAGCAGGTGCAGTTAACTAGTCTGCTACTAGATGGCTCTGTCCCACAATAGTGTGGAAATAGGGACTAATATAAGGGGGTGTTAGGTCCCCCTTTAGACAAAGCCATCCTGTAGTGATGTAATGGGTAGAGTCCATGGCCATATATATGCCATGTGAGCCAAGTACCAAACTAGTCTATGTAGTAAGCTACTGCAAAGACCCTGTACAGGGCAGAAGGACCGGTTGAAATATTCCAATACCCAGAAGAGCCAGCTGTAGTTGTCCTGATTCAATACAAGGTGTAAGTGGACTTGAAACATGGTCTAACTGGACTGGGGATGGGATGCAAAGGGCCTTTTAGGTCAGCCTAGTATTCTCTGACGTGAGCACTGTGATGCAAAATTTTATTGGCCCTGTACCCTGTTCTGTGCTCTGCTATGTCTGATGGGCAGGCGAAAGGGCGAAGGGGAGGGTCTTTTAAAATGCCCTCCTGCCCTCAGGAGTCAGCCACCTAGCTGTTTATCTACAATGGGTCAGCAATGACAGGATTAACCAAGTATCAAATACTGAAACAATTATAAGTAAAGCCAAGTAAATGCCATTCTTTCCCCCTAGCTGCCTGTGAAATAGTCCCGCCAGAACAAACTAGGCAAGAGCAAAGGAACAACATTAACACAACAATATCAGCAGTAACAAATGTAAACACACTGGCAATGTGAGGTAATGCCAGTGGCAGTGCTAGATGTAGTACCATAAGTAGTACAGCCTTACTACTGTGTAAAAGCCTGTCTAACTACTGGCCAGTGGATTAAGCTAACAAATAAGTCTGCCAGAAGTGGGGTCCTTAAACCTGCATTGGAGCCCTCACCCTGGAAGCATTTGTAATCCTCAGGCTATAGAGGGAACACTCCCACAGTTTCCTGGCAGAACTCTACTGGCAAGTTGCAACAGCAAAGTTCCAAAAATGGACTTGCAGAAAATGGTGACCACATTAATGTTCCACAGATGTCCTCCTAGGTGCAATTTGTCCCATGACGGCTGCACCTTCAAATAGTATGAAGGCAAATGATGATTTGGCTGCACTATCCCTGTAGACCTATGTGATGTCACAGTACTAGGGTAGGATCAGGTGAATGGCAGCTCACACTGCATTGGGTCTCCCCCTCAAGCCTGGACCTTCCTCTGAGTATTCTGGTGATCCTCGTGAGCAATGCAGGAATCAGGCTGCAATATGCATTCTCCCTGGTGCCTAGTGGAACTAAAAACAGTTCCTATGTGCTCCATAGCTCTCCAGATGCTGCCCCTTATAGCATGGTTCCCAGGGTTCTCTGCCTCCCCCCTCAATCATGTATTTCCCCAGGGCTCTTTGGTTCTGGTGGACAAAGTCAAGTTCTGTTTGTGGCAGCAGTCAATCAAAGTCCTCCTACTTCTCCCTTCTTCCTGCTGTCTGTTAACCATTGGCAACTGCCTAATTCTTCGATGCATAGATTGAACAAGGTATTGGAAACATTCTTTAGAGATTTTGGTCCATATTAACATGATAGCATTACCCAGTTGCTGCAGAATTATTGGCTGCACATCCATGATGCGAATCTCCTGTTCCACCACTTCCCAAAGGTGCTCTATTGGATTGGGATCTGGTGACGGTGGAGGCCATTGGAGTACAGTGAACTCATTGTAATGTTCAAGAAACCAGTTTGAGATGATTTGAGCTTTGTGACATTGTGCATTATCCTGCTGGAAGTAGCCATCACAAGATGCATACACAGCAACAATACTATACTAAGGTAGGCCATGGTGTTTAACCACTTCAGCTCTGGAAGATTTTACCCCCTTCATGACCAGGCTATTTTTTGCGATATTGCACTGCGTTGTTTTAACTGACAATTGCCCGGTCGTGCAACGCTATACACAAATAAAATCAATGTCCTTTTTTTGTCCCACAAATAGAGCTTTCTTTTGGTGGTATTTGATCACCTCTGCGGTTTTTATTTTTTGTGCTATAAACCAAAAGAACCCCAACAATTTTGAAAAAAAAAACAATATTTTTTACTTTCTGCTATAAAACACATCCAATTAAAAAAATGTAAAAAATCGAATTACTTCATCAATTTAGGCCAATATGTATTCTGCTACATGTTTTTAGTAAAAAAAAATCCCACTAAGCATATATTGATTGGTTTGCACAAAAGTTCACTTTGAGCCACACTATGATTACAAGCAAAAGGTTGCTGACTACCGTATGTCTCATCAGAAAGAAGGAAAACATGTTTCCACTTTTTTTTTTAACCGATTACAATTACTCTTGTCATATTTAGTGTATCACACTGCTAAACCTCTTTCTGCAGTGGACTCTGTAGGGAGCAGTCAGCTTGCTACCTCATCATCCCCTTACACAGCTCCTCGAAATTATATTATATGAATTTCTTTCTCCATTAATTAATAAAGTTAATGAAAAAACAGAAGGCTGACATTCAGTTTGTACTTCTAAGGGAAGGTGAAAGAAAATGATCACCTTTCTAACTTTCCACAAAGAGAACATTATGAGTCTTACCAGCCCAAATTTGCAGTTCCTCAACCAGTTTTTTCACAGAGAGAGAGGGATTCTCAAATGTGTTTTAGATGTGATCACACTGGCAATTCTGCAAAACAGTGTCATGAGGACTCTGGGAGATCAGTGCTAAGTGTGGCATTCTCTGTACAAACATGCATATTTTAAGCCAAGGGGGCCCCTTCTAGGTTCTAAGTCTATAGTTAAAGTCCTGACGAAGTTCCGGTGGGCGGTATGAAACATGTAGACGTATTTGTAGGGACGATCCCCCTGCAGATGGCCCAGCCACTGTTTACTCCAGGAGAACTGGCACTTACCATGGAATAACCCGCAGTACATTGGACTAACCACTGGACTATCCATGTGATTGGAGATTGGAGTCGCTACTACCCCTATCAGTCTACTCAATTAGGCATGGAGACCTAATTTACCGTGAGTGAACTACAGATGACTTGTATTAGGCGGGAAGTGGCCAGTGAGCTGGATATGGATGACGTCATGGACAGTGGGCTGTGAGTACTTTTGACACCACTTAATATGACGTTGCACATTCGGCTGCATAACATGCAGGTGGAGAGGTGCCTAATTGATTCAGGACCATCCCTGGGCATGCAAGCCGTGGTATACACATGTGGTAGTTTTTATTAGTACCTAAATCAGCCCATACACCAAGATTTATTATATGCCATTCCATTCATTATTCAACCATACGCTGGCCCTTTGGAAACAAGTAGGGATCCCTTTCCTCCACTCTATCAGGGCATACGTGCGGGAGTTCTCTTGATCTGGCTTGACATCTATCACCCACGCCTTCTGATCTGGGACTAGTGTCTTCACAGCTTGACTGATCCATTTCTCAGTCCCGATCACCTCTGGGATGTGGATTACAACACTTGACTGCTGTTTACCATTTTCCTCCTCACACCACTGGGTTGTAGCGGCAGGGTCCACCTTTAGACTCTCTGGGGGCGTTTTCTTGGAGGTTTGCTAGTAGAAAAGAGGATCCCGGACAAGCCCCCACGTTTAGCGCCACCCCTGAATGAGCCGCTTGGTGAATTTGGGTTCTCTGATCTCCGCCTCAACTCCAAGAATGACCTCAGCCCCTCTAGCACACCTGGTTAAATCAAATTACTGCAAACACATTTAAAGACACATGTGGAAGATATCATTATCCTGGCTGTGGATTATCACCAAAAACAGACACACATCTGGTATTGATAAACAAGTTGAATATATTATCACAGTTTAAAGCATATGGAAACTTACAGCACTGTTAAACCTTGCTGCAGAGAATCAATACATTAAAAAAGACAACCTTTAATATTTAGCAACTCTAATGCCGTGTATGCACGAGCAGAATGTCCGACAGAAAAAGTCAGACGGGAGCTTTTCATCGTATATTCCGATCGTATGTATGCCCCATTGGACTTTTTACGTTGAAAATTCTGACGAACCTAGAAAGAGAACATGTTCTAAATTTTTCTGACGGAACCAATTCCTATCGGGAAAACCGCTCGTCTGTATGCTGTTCCGATGTACCAAAAACGACGCATGTTCTGAAGCAAGTACAAGACGGAAGCTATTGGCTACTGGCTATTGAACTTCCGGTTTCTAGTCTTGTCATACGTGTTGTACGTCACCGCGTTCTGGATGGTCGGAATTTGGTGTGACTGTGTGTATGCAAGACAGCTTGAGCAGAATTCCATCGGAACTCCGTCGGAAAAACCTTCAGAGTTTATTCTGAAGGGAAAACCGGTTGTGTGTACAGGGAATTCGTTTAGAAAAGGCAGTAATCTATATGCCCATAACACAGTCGCTGAGAGGGAGGAGAGAAGATTTGTCAACTTCTCAGCTCCTTCTGGGCCACAAACACCATTGAAAGTAACAACACAAAAAGAAGAAATGGGTTAACAGGTACAGTAAACACAGTTCTGTAGCATTGCAGGTCCTGGGGTGAAGAATACTAATGTCTTCTTGTCAGGGCTGGGCTCAGCCCTTCCTTCTCTGAGCTGGCCGCTTAGCTGTCGGCTAATTGCCAGCTCCTTTCTCTCCACAGTGACTCACCTTTTGATGATATCCTGCTCCTCAGTCCTGCTTACTTAAGCCGTCCAGCCCAGATGATCTCTTGCTTCGCCTTGGTCAACATCACGGAGACTTTCTCCTGTGCTCCTGTTAAAGACTTGTTGGCAGACATTCCTTCTGGCTCCAGATCATCTTTGCTGTTCCACTCCGCTGTTTCCTGGCTTCCTAAGTTTCTGGCTAGCCTGACTATCTGTTCCAGGTACCGAAACTTTGGCTATGTTTTGACTACGCTTGTTCTATTTACTTTTATTATTAAACAAGTGTGAGTTAACTGTACTTCTGTCTCGGTCTGATTTATGGTTTCAGACACTTCTGCTAGAAAACAACGGAACCCTTGTTTTAAGAGTAGGTTTAAACAAGCTTGCGTGGAGCAGTAATCATCGAGAATATGGACAACTGCTAAAGATGGCAGCTCCAAACAAGCATCCCGTGACACTAGAAAGGAAAATTGGTATCTGCATGCAGTGTCAATACTGTGTCAAGAAGGATGTTGGGTTTGCACCCGCTCACCAATCCTCTGTGCGATGACACAACGGTAATCCCAGATGCTGGTTCAAGCTCCTGTTGCTCCTAGCGATGTAGTAAGGCATCGGATCACCTCCTGATGGCTGATCAAGGTGACTGGTAATGAAACTGAGGAGGATACCGGACAGTGGCCGGCCTGGACGGATGTTGCAATCCCTGAAGCGCTATGGGTTGTCTCTGCTGGGCTCGGTGGCCTTGGGTCACTGGTTAGGGTTCCTAGGCTGAACGGTGGCGGAATGTGTGGGTGACACGGTTCCTGGCTTCCCTCAGTCTCCTGGCAGCGCTCTTCCGGTCGTCTCAGGAAAAGCGTGTCTCTCTCTCTCTTAGGTGTAGTTTCACCACGCAGTCCTGTCACCTCACCACTCCTGCCCTCTGTCCTCTATGTTGAGTGTAGACTATCACACAGCGAAAAGATCTTTTTGAGGCTTGGTATCTCTGTCCTTCTGTCAGCCACTTCAGCTTCCATTCCTCTCTCCTCTATATCTCACACACACTTCTGTCACCTCTCTCCCTTATCTCGCTCTTCGCACCCCTCAGTCTCCAGGCTGGTACCTCCCCTCACTAACTTCCTGAAAGTTTTTTTTTCAGTGTCATGTGTCTCTCCATATTCAGAAAGGAAAGGTCAGCCTCTCCCTTTCGCCATCTTGCGGCCATAAGGGGAAATTGCATAACAAATAGTCTTACATATAACATAATCTATGGGTGTCCTGTATGTTTTGATGACAATATACCTGTTACATATCTTTACATGTATGGACTGTCCAATTTCCTACTTCTGCCTGCTAGTGAGCTTTTTTTCATTTCATGCTCCAGGATGGACTAGTAGCGGTTGCTACACCCATTTGCAGCTATATTCAACTTCAAGCTGGCTCATGTTTTCATGAATGTGTAATGGATGTACCTTTGTATCTATCCTTCGACTGACCGTGTGCCCTATGACTTACTGCTGGGGACCATTAGCGGATACTGCGGGCGGGCCCCGTACGCGGTTAGGCTCCCAAAAAGTCCCACACATGTGGTATCCCCATACTCAGGAGAAGCAGCTAAATGTATTTTGGGGGGCAATTCCACATATGCCCATGGCCTGTGTGAGCAATATATCATTTAGTGACAACTTTGTGCAAAAAAAAAAGTGTCACTTTCCCATAACTTGTGTCAAAATATAAAATATTCCATGGACTCAACATGCCTCTCAGCAAATAGCTTGGGGTGTCTACTTTCCAAAATGGGGTCATTTGGGGGGGGCTTGTGCCATCTGGGCATTTTATGGCCTTCAAAACTGTGATAGGTAGTGAGGAGTGAAATCAAAAATTTACGCCCTTAGAAATCCTGAAGGCGGTGATTGGTTTTCGGGGCCCCGTACGCGGCTAGGCTCCCAAAAAGTCCCACACATGTGGTATCCCCGTACTCAGGAGAAGCAGCCGAATGTATTTTGGGGTGCAATTCCACAAATGCCCATGGCCTGTGTGAGCAATATATCATTTAGTGACAACTTTTTGAAAATTTTTTTTTTTTTTGGTCATTATTCAATCACTTGGGACAAAAAAATTAATATTCAATGGGCTCAACATGCCTCTTAGCAATTTCCTTGGGGTGTCTACTTTCCAAAATGGGGTTATTTGGGGGGTTTGTACTGCCCTGCCATTTTAGCACCTGAAGAAATGACATAGGCAGTCATAAACTAAAAGCTGTGTAAATTCTAGAAAATGTACCCTAGTTTGTAGACGCTATAACTTTTGCGCAAACCAATAAATATATGCTTATTGACTTTTTTTTTTACCAAAGACATGTGGCCGAATACATTTTGGCCTAAATGTACGACTAAAATTGAGTTTATTGGATTTTTTTTTATAACAAAAAGTAGAAAATGTCATTTTTTTTCAAAATTTTCGGAACCGCAGAGGTGATCAATTAACATCAAAAGAAAGTTCTATTTGTGGGAAGAAAAGGACGCAAATTTTGTTTGGGTAAGCATTGCATGACCGCGCAATTAGCAGTTAAAGCGACGCAGTGCCAAATTGTAAAAAGTGCTCTGGTCAGGAAGGGGGTAAATCCTTCCGGGCTGAAGTGGTTAAATGATCATATTATGCAGAGTAAGTAGAAACCTTCAGCCAGTGTCTAAAAAGTTTGAGCTGTCATGCCTCTGCTCCGATCCAGCAAGCTGCATCCAGCATTGGTTTCCCAATCTGCTCTCTTGAATGTGGTGTGCTGGTGATGCAGGGTAGGGAAGAAGGTCGGGTTGCAGTCAGGAAGCGTTATTATTGGCTGGAGCTAGCTACACAGGGAGGAGGTTTCCCCCCTCATTCTCATGCTTTTGGCTGGGGCACTGAAGATTATTGTACCGCTGGCTGCCAAGTTGGTATTTTTACAGACACCTTCACCCCATCCACGGGCCTTAACCACTTGCTGCCCAGGGCAATTTTGACATTTTTCACATACATGTAAAAATCTGCATTTTTTGCTAAAAAAAAATTACTTAGAACCCCCAAACACATATTTTCTAAAAGCAGAGGCCTGGAGAATAAAATAATGGTGATTGCAATGTTTTATCTTGCATGATCTTTGTGCAGCCCTTTATCAAATGCATATTTTCAGGAAAAGATACCTAATGAATTTTAGTGCACACGAACAGAATATAATACCCAATGTTTTGGGGAAATATAAAAGATGTTGTGTCACCAAATAAATAGATACCAAACATGTCAAGATTGAAAATTCTCAATACAGTATTTGCTCACCGGAACGCCGGGATGGCCACAGAGGGGACGCACCAATGCTTTCCCACGGCACCTCCCTCTGGAGGGATGGACCCAGGGTTTACCTTGAGCACCTGTTAGCAATTATCTACTCACTCAGGTAGTATATCTAGGGATATTCTCTGCCGGGATCACTCAGCTGATCCCTGACACGAGCATGATAACGAACAAAGCTATCAGGTAAGAATATATAGAAGCAGGGGGCTAGGCTGCACCAGTGTTAATCTATTTGTAAAACCCATGTCTTATATTTGACAAATCATCCTTTGTTCACCTTTGGGCTTTCTTGCACATGCCCTTCTATTTTGGCCACTAGATATTGTGCATTCCCTGCTGGACGCTATAGCGACTTAAACATCTCTTACTACAGACATTATGTGTTGATTTTTGTATGTTTCTTTCTTTGTTTCACCTCTCTACTGTCAAATATCTTCGGTACTTCCTTTGGAATCGCTGAGGGATCATACTTGTTTTCTTTTAGCATTAGCACTTGACTCACAGGGATACTTTCACTTTTTTTTATATTTTTTATTTATTGATTTTACAACATTTTTGGCAGCTGTTTACACACTTGTCATGATAATTATGCACCTTACACTTGCACTTTTTATTAACCCAGAGTGGCACTTATTCCTCACTGTTTGTTTCACTTCACTCGCAGTGTCCTTTTTAGTTTTTTTCATGATTTTTTTCACTATTATTATTGATCACTTCACTTATTTAGTGGTGTTAAATACTTTTTTCTTATTTTTCTTATTTGTTCACTTTAACGCACTGTATGTCTTTGCACTATTGTATTTTAGTAATCCTCTTTGATAAGAGGACTCACACTGCACGCCTTGTTTTTTCCACTACTTGTAACCTGGTAAAAACCTTCCCCCTTTCCTTCAGGGATAAGACTGCATATTGCATGTCTTCTTTTCACCATTGGCATGTCGCACTTTCATTAGCAATTAGTTTGCACCGCTTGCCTTACTCTTACTAGCACCACATTCCAGTTTTTGTTTAAATACAGTCACAATATGATGTTACACTCACTTTTTAAATAAATCCATAAGGTATATTGATATTTATATTCTCAGCAATATGTATTACACCAACATACATTTTTTGGTGTTTAAATATTTCCAATGATTGCTCTTTGCTTCTTACATATTATATATCAAGACCTGTACATTTGGGTTAGAATATTGATATAACCTTAAGCACCTTAAATTATAGATAAGATATTAAAAAAATATTTTTCATTTTCATGATTTTTAGGTGCTCTGGTTCTCCCGTCCCTTTCTCTATCTGTGGGGGAGAGCCACTTCATCTGTGACCATTAGCAAGCCCTACGGCCTTCCCTCTGGGATGCAGGCAGGGACGACGATCTAACGGAATCCAGGATCACAAGTGGGGGATTCTTCTGCTTTTTTTTTCTCACGCTTTTAAAGAGGTCCCTGGATAAACGAGCCCATACGGTATAGAGGGTAAATATAAAGTGACTAGTCTAAACTCTACATAGTAAATATATTAAAAAACTCTCTTAAGAAAAAATTATTTTGATATTTTTGATGTCCTTGTAGAGCTTTAAGGACCCCCTGAGGAAGACCATGACCCTATAAGGTTGAAATGCATTGGGGTTTTCTCCAACATCGGAAAGTATAAATACAACCATAACTGATATTGTAGGTAGCATTGTTATATGCATGCCCCCTTTGACCCATCGTGATACAATCTATCGCTTGATTTGTAAATTTACCTACTGTGTCTCATATTATGTAAACCAGAGCTCATGTTTTAAACTTTTGTATTATACAAATCATGTTCGGAGTATTTTTCTAATAAAATAAAATATATTTTTATGAATTTTCTTTTTGATTTACAATTGCTGCTAAAAAAACCCACGGGGAATTTCCATTATCTTTTTTGTAATATTTACTTTGGGGTGTGCAGCTGCATCAGACTCTGTTGAAGTGTCATTCCATGTTAGAGTTTTTTTCTTTTTGG
The DNA here is from genome assembly GCA_037952925.1 of Lithobates clamitans. Classification (NCBI taxonomy): domain Eukaryota; kingdom Metazoa; phylum Chordata; class Amphibia; order Anura; family Ranidae; genus Lithobates; species Lithobates clamitans. Next base: position 4,430,607 of record JBBGZY010000318.1, read on the forward strand.
GTGGTTAAACACCCTTTCCCCATTTTTTGACACACAAGAGCTGAAACATGAGCTTGGGTACACTGTACATTCTATGAAATTGGATTTGTTTCAAATGTAAATACATTTCGATATGATTTAATCCCATATTCTGTCTAAGAAAATCTCCTTTCATTTCAATGAAATCTCATTCATTTCCGCTTTCCCCATTCTATAAGAACGGGTGATTTTCAGGGAGAGGAATGGATTAATCTTATGTCCGGCTATGAGACTGATTTCGAACAAGGGGATGAGGTTCAAACACAAATTACTTCCCTTATTCAGAAACTTAGTAGAATTCTAGAGAAAAAATCTACCCTTTTCTAGCAAGTTAAAACCTTTGATCGCTATATAAAAGAGAAGATTAACCCTTATGGGTTACGTATTCAGATCTTTCCAAGTTTGGAATTAATTAGCGAAGAGTGTAAAAAGGATTGGGAGGATAATTTACAAAATTGCTCACAAGTAATGATGACCATACTTATTAAAGAATACACAAAACAGACAGCCCAACTTGACTCACAATTAAACTCTTTGGAGGTACAGCTGGTCCAATTTAAAGGCCATGCACTGTACCTTAAGCTGCAAACTAAGTTAAAAGAACATTTGGCAGCTTACAACAAAAACATCCTCCAGAATAAAGAAACAAAATTCTGGAGGGATAAGACATCTTTTTCTGAGGGTAAAGCCTATAAATGGATGAGTAATAAATCATATTCGAGAGGACGAGCACAAGATCGTCCTGAATCGCACAAATCCAGTACCCATTCAAAATCTGATTCCCCTTCGCCCAGGTACAACCAGCATAGAAACATCAACAATAGGGGGTGAGGACGCCAAAAGAGGAGTAGAACGAATAGATGCTCTCTAGAACAAGACTACAAAAAACGCTCGGTAGACACCGATTCGGATTATACCCAACAAGGCAGTCTTAATGAGTGCTTTCCTATACCACCAAGAGGAGGGGAATCCTCTTATACAGCTCCTGGCGAATCCGATTCATCATTATCGGATGTTTCCGCTGCAACCAATCGACCTTCAAATTTGCTTGAACGTTCAGTACCCCAGAGGTCTTTAAACTCAACAAGGGGAGTGAGCTCCCCACAATCCAACAAAATCGGGAGAGGGATGGACCCGCATGTAATTCGGTTACAACACAACCCCTAAATGTGATTAATCTATCTTCACGCTCCAGAGACTCATCTCCTATCAAAGGGTTTGAGTTTCTGCCCCAAGAAAACTTCGATATGTTTGAACTATTCACGGACCTACATATGTTTGCTCGAAAATTGTTGTTAAAGTGTCAATACGAGTCAACACCTACGGAAACAGATACAACTGATTGGACAAAATATACTATGAGGAAGTTCAAAGACCTATGAGATCTGACTCTATTATTTCAAGAGACTAACTCGGACGATCTGATAGATCAATTGGATCTTGATAAATTATTTGAAGAGGTGAATAAATCCACTCTAAATCCAATAACCCTCTTTAAAAAACCATCTACCAAATTTCTGCCACTACAAACTAATCGAAGTGTAGCCACATTTATCAGACAAACACTCAAGGATATTGCTAAAATATCTTGTAGCACCCAAAATGTATCTGCTGAAGAAAATGAAGCATTAGAATCCCTACGTATGAACCACTCAATTGTTGTTAAGCCATCAGATAAAGGAGGCAATGTTGTCCTGATGGACAACAAAATGTACAGAACAATGTGTCGGAACATACTGGATAATAGAGAATGGTATAAAACCATTCACACTAGACACATCATAAAATCTAATCAAGCCTTTTATAATTTAATCGATCATGCATACTGTAATGGTAAAATTAATAAAGATCTATATGATTTCATTAGATTCAAACATCCTTGAACACTTACATTTTATAGCCTCCCGAAAATTCATAAAAGCTCCATCCCAATTACAGGACGACCAATTGTTTCAGGCAACGGTGGGATTTCAGAAAATCTAAGTAGGGTAATTGGCTCGTATCTTCAACCTTTTGTGGTGGCATTGCCTTCTTTTACGAAGGACACTATCCATTTTCTACAGATGATATACGAGCTCAAACTCTCTGGAAAAACTCAATCCTAGTTACAATCGATGTTGAAGCCCTATACTGCTCAATCCCACATGGAAAAGGACTCCAAGCGATTCACAATGTATTACAACAAGGGTCACGGTACAATAGGGCCCTTGATGACTTCATTCTGAGTGGATTAGACCATATCCTCAACAACAATTATTTCTGTTTTGATGGCTCCCACTTCCTCCAGGTGCAGGGCGTAGCGATGGGGACATGTTGTGCCCCATCCTATGCCAATCTGTACCTGGGGGAGTGGGAGCTGTCACTTTTCAGTGATGAGTATCTCGCCATGTACCTGGGCCATGTCATCACGTGGCTCAGGTACATTGGTGACATCTTCGTCATCTGGGAAGGTCCAGAGGAAACATTGATTCAATTCTTCAACCAGATAAATACGAACAGTCTGAATTTGAAATTTACCATGAACCATGATGCTAGGTCTGTGACTCTCCTAGATGTAAAAGTTGAGTGTGATACACAAGGGAATCTAACCAGTACATTGTATAGAAAAAGCACAGCAGGAAACACCATCTTGCACATGGAGAGTTTCCATCCTACCCCTCTGAAGAATTCCAAACCATATGGACAGTATCTCCGGTTAGGAAGAAACTGTTCAAATGATACACTTTTCAAAATTGAGGCTGGCAAGCTCCAGAATCGATTGCTTGATAGAGGTTACAGCTGATGTTGTTTAACCAGTTCAATACAGGGCATTTTCACCCCCTTCCTTCCCAGGCCAATTTTTAGTTTTCAGCGCTGTCGCACTTTAAATGACAATTGCGCGGTCGTGCGAAGTTGTACCCCAAAAAAATTGACGTCCTTTTTTCCCCCACAAATAGAGCTTTCTTTTGGTGGTATTTGATCACCTCTGCAGTTTTTATTTTTTGCGCTATAAACAAAAGAAGAGCGACAATTTTGAAAAAAACACAATATTTTTTACTTTTTGCTTTAATAAATATCCCAATTTTTAAAAAAAAAATAAAATTTTTTCCTCAGTTTCGGCCGATACGTATTCTTCTACATATTTTTGGTAAAAAAATAGCAATAAGCGTATATTGATTGGTTTGCGCAAAAGTTATATCGCCTACAAAATACGGGATAGATTTATGGCATTTTTAAAAACAAATTATTTTTTTTTTTTACTAGTAATAGCAGCGATCACGATTTTTTTTCGTGACTGCGACATTATGGCAGACACATCGGACACTTTTGACACATTTTTGGGACCATTCACATTTATACAGCGATTAATGCTATAAAATTGCATTGATTACTGTGTAAATGTGACAGGCAGTAAAGGGGTTAACCACTAGGGGGACACAAGGGGTTAAATATGTTTCCTAGGGAATGATTCTAACTGTAGGGGGCGGGGAGTACAAGGGGAGGAGATCGATCAGTGTTCCGCTGTACTGGGAACACAGATCGGTCTCCTCACAACTGACAGAACATGGATCTGTGTGTTTATACACACAGATCCACGGTCCGGCCCGGTTAACGGGCAATCGCGGGTGCCCGGCGGACATCGCGGATGCCGTGCACACGCACCGTGTCCCGAGCAATGCGGCGCACGCACGCGCGTGCCCCCGGCGCTCGCGCGCCCCCTAGATGGCCGGGAATCCAAGGCCGTCATATGACGTCCACCCAGGATGGGAGATCCCATCTGTGGAAGTCATATTACTATGGCCGGGTAGGGAAGTGGTTAAAAAAAGCATACTATCGAACCATCTCTCGAGATCGTGAAACATTGTTGTTTAGACCACAAACAAGAAGAAGGAAAGAAGTAGATCCTTCACGTATCATTATACGATACGACAACATCAGCAAATTCGCAATATCATTGCAAAACATTGATCTATTCTTACAGACGATGACAAAGTGAGGCATTTTGTGTCCCCAGTTCCCTCCATTACCTTTAAACGCGCTGCGTCCTTAAAAGATAAGTTGGTAAAAAGCTAATACCGAAAATCAAACAAAAAACATTGCTCCATATATGTCACTTTTCCCTGTGGACACTGTGCTCACTGTCCGTGGATAAGAAAAAGTATTTATGCTTCCCAGCGGTTAGTTCTTTAAACCTAAACATTTTGTAAACTGCCAGACCCCTGCAGTGGTTTATTTGATGACCTGTGAATGCGGCGCATTTTATGTAGGTAAAACCAGGCAAAAATTCTGGTGTCGAACATCTAAACATGTCTATAGTATGGAAATAAGTAATATCTACCTCCCCCTGGGAAGACATGTGGTTACCCAACATAACTATAGGATGCCCAAAATTGCCTTCGCAGCCCTAGACCGGATTCATATCCCGGGAAGAGGCAGCGATTGGAACAAAAGGCTTTTACAAATTGAGCAAAAATAGATATATAGACTTGGGGCCACCTCATATCCAGGCTTAAACAAGTCCATTTCATATACTTCTTTCCTAAAGGGCTTTAATTCAAGGAAGACTAGCTAGAAGGATACAGTTGAGGGAGGGAATGGGGAGGAAGAGAGGGTATGAAAACATATCTCCCCCTCTTTCCAAATATTACTCTTGTCTTGCTGTTTTCCCATATTGGAAGTAGTCTGTGATACTTATATCCCTTTTTCTACATAGTATCTGCTGTCTAATCTATAACAAGAATTCAGCGGGGTATAGGTATGATAACATGTAGATGCATATTGAAACAAGGGAAGCATTTAAAACTACGATTTGGAATAATTTCAATCAAAAGGTAATCTTTTAAAACTTCAGCAGCGCTAAAGATTTTAAATCCAAGCTAAAAAATCTGTATATTCAGCTGAGCACTGGAAAAGCCATAGTGCTTTACAAATAAAAGTTCATATGTGATTCATCTGTTTAAAACTGGAGAAAGCAAAGTGATTTGCAAATAAATGTTCATAAGTGATTCATCAGTTGTTTAAAAACAATAGGCGTCGCCTACTGATAAAGACGGATTCACGAAATGTGTCTAGGTATACCACACAGCTTGCCTACAGGTCATTCGTTTTGAGCTCTCCCTGGGAGCCACCACGGACGATTACAGCTCTCCAACAGGTGGTGAGATTCTCATAACGGAATGTACCACGCTACCATTTATTGGATGCCATATTTTTTTACTTGTTTGTAAATTCAATGTAATAAGGGAGGGGTGTGGTGTTTTTTTTGGATATTAAAAGCTTTACAGTTTTACACTATGAGGCTTCCTCTCTCCTTGTTTGCCCGAGGACAAAGGATAGTTTTCAGTTGACTGGATCTGGGTAAATTAGAAGATTTGCTGATCGGTCACTGTGGATTGGATTGATGTTCATTTGGCAGCGATCGCAGCCACTTCACATACACCACAATGCTTTTGATTGATCTTCTTTCTGGTGAGTGCAATTCCTAGAGGGATCTCAAGCACTAGATGTATCGATTGTTGTTTTTAAACAACTGATGAATCACTTATGAACATTTATTTGGAAATCACTTTGGCTTCTCCAGTTTTAAACAGATGAATCACATATGAACTTTTATTTGTAAAGCACTAAGGGTTTTCCAGTGCTCAGCTGAAGATACAGATTTTTTTAGCTTGTATTTAAAATCTTTAGCGCTGCTGAAGTTTTGAAAGATTACCTTTTGATTGAAATTATTCGAAATCATAGTTTTGATTGCTTCCCTTGTTTCAAGATTTATTTCCTTATAGCAGCTGCTCTTTTACTTCATTTACGATTTTCCGAAGCGCCGAATAAGTGATCCTTTGAGAACTTCTGTGTAGATGCATATACATATGTTTATAGTATGATATAATAACATTTATTCATCTGTCCCTCCTGGGAAACCCTCCTTTTGAAAAAAACCCTTGGGAATGTGTTTTTGCATTGTTCTGGTTATAGTATTTACAGTGTACCTTCTTTCTTCCTTTTGCTCATTATATAATACAAATAACAAACATACTGAGAATTGTATTAGTCTATTTAACTCTTGGACATTGATGCAAAATCAAATTGGCGAATCATGCATGTGACTTTATTTTCTTCTTTCTCTTTTTCTCCCCACAGACACTGGATTGCCGCTGTTGTCCTCCCCCTGCGCCTCAGGATGTGCAATTTTTGATCCGGCGGCTTCCCGGCAGGGTGGGGAGAAGGACTTTTCAACATCTCCCCTTTCAAGCAACACCCGTGGTCTTAACATCCACCACTAGGTGGAGTTCTTAAACCTGCCGGCGCCGTTCCGTGTCCACCACCGGAATAGGAGTCCTGGGCGCGCATGTGCGGGACGGCCTCCCAGCTGATGCCGCTGATGCTCTCAGGTGCGCGCTTTGTCTCCAGCATCGTTGTTTACGGCGGGGTGACGGAGGTGTCCGGAGCATTTTGCTCATCGGAACGCCTGGATGGCCACAGAGGGGACGCACCAATGCTTCCCCTTGGCCCCTCCCTCTGGAGGGATAGACCCAGGGTTTGCCTTGAGCACCTATTAGCAATTACCTACTCACTCAGGTAGTATATCTAGGGATATTCTCTGCTGGGATCATTCAGCTGATCCCTGACACGAGCATGATAACGAACAAAGTTATCGGGTAAGAATATAAAGCAGAGGGTAGGCTGCACCAGTGTTAATCTATCTGTAAAACTCATGTCTTTTATTTGACAAATCATCCTTTGTTCACTTAGGGCTTTCATGCACATGCCCTTCTATTTTGGCCACTAGATATTGTGCATCCCCTGCTGGACGCTATAGTGACTTAAACATCTCTTACTACAGACATTAGGTATTGATTTTTGTATGTTTCTTTCTTTGTTTCACCTCTCTACTGTCAAATATGTTCGGTACTTCCTTTGGAATCGCTGAGGGATCATACTTGTTTTCTTTTAGCATTAGCACTTGACTCACAGGGATACTTTCACTTTTTTTTATATTTTTTATTTATTGATTTTTAAACATTTTTTGGCAGCTATTTACACACTTGTCACGATAATTATGCACCTTACAATTGCACTTTTTATTAACCCAGAGTGGCACTTATTCCTCACTGTTTGTTTCACTTCACTTGCAGTGTCCTTTTTAGTTTTTTTCATGATTTTTTTCACTATTATTATTGATCACTTCACTTATTTAGTGGTGCTCAATACTTTCTTTGTTACACTTTTTGGTATTTTTCTTATTTGTTCACTTTAACGCACTGTATGTCTTTGCACTATTGTATTTTAGTAATCCTCTTTGATAAGAGGGTTCACACTGCACGCCTTGTTTTTTCCACTACTTATAACCTGGTAAAAACCTTCCCCCTTTTCTTCAGGGGTAAGACTGCATATTGCATGTCTTCTTTTCACCATTGGCATGTCGCACTTTCATTAGCAATTAGTTTGCACCGCTTGCCTTACTCTTACTAGCACCACATTCCAGTTTTTGTTTAAATACAGTCACAATATGATGTTAGACTCACTTTTTAACTAAATCCATAAGGTATATTGATATTTATATTCTCAGCAATATTTATTACACCAACATACATTTTTTGGTGTTTAAATATTTCCAATGATTGCTCTTTGCTTTTTACATATTATATATCAAGACCTGTACATTTGGGTTGGAATATTGATATAATCTTAAGCAACTTAAATTATAGATAAGATATTAAAAAATTATTTTTCATTATCATGATAAATTTTCAGGTGCTCTGGTTCTCCCGTCCCTTTCTCTATCTGTGGGGGAGAGCCACTTCATCTGTGACAATTCGCAAGCCCTACGGGTCAGCTTTGCCTTCCCTCTGAAATGCAGGCAGGGGCAACGATCTAACGGAATCCAGGATCACAAGTGGGGGATTCTTCTGCTTTTTTTCTCACGTTTTTAAAGAGGTCTCCGGATAAACGAGCCCATACGGTATAGAGGGTAAATATAAAGTGACTATTCTAAACTCTACATAGTAGATATATTAAAAAACTCTCTTAAGAAAAAATTATTTTGTTCTTTTTGATGTCCTTGTAGGGCTTTAAGGACCCCCTGAGGAAGACCATGACCCTATAAGGTTGAAATGCATTGGGGTTTTCTCCAACATCGGAAAGTATAAATACAACCATAACTGAAATTGTAGGTAGCATTGTTATATGCATGCCCCCTTTGACCCATTGTGATACAATCTATCGCTTGATTTGTGAACTTACCTACTGTGTCTCTTATTATGTAAACCAGAGCTCATGTTTTAAACTTTTGTATTATACAAATCATGTTCGGAGTATTTTGCTAATAAAATAAAATATATTTTTACAAATTTTCTTTTTGTTTTACAATTGCTGCTAAAAAAAACCATGGAGAATTTCCATTTTCTTTTATGTAATATTTACTTTGGGGTGTGCAGCTGCATCAGACCCTGTTGAAGTGTCATTCCATGTTAAGAAATTACTTAGAACCCCCAAACATATATTTTCTAAAAGCAGAGGCCCGGAGAATAAAATAGTGGTGATTGCAATATTTTATCTTGCATGATCTTTGTGCAGCCCTTTATCAAACGCATATTTTCAGGAAAAAATACCTAATGAATTTTAGTGCACACAAACAGAATATAATACACAATGTTTTGGTGAAATATAAAAGATGTTGTTGCGCCAAATAAATAGATACCAAACATGTCAAGATTGAAAATTCTGAATACAGTATCTAAAATTGTCAATAGGTGACATTTTAAAGGCCTTTACAAGTTACCAGTTTAGAGTTAAATGGAAGCTCTGGCACTAGAAATATTGCTCTTACTCTGACTTTCACGGAGATACCTCACATGTGTGGTACAATCACTGATTACCTAATGCACTATTCATTGTGATAGCTTGGGCAGTGGCAGGTACACTCTATTGGGAGATCAGGGGTCGATTAGACCCTTGATCCTTCTTCTGCCCTCCAAGGCAGTCGATCAAATACAGATTGGTTTGATCGGCCGCTTCCCTGGCCAGTACTGGAAAGAGCACCAAAACAGGAAGTGATGAAATTCTCATCACTCATCACTTTTACTGGAAAGCAAGTTCCGGGTTGAAAAAGATGATACCAGGTTAATGGCTGCAGCTTCAGCCATGATCCTGGAATAACAGCTTCCTTCCGAGATTGTACGAGGGGTCTTTAAAAAGTTTATATTTTCTTTGGAAATGGTGAGGGCAGGGAGGAGTGGTAATTGTTACTAAAATAGATGGTGCTGCGCTGTTACATAAACAAAATAACAAACATAAACAAAATATGCAAACGTAGATATCTGCGTGCTAAAGTGACAATATAAATGTGATAAGAGTATCGGCCACACTGAAAATAATGAACTGGAATGAAGTACTGAGTGCTAAAGGTAGCAGTATAAACGTTATAAAGTCCACATAATATGCAAAAGTCTATAAGCAATATATGATGGAAGGGAATTGGAAACAGGTGCTGGATTCCCTCTAACACTTTGTGCAAATAGAAGCAATGTGCAAAGTGACTTCTTCTCTTCTGTGCAGAAACACCTCAGTGCAGGGGGGCCTCTTACCTTACGGCTGTAACTTAACAGCGTGTGTGAATAGTAATGGAGATCCTGGATGGTGAAGAAAATCACGCTAGTGGCTTCTTATGGGTAAACATCTAGGGAGCCTCCTTGTCATATGTGTCTACTCTCTTGGAGTCAGTAGCAGCGATGGTATCTCTCTCCAGGTTAGTCCGTGTGTATTATGGAGGAAAGAAGGGAGATTCCAGATAGTGTAATATGTAAAACCAGAATACTTTATTTCTAAAAAACGTCTGTGGTACTCACATCTTAAACAAAGGTAAAAAGCTAAACACCACAAGCGGCGAGCTCGCACGCCGACCTCACTTCTGGTGCCTGCCTGTCTCAACACGTACATCACAGTCACGTGACTTCATCAGGGATTCATCAGGAGTAGTAATTGGTTGTGTCTGAGAGTCTCATGTGACTAGTCTGTCTGGCAAGCCGGCTGACCTTGCAGTTTAGTATAATGCCCCGTACACACGGTCAGACATTAATCGGACATTCTGACAACAAAATCCTAGGATTTTTTTCAGACGGATGTTGGCTCAAACTTGTTTTGCATATAGTATAGTAATAAGGGAATAAAAACGGCGCTGCCCTCAATATAATAGGGTGCTAAAACCTATTACGGTACATAACCTGAACTAAGTGTTCATAGTGCAATCTCACCAAATTGTGCAAAAGTAACCAAAAACGAATAAACCAAAACATCAAAAAGACAAAAAGCCAATGCCGTAACCTCAGTGCATACGACACTGCTGCATTAAGTGAAGTAAAATAAATAAAATAAGATAGAATAAAATACAATAAAATGAAGTAACTCCCCCCAATGGGTTAAAATAGAATGATAAAGTATGCGTGAACAGTGATTTGCTAAAAAGAAAAAAATATATATTATGTGGATTTCCTCAAAATTCAAAAGTTTTGGGACAAAATGGCGTCAGGGGTGCTGTGAAGTAAGTGATAGAAATTTTTTTTTTAAATGAATATATATGTAGTGTTAATATAATCTCCATGTGTCGTTAGCATGTGTATATAAGATGATGCTACACTTTCCAAAAGTATTGAGACACCATGGCGTGTGTAAACCAAAAAACAACTTTTGTGAACCATAAAAAACTTAATTGTGGCACAATGTTAGCACACTCCCTGTGAGTTAAATGCGATTATATGAAACAGCATACAGTAGCCATAAATCAGTTTGACAAATGCATATGCAATAATCATTAACTCCTATAAAATCCATGCAAGGGGTCATACATAAATGACCAGATGGAAAAGACAGAGACCAATAATATAAATGTTGTTAATTGTATCCTTGGGGACACACTCCAGTGACTTCCGTGCCTTACATTCAAGACGGTGACTTTGAGGTGCTCACCCCCCAATGATACCCCACTCACCAAAGATGATCACCCCTGCAGGGGTACCGAGCAACAGAGTGGGTGTTCCAGGGCAGGTGATAAAACGTGCCTTTGAAAACGTGCCTTTGAAAACGTCCTATGACGAAACGCGTAAGGCGGAGTCACGCTCACACGTCATACCCGGAAGTGCTGGCTGGAACGCACGGTGGAACGCATGACCATCACTCGTTGCCGGTTCCAACCCTGCACACAGCGGTGCCTGTTTTAGATTTCACTTCGGTTTTTTGGCCTGGAGCCTGTGAACATTTGTAATGGGATTTCTCTGTAACGGTTATGTGCAATAAACTTTATATAACGTACTTCACCAAGGAGGCCCCCTTGTGTTTCTTTTTCTCCGGTATACTGGAGAGTTGAAGCTGGAAAACCGTTGGAATATCCTGACCATATGAGAACATATCTGATTCCTGGAGTAGCTGTAAGAATCGAAAGCTGTAGAGGAAGGGAAGCATACCTGGAGTGAATATCACCTGCCCTGGAACACCCACTCTGTTGCTCGGTACCCCTGCAGGGGTGATCATCTTTGGTGAGTGGGGTATCATTGGGGGGTGAGCACCTCAAAGTCACCATCTTGTGTAAGGCACGGAAGTCACTGGAGTGTGTCCCCAAGGATACAATTAACAACATTTATATTATTGGTCTCTGTCTTTTCCATCTGGTCATTTATGTATGACCCCTTGCATGGATTTTATAGGAGTTAATGATTATTGCATATGCATTTGTCAAACTGATTTATGGCTACTGTATGCTGTTTCATATAATCGCATTTAACTCACAGGGAGTGTGCTAACATTGTGCCACAATTAAGTTTTTTATGGTTCACAAAAGTTGTTTTTTGGTTTACACACGCCATGGTGTCTCAATACTTTTGGAAAGTGTAGCATCATCTTATATACACATGCTAACGACACATGGAGATTATATTAACACTACATATATATTCATTTAAAAAAAAATTTTCTATCACTTTCTTCACAGCACCCCTGACGTCATTTTGTCCCAAAACTTTTGAATTTTGAGGAAATCCACATAATATATATTTTTTTCTTTTTAGCAAATCACTGTTCATGCATACTTTATCATTCTATTTTAACCCATTGGGGGGAGTTACTTCATTTTATTGTATTTTATTCTATCTTATTTTATTTATTTTACTTCACTTAATGCAGCAGTGTCGTATGCACTGAGGTTACGGCATTGGCTTTTTGTCTTTTTGATGTTTTGGTTTATTCGTTTTTGGTTACTTTTGCACAATTTGGTGAGATTGCACTATGAACACTCAGTTCAGGTTTTGTACCGTAATAGGTTATAGCACCCTATTATATTGAGGGCAGCGCCGTTTTTATTCCCTTATTACTATACTCTATTATTGGATCTTTTGAGATACCAATTAGGAATAGGCAGCAGCTCTCTCACTGTCCTAAGCGCGCACCCCTCCATTTAGATCAAACTTGTTTTGCGTACACACGGTCGCACAAAGTTTTCGGAATTTCCGATCGCTAAGAACGCGGTCACGTACACCACGTACGACGAGACTATAAAAGGCCATTTCAGAACCAAGCGTGGCACCCTTTGGGCTTCTTTTGCTAATCTCGTGTTAGTAAAAGTTTGGTGAGACGATTTGCGCTTTTTCAGACTCGTGGTTTTCAAATCGTTTTCTGCTGTTCAGTTTGTGCTTGTGGGTTTGTATCTGCTCTTCAGTGCGTGCAGTTAGTTCGTATTTGATTATTCATTGCATTCTTGTCTGCTCGTTGCTGTTTTTCAGGTCGCTCTTCAGAGGCCTTGCTGTTCTTCAGTACGTTCTGTTATTTCGTTCTGAGCAGCCGACCGTTTTCTAGCCATGTTGCGTATACATACTCCTCGTAGAGTTCGTTCTGTGCGAGGGCTTGGCGTTGGGGTCCTGACCTTGACACAAGTCCAGTCCATGAACAGGGTTGGGAGGAGTTCATGGACCAAGAATTGGTTGCTTCAGCGTGACCAGTTCTGTTATATGCCTTTGCTCCGTGAGATCCGCGAGAATAATCCTGATTATTTCAGGAACTTTCTCTGGATGACGGACCCCGTATTTCACCGTTTGTTGGCTTTGCTGACCCCTTATATAAGCAGGCAGGATACCTGCACGAGGCAAGCCATCACTCCGGAGCAAAGGCTGGTCGCCACCCTGCGGTACTTGGTGACAGGGAGAAGCCTGCAGGACTTGAAGTTCTCGACAGGCATCTCCCCCCAGGCTCTGGGGATCATTATCCCAGAGACCTGTTCTGCCATCATAAAGGTCCTGCAGAAGGAGTATATTAAGGTAAGATTTTTATCCTTTAATATCACATTTTATTGTATTTAATGGTTGATAATGTATACATTGAATTCTTTGCGGGTAGGGGGGCCATCAATATGTCAAACAATGTCTAAAACATTTTTTAAATAAAAAAAAAAAAACAAGGTTTGGTGACATTTCCTGCTTGTGTTTGTTTTAGCTGACCCTGACAGAAATGTGGTGAGTCCTGAAATTGGCGTGATTGTGTAACCTTACAAAGCACTGTTGGGTGTTATTTCCTAAAGGCAAAGACACTTTGCACTACAAGTGCACTTGAAACTGCACTGAGACTGCACTTGTAGTGCAAAGTGTATTTGCCCTTAGGAAATAACACCCATTGTCACAGAAAACACCCATTACAGCACAACAAAAGTTTAGTAGCGTTGAGACAATAATCCACACAATCTTGATTAACAATCTTTTTAATACCAGCACAATCACATGTGCATTTAGAAAAGGTTTTTAAAACAAACCAACATGTTTGTAGTATAACAATTTTTGGGGTGACATTAGAAAAATTTGAAATTTCCATTTAAGATAAAACAGGCATGTTTAAAACCAACCAGAAAGACACAAATCTTGAACTTACAAAGTTCACATTTGGTAGAACTTGAAGGCAATATCAGACTTGAGTATTTACAAACTGAGTTTGATATTGCGTTCAGATGGGGTGAAGTCACCCCAGGAAAAGCCAAAATTTGAAGATGCACACAAATTTAAAAATGTCAACATGTGCTAGCTGCCATCATGGGGGATCACGGGACGTGTTTTGGGGGTGCAACCCCCTTCCTCACAGCTACTTTATTATTGAGGAAGGGGTTGCACCCCCAAAACGCGTCCATTGATCTCCCGTGATGGCAGATAGCACATGTTGACACACTGTGTGCGTCTTCAAAATTTGGCTTTTCTAATATTATTAAAAAAATTTTCAAAAAGTGTAGCACACCAAAAAACAAGGAGATTTGGAGGGCTTTTAAACTCACCCTAAAACATCAATGATGTTCTTATTTTTTTGAAGAACATCATTGATGTTTTTCTTGATGTTTTCCAAAGCAACATTACACCTCATGATCTCCCCAATCAGGATCTGGGCACTTTCAGAGGTGAAAGGATCAGGATCCACAACATCACAATTAGGGATGAGCTTCGTGTTCGAGTCGAACCCATGTTCGACTCGAACATCGGCTGTTCGATCGTTCGCCAAATTGCGAACGATATGGGCCGTTCGTGCCAAATTCGTGTGGCGCGTCACGGCCCATAATTCACTGCGGCATCGCAGTGCATTGCTGGCTGATGATTGGTCCACCATGCACTATGACCCGCATGCTTGGCCAATCACAGCGCCATCAGTAGAGAGAGCTGTAATTGGCCAAAGCCAGGGTGGCTTTGGCCAATTATGGCTCAGGGGGTTTAGAACACGTCCCACACTATATAAGGTCGCCTGCACGGCGGCCCTGTGTAGTATGTGTTCCGGCATTGAGATACATAGATAGACAGAGAGACAGTGTCATTTCATTTGAGTTAGCTAGATTAGGCAGGACAATCAGTGAGTTAGCTGCATTTACAGTGTATTGTGTATATATATATGCATCCCAGGTGTTGCATATATATATATATATACACTGTATTCAGTTTAGCTAGATCCGTTCCTGTTATCTTCTTACTGACAGGCAGGCTTGTCTTGTTACAGTATTTACAGCTACCTGAAGAAAATTGCTGGTGTTCTTTTTATCCTAGTACCAAAGTCAGGCAGCTAGACTATTTACAGTTAGTGCAGTGCGTCCTGATCACAGTGTTCAGCTAAAACTACAAGTTAGTGCGGTGCGTCCTGCTCACAGTATTCAGCTCAAACTACAAGTTAGTGGGGTGCCTCCTGCTCACAGTGTTCAGCTAAAACTACAAGTTAATGTGGTGCGTCCTGCTCACAGTGTTCAGCTAAAACTACAAGTTAGTGGGGTGCGTCCTGCTCACAGTATTCAGCTAAAACTGCAAGTTAGTGCGGTGCGTCCTGCTCACAGTGTTAAGCTAAAACTACAAGTTAGTGTAGTGAGACCTCTGCACAGTGTTCAGCTAAAACTACAAGTTAGTGCAGTGCGTCCTGCTCACAGTGTTCAGCTAAAACTACAAGTTAGTGTAGTGAGACCTCTGCACAGTGTTCATCTAAAACTACAAGTTAGTGCAGTGCGTCCTGCTCACAGTGTTCAGCTAAAACTACAAGTTAGTGGGGTGCGTCCTGCTCACAGTGTTCAGCTAAAACTACAAGTTAGTGCGGTGCGTCCTGCTCACAGTGTACAGCTAAAACTACAAGTTAGTGTAGTGAGACCTCTCCACAGTGTTCAGCTAAAAATACAAGTTAGTGCGGTGCGTCCTGCTCACAGTGTTCAGCTAAAACTACAAGTTAGTGTAGTGAGACCTCTGCACAGTGTTCATCTAAAGCTACAAGTTAGTGCAGTGTGTCCTGCTCACAGTGTTCAGCTAAAACTACAAGTTAGTGGGGTGCGTCCTGCTCACAGTGTTCAGCTAAAACTACAAGTTAGTGCGGTGCGTCCTGCTCACAGTGTTCAGCTAAAACTACAAGTTAGTGTAGTGAGACCTCTGCACAGTGTTCAGCTAAAACTACAAGTTAGTGCAGTGCGTCCTGCTCACAGTGTTCAGCTAAAACTACAAGTTAGTGTAGTGAGACCTCTGCACAGTGTTCATCTAAAACTACAAGTTAGTGCAGTGCGTCCTGCTCACAGTGTTCAGCTAAAACTACAAGTTAGTGGGGTGCGTCCTGCTCACAGTGTTCAGCTAAAACTACAAGTTAGTGCGGTGCGTCCTGCTCACAGTGTACAGCTAAAACTACAAGTTAGTGTAGTGAGACCTCTCCACAGTGTTCAGCTAAAAATACAAGTTAGTGCGGTGCGTCCTGCTCACAGTGTTCAGCTAAAACTACAAGTTAGTGTAGTGAGACCTCTGCACAGTGTTCATCTAAAACTACAAGTTAGTGCAGTGCGTCCTGTTCACAGTGTTCAGCTAAAACTACAAGTTAGTGGGGTGAGACCTCTGCACAGTGTTCAGCTAAAACTACAAGTTAGTTCGGTGCTTCCAGCTCACAGTGTTCAGCTAAAACTACAAGTTAGGGTAGTGAGACCTCTGCACAGTGTTCATCTAAAGCTACAAGTTAGTGCTGTGCGTCCTGCTCACAGTGTTCAGCTAAAACTACAAGTTAGTATGGTGTGTCCTGCTCACAGTGTTCAGCTAAAACTACAAGTTAGGGTAGTGAGACCTCTGCACAGTGTTCAGCTAAAGCTACAAGTTAGTGCAGTGCGTCCTGCTCAGTGTTCAGCTAAAACTACAAGTTAGTGTAGTGAGACCTCTGCACAGTGTTCATCTAAAACTACAAGTTAGTGCAGTGCATCCTGCTCAGTGTTCAGCTAAAACTACAAGTTAGTGCGGTGCGTCCTGCTCACAATGTTCAGCTAAAACTACAAGTTAGTGGGGTGAGACCTCTACACAGTGTTCAGCTAAAACTACAAGTTAGTACAGTGCGTCCTGCTCCCAGTGTTCAGCTAAAACTACAAGTTAGTGCGGTGCGTCCTGCTCACAGTGTTCAGCTAAATCTACAAGTTAGTGCAGTGAGACCTCTGCGCAGTGTTCAGCTAAAACTACAAGTTAGTGCGGTGCGTCCTGCTCACAGTGTTCAGCTAAAACTACAAGTTAGTGTAGTGAGACCTCTGCACAGTGTTCAGCTAAAACTACAAGTTAGTGCAGTGCATCCTGCTCACAGTGTTCAGCTAAAACTACAAGTTAGTGCGGTGCGTCCTGCTCACAGTGTTCAGCTAAAACTACAAGTTAGTGGGGTGAGACCTCTGCACAGTGTTCAGCTAAAACTACAAGTTAGTGCGGTGCGTCCTGCTCACAGTGTTCATCTAAAGCTACAAGTTAGTGCTGTGCGTCCTGCTCACAGTGTTCAGCTAAAACTACAAGTTAGTGCGGTGCGTCCTGCTCACAGTGTTCAGCTAAAACTACAAGTTAGTGGGATGCATCCTGCTCACAGTGTTCAGCTAAAACTACAAGTTAGTGGGGTGAGACCTCTGCACAGTGTTCAGCTAAAACTACAAGTTAGTGCGGTGCGTCCTGCTCACAGTGTTCAGCTAAAACTACAAGTTAGTGTGGTGCGTCCTGCTCACAGTGTTCAGCTAAAACTACAAGTTAGTGGGGTGCATCCTGCTCACAGTGTTCAGCTAAAACTACAAGTTAGTGCGGTGCGTCCTGCTCACAGTGTTCAGCTAAAGCTACAAGTTAGTGGGGTGAGACCTCTGCACAGTGTTCAGCTAAAACTACAAGTTAGTGCGGTGCATCCTGCTCACAGTGTTCAGCTAAAACTACAAGTTATGGCATAAAACCAGTAAAAATTTGCGCTGAACTGAAAAAAAGCAAGCGGCCAGCAAAGTTCGTAGATAACAAACAAAAAGTCACATGCATAAAAATTATTGCGGCGCTGAAAAGTTAAAAAATGAAATTGAAGAGTGGGAGGAATCCAATCACCAAATGTATTGTGCAGATGTAGAAAGAGTCACTCGTCACCACGTGGTAATGTAGTCTGCTTACCAGAAGGTGTTAAGGATTAGGCATAGATGATAAATTCTCAATAGCATCCAGCAAATCCAGCCCACTGGAACCCCTCATCAGACCACAACATCCGTGGGATTTCCTTCACATATAAACATCTCCCAATGGTCACTTCAGAATTAGGCATTTAGGCATGTAGTCATCATATATCCGAGAAAATAAAATAAAGGACCCATAGTGAAGCCCGTAATGATAGATAAAAAAACTTTTATTGTAGTAACTTACAGTTGAAGCTTAAAACAGCATGCATCAATGATAGGAACAAACGGCTGCAGCAATCAGCATACGGATGTCAGCCTGCCTAGGCAGGCAGGCCGGCAGGCAGGCAGGCTGACATCCGTATGCTGATTGCTGCAGCCGTTTGTTCCTATCATTGATGCATGCTGTTTTAAGCTTCAACTGTAAGTTACTACAATAAAAGTTTTTTTTATCTATCATTACGGGCTTCACTACGGGTCCTTCATTTTCTTTTCTCGGATATATGATGACTACATGCCTGAATGCCTAATTCTGAAGTGACCATTGGGAGATGTTTATATGTTTATATGTTTATATAGGTCTGATGAGGGGTTCCAGTGGGCTGGATTTGCTGGATGCTATTGAGAATTTATCATCTATGCCTAATCCTAACACCTTCTGGTAAGCAGACTACATTACCACGTGGTGACGAGTGACTCTTTCTACATCTGCACAATACATTTGGTGATTGGATTCCTCCCACTCTTCAATCTCATTTTTGAACTTTTCAGCGTCGCAATAATTTTTATGCATAAAACTAAAAGTTAGTGCGATGCGTCCTGCTCACAGTGTTCAGCTAAAACTACAAGTTAGTGGGGTGAGACCTCTGCACAGTGTTCAGCTAAAACTACAAGTTAGTGCGGTGCGTCCTGCTCACAGTGTTCAGCTAAAACTACAAGTTAGTGGGGTGCGTCCTCTTCACAGTGTTCAGCTAAACCTACAAGTTATTTTTCTGCGAGCTCTGCACAGTGTTCAGCTAAAGCTACCTGTAGAAGGTTGGTGGTGTTTTCCTGATCCTATCACTCCCGCAGGCAGCTAAATAAGCTACAAGTTATTATTTTGTGAGCTCTGCACAGTGTTCAGCTAAAGCTACAAGTTAGTGCAGTGCGTCCTGCTCAGTGTTCAGCTAAAACTACAAGTTAGTGCGGTGCGTCCTGCTCACAGTGTTCAGCTAAAACTACAAGTTAGTGGGGTGAGACCTCTGCACAGTGTTCAGCTAAAACTACAAGTTAGTACGGTGCGTCATGCTCACAGTGTTCAGCTAAAGCTACAAGTTAGTGGGGTGTGACCTCTGCACAGTGTTCAGCTAAAACTACAAGTTAGTGCGGTGCATCCTGCTCACAGTGTTCAGCTAAAACTACAAGTTATGGCATAGAACAAGTAAAAATTTGCGCTGAACTGAAAAAAAGCAAGCGGCCAGCAAAGTTCGTAGATAACAAACAAAAAGTCACATGCATAAAAATTATTGCGGCGCTGAAAAGTTAAAAAATGAAATTGAAGAGTGGGAGGAATCCAATCACCAAATGTATTGTGCAGATGTAGAAAGAGTCACTCGTCACCACGTGGTAATGTAGTCTGCTTACCAGAAGGTGTTAAGGATTAGGCATAGATGATAAATTCTCAATAGCATCCAGCAAATCCAGCCCACTGGAACCCCTCATCAGACCACAACATCCGTGGGATTTCCTTCACATATAAACATCTCCCAATGGTCACTTCAGAATTAGGCATTTAGGCATGTAGTCATCATATATCCGAGAAAATAAAATAAAGGACCCATAGTGAAGCCCGTAATGATAGATAAAAAATCTTTTATTGTAGTAACTTACAGTTGAAGCTTAAAACAGCATGCATCAATGATAGGAACAAACGGCTGCAGCAATCAGCATACGGATGTCAGCCTGCCTAGGCAGGCAGGCCGGCAGGCAGGCAGGCTGACATCCGTATGCTGATTGCTGCAGCCGTTTGTTCCTATCATTGATGCATGCTGTTTTAAGCTTCAACTGTAAGTTACTACAATAAAAGTTTTTTTTATCTATCATTACGGGCTTCACTATGGGTCCTTCATTTTCTTTTCTCGGATATATGATGACTACATGCCTGAATGCCTAATTCTGAAGTGACCATTGGGAGATGTTTATATGTTTATATGTTTATATAGGTCTGATGAGGGGTTCCAGTGGGCTGGATTTGCTGGATGCTATTGAGAATTTATCATCTATGCCTAATCCTAACACCTTCTGGTAAGCAGACTACATTACCACGTGGTGACGAGTGACTCTTTCTACATCTGCACAATACATTTGGTGATTGGATTCCTCCCACTCTTCAATCTCATTTTTGAACTTTTCAGCGTCGCAATAATTTTTATGCATAAAACTAAAAGTTAGTGCGATGCGTCCTGCTCACAGTGTTCAGCTAAAACTACAAGTTAGTGGGGTGAGACCTCTGCACAGTGTTCAGCTAAAACTACAAGTTAGTGCGGTGCGTCCTGCTCACAGTGTTCAGCTAAAACTACAAGTTAGTGGGGTGCGTCCTCTTCACAGTGTTCAGCTAAACCTACAAGTTATTTTTCTGCGAGCTCTGCACAGTGTTCAGCTAAAGCTACCTGTAGAAGGTTGGTGGTGTTTTCCTGATCCTATCACTACCGCAAGCAGCTAAATGAGCTACAAGTTATTATTTTGTGAGCTCTGCACAGTGTTCAGCTAAAGCTACAAGTTAGTGCAGTACGTACTGCTCAGTGTTCAGCTAAAACTACAAGTTAGTGTAGTGAGACCTCTGCACAGTGTTCATCTAAAACTACAAGTTAGTGCAGTGCATCCTGCTCAGTGTTCAGCTAAAACTACAAGTTAGTGCGGTGCGTCCTGCTCACAGTGTTCAGCTAAAACTACAAGTTAGTGGGGTGAGACCTCTGCACAGTGTTCAGCTAAAACTACAAGTTAGTACGGTGCGTCCTGCCCCCAGTGTTCAGCTAAAACTGCAAGTTAGTGGGGTGCATCCTGCTCACAGTGTTCAGCTAAAACTACAAGTTAGTGCGGTGCGTCATGCTCACAGTGTTCAGCTAAAGCTACAAGTTAGTGGGGTGTGACCTCTGCACAGTGTTCAGCTAAAACTACAAGTTAGTGCGGTGCATCCTGCTCACAGTGTTCAGCTAAAACTACAAGTTATGGCATAGAACAAGTAAAAATTTGCGCTGAACTGAAAAAAAGCAAGCGGCCAGCAAAGTTCGTAGATAACAAACAAAAAGTCACATGCATAAAAATTATTGCGGCGCTGAAAAGTTAAAAAATGAAATTGAAGAGTGGGAGGAATCCAATCACCAAATGTATTGTGCAGATGTAGAAAGAGTCACTCGTCACCACGTGGTAATGTAGTCTGCTTACCAGAAGGTGTTAAGGATTAGGCATAGATGATAAATTCTCAATAGCATCCAGCAAATCCAGCCCACTGGAACCCCTCATCAGACCACAACATCCGTGGGATTTCCTTCACATATAAACATCTCCCAATGGTCACTTTAGAATTAGGCATTTAGGCATGTAGTCATCATATATCCGAGAAAATAAAATAAAGGACCCATAGTGAAGCCCGTAATGATAGATAAAAAAACTTTTATTGTAGTAACTTACAGTTGAAGCTTAAAACAGCATGCATCAATGATAGGTTCAAACGGCTGCAGCAATCAGCGTACGGATGTCAGCCTGCCTAGGCAGGCAGGCAGGCAGGCAGGCAGGCTGACATCCGTATGCTGATTGCTGCAGCCGTTTGTTCCTATCATTGATGCATGCTGTTTTAAGCTTCAGCTGTAAGTTACTACAATAAAAGTTTTTTTTATCTATCATTACAGGCTTCACTATGGGTCCTTCATTTTCTTTTCTCGGATATATGATGACTACATGCCTGAATGCCTAATTCTGAAGTGACCATTGGGAGATGTTTATATGTTTATATAGGTCTGATGAGGGGTTCCAGTGGGCTGGATTTGCTGGATGCTATTGAGAATTTATCATCTATGCCTAATCCTAACACCTTCTGGTAAGCAGACTACATTACCAGGTGGTGACGAGTGACTCTTTCTACATCTGCACAATACATTTGGTGATTGGATTCCTCCCACTCTTCAATTTCATTTTTGAACTTTTCAGCGCCGCAATAATTTTTATGCATAAAACTAAAAGTTAGTGCGATGCGTCCTGCTCACAGTGTTCAGCTAAAACTACAAGTTAGTGGGGTGAGACCTCTGCACAGTGTTCAGCTAAAACTACAAGTTAGTGCGGTGCGTCCTGCTCACAGTGTTCAGCTAAAACTACAAGTTAGTGGGGTGCGTCCTCTTCACAGTGTTCAGCTAAACCTACAAGTTATTTTTCTGCGAGCTCTGCACAGTGTTCAGCTAAAGCTACCTGTAGAAGGTTGGTGGTGTTTTCCTGATCCTATCACTACCGCAGGCAGCTAAATAAGCTACAAGTTATTATTTTGTGAGCTCTGCACAGTGTTCAGCTA
Source organism: Lithobates clamitans (assembly GCA_037952925.1). NCBI lineage: Eukaryota > Metazoa > Chordata > Amphibia > Anura > Ranidae > Lithobates > Lithobates clamitans. Next base: position 4,453,049 of record JBBGZY010000318.1, read on the forward strand.
AAGCTACCTGTAGAAGGTTGGTGGTGTTCTCATACTACTAGGCTGGCAGTTGATTTTGCTAGCTGCAGTATCAGTACATATATATATATATATATATATATATATATATATATATATATCCCAGCTTAGTGCAGCTATAGGCCATTAGTATTTCTGTATTTCTGGAAGGCCAAGAAGGAGAAGCAGACAGTCACAAGCCAATAAGAGAGGGCAAGCAGGCTCTATGTCTAGTGCTGGTCGTGGAGACGGTGCATCCTCATCAGCACGTGGCCGTGGGACACGCTTAGCCTTTTTTTCGGCAGCTGGCCGCGTTGAGCCGCAACATGCGGAAGACTTGGTCGAGTGGATGACCAAGCCGTCCTCATCCTCCTCATCCTCTCTCACCCATGCCCAGGGTACTTTGTCTGGCAGAGCAGCGGCCTCTTCCCTCGGCTCAATGTCATCAGTGACTCCTTCCCTAGCCCCACCATGTCCTCCTGAGGAGTCCCTCGAACTGTTTGACCACAGTGTTGGGTACATGCTCCAAGAGGATGCCCAGCGTTTGGAAGGCTCTGATGATGATACTGAGCTCGATGAAGGCAGTAATATGAGCACGGACAGAGGGGGTGCCCAAGAAGGACAGCAATCTGGCAGTCATGCTCCCCCTGCTGCAGCATACTGCCAGGATTGCTCCAGTGATGAGGAGGGAGGGGATGATGAGGTCACTGACTCAACGTGGGTGCCTGATAGGAGAGAGGAGGAGGAGGAGCAGGAGGCGGCACATCACCAACGAGGCAGGATGCCCTCCAGGGGCCAGCCTAAGGGCAGCACATTGACTGCATCACACCCCAAAGCTCCACATGTGCAGGGCGCTGCAGTCTCTGCGCGTTATTCAAAAAGTTCTTTGGTGTGGGCCTTTTTTGAGACGAGTGCATCAGATCGCACCGCTGCTATTTGCAACATATGTCTCAAGCGTATCTCGCGTGGCCAAAGCATCTCCCGCTTGGGTACCACATGCTTGACCAGACATATGTTGACCTCCCATGCAGTTCGTTGGCAAGCATATCTAAAAGACCCACACCAAAGAACAAAGAGGACCTCTCCTTGCTCCTCATCAGCTGAGATCTCCAACCCCACTATACCTTCAGTCCTCTCTGAGACCTGCACTGAGAGGAATGAAGGTGTAGAATTAGGTGTGTCACAGCCAAATACTTGTGGGCAATCTGCTTTTGGTACACCGACGTCAGATTGTACCAGGCAAATTTCCCTGCCCCAGCTGCTGCACCGCCGAAAGAAGTTTGCTCCCAGCCATCCACATGCCCGCGGTTGAATGCTAGCTTGGCAAAATTGCTAGCACTTCAACTGCTGCCTTTTCAGTTGGTGGACTCTGCCCCCTTCTGTGAGTTTGTGGGATGTGCGGTTCCTCAGTGGCAGGTACCCAAACGCCACTTTTTCTCACGGAAGGCGATTCCGGCTCTCTACCGGCATGTGGAAGGCAATGTCCATGCCTCGCTGGACAGGGCGGTCAGCGGTAAGGTGCATATTACCGCTGACTCATGGTCCAGCAGGCATGGACAGGGACGTTACCTAAGTTTCACGGCGCATTGGGTGACTCTGCTGGCAGCTGGGAAGGATGCAGGACAAGGTGCAGTAGTGTTGGAGGTTGTTTCGCCACCACGCCTCCAAAATGCTAATGATTGTGACATACCTCTCTCCTCCACCCCCTCCTCTTCTTCCTCCATGGCCTCTTCCTGTGATTTGTCCTCGGAACCAGCGGAGCAATCCTGGCAGTATGCTGCAGCAGGGGGAGCATGACTGCCAGATTGCTGTCCTTCTTGGGCACCCCCTCTGTCCGTGCTTGGGGGACAGGAGCCACACTGGGGCAGAGGTTCTGTCAGCTCTGCAGGGGCAGGTTCAGAGGTGGATGACGCCACGCCAACTTAAGGCAGGAATGGTGGTTTGCGACAATGGCA